>OX438884.1:16297500-17547500 GCA_949315895.1 Anania crocealis | reverse complement strand
CTACTCTCACTGTTCTGTACTGAACTCTTTACTGTTGGATTTTTATTATAACTTGCAATTATAACTTAGCAACAGTGTCCTCGTCTATTTAACATTTGAATGCCCCTCCCGCCCCTCATGCCCCGCGAGTGTCAGTTCCCGTCGACCTAGTGACCCTTCCCCCCCGCGGCCCGCGACCGCTGCAACGATCAATGGAGCCAAGGGAAGGGGCGTCATTGATACAACTGCCAGTTTGCATTCATGCTGCGGATTTGCACTAGTGAATGGAAACACTTCGATGGGGTCTGAACGGGGCCTAGCGGGAGAATAGCTGTTGATCCGATAGCCGAGAACAATGCACACGGAAGCGCATTATCTTTAACAGTTCTTTGATAGACTGTTAGTTCAGAGTTCAATGGAAGCTTTGAACAGTAGCTAACGAATGCCGGTAATCTTGCAATCATGCGTTCAAACAACCGGTCATAGTTTACCTTAGTTCATTGCAAATATTAGCGACATTACTATGGTCTATAGGATAATGTGTTCTCTTGTTTTAATCATGTCTAGAAGACAGCACAGCCATCTTATGTCATTAAAATAGATGTGATTTTGCCACAAAAATGTATGACCAGATGTCCAGACCACAAGATTTAAACACCAAACATTAAGCGAACTGTAATTATGTGTCAAGAATTTTCCAGGAAACCAAAAATCTTTCTAGCAGTGCGATAGCTAGATTTCAAGGTATTTAGCTCATTCAGGAATTCAGGATTAATCTTTCAAAAGATTAATAGACTGCTACTTTACTACTTACGAGTGTTGTAAGCGGGCTGCTAATATAAGTGCTCACATTAAATACCAGTTAAAAGTTATTTAACAAATTGATATATCTAACATGGCAATTATTTCAAATCGCAAGGAATTTTCACCTCTGAACTTTCAATATATTTGTGGACCTTTGACTCGTTTGTCGATTTCTCGCGTAGCAACGAAACAAAGCACGCGTTAACTTTATCGAAACATCGCGAAACACTTTAACACGGCAGTCTTTGTAAACCTGTCCACATAAGCTAACACGCGATAGCCAACCAATACGTTTGCAGTTTGCGTACATCTCACAAACAAATATCGCCTCTGACAGTGTATACTTGTATCGCAACAAAATATACACAACCACGACCACGACACACTGTTTCCGTTCTATTCTCGAACGCTAACATTTGAACGGTGGTGCAGGACAAGTAAATAATCCTACGCCGCGATAGTTCTAATAATAGCGCATGTCAATCGGTACATTTGTCTAGCACGCGAAAATAGTCTCGATATCGGACAATGAGTGTCATTCATTAATCGTGGCAGAATCGCGGGCGAACACGCGGCCGGATAAGATGTTTAGTCTGGTACTAACGCCAATTTATAAAACGAGCTAAACTTGTACTTGCAAAAAATACTTACAGAGAAATAGTATGAAACTAGGAATTCTTGTGTTCTCAAATACCCAATTAAATTTTAATGATGCTCCACTGCAGTTAGTTTGTAAGACAAACGTTACCAAGGGTTTGGCCGAGCGCACTTTGAAAGGAAGTTACTTGAACTTGAGTAGTATTGTGGTGCGAAAACAAATTAACGATCAGTTTCTACAACTATGGGAGTGCGGTGCCAATAGTCCGCGTTTACGATTTCATGTTTTTATTCAATACGTTTCACAATGGTACCAAAAGTGCAACTGACTTTATTGAAATAAACAAGACACTAAGTCTAGAAAGTTGATCCATGTTATTATGTTAACAGTTACTGCAGTGTGGCTGGATTCGGTAGGATTTTTAATATGACAAAAATATACTAAAGACAACAAGTTCAGAAAGCGGCTTATAATGAGATATAGAGCCAAAAAAGCTTTTCAATTATTTGCAACTATTAAAAAAAACTATTGTTATTACAGATTTTCGACCAATGGTTGTCGTAAAAAGCGACAAAGAAGTGTTGTCCAATAAAGAATTCGCCAAACTGCGATCGCCAACTTGCTTGCTAAGCGAGGCGATTATGGAAAATCCTTTTTTAGACAGGCCTATGATCTATGTTCAGCAGTGGACTGATACGGGCTGAATATGATGACGATACTAAGTTAAAAAACAGTGTTACATTTAACAAGGGATAAGTTTTAAGGGTCTATGTTGTCACAAATCATTGTCAACGCTGCTGTTATCATTATAGGCACACATTGGACCACACAATCAAATAAATTAATCTTTCCAACTCGTTTTATGCAGTTTAAATTGGGACATAAAATCCACCTCTCCCTGGGTTATAGACACATAACAAATGCTACTAATCGCATCGCAGTTCAGAAATATCTACGATGTTAGTCAAAAACCATACAATTAAAAAAATAAATTATAAAAAAAATATTATGCTGAGCATAATTTACTCACGAAATGATTCCAGTTTTTATAGGTACCTGTTTTTACGAGGGCGGGTCAATAAGTCCGTGACTTTTGGAATAAAACACAGATTTTTTGATAAATTTTATTTTTCAACGTAGTCTCCCTTGAGCTCTATACACTTTGTCCAACGCTTCTCCAATTTTTTTATCCCTTCCAAAAATTATGATTTGTCGAGGTCCTCAAAATAGGCCTTTGTTTGCGAGATGACTTCATCATTGGAGTCAAATCTTTTTCCACCAAGCCATTTCTTCAGGTTTGGGAACAAAAAGTATTCACTCGGAGCCAAATCTGGAGAATAGGGTGGATGAGGGAGCAATTCATAGCCCAATTCATGGATTTTTGCCATGGCAACTGCACATGTGTGCACCCTTGCATTGTCTTGGTGGAAAAGAACTTTTTTCTTGGCCAAATGAGGTCGGTTTTTATTCAAATCGTCATTGAAGCGGTCCAATAGGTTGGCATAATATTCCCCATTGATTGTTCTTCCCTTTTGAAGGTAGTCAATGTGGATTATCCCACGTGCATCCCAAAAAACAGTCGCCATAACTTTATTGGCTGACAAACCCACCTTGGCATTCTTTGGCGCCGATTCACCCTTAGAAACCCACTGTTTTGACTGTTGTTTGGTCTCTGGTGTGTTGTGATGGATCCATGTTTCGTCCACGGTTACAAAACGGCGCAAAAACTCCTCCATATTGCAATTAAACCACGCCAAACCTTCCTGTGAAGTTGTTACACGATTGCGTTTGTGGTCGACTGTGAGCAAACGCGGCACCCATCTTGCGGAAAGCTTTCTCATGCCCAATTGATCTTTTAAAATTGAAACTACTGAGCCATGCGAGATTCCTACGGCTTCCACAATCTCTTGCACTTTCAATCTTCGGTCGGCCAACACCATATCGTGAATTTTTTCGATTGTTTCGGGTGTAGAGACCTCAACTGGGCGTCCAGGACGTTCGGCATCTTCAGTGCTTTTACGGCCACAATGAAATTCAGTAAACCACTTTTTTACTATTGAAATCGATGGTGCAGAGTCCCCATAGTATTTATCAAGCTTAGCCTTGGTCTCGGTAATGTTTTTTTTTCGCAAAAAATAATGCTTAATAAGCACACGAAATTCACCTTTTTCCATTTTTTCCTCAAATTACTGGGTAGTCTGATAAAAATAGCTGTCAAACACAAACTAACTGACGCAGCAAGTTCAAATTTTGATAGGAATCAACTGACAGATACCTGTTGACAGGAGTAGTGTTGCTTTTTCAGTAAAGAGGTCAGAAATTCAAAAAGTCACGGACTTATTGACCCGCCCTCGTAATTAATAGTTTCTCTTAACTTCTTATATTAATAATGGGACACATACTTAAGTAAATTATTTTTAATATTTACTGGTCATATTCCAATATTGTGGTTGTCCAGAAATAGTAAGTAATGTATGTTGCGAGTTAAGGTTGTATTTGCGCTTGATAGTATCTTATTTTGAATAAAAGCTTTCTACTGATTTATTCCCTTGCTTGAACAACTTTCGCAGAAGCAGAATCATATTACAAAGTCAAGATCACCGAAAAGGTTAAGGTCACACGGAAGGCCAAGGCTCTTGAAAAAACGCGAGCTATTTCAAAGTGACATCCAACTACTACGGGGTTTAATAAAATTGAATTGACATTATAAAAGATAGCTTTGCAAGAGACCTTTGACCGGCCATAAAATAATGCTAAGTGATATGTTTACGAGGAACTTTTATACTGTTTACTGCTAAATCATATTAAAGTTAAGTAGGTAATAAATAATAGAAGGTACCGACTATTTTAAACGACTAAATTTTTTGATCATTTTTCTAGAACCTAGGTTAATTAAGTCAAAAATGCATTTCATGTTCAGTACTTTATTTATCTACAGCAGCATTGGCATATCGATACTAGCAATTGATCGCGACTTCGTACGCTTGAAATGTGATCTTGAAACAGTACTTTTATCCGGAATAAAAAAATCGTTTACAATTCTCAGACCTAGCCAATACAAACAAAAAATCACAAAAATCAGTCGAGCTGTTTTAGAGTTTGGTTACACTCACTGTAACACGAAAAGATAAGAGAAAAACTACAAAAACTCAATAAGCCAATATCGAAACATTAATTAAAAAAAACTGGTACATATCGTATTGAAGTAAGTATGTGGCAGAGCAATGCTTTAATTTCAAAATTGGTTTACTAGTTTTTATTTTTTATCTCTTTGCCTCAATTTTTGTTTGCTTGCTTGGATGATGATGTTAGATTATTTTTGAAGGATAATCCTTCTAAGGAATTTTAACCTTAATAGAGCGACTATGGTAGTCTGTAGAGTGTGTAAATCGTTGCTATAAATTTAATATCCTGAGTGATGTATCCATCTCGGGATTTAAAGATGACTAACGTCAAAACTTTACCCGTGCTTGTTGCACTTTCATGGTTCACTATCGTTTCATTAATTCATAAAGAGTTACTTGTTTAGGGGTTTCTACCACAGAACATAAAAACGATAGAAGTAACATCCACTCCTATTTGTATGAAAACCAGTGTGCAGTGTAATCAAATCAAACTACCACATTTGTGATTATATCACATTATCACGCACACCAAGAATGCCTTGTAGCGATTGGTTACATTTCACTGTCAGATAGTTCCGCTACCCGACACTAGATGCCACTTATTCACTATCAAATAGTTCCGCTACCCAACGATAGATGCTACCATTGATAACTAGGGGTGGGATAGTTACGATAATCATAACAAAAATATCGACACTTGTTAGTGTTTATATTATTGTTATAAGAACATAAGAGAGACAGCATTATGTTTAATCTGTCTCTCTTATCTTCTTAATTATTACATCTTAACATCTTTTCCTTTTCTCCTTACTTTTTCTTTTCTTTGTAAAGCTAAAGTTTTTTTTTTGCGGGGTGTGGATGTTTGTGAATTTAGGTATGGCTCTTCTTGCGGTTTTTGTTTCGGCAAAGAAGCACCTGTTGTAGTATCTGATTCGAGTTTGCGTTTTAGTTGAGTTTTATCGAATGTTGTGTTGGAACTCGTTGTGGGCTTGATTTGTAACTCTGTCTACAATATCAAAATTATTTAAAAAAAATGTTTATCCCCAAAAAAATAATCAGTATGCTAACTTGGGTAATAAGCTAAATACGGGATTGCTAATATGTCCCTTACTACTTATGAGTTTTCGATATTTAGGTAGACAGTCATTCATGAATACGGAGTGACTGAAAATATTTAATTGCTTCGGTGGGTTAATTGTTATTAGCAATATTGGTAGCAATCCCGTAATATTAATGTTAGTGAATATGAAACTGAGCTCAGATGAACTGTGCAGGTGTGGTGACAAGTTGCTCAAAATGTGAGTGTCATAGTATAGTGTCTAACCAAATAAATTTCGGATAGGAAAACTTAACCCAACAAAATGTTAAGTATTACGGCTTGGTATAGCCGAACCGACAATGTTATTTATTTCATAATCGTTTTCCGAGAAATGTTCAAAACAAATGTGCATGTTTTGTCTTGCCGTGTAGTGCCGGCACATAAAAAGAATAGCACTACCCCCTCTCTTCCCGTGGGTGTCGTAAGAGCCGACAGAGGGTAAACTGCCATCAGGAGATGGGCAGCAACGTCTCCTCACAACAGCAGGCCATACTGCGATCGCCAACCCGCCTGCCAAGCGTGGCGATTATGGCAAACACCCCCATATAGTGAGACGTGGTCGTTTACTATGGGTCTCATAGGAAGGCTCAAGATCACCCAGCGAGCAATGGAGAGAGCGATGCTTGGTATTGCCCTACTCGATCGAATCAGAAAAGATGAGATCCGCAGGAGAACTAAAACAACCGACATCGCTCGAAGGATTGCATCGTTGAAGTGGCAGTGGGCGGGACACATAGCGCGGAGAACCGATGGCCGTCGGGGCGGAAAGGTTCTCGAATGGCGACCACGTACCGGACGACGTTCCGTGGGCAGGCCCCCTACAAGGTGGACCGACGATCTGATCAAGGTCGCGGGAAGCCGCTGGATGCGGACAGCACAGGACCGATCGTTGTGGAGATCCTTGGGGGAGGCCTATGCCCAGCAGTGGGCGTCGTTCGGCTGATATGATGATGATGATGATGACTTTATACAACGTGTTCCTTTTGATATCCCATAACTCTAGGGTATTAAACAGACCATGGTAAATAATCAATATGCATAATGAATTATTTTTCAATTATTAATTTTTTTTTGTTTAATTTTTTCATACTAAATAATTCTAAAAAGTCACGACTGTTTATGTAAAACACCCTTACCTTGTTATAAATAAACTTTTGAATGAAAACGATGTAATCGTACCTACTTATCAATGAAACACCCACACACGTCAATGTTTTTACAAGTTACGCTCTCCCGCTACTTTACTGCTACACTTTAGTGTAAGTTTGCCAACGTCTCGCAAAACTAAGGATTCGCCATACTGGTTACATTTTTTTAACAAAATAAGTACTTAATTACCAACATATAGTTTCGACCTTATATCTATGGAATGGTTTTAGGTTGTACTTTTTATGGATTGTTATTAACTGCAAAAAAAATTCTCTTAAAATAACGATACTTATAATATTACTAACCGATGGTATGTAACGCCTCCTTTGGATAAATTATTTTTAGTGCTTGTGTTTTTACACTCTAATACTGTGCAGGTCGGCATATTTAAATTTTTTTGTCCGAATAGCACAGCGTCTAACACGTTCTAGCAACTGTCACAGTCTGAAGCGCGTAAAAGAGGGCGGAAACATGAAATGCGCCAAGCTTGGCCTATATGTGATACGCAGGGCCCAGCAAATATAGCTTGATTAGAATGACATCAGTCAAACTGAGGTGACTAGTGATGGGACTAACTCGACTGATCATACGAAAAAAAAAACAGTTATGGCGAATAAAATTAAACGCAAAACAGATATATTAAGATTTAACAGTAAGTCAGTATCGTGATCATTATCAGGATAATTGGAACAATCATGAAAATCAATTAGAAATATTTTAGCGCATATAGAATCGAATAAATTTGAAAATTTTTCGTAAACTATTAATAATTGCAATTTGATGTTCTTAGCATCAACCAATGATCATTAAATCATTTGTAACATTAATGTTACATTAGTTCGATTTTTAACTTTAAATATCTATTTTATATAATTAAATTGATTAATATGTATTAATATGTATAAAAAAATATTCTTCAAATGCAAGTTACCAATATTTTTTCGTATGCAAAGGAGACAATTTTTTTTGGGCCCAGTAGCAACGGTACCGTATAAAGATGTCATTGTATTCTAAAATAAATACTTATTTTTTAGACAATTAGACAAAAGATCGTGTTTAAATGAAACCGGAATCATAAAATCAATTTAAAAATGCGTTGTATTGACTTTTTTTATAACATTCCTCCATTTTAGAGTCAAGGCATAGAATAACTTATTGCGTCAAAGGTCTTACAATTCGTGTAAAGGAACTACAAGGTTGTTATAAAAACAAAATCAACCATTTTAATTAGGAGATAATGTTTAGACCACATTTTATCTAAGAACTTTTATTTATTCTATATAATTTGAAACTCAGTAAAAAATGTTTTAATTCAATTTTTATAACACTTTTGCTAAAATGTTCATTCAGTAAAGCCGTGGAACGGAACGCAATTCCGTTTTGACGTTTGACAGTTATCACTGACATTATACCTTCCGTTTGTTTCGAACTGAGTGTTTATGTTCCATGATTTATCCTTATTTTTAACGAAAAAAAGAAGAAAATGGTATCAAGTACAGCTCCTGTTCCACTGAACCGTTGTGTCAGTGTGCAGTGGGATTTCAACGGAATATTCGAAGAAAATTACTTTCAGAAACGACTAAAAATATGCTTAAACTTATAGTGATACTGCAGACGCACTATCAGTTGTTGTGCACAGTGATGTCCATTGTGTGGTTTTTATCTAGCACGCTACAAGGATCAGGTCAAAATACCTACATCTTTCTTAGACGAGGAAGTACTGCTACTGAGAGACGATTCCAAAAATGATGATTCTCAGGAATAAACGTATTTTGGTTTGATTTTTCGGTGGTTTTATTTTTATACTTCTCCTTCTTCACGTTTAAGTGGTTAAACTGTAGGTACATAATATTATTGTTTGTTATTGATCACAAATCACAATGAACCTTCTGACCTCTATTTAGAATATGGCTATATTTTTTTAAACTTGAAAAAATATGATTAACCTTAGTCAGCTAAGGCCTGTGGGTTCGATTCCTAGCTAAGACATGTATATCTTTGATATAAATAGCATTGTGTATGCAAATAATCAAATAAAACTTGTAAGAAGTTTTTAGGTTATGTCATTTAGTTAGGATTATTTTCTGAATATTCCCGTTAGATAAAGAAATACTAATATTGCTAATGTTTTCTAGACATTATAAGGAACAATTTGATATATGTTTCATTACTATATGTCACAATATTTTTGTGGGCCCATTCGCCATACTAAAAAAAATTTCTCCTTTGTTTCACTTGAGTGACGCTGGTACAAAGTTAAGGTTGTCTCTTTCAGTGAGAACTGTCATTCTAATCAAGCTATATTTCAAGGACTATACTTCTACTCGTTTTTTGTGTTCTGTGATTTCTACAATGTACTGTGTTTATAGAAGTTTCCGATATCTCAGCGTCTTTACAAGCGCCAAGAACACGCAAGTTCTACTACACACTCTATCGGGTCTAGCACAAAAAACTATCGAATTCGAATCGTTTGCGTGTTCGTATCGCCATCGAAATATTTAGTATGAAAACTTAAACAGCGCTCGCGCGGTCAAAACGAGAACTACAAAACACAGCACGAACATTGTGTCGTTTGCTTTCGATACGCAAACTATTCGAAGTCGATAGTTTTTTGTGCTAGAGGTACTGTACCTACTCTCAAATACTGTATGTGAGTGTATTCATCCATCGATTACTTAAAAATCTATACAAAACTAGCTTACCTTGCTGACTAGGAAATCTGTCTCGTCAAAATGTCTTCCGAACATCTTGGGCGACTCGCCGGGGATGGGCTCGATCTTGATGCACACCTCCATTCCTTTGCGGGCGGTCTCTACTTGTTTGTGGTTGCTCTCGATTGACGTCACCAAGCCCAGCTCCACAAACTGTTGAAAGAGTTTTTCATCAGACCTTTTTGGTTCGTGTTGTATTGAATACTTGATCATAATTCTTGTGTCTTGTGGTGCCGGCTTATCAAAAGAATAGCACCGCCCTGTTTCTTCGTAATGGTGTCGTAAGAGGCGACATTCAAGTACTGACAGAAGAAGTCTTCCAACCACCATTGGCCAAACTGCGATCGTCAACCCACCTGCCAAGCGTGGCAATTATGGAAGAAAACCTCCTTTGGAGTGGCCTATGTACACCAATGAAAGAATATAGCATACAAGTCTGTGTTATTTAATAAAATCGAAAATTAAACAGAAAGTTATAAAAGTGTATGTGGTTAAAGAAACTTTATTTCTCATAAAGAATTACATTTAAATTCACTTACTGAGAAACAATCCAATTGATTACACTTAATATAACAATATTCATCACAACAAACCAGCAATCGCACACAGACTGTCACTATTACAATTTATTGAATACAAATAGGTAGGTAGATTTTAAAACTACTCGATAACTTCAGAGCGTTTGCGTTGTCTAAAACAGCACACAGCGACCGCGGATGTAAACACTGTTTGAGCGTACTTATCATCTGGATGTGACTAAAAATATTTCTATCAACCAATTATTTTTCCTGTTTTATTTCACTTTTAATAAGTTAGTTTTTTGTGTTAAGTGTACCTTTTTATTTATTTAAAGAAGAAATGAATCTTAATTTACATAATTAATTTTTACAAATCTTTACTAGTACAAATTTTCTATATCATGGTTTACTATCAATAGTGTTTTTTTTTATACATTAGTATTTGTGTTTAATTTAAGATGTAAGTTTTAAGTTTTTTCTTAAAAATGGCTGTTGATTGAGCATTTTTTATTTCTGTAGGCAATGCGTTATATATTTTTACACCTTCAAATTCAATGTGTATATTAAAAGTAAAAAAAAAGTAACAGCCTATAATCATCCCACTGCAGGGAAAAGGCCTCCATCATTGAATTCAAGTTACCACAGCAATGATGGGTGTACTAGCATAATCACCACGCTTGCCAAATGCGGGTTGGTGATAACAAACCCGAGCAACGTTCGAAAATTCGAAACTTTTTTGTTGCCCGACCCGGGATGCGAACCTGGGACCCCGAGATCTTGGCCCGGTATTTAAACCACTAGACCAACGGGGCGTTCAGACCAACGGGGCGTGTATACTAAATTAATTCATTTTCAAAATCAATGAATGTTTGTCTACGTGTTTTATAAGATTTAAAATTCGTAACAAAATTTAACTATATTTTATTCAAAAAGAATTCAATTTTGAATTTTAATTGAAACAAATATTTTATTCTTATCGTGACATTTTAGTATGAGAAACTCAAAATTATTATACCTATGGTTTATCGATATATCGATACGACCCTGTCTCTATTTGACGTCACCCCCGCCCCCCGCACCCCTTTCATTCTTTTAACCTTGACAGAATTGTAAAAGTGTAAGGATTACAACTCTCAGGGGAAGGTGGACTGTGGCTGTTAAAGAACGAGCGCGAAGAAGATATCGGTGATATCGGGCCATCTACTTTTAGGCGCGAACATTACTTCACTCTTGGCCTTTCTTGATTGAGTTCAAAGTCATTTAGCGTAATACGTAGCGTAATAGCGTTTGCTTGGTAAGCTACGTAATAAAGATGCAAGAACTAAAGTAACAAAACTGCTTCTTTGTTTACAAAGTTTCATTTATATGCCGTTATTTTACTTTCAGCGCTTCAGCGTCAGTGGACAAGTCATATTGATCGCTTAACACTGTCAACTGTCCCGACGACTTCAAATTGAGAGACGCATCGAAGGGCTGAGGTCATGGAACCGGGTGATTAAACGGTTTTCGATTGATGATGGGATTATCCTTAATATAGGATGACTTTTTCTAAGTGCTTTATCTTGACATTTTTGTACTGGGCTATACAAAAAGAAAAAAATACATCATTTGTTTTTTGTCTCGTAGATTGTTGTATTAAAATTTCACCTATATTTCTTTATAGCCGGAATCAAAAATGATTGTGTAGTGACCTATTTGTTTTACATGTTTATATAAATTTGTGTTTAGTTATAACATTTTGTTTTCATTGTGTAAATTCATTGCATTCTTATATTTTAATAATAAATTAACTAACAGGCAAAGTCGCGCTGCGCGCGTAGTATTGTAAAACTGCTGACGCTCGTGAAGCACGCGCTATTGTTCTCAACTGCGTATAGGCACGCCGTGTGGAGAGGGACACTTCGATTCTGTAACTGACGGCGAATGCACGTTCGATCTCGGCCCGCTCATTATTTTTGTACGCGCGCGTAAGCAACATCGTACCGTAGTTTAGTATCTAATAATTCTCGTATTCATCATATTCGTTTCTCATTAAATTATCTTTTGTGCGCGTATAACTGTTTTATTTATGAATTTATATATGGAATTTTTGTGTTGTGAATAAGACTATAATTTAATTAATCAGACTTTAATTTATCATTCCCGATAAAATATTCATTCCATAATTGTATTTAATGAGTACTTCTCTACACTATGATCCCGCCTTTTATTTCGGTTGACATCATGTGCCTAGCCGGTTTTATTGCAAGTAGCTTTTGAACGTGTCCGACCAGTGACAAAATCTCTTATCATCTATAATAAGTTTCGTTATGCGTCCATAAATAATTACTAGCACAATATAATTTCACTTAAAAATATTACTTACAACTTTATTATTTGAATTCGGGGAATAATATTATTGTGTTTTAAATGACATTTGAAAGCGAGTAATGGAACGTCAGTTTTTAAAATGACAGATGTCTTAACCGGTGTCCAAGTTGTCTTCCAGTATCTTTGCGTTTGCTTCGATACGTACTGTGCGATATTTTGTTCTGTGTTTATTTATTTTGACCCGCATTTTGTTTAACGGACTCTGATATCTGCTGCTTCTTGTCTTAGAACCATAATTTAACTCAAAACCTTGATTATTATGTTTTTAAAATTATTGAATGTTATCCTAACCTAAAAAGATAAAAATAATTATATTTCCAATTAGTGAAGTTTTTGATGAAATATTTTTGCTATTTTCATATTTACAATGATGTTTTCTAACAAAATCATACAAAATTAAAAGTCATCAATAATGAGTGTCAGGTCCAACTTCTATGAAATTTGTCCGATGTTCTTTAAGGATTCAGTGATGGGTCCATCCGAAAAAAAAAATGGAGAAGAAGAAGTAAATACGATCTTACAAGGGGTAATAGACATAAACAATTAAATAGGTATATAAATTTATAAAGTACTGACCTCTTTGCTAGGCACACAAATGGGCGTACCCTCCTTGACAATGCCGGCCTCCACTATCACACCCGCCACGATCGGGTCACGGGAGTTGAATACAAACTGTGGCAGAATCTGTTGAAAACAATACAACGTCAATGTCGAACTTACTATAAGTTAATTAAAAAAATACCTATAAATATTGGTGCCTTATTATTTATCTATAATTTAGTTACATCTAGATTACGACCAGATTGGTGTGTTTACTAGGTATTGTCTGCATCATTGACCTGGCGTCAGCGAAGTCGAAATATGCATAGTAGAGATTCGATTAAAAGAAAAACCCGTTTAAAAAATTATACGCATAATTTATTTATAATATAAAGAACGGCTATATTATATACACTGTATGTAATTTATAGTCGCATTATTTTTTTATTGTAACAAACTGTGAGTTTCAAACGATTCCAAAACAGATGGCGGTGTAGTTAGGTAATTTCGTAAGGTAAGCGCCATATTTTATAACAATGACATTTAAGACGCCAAAATAATATTTTATTTTATTTTAAGGCGATACAAAGTTACGACTAAAATCAAGTCGTTTTGATTTTGATTTCATAAGAGTATTTGTAATCGTACTGACCCTGAGCTTGCAAGGGAAGACGGCGATGTGTTTGAACTCCTCGCGTTTTCGCTGTTTAAGCTCCTCGCGGTAGGCGGTGAACTTGTCGAACAAATGGTAGATGATGTCCGCAGAGAATATCTTCACGCCCAGCTGGTCCGCCAACTCTTGGGCGTCGCGTTCGATCTGTACATAAAACAATTAAATAATAACCTGGGACCACGGAAAGGGCCACGGAAGTCGTCAAAAATTGTGGTACAATAAAAGATTTCTAAACTAGAGGCCATCATAATGACTAGATGATGATCTAGAGAAACTCGTGAAAATTCCTCCCCTTTTAGAGAACGATTTTAGAAACAAATATGTATAAGTTTTCCAATGGTCTTTAATTATCTGCATACTAATTCCATCTACATCGGTAGAGAATTCTACATAAAAAAAATACACTTCTTCACCCCTTTTTGAGGGACGGTTTTCCGCAAGAGTAATAATTTGCAATTAGTTTCTGACCTAAGAAAAAATTTAAGACTTGACCTTCTAGAATCAAACTCATTATACAACGTGTTCCTTTTGATATCCTATAACTCTAAGGTTATTTTCTATAGGTTAAAAATAATATAAAACGCCCTAGAACCTGTTGTTCAAAAATCAATAGTATCGAATATAACATCAATTTAAATTTTGTTAAAAAAATGTAACCAGTATGGCGAATCCTTAGTTTTGCGACGTTGGCAAACACTAAAGTGTAGTCGTAAAGTAGCGGGAGAGGGTAACTTGTAAAAAACTTTGACGTATGTGGGTGTTTCGTTGATAAGTAGGTACGAGGAAATCGTTTTCATTCAAAAGTTCATTCATAACAAGGTAAGGGTGTTTTACATAAACAGTCGTGACATTTTAGAATTATTTTGTAAAAAAATTAAACAAAAAAAGAAATTAATAATGGAAAAATAATTCATATGCAATTTGATTCTTTACCATGGCCTGTTTAAAACCCTAGAGTTATGGGATATCAAAAGGAACACGTTGTATACCAATACTATCCCATTCACAAAATTAAATGCATTTAACATAACTATAATTAAAAGTCTACTCATGCATTCTAAAAATAATAATATGAGTGTACCTTGACATCGAAAGCTAATATTGTAGCGTATTGCGAGTCGTGCTCCAACATGGCGGACGCCTTCATAACGTCGCGTTTCACAACCGGACCTATCCTGATGGCGGAGTACTGGGGACAAACAAAACACATTTGAATCACGTGACCTACTTAGAACAAATAGAAAAGTAAGAATATATTCAACAATTGTGGCTCAGTTGAAGTCGTTGTGACAGCGAGAGTGTATTCGATTTCAATCTGAGGCAAGAAGTTTTTTTTACAAGTATCACTTGAGTTAAATCATGATAATAAATACATATTTACAACAATAAGAACAATACAATAAAATAAAAGCAAGAATGGTTAAGTACTAACTACTACTAGTGTATGCTTTTAACCATTTTAACTTATCACAGACAAATTCAATCTCTCTTAGAATATAAACTTGAAAAATTATGTCTCAGGCGGGACTCGAACCCGCATTTTTCGCATGCCGGGCGCGGAGATGCGGGTTCGAGTCCCACCTGAGACATATTTTTTCAAGTTTAAATACTGATATTATAATTGCAATTAAATTGCTTAAAAATCATATAAAATCTCTCTTATCAACTCGCCAATTTGTTATAATGGATAAAAAACATATTTTGTAACTTATAAGACAAAATAAACTTACTGGAATCTTGCTAGTCCTGAGGAACTCGAGTAGGGCTTCTAGAGAACCGAGCGTGGAGGCCTGAACGTAAACGCCGCGCTCTGTCAGCTTAATCGAAGACAACGCTGACTTCAGTTCCCGTGCCACTTCCTCTCTAAAAATAATGTTTCAAGTTGATAACCATGGGTCTGATTGTCTATTCATATTTACGTCAATTTTTTACAAATTTTAAAAATTATACATTACTGACAAAATAAACGTTGTTATTCATGTTACTGGTTTTTTCTAAACCTTGTGAGCTGCAGGAACTCGATCAGAGAGGATTGATCAAAGGAAGATTTAAAAACACCTAGCCCCCAGTTAGACAAAGTTACAATGAACTTTTGGATCAATATGGTAAATGTTGCTGGAACTCTTAGAGTAAACAATTAAAAACTAACAAATAAACTAATATTAACAAAAGGCAAGGAGATTATATCGGACGCATATCTAGATTAAAACAGATGTAACTCAAAAATATGCTAATTTCAGATATGAAATAAAACCATGAAACCAAACCATGAAAAAACATAAGTTTTCTTGTTGTTTGTTCATCAATACTGTCTATTTACTAGATATTTGGAAAAAGATATTTATTATGTCTAAAAATACAATTTTGAGTTACATCGGTTGTCAACTGGGTATAAGGTCACCTCGTTTCAAATGAATATTTAAGGGCCGGTTCAGCATAGTTTTTTTGTAAAATTAAAAAAATATGCGCTATGTACTTTTTGAGAAAATTAAAAATAAACATTTAAATTGAGGAGTAAAATAAGACATCCCGTTTGTTATTTATTATGTTCGGTGCTTGACTTTGTTGTTACACATGCCGCGGTCGATGACTGAGTGAGACGGAGGCGATTTAAAATAACAATTTCTTTGTTGGAAAAAAAAGAAATTTAAACTAGCCAGATTAAACAAAAATGATAGGGTCCTTTTTCTCTGATATACTTAGAGACTCTGTACAAATATTTTCATTTATAACGAGGTGACCTTATCGTAACTACAGAATCACATAGTAAACATACTTGAGCACATCGACTTCGTCAGGTTTTTGCGCCACCAGAAGGTTCAGACCAGCGATAGCCTTCTCCAACTCCTTCGCCGCAATCTTCACTCCTTGAGCGCCTACCACTTCTTTGTGCTCTATATACGCGTTCTAAACAAACAGACAGCAAATTAAGATAGCTTGTATTTATTTACAAAACATTTAAAGAATTAATATTAACTTCTAATAGGCCTCCTACCCGTACTATTCTTTAAATAAATAAAATGGTTGCCAGAGGTGGGACCCGAACCCACACCTTACGATTACCGGGAGAGTGCTCTAACTATTGATTATTATAGATTATAGAATTTGGTGTTTCGACAAATTTATTTAAAGCTTTACGCTGTAACTCAGCAGTTTCATCAATGTTTTCGGATAGTACCTACATTTTTTTTACCCTCTTAAGGGTAAAATTTGTACAAACTTTAAATGTCATTTTTATTTACGACCAAACTCAACTAAGCATTCAGTTTTAACAATGACAATACTTCCATAAAACCTTCAAACCCCTAACAACCCCATTTTCGCATCAAAAAAGTAGCCTATGTCTTTTCTCAGGCTCTAGAACAGCGTTTCCCATTTGCCGGGTCGTAACCCGGTACCGGGCCATCAAAATAAAATACCAGGTTGCAACATTCCCGCCTTTGATTATAAAATGATACCTACTATCGATCGACGCATGGTAAATATTTTTCTTAAACTTTCATTTTCGGGGAACTTGAATTCTATAGTAAAACATCGGCAGCGTGCGAAGCACTTAAATTGAGTGACTAAATAGTAGTATTAATAAAACATTTTTGCTATAAATAAATGTGTAGTATTTTACCTAATAGAACCACTTTGGTTTCGAAAGTATTAAGTGGGTCACACAGGGGCGGGTGTGAAAATTACCGGGCCATGGCAGAACAATGTTTGTGAAACACTGCTCTAGAGTATTTGTGTGCCAAATATCATTTAAATCGATTCAGTAGTGTTGGCGTGAAAGCGTGTCAGATAGACAGACAGAGTTACTTTCGCATTTTTCATAGTAGTAAGGATTAATAATCATACCTTGACGCGTAGTTCCTTCATGGGCTGCGGCATGAGAAGCGAACGGATCTGAGTGACGATCGGCCCGTCCGTGCCGGCCAGCACCATCGTGTCGCCCTCGTGAAGCGTGCCGTTGATGAGGATCGTGTCGATCGTCGTGCCCAGACCTGGGATTGCTTTCACCTGTCATTGAGAAATTATTGTCATATCCATCACATTTTTTTTTAAATTAATTATACCAATTTAAAATCTATATTTATAGTTAAGACAGGGCAACGTCTGTCGGGACGGTAGTATTATATAATCGCAAATCATATTTTGCATCCTTTACGCATAACATAAGTTACAACTCTTTGTTTTGTTTGATGTTCTTACAACAAGCATAAGTAAGCAAACAATATCACTTGTTAGAATCGAGATAAGCGATTTTAAAATTATCAAAACTGACAGATGTCATCAAAGTGTCATGTTTCGCCATGATAGTTTTTGTGTTTAGTATTGCTATTCTAATAACTTTATTTTTGTTTAAGCCATTAAACGAAGCTATTTTAAAGATTTTGGATAATAACAAAATGTTGTAGGTATATTCCCAATCTTTTGGCAATGTGTACAGGTTCTGGGCCTAGCCTCCATACAATTTGGGACATCTTCTTTTATTAAAAGCCTACCAGACATTCAGAACTAAAATGACACACATGAACCACAGAATTATGAATAACTTAAAGAAAAGGGCTCTGCACTGAGTGCTGAATCCAAATCTTCAAATTCATACAGGCATTATTTTCATATTGATATAATTTAGTAGTTTTAAACTACTTTGTAACTTGTTTAACTTCAATAGAGGGCTCTTGGAAACCGCGATCATGGACAGCAAATTGTCTATGTCTTTAACACAACCAATGTTATTATTGATTTCTTAAGACGATTCACTAAATACATTTGTAGGAGATCTTTTGGAAAATATAAAGGAACCTATACTAACCTAACCCAATGTGTAATAAGGAAAGATATCCTCACCTCGAGCACAGTGGCAAGTAGTTGCTGCGAGAATACCAATCGCTTATGCAGAGGCCCTTCGCATGCTTGCACGATCATTGCCAACAGGTTGCCCATTCCCTCGCCAGTCACAGCCGATGTGGGCACCAGAGATACATAGGTGCGGGGGTCAGGGTTGTCGAAGAATAGAGCTGCGTTCAAACCCTGCAAATTTACAAATTAGTAATGAAATTATTTGCAGTCTGTCTATTAAACTGTAATCTGTTCAAATACATACATATAATTCTGGCACTTTAGTGACTACTATTTTCAATTCATTGTGATTCAAGCAAGGCTTTTTATATATAAGATATCAACACCTAGTAAGTTATTTCGGGGTTTTGATGTATCTTTTTTGAGACTCTGATATTTCACCACTGATATATCGCCAATATTACGGAAAAACCAGTGTTTTTTTTTTACAATAAACAAAAATATTCAGCTTTGCTACGTGCACATACATTTGTTTAACTAATTGTGTGTGTAATGATGACAATTTTTAAACGATTTCAACAGTTTTTAATTAATATTCAAAACTGTTCTTACCTGTTCAGCAAACTGCAGGATGACATCTTTACACCTCTTTTCAAACTCTAACTGAGTATTTGACTGTTGCATCTTCAGGATATCTCTAACGTCTTTACGCTGGGCGCTTTGCCAATCGTACAGACGGTCGATCTTGTTTAACGCAACGATAAACGGTGTCTTCTTTTGCTTTAACATATTTATCGACTCGATGGTTTGTGGTTCCAGACCGTGCATTATGTCTACGACCTAAAACATATGAAAGTCAATTAATATACCACTTTATGTCTTATTGGATGACGAGTAATTGATTTTACTTGTACTAACAAATTAAAGATTTTTATTATCCTCGGTTCTATTCAAACTGTTATGCTTATAAAGAGCATTTGCCTCGATAAATTATTACTAATGGTCAGACAGTTGTAATGTGATCTGTCCTAAGTTACATCTCACACAAAAGTGTTTAGAAGATTTGTTGACTGACAGAGTTTCTAACTTTGTCTCATCTTTCAGCTCAGCATAAGCCACCACAAAGGACGTCCACTATGTTCTGCTTGACGCAGCCCGCACTTCCGTGATAAAGAATCTGCTTTCCACAGTGGGAATACTCTTATAAAACTGGCTTTATGAAGAATACTTACAAGGATGGCAATGTCACAAAGTGATGAACCTCTATTTCGCAAGTTACTGAACGACTCGTGCCCAGGTGTGTCGATGATTAGGAGCCCTGGCAGTTTGAAGGCGATTTCATTTACCTGTAATATTAAAATGGTTTAGACACAATTACATAGGTTTTTCTACCAAGTCCTGTTCTCAAAGAACAAGGTAAAGATAAGCCTAATTAAATTACCCCCTTGACGTGTTTAGTCTGTTCCTTGATGTTTTCAATCGGCACGTTGGTAGCACCGATCTGCTGCGTGATGCCGCCCGCCTCTCCATCCTGTACGTTGGTACGCCTGAGCTTGTCCAATATTTTAGTCTTGCCTGTGTCCACATGACCTAACACGCAGACAACCGCAGCGCGAAGAGGGTTATTGACCTTATTTGCTTCGTTATCTTCCCGTCGTTTCTAAAATTAAGAATATGAATTAAAATTAAAAATACAAAAAAATTGGAAGCTTTTACTGAACTCCATTTTTGACAAATACTGAATTAAATAACTACCGTTCCTAATATAACTTCTTCTTTTTTTCGTATGACTTTCTTTCATAAATAGTCTAGACTTTTTTATGTCGTCGTTCCACCAAGTATTTCTAGAGGCCTAACTTAAATAATAGGCTGTATTACGATTCTAAATTCCACAATTAGGAAGTAGCGGAAACAAGCAGTTTGCAATAAAACAAGGAATTTAAGGGGGATTTCTATTTACAGAGTTCAAGCATGTATTGTCTTCCAAAGATGGCTTTAAAAGATAATTTTGAACAATAGACTAGAGACTATAGTGTTGAATAGAGCATGCTTAACCACTTTTTGCCCAAAGTGCAGATTCACATTAACTTAGATTGATAATCAAATTAAAACTGTTACCTCTAATCTCTTCAAGACAAGTTCCCTCTTTTTCTGAGCATCAGTCATTTGATCGTCCTCAGATTCTTCTTCCGAGCTAGTCTCCTCTTCTGAGCTGTCATCTTCCTCTTCTGAACTTTCATCATCTTCCACCTTCTAAGAGAAGATTATGTTGATATGAGAATACTTAAGTTCCTAAGAAATTTAGATGGTAACATAATGAATGACATACAAAGAGACTTGTTTTATAACTAAATCAGCAGGTTTAATGGAGGAAAATTCTCAGATATTACATACATTTTTCTTACCCTAAGGCTGGCCTCAGGGCAAGCTGAATGTTAAGTCTGATCAGGTATACTATAATAAAATAAAACTATAAGAATTAAACATACAAGTGAACATGATATTTTTTTTCTCATCATACCTCCTTAGACTTGTTCTCTTCAGGTGAAGCTCTCTTTTCTACTTTTACAGGTTTGATTGGTTCTGGCTCCTGTTTTTTTTCCTCATCTTCAGAAGACTCGGCATCCCACGCATCCTTCACTGAATCATTATCTGATTCCTTTTTCGTTTCTTCAATCTTTGGCACCTCTTCCTATGGAATAGTTATAACACGATAAAAATAAGTCCACTTAAAAATACAATTCATAGTGACTTCTTAATTCAAGGCTGCCACGACATGCATTTGAAATGTAATTGGAAGTGATTATAAAATTAAATAATATTCAAAATTTTACCTTCTTCTGATCAACAATTTCTAATTCAATTTTCTTTTCTTCTATAGGTGTGCCTGGGGCTTCTCGAGACATTTGACTCTTTAACCTCTGAGGCTTGATCCTCGTACCAAGCCTTGGAGGTTTCTTTTCAGCAGACCCAACTTCAATACCTTGTGCTTTAAGTGAATCCAAGAGAGCTTGTGCTCTGGCTTTCTCTGCCTTCTGTTTCGGTGTGAGTAATTTACCCTCAGCCTTAAGTCTTTCTTTTCTCTCCTTTTCTTTTTGTTTTTTTCTATCTTTTCGTTCCTTTTCTAACCTAATTGCTTCTAGTCTTTGAAGCTCCCTTTCTTCTTCCTGTTTTAATCTCTCTTCTTCCTCTTTTTGAAGACGCTCTTCTTCCTCTTTAACCTTTTTGAGGGCCTCTTGCATAGCAGCAATTGTTTTTTTTGTAGGTCCCTTTTTAGCTTTGTCATCTTTGTCACCCTTTTCACCCTTCTTTTTTTTCTTTCCTTCTGTGGTTGGAGCATCGCCGTCGGCGTCTTTTTCCTCAGAAGGTGCTTTTATTTCTTCTTTCGTTTCTTTGTCATCTGGTTTGCTCTCTGCTTTCTCTGGAACCTTAGATTTTGCCTCAGTAGGCTCCTTTTTGGCATCCTGATCCATTTCTTTTTTCTTAGCTTCCAATTTTTTCTGCTTTTCCCTCTCTTTTTTTTCCTTCTTTTTTTGTGCAGCTGATTTTATTGAAACATCATTCTCATTGTCTTTTTTTTCATTTTCATCAGCATCTATCTGCGGTTCATCTTTGGGCTCGTCCTTTTTGCCCTTTTTCTTGGACTTTTGCTTTTCTTCAACTACTTCTGGTTCTTTTTCTTCTGTTGGTGCAGGTGCAGGCTCTTTTTTGCCTCCAGAATATTCCATTTCTAACTCAGCAAGCACTTTTTCTATATCATCATCACTATCATCTTTCTTCCTCTTAGATTTTTTACCTTTTTTGCCTGCTGGTTCTTTTTTCTCTTGGTTTGTTTTTTTTTGTGACTTTGGAACTGGTTTTTCATCATCAGATGATAGAGGTGCTTCTGGCCCTGAGTTAACACCATCTTCAATTTCTAACAATGCAAAAGCACTCTTTTTGTCATCTTTTTTCTTATTTTTCTTGGGCTTCTGCTCAGGTTCATCATCAGTCTCATCTAAACAAAAAAAAACTAATTACATTCGCACATAATAATATCAAAACTATTGCTTTTGGTTTTTTTTTTAATGAAATGAATAAAAACAGATTGTGCTGTCTGGGCCACCAGCGTTACATTGGCTTAAATCATAAGGAATAGGAGCAAGAGTTTCCTCAAGTAGCTGGTGGACTAAACGTAATATCAGGTGTGATCCTCTATGTGACCGCGCACAGCTCGTATTGAAAAAGACAAATAACTGCCCTTTCCAATACCAATAATAAAAATAATAATTGGCTACCAAGATTTTATTTGTTTATTTTAATTCATGCTGTGAGCCAGTGAGCTAATCAATCTCAAAGAAATATTTTATAAGTCCTTTTAACTTGGAAATGCTAGAGTAACTGTTTTTTTGAGTTCACGCGACTTTAGACAAGACTTTGAAATGACAGATATATATTTACGGATTTGAAATTCGCGTTTATTTTAGTTTATCTCGATGTTTTGAACACTTTACAGTCATTATCTTTCATTTTAATGCTGGGGTAAAAATAAATAACTTCTTAATTCTCGAGTCTAGCAATTAAATTGCTTTAAAAAGTCTTATGATGGTCTTGACTTTGTTGCATGCAATGTAGCAACAAAGCTATTTGGTTCATGTCTGATTGAAACTATTTGCAATTTCCTCAAGATCTTTAGTACTATTTGACAGTACACAGGTTGGTTGTTATGGGGTATCCACCATGTACTTTTTTTTTTTAAATTCTAATATTACAGCACTGTTTGTTTGTTTGTTTGTTTAGTCTGGGCTTTGTCCGCACTTAGCCTCTTTATTGGGCCATTGTACGCGTTCCCCTCCTTCTACTCCAACCATCCCAGGTGACTCCAGAAAGCCAGTATCTTCCCTAGGTTTCCACTGATTTCCGAAACCGATGTTGGTGATTGTAGGAAGCGTGCCCGTTCCGCGGCCACACTGTTACACTCAGTGAGTACATGTTGTGGCGTTTCATCTGCCTCCATGCATCCTCTGCATAGAGGGCTGTTTGTGACACCTAGGGTAAATAAGTGCTTGTTTAGGGGACAGTGAACGGTAAGAGTACCTATTATTTTAGAGAGATGGTCCCTTTTTAGCCTGAGCAGTTTGCGGCCAAGCCATTTTGAAGCCACCGGAACAGCATTCTTGGTTTGCCTGCAGCCGTCAGTGTTGTTCCAAACTGTTGTATGTGTTTCTTCAGTTTTATAAGAAGCCATGATTTTATTTGAGCCTGGGGTATTGGTAGTAATGGTTCCGGTCCATATACTGTGGCTGATGCTCCCATAGTTTTTTTGGCTAGTTCATCCGCTGCGTCGTTGCCTAGAGAGTTACTGTGTCCCTTTATCCATTGCAAAGTTACGTTATTTTTGTTTACGATGGATTGAAGTGCGTTGTGGCACTGCAGTATGAGGGCAGATGTTATATTGTTGTTTTTTAGGGCTTGTAGTACGGATGCGCTATCAGAGACGATCTTAATGCTAAGATCTTTAATGTCTCTGGCTGCTACCGCCTGTGCCGCTTTGGTTATATCGTCACATTCTGCTTGAAAGATTGTGTTAAGTTTGGATAGGGTAGTTGATATTTTTATGTTGAGGTCATTCGAGAATACACGGGCACCGGTTCCACTTGTGGTTTTCGAGTCGTTTGTGTATATCCTTACTTCGTTAATGCCGGAGCAATCTTCGTGTTCCGCATGAAGTTGGATATTGTATCCACGATCGAACACGTGTTGACACATTGTCCTGTCCGTGGGTGCCTCGAGGAGTGGAATGTCCCTGAGGTTCCCCTTGAGTGTGTTTGCTCTGTGCCCTGTTTCCATAGTCCATTTAGTCTAAGTCTTAGAGCGGCTGTCCTTGCCACCTCTTGTATGACCAGATCTAGTGGCCTTAAGTTTAGAATGTGTTCCAGTGCAGCTAATTGGGTAGTTCTCATACACCCTGTAACAGCCAGACTGGCTAGACGTTGTAGGCTTTAGGGTTTCATTTTCACGGTTGACAGTTGTGTGCAGGGCCACCATACAACTAAGCCGTAGGTCATAGAGGGTCTGATAACTGAGGTGTATAGCCATAGTGTGATCTTTGGGTTTAGACCCCACATTTTACTGATCATTCTTCTACATTGATTAAAAGCTATACAAGCCTTCATTGTTTTAGAATCAATGTGACTTGCCTAGTTCAACTTGCTGTCAAGAGTTACACCTAGGTATTTCATTTGATTCAATATAGTAAGTTGGGTTTTAAGTAGTTTTGGTAGCTGCAGTTTTGCAGCATAGCATGTTCTCAGCGTTGCCACTTATCAGTATTGTAAGGTCGTCTGCATAACCAATAGTAGTATAACCTCTGTCGTTTAGCTTTCTTATGAGGCTATCTAACACTGTGTTCCATAGAAGCGGGGAGAGCACCCCCCCTGGGGGAACCCTCGGACTACCGATGCTCTTGTGGTAGAATCTAATGCTATCCCAACCGCCCTTTTATTTACGTGCTCCTTAATCCAGCTTCTGGTGACTGGATCAACTTTAAAGTTTTGTACGGCATGGTTGATGCTGTTGTGTATGGTTTTGTCAAAAGCTCCTTCTAAGTCTAAGAAGGCAGCTAGAGTTGAGTTTTTGTTTGTGATAGCCGACTCTATTTTATGCATTACTGTGTGCAGTGCCGACTCTGTTGACCTGCCTTGTCTATATGCGTGTTGCTGGGGGTGTAGTGCTAAGTCTTTTAGCGCTCCGTCCCTTAGGTACCGATCTACTAGTCCTTCAAGCGTTTTCAGGAGAAAAGATGTTAGACTGATGGGCCTGAAAGATTTCGCGATGGTGTAGTCCTCCTTACTTGATTTTGGTAGGAAGATCACCTTTGCCTCCCTCCAAGGTTTGGGTATGTACTTGAAGGCTAAACAGGCCCTGTAGATTGTTAGTAAATGTTTTATTACCAGATTGGGTTGCCATTGTAGTAAAGCCAGAAAGATTCCGTCTAGCCCTGGGGATTTGAAAGGTTTCGGAACTCTTCAGAGCCCAGGCTATCTTGTCTGCAGTAACCATCTGCTCCGCAGTTTCCCATTCTTGGCTTGTTGGCGTGTGCTAGTGTAGGTCTGACCACTCGGAGTCTGTTGTAATTTGACAGCCTGGGAAGTGTGTTTCTAGTTGGACTCGTGGCTTGATTTGTTGAGTTTATGCTGCTACATAAGTTACAACACGACTCCATCCTGTGGAAACGGACTCGTTTTTTGTAGTATTTTTGTGCTGTTTTTTATTCATCCCAGTTTTCTATAGTCCTGGAGTGTTTCGCTTTATTAAATAGTGTCCTTAGTCTTTTGCCTAGTTGTTCTAGCTTTGGGGCCTAATTCACGTAACCGAATTGCAGTCCAATCGTGATTGAATTGGACGATTTTGACATTTAGCCCATACTAGAACTGTCAAAAACCTGTCGTTCAATTACGATTGTAATACGATTCGGTTACGCGAATTAGGGGCCTGGCCCCCAACAGGAGCTCTTTTCCGGCTTTTTGGGTGCGACAATAGGACAGTTTCGCTCTTAACTGCTTAATAGTGCGTCAGCTAAGAGTTGTATTTTTGTTTCTATGTTGCTTGTGCTCTGTGTTTCAAGCACTGTTTCAAGCACCATAATCAAAGAAGACTAATATCATAAATAGCTGGTACATGTAAGTAAGATACTTGAATAAAATATGAGAAAATCATACCACGTACTTTCAAACACTAAGCCAAATACCTGACATAAAATCTTTCAGCCTGTTAAATTTCCAGAGTAAACAAGTACTATAATATTATTATAATGTATGCACTCAAATCTACAACTTCATTCTAGTTTATTATAGCCTTTATTCAGATAATTACAATTATATTATCATTACATTGAATTGGTACAAGATTGAATTTAAATTAAATAATTATTATTACATTGAATTATGTCACTTTTTACACTTTACTTTTTAATTATTATTTTTCTTAGTCAGTTCATGGTCAGTTATATTTTTGGTCAAAATTGTGTTTAAATAATTATTAGTCAGTTCTAGGTCAAATTAATTATTAGTCAACATTGCTTTTGTGTTATTATAGTCAGTTTTGTTTAAGTTATTGTACCGGGTCCGTATCTAATTGCTCTTTAGCAAAGGCCTCCCCCAACTCTTTCCAAGTTCCTCTCTCTCCAGCTCTTCTAGTCCAAAGTTTTCCCGCAGTTCTCTTAATTTAATCATTCTAGTTTAATCCCTCGATCGTGAGTTATTCCAGACACAAATCAATTGTTATCGTGGCACCCGAGTGCCTCCTGGGGGTTGAGGGATTAATTATTATTAAATTTGTGATTTAATTTTTTAACAAACTATTTTTTATGGTATATTAAGTATAATTTACTGTTTCACAATTGATAAGACAATTTTGCAATATACTCATTGATAACAAAGCAACTAGTAGGGGCATATCTATTTTTTAAATATGCCATGTCATTCTTGCAGTGTAAAATTTTTACTTTAATAAAACAAATTACTCCCCTTCCTATCCAAAAGTTGACACAATAATCTTAAATTTTTTAAGATCAAACACTCAGAGTAAAATGTTCACAAGCCAATTAATGCTTTGAACCCCACAAGGCACCCGAGTGCCACGATAACAATTGATTTCAATTGTGTCTCGAATAACTCACGATTGAGGGATTAAAAGCTTACCTTCACTTTCAACCTTTTTCTTTTTACTTTTACTTGAAATTGATACATTTTTTATATCTTTTGTGACTTCTTTAACATCTTCATCAATAGATTTTTTGTGCTTTGGCTTAGATTTCGACTTATCTTCTTCGCTGTCATCAGATTCCACTGTTTTCCTGTAATTATTAAAGTTAACATAAAATGATATTATTACTAATTTAGTACAGATAACCAATATACATATAACAATCGCCAAAAGAATAAAATGTATTTTATTAAACCAAAGCATCATGAATATTGTTGTTATGTGTAGAAATAATATCCATATTAGTTATTTTAGATAACTTAACCTACAAATCAAATCGTACTTACTTTTTGGACTGTTGTATGGGCTTTACGTTGTCAATGTTAGTGATTTCAACGTCGCTATCCCTAAAAGTTATTACAGATGATACAAATATTCTAAAAACATTTTAAGTAGTATCCCAAAACATATGGTAAAGGAGAAACTTACCCATCGTCAGCGGTCTGATTCTTCTTTCCTTTTTTAGCCTTACCCATTATGTTCCGTTGGTTTTAGGTCACAATAACAGTAATATAGTGTCCTGCTTCTCTATATTTTTTAATAATTTCTATCATGTGAAACGCAAACTGTGCACACGAACACGAATTATTCAACTAGCCGAAAAACGATCAAGTCGTCGTGTCCGTCCGTCGTACTGTATATTTTACTCTTTGGTCGTACTCGTCTCCGTCCGTAGCCGTACTTCACTTTTGCACGTCACAAAAATTTTATAGTGTTGTCGAACAATCTATACTGTATCGATTCTGTAAATGGATCCCAAAACAACCTTCGATTATAAAATAACTATCATCTATTTTTAGAGCAATCTTGGTCGGTATCGGTAGAAAATTACGCAATCGGTTAAGAAAATTTTGCTGATGCAAACATCCTTCTTCTCACTTCACAGATGTGCTTGTCCCATGACAAAAAACCATTCATAAAAAACTCCTAAGTTCTTTACAACCTTACTAAATGGAATTTGGACACCGGCAAGCAAACACAATTGAAGGTAGTGATCCCCAATCAATCTTATAGAACAATCGAGGGCTACCGGCAACGATCACCTGCGTCTTGGTAGGGTTAACCTTGAGCACATAATATGATTCCACTCCAAAAATACGAGTCAGGTAAAAATTTACTGTAAAGATGACGGTCTCCAGGTCAGCAAGGCCACCAAAATATTATTATTATTTTTTCCCACGGAACAGAAAAAACCAGTGGAAGTGCGAAGTAGGCGGATCCCGCGTGCCACTCTAAGCGTAGTTACGCATACTCGGCCTTAGTCCTTCCCCGACATCGCATCTAGTTGGTAGTCCTGCTGCATTCTTCTTTTGTGTAATTTTACAGCGCTTAATGCTTTATTGTGCCATTATGCTGTATAAAAATCATAGTACGAGAAAAAATATTTAAATAGATGGTGTTTAATACCACAGGAAAGCCACAATATCATAGATTTAAAAAAAAAACTTGTTGGATTTCAATTTATTAAAAATGTAATAAATTTCAAACCAAAATCAAACATACTGTTTCAAAAATAAAGCTTGTTTTAGATTAAACACAATCCTCTTCTCATTCTGGAATATACTCCGCTACTCATTTAGTGATGTAGTCTAATCCGATAGCTGTTTCATCGATATCTGCTGATGTATTAAAATTCTAACAAAAATAAATACATTTTCGCATACATCATCATCATTATCACACAGTCGTCCTCTTCATTGTTGAAGGTCGTTCCCAACATGGAAGTAGTTTGTGCTGGTCTTATGTAGATCTGTCCACCCTTGCCTGTCTTCGGTTTCTCTAAAAGTCAGTTTTATTGGAAGTCCCGTTATGGCCTTGATTTGATCTGACCAATGGTATGGTGCTCTTCTTCGTGATGATCTTTTCGAGGTTGTCTGGATCTCTTCTGGCCGTAGGTCCAAAGTAACTCATAATCGTTTGAAAGCAAATTGTGGACAGTCTGGTGCGAATGTTGTTTTGGCATTTTATGACTTGTTATAATTAAAAAAGAGGTTTTCCCAACGCCAGTTTTTTAATAAGTGAATGATATTATATATATAATAATAACTCATGTAACAAAGATTGGTACCTACTTGTTTTATAAAAATTATAACAACAATAATTAAAAAAATGCTTTTCTCCCTATATCCCTAGTGGTTAACATATTATTGTTATTTTCAACTCGTAATAAAGACACATACATATAATCATGCGCATTATTAATTACAATATTTCTTCGTCACTTTTTATTCTCACTACAATATTTATAACAATACAAGTTTTACTCAATTATTGAAGTAGATTATCCTGACATTATAAATAGCAATACCCTTTTTTAAACCCAACATCGAGTCCCATCTATCGATAATCTATGTGTCCTCGCATGGGCTGAGTAGCGGCAAAAATATTTTTTTAAGGAATTATCAACCTTATTCCGATTTTGGTTCAGACTACAGTTCAAAGTTATTTTCTTACTTCTGCCTGCCATCTGTTGTGGAATAGTTGAACTTTTTTGTAAATCGTAGATGGTGGATTTGAAATACGAAAAGTCGTAAATGTCGTGTATAATAGAGCAGGAAAGAATGTTTTATTTTTGTACTTAGTATAGTTTAGGCTTATTTGCGATAGTAGATATGCGAAAAATCAAAACCATTGCTCACTTGTAGTGCAATGTATTATTTACCTTTTCTATGTGTGAGCTTGGTGACAGCGTGCAGCGGTTCTGGTATTAAATTTGCCTTATCGCACTTCCACCTGTTTTTTCTGTTCCGTGTTTTTTCCTACAACCACGGATATATAAAGGTTCAGCTTTCAATAGCTAGAATCTATCAAACTCGGATCGACGTTTTCACGTGCTATCGATATTATTGAACAGCAGCTATTATCGGTAGGCAATCGATACTATTGACATGTCCATATTGAATTAGAAGTATGGATAGCCATGAACCTACACTTAAGCTGGACTGCGCAGTTTCTCAAAACAAACGAGCCGAGAGAGAGGTTCGAAAGTAGAAGTGCCTCCTTTTCTAATACGGTGTCCATAAAATATTATCTTCTCGGATAGCCTTATTGGATTGATAAATACTTATTGTATTAAAAACTATCTAAAACGGATTTTAAGCACTTATAGTCACCTGCTAGCCCATGCTATTTATCTTTATTTAATTAGGTATGATCTTTACTATTGTGGAATACGAGAGTTACAGTGGATCGTTAAGTTGAAGTTGTAATAGACTTGTTTAGGACCAAATCGGAGCAAAGGAAATAAAACAAGAAATTAATGACAAAAAAATTATCAGAAATTTAAACATTATTAAATAAAATAATTATATGCAGCCTTTGTCGCATTGTCAGTTTTTGACGTGACAACGTCTTAAATTAGGTTGCGGCTGGGAGTCACTTATGAAAAAGTGTAACGCTCGGTAACGTTACGATGACGTCATCGTCCTATCCTCAACAAAATCACTCAAATAGGAATTAGTTAAGTTTAAGTTTACATGTACAATGTTTTAGTAAACAAAATATATTTCTATAGTTAAAATTTGTGCAATTCTTATTTTCATTCAATTCCTTGTTCCTATTGTGCAATTTAATTATATTCATATCAATAAATATTCTACCGAGAAAAAGACGTTGTCACGTAAAATCTTTTTCCCCGTCATTTTAAGAGTATCTTCGTTGGCGTACGTTTTTAATCTTAAGCTTAATTATCTGTTTGCGATACTTTAAATTAGTTCGTGTCTTGATTCAGTAGGGAGAGATTGTACTAGATGATGAGGAATATCATTTAAGCGATGATAAAATTGATATTTTTTCGAAAAAAATTATTTCATTAGTGGGTAACAAATATTTTTTTGCCAGGTTTCTTTCCACTTTCCAGCAACAGATTCATCCTTAGCAATCCTGTACAGCAATAAAATACACATAGAGTAAAATCTAACTAAATATTTTTATTTAATAATTTATAAGCCGTAGTAGCCCAATTGGAAAAATGCTTGACTCACACTATGAGGTTGCGGGTTCAAGTCCCAGCAGTGGCTTAAACTAATGATTTTTAATTAGTATTTAAATTCATGTTTGGATCATACATAATCATTATACTACACAATAATATCACACATAATTAAGGATTAATTAAAAAGCTATCATTATTAAACATGTGTAAAATTTACCATGCCCAATGTAAGATTTGCTGCTACTCATATAATTGTTAAAGATGAACCATTAAACTCTGTAGATTTAACTACCTTTTTAGGTATAACTGTAGACTCTCATTTGCAATGGGGTGCTCATATTAGGGTGCTGTCTGGAAGACTTAGTTCTGCTGCTTATGCTGTGAGAAAGATAAGGCAATTGACTGATGTTGAAACGGCAAGATTAGTATATTTTAGCTACTTTCATAGCATAATGTCATACGGAATTCTGTTGTGGGGCTCAGCGGCAGATATTGAGTCAATTTTTATATTACAAAAACGTGCTGTACGGGCTATTTACGGCCTTCGATCCCGTGACTCGCTGAAAGAGCTCTTCAAAGAGATTAATATACTTACAGTGTCTTCTCAATACATTCTCGAGAATATTGTTTACGTTCGTAAGAACATACATTTATTTCTTAAGAAAAGTAACGTACACAATTTCAATACCAGAAATAAAGATAAACTTGCCGTTCCAGGCTTTAGACTGCGAAAAGTAGGAAAATCGTTTATGGGAAATTGTATCCGTATTTTCAACAAATTACCAAAGGATATTGCTGAACTCCCTGTACATAAACTTAAATCGTATGTCAAAGTTATTTTAATGAAAAAGGGCTATTTCACTGTTAATGATTATTTAAATGATAGAAATGTATGGCATTAAGTTGTCCCAGCTCGTACTTTCTTAAGCCTTGTAAAAATTACCTTACCTTGTAAAAATGTATTTAAAAAGAGGCTGACAATAGTGACCGAGTTTCTTGCGCTGCTTCTTCTCGGCACTAGCCCAGACTTGTCCCGAAGCAGTGGTAGGTTTAAATTGGGACGTGTAAAAGCGCCTCCTGGGGCCTATTTGCAGAAATAAAACTGATTTTAACTGATTTTTAACTGATTTTTAACATCAACTATCAAAATATGCAATTTTAGACAGTGTAAAAAAAACCGGTCATTTCTAAATAAAAAAACTTATTATCATAAATTATCTAATAGCGTGGACACCCTTCTCCATAACATACTTGCTAGACAAGGACACACTACTATTTTAGTTATCTCCTTGGATCGTTTTCCTACTTTTCCATTTGGCAGAGTAAAAGTAATCTTAGCGATATTGTTTTAGAGTGCACATTTGAAAATATGAGATATAGAATTACTCGATTCAGGTTAATATTTAAATCCGTGTGGATAGCTCACCACTGAAGAAGTAATAGATCACAGAACACAAAATTCCTTGATTGACGGTAGTTTTAATAGATAAAAACTAAGAACTGTCAAAAGTAGTGATGTTAGTTCAGGGAATTTACATTCTGGAAAAAGCATTTAGTATTGTACATTGTAGAAAAATCAACTTTATTCATGAATCGTAAAGTCGATAATACATTGTGACTTTGTGGCTTTGAGATGCGGTCTGACATTTGGAGAGCCCTCTGTTTCAACATTCAATAGTCTCTCATTCTTAATAATACCAGAATTAAAAAATACATATTTGGTAGGATTACATATCAACGTCCCAAAATTTTAACTTACTGAATGTCCCTGTAGCATTTTCTTCTAATGTAGTTTTATTTAATAATGCTGGCTACACTAAATCCTTCTTAATAAAGTAAATATCATTTTAACAAAATAGAAAAGAAAAAAATATAACTTCATTTGGTAGAATAACTTAACTTAAATATGTCAACCTAATGTTGACACATGTAGTCAAGCAACTGTATAGGGTAAACATGTTATTTTGTTTTGGTGGATTTGAGGAATTATTTTGTGGATTTAGTTCATGGCACTGAATTTTATTTGATATTTTAGCAATTAAATTGCAATTATAATATCAGTATTTAAACTTGAAAAATTATGTCTCAGGCGGGACTCGAACCCGCATCTCCTCGCATGCTCCCCATAATAAAATATAAATTATGTCAATCTGATCCCTGTATTTTATTTGTGGAGACCAATCGGACCTAAATATACCGTTCTAATGCGCTGTCACTGAACAAGCCCAGGGGCCTTACCATTAGCTCTTATAGCAGGCCTGTTATTGAATTACATTGCTCTTTTTACTATGACATCGTTATTAGCAGGCCTGTGGCAGGCCAATGTACATCGTCGTTTAAAAACTGTTCACCATTTTTTTTCTACGAACTTTTCGTACCATGACACTCAATTTGAGAGCAGGTAAACGTGCTTTTGATAAAATTAATAGACTCAGGCGTTACTTTGCGGAAATCCATAACTAATTATGGATTTAGAAAATTATTTTGCTAATGATTTCCGCTTGTTAATATACCGGCCTAGATACCTTCACCACACTACCCGCACTAACACTGATTGAGCAAGCACTATTTCATGCAGGAAAACCGCCCGCCCTCCCTCAAAAATGCATGCAGTACAGTTAATGCAATTATTAGTACCCAACACCAATATAATAAAAACCTCGACGCGTTTCGCCACTTCACGTGGCATCCTCAGGAGATGTTGTCGCCTTCGCTGCGCTCCGACGACTAAGCTGTGAAAACTGGCGAACAGGCCTTTTATAGAAACTCCCCACTACGACAACAGGTTGTGACGTTCAATCTGTTGTCGTAGTGGGGAGTTTCTATAAAAGGCCTGTTCGCCAGTTTTCACAGCTTAGTCGTCGGAGCGCAGCGAAGGCGACAACATCTCCTGAGGATGCCACGTGAAGTGGCGAAACGCGTCGAGGTTTTTATTATATTGGTGTTGGGTACTAATAATTGCATTAACTGTACTGCATGCATTTTTGAGGGAGGGCGGGCGGTTTTCCTGCATGAAATAGTGCTTGCTCAATCAGTGTTAGTGCGGGTAGTGTGGTGAAGGTATCTAGGCCGGTATATTAACAAGCGGAAATCATTAGCAAAATAATTTTCTAAATCCATAATTAACGTCCTTTTGAGCGAACGAAGCTAATGTCATCCTAGCTAGCCATCTTGAAAAAGTTACAAGAGAGACTAACTTTTTCGACATATTTTATGCGTTTCTCAGACTTTTTTTCAGCAGTTTTGCGTAAATTTACATGTTTCATGATGGATTAAGGAAACTTTTTACAGTGTAAAGAAACCTGAAGGTCTTTGAATTAGTATTTTGAATAAAATGTTTATATCATCATTTACCAAAATGAAAATACAATTTCGAAAAAATTGTTTGCATGGTTTTGTGATGTTGTAATAGGATTAGGTAATAGGTAGGTATATTCAAGAAAATATAATAAAAAAACTGTACTTCTAAATTTTATAACTCTTCTTTCTTACTTATATTTATGTGTAATACCTACTTTTTTCAGGTTTGTAACAAAGATGGAAATTATAAGTGTAAATGCTGGCTCTGATTCATTTAATTTACAATAAAATATGATCTAATCATCCTTTGTGGTCTCACTTGAATGAACTGAGCACTATAGCATCTGTATGGCTTTTAGGTAAACATACAATACACATATTAGTTTAACTTTAAAAATATGTCCTTTCCTTTCAATTGAGTAAAAAGAAGAGATAAAGAAACATATTTTACAGGTTAAAGCACCTAAAACCCTTGTGTTATGAATATATGTTGCTGATTTTGTTTGATTAAATAATGCCTGGGTGTAAAAGACAACAAAGTTTTACTTCTTATATAACACATTTGCAGCAGTCTTACAAAGATGATAAAATTAATGAATATTTCCTTTTATTGTAGGTGATTCTTGATATCCACTGCTCAAATTTATGATGACAACAATTGTTAAAGCAGAACTAGATTTTCCTGAAGCCTATTATACCTATTCAGAGACATGTAAAAACTCATAACAACAAGGAGAGATCAATAGGTGTTCTACAGACTCTTTTCAATGTTACATTTTACCAACCTCGATAGCTGGAACATTTTTCGCTGATGCTTCGCTCCTATTGGTCGCAGCGTGATGGCATATGACCTTAAGCTTTCCTCGATAAGTGAACTATCCAACTAAAATAATTTTTCAATTCGAACCGGTACTTCCTGAACTTACCGCGAAAAAAACAAACTATTCAGCTTTATAATATTAGTGGGTAAATTTTCAGAGCGGACTTTTTTCCGTCATTGCGGTGGCTAATTTTTTTTTAACATTTCAGCCAAACAAGGGCTAGGTTATAGATTAAGATGCTGTGAATCTAATAATTTGTAAGGCATGCTTCAGAACAAATTACTTATGGAGAAATAAATATTTTTTTAATTTGCGCCACTGAAATGATGACAAAGGCCTTTGAAATGATTCAATTAATCAATTCATTCGGCAAATTTTCTTAAATAATAAATAAAAATGTACTCAAATGATTTATTTTTTATAAATGGTCAATTATTTCTCTTCCAATACCGCATTGAATTAATTTTATTTATTTATACAAAATAACATACTAACTGGGTCATTGTAACTATAGTACGAAATTTCCTTGGACTAAATACACCATTATCTAGCCCTAAACTAAGTCACATATTTTACATAATTTATTTAAGGACAAAATTAATATAAAATATTAAAAGTCTATCTCATATTGATTTTACAGGTATTGATCATTGCGGTGGCTCATTTGTCATTCCGGTGCTCCACTACGCCACCGCAATGACGCCACCGTAATGACGACAAAATTGGATTTTTTGTTATAATTACCCAATTTTAAGTACATATTTACAGGTCGTAATATTGAGGCTATTATCTTTGACATATTAACTAGACGACACAATACATCGCTTTGTTCGTTATCTAAAACTTGCCACCGAACTGTATACGGGTAAAAACTTGCGTATTCGTCGTCCCTTCCACACATAAGTTGGGGCCCAATTAAAGCTAAGGGTGATCCGGAACAAAAATATGGCGTGACATTGCTTGACCAATAGAAAATATGGAGTCAGTCAACTGCAAGGATCGGAAGCGCAGTTTTTCGCGGCAGAAGTTATATTGGCGTCTCAGTTTTTTAATTTAAAAGTTAGTAAAGTTTTTGTGCTCTAAAATGTGAAATGGAGTAAATATCTTTAAATTAATTTAGTTCGATAAAAGTTACGTTGGTATTTCCTATAATAATGAGTGGTTTTGTGAGCGCAACTTTAAGTGGGACAAGACTCCCAGGGTTATGCCGCTCATACAAGTCTGATATTCAACGTGAAATTTCTATTAAGTTTTATATGAATTGTTATGTAGTTTTTTATGAAAGATTAAACTGCGGGGTATGTTTTTAAGAACGCGTGCGTATATTTTTTGTTTTGATTAATAGTTTCTTTATAAAGGTCAAAGGACGCCTAAAAAAGTACGCTTGAAAATTTACCCTAGTACAGATTTTTGTATTATGTTTAGTACTGAGTGCGCACTCTAGTTATAATACAAGTACCTAGACCCATTTTATTAAGTTTATGGTCTATTGCCGCGGTACTCATTGTGTTCTGTGGCAAGAACTCTATCGAAGGCCGTAAACATTAAAAAAAGAAACTAACAACAACAAAACAAAAAAAAAACTTGTTTGTAAATACATTGATTGCGGTTATCGTCTGCCGGACAGGCCGTGTATTTTATTAAAAAGATATTCTTTCTTAGTATTCGCAGTAAACGCAATAGCTGTGTGATCTATTGTACTTTGATTATAACACTAACGATGGATTCAATGGAGTGTTACGACACAGACCTTATGTATCTTGGAAAAGAGAAAACTTCGTCAAACAGTAAGTACTTCCTTTGCGACACTCTGACCTGTGTTTTCCCCATAGTTTTCCCGATAAAATTAACGATAATGCATGAGTAGTCAATTAAAATCGTCAATAACCATATTAAATTTAAAAAATACGTCGCATCTTGTTATATCAAGATAGCTACGTCATCGTGAATTGATGTACTGCGCAGCTAGAATTTGTTAAAAAAAAAGCACCATTTTTAGGGTTCCTTGCCCAAAGGGTATAAATGGGACCCTATTACGAAGACTTCACTGTCTGTCTGTCATCAGGCCGTATCTCAAGAACCGCGATAGCTAGACAGTTGATCACAAATTATGTCTGTAACAACAAATACCTCACTATCAATAATGACAACAAGTTATACAGGGTGGCCGGGGAGTTGACGTTCAAAGCTAAAATTTAGGTGCCTTAATCCCTCAACGCCCAGGCGGCAGGCGCCTGCCGCGATAACAATTGATTTCAATTGTGTCTGGAATAACTCACGATCGAGGGATTAAGGTGTATCCAAATCACCCCCATGTATGTTCTAGGATTTTGCTTAGTTTAGGAGGTAGAATTATTTTTATGTTTTTTTCCTTAATTTTCACCTATTATTGGTTTTTATTTTTTTACTCTTTCTGGCGAGTACTCGGTGTTCGTTTTTTCAGTGATAATTAATAACAATACTTACAAGTACCACCCTAAAAACTACAATCTGTCTGGTTATTGCGGAACTTGCTTAAAATTTAGCTGCAAGTCCAAAATTACTGACCAAACTTGGTGCAAAAAAATTTTTAAAGGGAACCTGTGGATTCTAAGTAGTGTCAAAAACTGTCTAAGACATTAAGCAATAAAGTGAGGTCAAATAAAGTTGTTGTCAACTGGGGTTTATTTTCTGTAACTGACCTTTAAAGTTATTTGAGGCATTATTTTAGGAAAAAAATATTATTTTAATTTATTGCAATTGTTGTTTTTTCTGATGATGGCTTTGAGTAAAACACAATAACATTATTTTGAATTTATTTATTTACAAGAGGTTTTCAAATTGTCGCCCTCCCACAGAAATACACAACCTACATCTGGTTAAAAAAAAATCTTTTAAGTCTCTAAAAGCTTCACGATTATTTCTCACAACGTTTTCTGCTTCAAGAATTTTTGCTCTGAGTTCATCTTCACTGGATGCTTCTCTAGCGTATGTTATTTCTTTGAGGTAACCCCAGATAAAAAAATCGTGGCATTAAACAATAATAAAAAGGAACGAATTAATAAATCAATCGTGCCAAACATATAGCAAAAGGTTCACAACAACTCATAAAAATAAGTCACTTACCTTCCATTTCCGTATAAATACTTAATTAGTCACTTATAAACAATTTAATCACTCGATCGTGACTTATTCCAGACACAATTGAAATCAATTGTTATCGTGGCACGCCATGGGCGTACCCAGCTTCTGGCGTAGGAGGGGGCAAGTAAAATTTTTTAGGTCTGATCATCCGCGGCTGTTTTGTCATACACACTACACAAACACACCTACATGAAACATTAGGTAAATGTAGTGTAATGTGTAGGGCAAACAGCCGCAAATGATCCTGCTTTATAGGTAGTTAAAAAAATTAAATTAAAGGAGATGTCAGAAATTGTATTGAGGCCAGGCCCAGAACCTGTACACCCTACCAAAAGATAGACTAATACACCTACAAAATTCTATTATTATCCAATTCTTTTAAAATGGCTTCGTTAAGTGGTTCAAATAAAGAGATAAGTAAGAAAATAGCAATACAAAACAACAAAACCATCATGGTGGAAGATGCCAATTTGATACGTCTGTCAGTTTTGGCAGTTTCAAAATCGCGCATGTAGGAGTCGAGTGCCATCGCTTGCTTGTAGTAAACAACAAACATTATGAAAGTAATGTGTCGATCAATAATAAATCCAGAAAACGAAAAACAGGTCGTTATAAAGAATAACAACAAAATACATAAACGCGACAAGCAGAACAAAAACTTGAAGTGAATGATTATGCCAAAGTGACAAGGGGTATCTGACAGCTATTGACATTTAAAGTTTTTTTAGATTGCCGCCATCTTGGAATGCCTAATTGAGTTTGATAAATTATTCTATCATATTTATTTTTGAACCACTAAATTATACGTTAAATAAATTTATATGTATTTTTCCCAGAAACAGTAAATTTTTCTTGATTTTTGAAAATGGTGTACAATGTCGGCGCCTATTATGGGACATCTCCTTTGACTATACATGCATTTTTATTTTATTTAAATCGCTTCTATTTTAAAATAGATTTTTGAGGATCTTCTGCAAAACGGTTACAACGTCTTCCGTGAAAGAATTGCCCATACTGTTTACAAGTTTTTTAAAAAACACTGAGCAAACAAAGTCCATTTAACCTGTCTTCAATCATTGTTGATCTCAGCCACGTTTTCACGCGTCTGAGAAGGCATTGCCAGTACAATTTCTAGGGCTGTTTTCATCCATCGTCGCGCGCGGTTTTTCGACAATAGCATCGTGCATTTTGCCCACATTTTGCCAGTGTCTACTGCGCGGTTTATTAAAAAGTTAGAGCATAAGGCCCCGTTTACACTTTAATTAGTAATTAGGCGAGTTCATACATGTTCTGCGAGATTTCCAAGAGGTGCAGCTGACCTCCCCTGCCCCCCTGGGTACGCCCATCTGGCACCCGAGTGCCTCCTGGGGGTTGAGGGATTAAATGATTTATTAGACCGCTGTCGTTCGCTGTTGAATTGAAACTATAATAAAAACAAGCGGAAACCGACGAAACAGCGATTAGTTATACTACATGGCGGGTGGCGCTCGTGAGGAGCCATTAAAGTTCATGGCGAATAGCGCCAGAGAGGAGCCAAGAAACATTTGTTCGCCGCCAGGCGCTAAAGTCTAGAAAAACCACCGCCGCACTGAATCTGTTAATTAGTTACTTCTAAACACATTATTAGACTGCTTACGTTCGCTCTTGAATTTCGACTATAACAAAAACAAGTGGAAACCGACGAAACAGCGATCAGTTATACTACATGGCGGGTGGCGTTCGAGAGGAACCATGAAAGTTCATAGCGAATGGCGCCTCAGAGGAGCCACGAAACATTTGTTCGCCGCCAGGCGCTAAAGTCTAAAAAAACCACCGCCGCACTGAATCGGTTAAGTGCCGCTACCGCGGCACGCTTCGCTCGCCTTCGCGAGTAAATTTTTATATAGTGTTTCTGTCACAAGCTCGAATTAACCGTAGTTAAATTTTGCTTATATTATGCTGCCGAGGCACCGCTCGCTCCGCTCGGTTGGCTCGCGCGTTGTTTTGTAATTATTAAATAATGGTTGTGTTTACCTAGTCACTGGTACAGAACCCTTCGTGCACGCGTCCGATTCCCACATGGCCGGATTTTTATTAATAAGATCAAGCAACCTAGGAAAATCTAAGATTGTTGTTTCTTAAATTCTGCAGTAGCATGGCACAGACCGATGTCCACAACGTTTCGTGAGGAAGAAGAGCTAATGCAGAAGAGTAGACGAGCTCTTGTGTTGGTCACGGACCCTCTTGAGAAGCTGCAGCTACTGTGCTTCGCGCACGGCGCTTGCGGTATCATGAGGCTGGTCAGGTATGAATATATAAATATAAATTTACCTCTTTAATTCAAAATGCCCTCCTCCCCCCTTTAAGATACTCTAAAAACATGGAGTAGAAATTTTGTTTCTATTAACATTGATTTCTGATAAAAGGCATTAGTAGCAGAACAAAGGACAGCACACATAATGCAGCTTTAGTTATAAATTCATTTACGTTTTATTCATACAGATAAAAACTACTCGCTCAACAAAGTCATCCCAAACAAATGGCCAAAGGGTCTGTAAATAATACAGTGTGCTGAATAGTAATTTTGCAGAATAACCGAATACTGAACCGGATACTCGACCGAATAATTTGGTTTCCCGCTTTGTTGTTTTAGGAGCGAGGTGTAAACATTGGCAGGCGCAACAATTTTAAATAATTATGCACATTTAGCAAATTCAGCTAAAGTATTTCGAAGTATAACTTTTATAATGAAATTATTTACATGATTTGTTATTATACTGATATTATAAAGCTGAAGAGTTTGTTTGTTTGTTTGAACGCGCTAATCTCAGGAAGTACTGGTACGAATTGAAAAATTATTTTTGTGTTGGATTGGATAGTCCATTTATCGAGGAAGGCTTTAGTTAGGCTATATAACATCACGCTGCGACCAATGGGAGCGAATCATCAGTGAAAAATGTTGCAAAAACGGGTAAAATTATTCGTATTAATCAGGATCATAATAATGGAAATTGGCGCGGATAAAGTCGCGGGCAACAGCTAGTTTAAGATAAGTTAGTGTATCCCGAAAAAAAAACTTCCCTACTGACTTGTGCACTTACCTTGCCTAATTTGGCCTTAATAAGGTTACAACTTGTATTTCTTTGACTGTGACCCAAATTTCTCTGAAACGTCGTGTTCGATTGTCGGTCGATTTTTCTTAGCTGTTTTTTTGTTTAAACTAATTTGTAGGATATTAGATCAGAAAGGTAGAAGAAAAGTAGTTCCTAGTTATATATTCATTTAGTTCTAACTATTTTTAGGTATAAATAGCTGAGTTTTGGTAAGTTAATTTAATTTCTTTGTTCGCCATGGAAGAACCTGAGGATCCCGAAGGCATGTGGCATATAACAATCATCCAGACAGGAATTCAAATTCAAATTCAAAATTTTTATTTCAGGCAGAGCCCATAATATTAGTAACAGTTTTTCTTAGAAATTAGTGTTAGTAACATAGAATAGTGGCCACATTTTACAATTTGGTATGGGTTAAGACCCATCGTTGAAGAAGTGGTGACTCCCAACGATCCACGAATACCCTCAGGATAGTTTTGGCACTGCCGCGAAGACGTGACAGTGCAGATGCACATCGTTTTCTCATAATTGCTGAAAAACCATCAATTCGAGCCTCCGCAAACATACCGGATGCACTACTTCGCCACGGCAGCCCCAACAACACCCTGAAGGCATTGTTGTATTGGACACGTAAATCACTGTATGCCCGCCGATTAAAATTAACCCACAAGCTGCACGTGTAGAAGGTTTGGCAGTATGCTTTAAACAGAGTTAACTTTACTGACCTAGTACAACGTGCAAACCTGCGAGCCAACATGTTGCAGCGAACAGCCAGCGACCTACGCTCCCTATCAATATCTTGATTATCTCTAAGATCCTCAGTAACCCAATGCCCCAGGTATTTAAAACTCTGAACCCGTTTAAGGGTCGTACCACAAATATCCGGTACTTGTGTGTAATTAATTGTTCCTGACTTAAACAATAGCCATTCACTTTTATCAGAGTTATACTTAAGGCCGTGGGCCACTGCGTAGGATGCACAAACAGAAAGAAGATTCCGTATTCCAATGACAGATGGGCTTAGGAGGACCATATCATCCGCATAGCTGATGTTATTCATGCAAATTCCGTCAATGTGACATCCGATATTTGTGCTATTCAGCCCACCTATTAGCTGATTTACATATAGATTGAATAGTCGAGGAGAACTTAGGCCACCCTGTCTAACTCCACACTTCAAATCGTACATACAAGAATAAGCTCCAGACCATTTAACTATATTTTTCTGGCTGCTATACCAGTACTTAAAAATTGACACAATCTCCCTATGCACTGTGGTTTCATTAAAAAGTTTATGCCATAGCAGGTCATAATATTAACAAGATCGAACGCCCTCGACAAATCCAGAAAACAGGCAAATACAGGTGTTTTCCTACTCGTGTAGTAATGGACAGTCTGCTTGAGACACAATATAGCACTATCAGTGGATAGACCAGGTCTAAAACCAAACTGGTTATCATAAAGTTCTCTGGGATTAGCTAATATTTTATCAAGCAGACTGTCCAATGCCTTTGATATAATCGTTGCCAGTGATATAGGCCTGTAGTTGGAAATATCAGAAGCGTCCGCAGTCTTGTTCTTGATTACGTGTGTAACAATAGTCCTAGTAAGGTCTCCAGGTAGATAGCTGTGGCTAATACACAGACTAAAAAACATAGAGAGCACTCGAGGCAGGTGCGTACCTGCATACCTAAGGTGTCGATGCTCAAACCGTCGTGACCAGGTGACTTACCTCTCACCATTCGCCGAATGATATCTTTAACTTCCCTGGCAGTAAAACTGATGGGAGGGTTCCCAGCACCAACGGCTCCAGCATCGCCCATTCTTGGCAATTCCACTAAAGGTGGATTAACTTTCACGCTCACGCGCCACGCTCACGGGGAGGCCCGCCCTGTGATTTAACCTATTGGTGGCTTTCCAAAATTTAGTAAATTGTTTTTGAGAATGACACTGAGCTAATCTATTCATCTTTATTTGTTGTTGGTTGTCTTGACAAAATTTTAATTTAGCTTTAAATAGTTTTCTAGAATTGTACATTTGATCATAGATTAGACCGGACCTAGGTTTCCCGTACAATAACCAATTCTGATAATGAAGCCTAGCCTCACTATGTGCGCCGCGAACGTGCACGTTCCATCCCGTTAAGTAGTTTCTATTCCGTCTATGTTTATTTGATACGTAGCATTGCTCAGAACCCTCCTTGAGAGTACTTATCAAATCTCTATACATATTATCTAACAATATACAATGTTCAGAATTATTGCATAACCTACCGGCGCAGTCACTACACTCACTGGGGAAATCAATTAGCCGTAGTCGAGCGTTACATTAGTCATGGTAAAAATTAATCTTTTGCTTGTCCCTCTCACCCCAGATAACTTGGTTATCACAAGCAGAAGGATGCTAGATCTTAGGTTTAATTAATCTAATATCACACTCAACTAATGAGGGCAAATGGTCCGAAGCATAAACACCATAAAGAACCGATACGTTAATCATCAAGGGCCTGGCTGCACTAGCCACCACCGGAGGGATCCATTTGCCGTACTTATAAAAGTGTACGCATGTCCAAGATTGTTCCGTGCAAACTGTTAGTAACTCACGTGAAAACCTGGTACCTGGATGGGCGTTGAAGTCTTCCAGCACAAAAACACTTTCTACGCCACTACTCTCAATAATTGAGTTCACTGCACTCAAACACTCTGTGTATTCTATAATATTGTCAGCACAGTCAGTGGGCATATAAACGGCGAAAATAAGCAACGAACGATTTTCTTGCACTATTTTTATACACGCAATGCGATCACTTTTACAATTTATGACCGAGACCGAAGGAAACACTGACTTCCTCCACAATAACGCCACTCCTCCAAAAGGTCTTCCTTTAAGAATTCCAGTCGAAACATCAACAGCCGATTTACCAGTGTAAGCAAAGTCTCTGCTAACGTTACCAAGAAATGGCACGTCATGGGGCAGAAGCCAGGTCTCCTGCAATGCTATGACGTCAGCAAGGCCACATAGCTTCCGTACGCACTCAGCTGATCGGATAATATTTTTGCAGTTAAACGATAAACACTTTAGATTCCTGTCAAGCATTATGTGTTTTGTAATTTTTTGTCAGCAACTCGGGAAATACCTTTATCTTTTTCCGACTTAAAGTAAATAAAACGTCTAAACTTTATTCCTTCAGGCCACAGCTTACTGTCCAAAAAGACATCCATTTTATTTTTCGACACGACTAATTTGAAAGCATTGTAGGGTCATTCTGTCCTCATATGTATTTTTTCTAATTGTAGAACTTCTTGTGTCATATTCAGGATGTATTTACAAATATCTTCTGTAGTTTCTTTGTTTACGTTTGAGATAAAGAGTGGGCTCTTAGATTCCGCCGCTTTAAAGTTTCCCGTGCCATTTAAAACCGCAGTGCCAGTCTTACCGTCTATCCGATTTTTATATCTCTTTCGTTGGACTTGTATCCAGTCATCATTAGGTTTACGATTAGGCCACAACCCTTGTTTCAAAGTTTCGGCCATTGTCGACTTAATAACAGCTGTGTCAGTTTGTAGTGTACTGTTTTCCAACACGGTTGCATTCAGATTTGTGTCCGAGTTGTCTTTGTCACACGGTGCATCTTGCGCACAAGGGCGAGCGAGAGAGCGATAAGTCGGCACACATTCGTTGCCACCGTGTTGATTTGAACCGTCTTGTGTTGCAGGCTCTGACTGTAACGGCAATAAACCGAAAGGCCCGCTATCCATGGAATACCCGCCACCCCGGATTTTGTTGACGTTTGAATTAAACAACGGATTTCGAATATTAGCCTTTTGCATGGATATTTCTAGCTGCTCCTTTGTGACATAATCTTCTTTGATTTTCGTTATTTCGGCGCGTACAATTAAGATGTCTTTTAACAATTTCGTGACATCTACATGGTCGAAGTTCACGGGTGGAAGCTTATGTAGGTCATAAGCAACAAACACCGGTAACTGGTCAGGGTCTGTTGTTTTAAAAAGCGAAATCATATCCTCCAAATCTTTCTGCTTCTTATCATTGCGTCTTGAAATCAGTTTCTGACTAATTTTGGTCGATACAAATAACAATTTCTTCGCTTCGTCGACCTCCTCACAGACAATAACAGAAAAGGCAGACACACAGATTCTAATTAAACTTTCGTTATCCATCACGTCATGTCTGCTCCTCAAAAAAGCAAGAACTTCCGTGATCACAACATTGCAACTAGCACACTTTATCGTATTATTTACCGACATTGTCACACCAAACAGTGACCGCTCACGTCGCGTGCGCGCACTGGAATACGGAGGGATCAGTAGTTGATACTGATGCTTCTGAAACTAATATGAATGTTATTGAACGAAAAAGGTCTTCAGCAAAGAAAATATGTAAGCATTGTAACAAAAAACGTAGGAAGCATCACAAGTATTCACAAGTCATCTAACATTGCTTTAAATGACGCTGATTGTCAGTGCGAAACTGACGATACACGCAATAGATCTCCAGCAGTTCGTTCTAGCTACCCATCGAATGTGACCAAAACCTCGACATTATCCACAGCACTTACCAATATTTAGTGTAACACATATGGGAGTAGTTCGAGGTGTACCTTGTGACTGGACTGAAGAAGATATTATTATACAAAACAATATTACAGTCCCAATAGGGTGTGGTAATATCATAAAAGTAAGGAGATTAAAGAAAAAAACTGTAATACAAGGAAAGACTGAATTTACACCAATTGAAACTGTAGTTCTCACCTTTGATGGGCAACTTCTGCCTAAACGAGTTTTTGCATGTTATAACGCCTTGCCTGTAGATTTGTATATATATCCAACAGTACAATGTTATAATTGCTGTCGTTATGGTCACATTAAAACTCAATGTAGATCAACACCTAGGTGTTTTAAATGCGGTCAAAACCATACAGGTGATGGTTGTTCAGTGGATGAAGAAAATGTTTCTTGTTGTCTGTGTTCTGGACAACATTAAAGAAACCATGGCTAACAGCTGTATCTCTTATTCAGAAGCCTTAAAATTACTCCCCCCTGTTTCAAAATCCTATGCAGATGTACTGACTTCATTACCTTCTCAATCTTTTAAACAACCAACACCTAAATTAAACTCATCAGCTCCTGTAAGAAAACCACCAACTTCATACAAAAAAACAATTTTATTAAAACCAAATAGTCCCTACAAACATGAAAAAGGATATGACCGCTTAACTCATGCAGCACTTATAAAAGATTATAACATACCTCTGTCTCAAAATGGTAAAGAATTAAACAATAATAATTTAAGTAACAGTTCCTTATCTGATTTATCAGTCAAGGAATTAGTTTTGACTCTTATAAATACTTTGTCATAATTTAATTTAACTTAAATTCAGGTTGGAGTTATTGGACACTGTCCAATGTGGACCACAAACTTTGCATAAAAAACTTAAGACATTATGGTGTTTTGAATGATTCCTTGAATTTAATAAGATCCAACCGCACAGGCAGAACACAAAATTATTAGGACCCCTACTATTTTTAATATACTGGCTGTCAGGTAAATGATATAACAAGCCGAAACAGCCCTATGATCACATAATATGCATATAAAAAATACTATGGTGAAAAAGACCTTCCTATCATATGCATGATCTCTGTGAAATGGTATTGTTTGCGGATGACACATCAATGATTTTCTCCCCTTTTGTCCCCCAGCAAGAATTATTACCTACCTTTATAGCTCTTCCTAATAATAAAGAACCCTTTATCAGTTCTCCTTTCACCCTCACCGAATTGAAAGGAGTTTTATCTTACGTCAAAGACTCAGCCCCAGGGTTGGACGGAATCCCCTATTCATTTTTATGTCATCAAAGTGATGATGTGCTTATTTACTACATAAACCTTACTAATTCTATATTTCAAACAGGAAATATTCCGCCTTCTTGGAAAGCCCAAGAAGTTATTCCTATTCTCAAACCTAATAAACCTACCACTGACCCATCTTCGTACCGCCCCATTGCACTATCGTCAGTTTTAGCTAAACTATTGGAACATCTAATTAAAAACAGATTGGAATGGTTTTTCGAGAGCAACAATTTGTTATCCAATAGTCAATATGGTTTTAGGAAAGGCAGAAGTAATAGGGGCTAAAGTATGAAATTGCCGATTTGTACTGAAAATCAAAATTGTTTATTTTTTAATTTTTAACAAATTTATTTAATCAAAATAGTTACCATTATTATCTATACATTGCTGCCATCTAATAGGAAGGTCATTTATGCCTTTGTGATAGAACTCTGAGGATCTAGACTGCACAAACTGTGTGAATGCATTTTGTACTGCCTCCTGGGAAGAAAACTTCTTGTCACGTAGATAATTGTCCAAATCACGAAAAAAAGAATCTGGAACTGGTCACCGACATTCGTTTCTTCATAAAACTGCCAGCCGACACAACATTTCGTATATCGCCGCTTCGCCAACAGAACCTTTCACCGGCGTACGATTCGTCGACAGCACAGGTCGTCATTAGACCTTTCGCCTACGAACGATTCACTAACCGATACTTCGGATTTATGAAATTCAGCATTAGGAATACATAAAACATTTAATAGTCGATGAAAATAGAAAAAATAAAAGAAGTTAGGAAAAAACATATTTTATATATTATGATCAAATGTAATATAAAACAGTACCAAACAGTAAATGTTTAAAAGACATTAAGTTTCCACAAAAAAAAAGAAAAGAAAAGAACATTGGCATATTACAAAAGTTGCATACTATTGTAAGTTTATATTTACTAACCGATACTTCGTCAATCAACTATTCATCTTAGAACTATTCCAATTAAGTTACTTTCGGATTTATGAAATTCAGCATTAGGAATACATAATTTTTTAATGGTCGATGAAAATAGAAAAAATAAAAGAAGTTAGGAAAAAACATATTTTATATATTATGATCAAATGTACTCGTAATATAAAACAGTATCAAACAGTAGATGTTTAAGAGACATTAAGTTTCCACAAAAAAAGAAAAGAAAAGAAGATTGGCATATTATAAAAGTATTGCTAATGTAAGTTTATATTACATTTGATCATAATATTAGTTTTTTCCTAACTACTTTTATTTTTTTCTATTTTCATCGACTATTAAATGTTTTATGTATTCCTAATGCTGAATTTCATAAATCCGAAAGTAACTTAATTGGAATAGTTCTAAGGTGAGTAGTTAATTGACGAAGTATCGGTTAGTGAATCGTTCGTAGGCGAAAGGTCTAATGACGACCTGTGCTGTCGACGAATCGTACGCCGGTGAAAGGTTCTGTTGGCGAAGCGGCGATATACGAAATGTTGTGTCGGCTGGCAGTTCTATGAAGAAACGAATGTTGGTGATCAATTCCAGATTCCGAAAAAAATGGTAGTGCGTTGAAGCAAGGTCTGGCGAATACGGAGGATGTCGAATGGTTTCTAATTGCAGTTCCTGAAGGGTCAAAACGGTTTCTTGTGCTGTATGAGGTCTCGCGTTGTCATGGAGCAATAATGGTGAAGATCGATTCATGAGTCGGGGCTGTTTTACTGCTAGTTTTGCCAACATTGTTCGGAGTTCGGCACAATAGACATCTGCCGTTATTGATTGACCAGATCGGAGAAAACTATAGTGAATAACACCATGCTGAGACCACCAAACAGTTACCATTACCTTTTTATTGGTAAGTTTTGCTTTAGGACACTGTTGTGGCGTTTGACCTGGGGTCAGCCATTGCATTTTTCTTTTACGGTTATCATAAAGAATCCACTTTTCATCACATGTCACAATTCGATTTAATATTCCTTCATTTCTGTACCGATTCAACAAGGCAACACAAGTTTCAACACGCGTTTCTTTCTGCACATCAGTCAAATCATGAGGCACCCATTTTTCGTATTTTTTTATTTTATTAATTTGACGCAAATGAGTCAATATTGTGGGTAAGGTTACGTTAAACCATGCCGCTAATTCCTGGGTAGTTTGACTAGGATCGGCTTCTACCATCTTTCTTAATTCATCGTTAATCACCTGTGTGGGCGGTCTTCCTCGTGGCTCGTTCTTCAAGTCGAAGTTTCCATCACGAAAGCGTTTAAACCAAAATCGCACGGTGCGTTCATTAGCAGATCCCTCTCCAAACGCAACATTGATATTGCGGGCTGTCATGGGCGTAGCCAGCCATGGGCTCAGGGTGGGGCAGCAGTCTAAAATATGACTAGCAAACTATTCCCGCGGACTTACCCCAGTTATTTTTTTTCATACAAAAGGGTTACACCCCATAGCACCTTGTATCTCATCATCATGAACATCATCATCATCATCATCATCAGCCTATCGCAGTCCACTGCTAGACATAGGCCTCTCCAGTTGCACGCCACTTAGGTCGATCCTCGGCTTCTCGCATCCAGCTCCTGCCAGCCACCTTGCGCAAATCATCACTCCACCTAGCCTGAGGGCGTCCTACAGTACATTTGCCGAGACGCGGTCTCCACTCAAGAACTCGTTTACCCCAGCGGTTGTCGGTTCTGCGGCTAATATGGCCAGCCCACTGCCACTTCAGCTTGCTAATCCGGTGGGCTATGTCGGTAACTTTAGTTCTCTGCCGGATCACCTCATTTCTGATTTTATCCCTAAGAGAAACTCTTTCCATAGCCCGCTGAGCGACTTTAAACTTGTGGACTAGCCGTACCGTCACTGTCCACATTTCGGCTCCGTATGTCATGACGGGTAGGACGCACTGATTGAAGACTTTCGTCTTGAGGCATTGTGGGATCGACGATGAGAAGACACGACGTAGTTTCCCAAATGCTGCCCAACCCAACTGAATTCTTCTGTTCGCCTCATCCTCAAAGTTGTTTCTACCTAACTGCAATGTCTGCTCAAGGTACACATACGAACATTTTGAACAACTTCGACTGCAATCGGTTGCGGTAGCACATGTTAATTGAAGAACAGGACGACCACACTCTACACGCCTCCGGAGTTCTCCCTTCAAATAGGACAGCGTTAAAAAGCTTTTAAGGCTCCCTCAGTACGGGTTTACCCCCAGCCTTCAGCAACTCTGTTGTAACGCCATCCTCTCCAGGGGCTTTTCCATTTTCCAGCTGTTTAAGAGCCTTCACGATTTCGTCAATGCTGACGTCTGGCAGGTCTTCAGTGTAGTGGCTCTAGGGTCCTCATTTTCGGGATCAGGTCGAGGTCGTGTTTGTTCGTCAGTTGTTATCCGAAAAAATCTTTTCCAATGAGCGAGTCTGTCTGCGTAGGGGAATCAACGATCGTTTCCAAAACTATCTACCGGAGAATTTGCACCGTGCGTCAGTCTTCTCGCGATTCGTGGCATTGTAAAATCAACTTTTAGAGCTTACTATTACTTGAGCTTCAGCTATGAAACTGCCGCTGTGATCGTCCACATTTTCACAATGTTTTTAAAATAAAATAGTAAACAAGCAAACAATGCGAATCGTGCCGCGATAGAAGAAGCAAGAAGCTCTGCGCTGCGCGGATGCGGACGGGGGCGCGGCGGGTGGCGGGTTGCTTTCCTTCTTAACTCAAACACTCACTCATACACAAACGAAAAACAAAAGGATATTGAAAGAGGATAAGTTTTTGTTTTTATCGCTTTTTTTGTGTCAGATGTCGAGTGTGAAATTTCTTACGGATATTAAGTGTTGTAGTTAGTACCTAGATAGTTTATTTTTTTAGGATTAATTATGTACCTTACAGGAGTTACAGGTCAGATCCAGGGTGAGGCAAGCGCCCCACCCTGCCCCACCGTAGCTACGCCCATGCGGGCTGTTTCTGCCGCGTTACTTCCGCGTCGGAACTCGTATTCAAAAATCACTCGAATTTTCGCAGTATCCATCTTTCTTGTCTAAGTTAAATAACAAAAACAATTGAAAGTCGATATTCAAATGTTTCAAATTTTTTAAAAGAAAAACATCATAGAAACCATGTGAAAAAAGTTTCATTCGAAAACCTCAAACCATGAAGATTCTATGTCAATTCAAAGAACATATTACAATAAAACGGCAATTTCATATTTTAACCCCTAATACAATGGATAGTATTGCCCTATTTATAACTGATATTTGGTTAGCTTTTACAAATAATCAGTCAGTTTTAGCGGCATTCTTAGATATAAAAGCTGCGTACGATAATGTTTCATTACTAATCCTCAAGGATAACCTCCTTGGACTAAACGTTCCTTTCAAAATAGTAAACCTTATTATGAATATGTTATCTGGTCGTTTCCTTCATATTCAACAAGGAAATATTACAAAATCGAGGCAAGTCTTTAAGGGCTTACCTCAAGGCTCTGTGCTAAGCCCTCTGCTTTATAATATTTACACTTGCGACCTTGAATCGGCGATAACAAACGTAGATGGAATTAAAATTCTGCAATATGCTGATGACTTAGTTTTCTACGTTCGACTGCCCGTCCGTTGAAAACTTAAGTGCACAGCTCACTTGTTCTTTATCTTTATTAGAATTGTGGTTAGATAGGAATAACTTAAGTTTATCTGTTTCTAAATGTATTTCTATTTTATTTACAAGATCTCGCCTCCCTCCCCCTTTTACTGTTTACTTTAATGAAGATGTCATCCCTCTTGGTAATGAGGCTAAGTTTTTAGGAATAATTTTAGATTCTAAATTATCTTTTCTCTCCCATTGCTATTATGCTATTGGGAAATGTGAAAAGATGTTAAATATATTACGATGTTTATCAGGTGTCTGGTGGGGATCTCATCCTTTTTCTCAAAAGCTTTTGTATAATGCTATTATTAGAAGTATCTTGGATTATGCTAGCTTTTTTATGGAACCGTGTAGTGTAGTTGCATTAGATAAATTTAACGGCATTCAGTCCAAGGCTCTCAGAATCATAACTGGTGCAATGAAATCTAGCCCCATTAATGCCCTTCAGGTGGAATGCTGTGATCCCCCATTGCCATTACGTCGACAATTCTTATGTTATAAATTTTTGTTTCGTTCCTTACAACTTCTGTCTCACCCTTTATACTCTAAATTACATACTCTATCTAATCTGATTGATACTTCCCCGTATTGGAGTCATAAAAAAATTTCATGTTTAGTCATAAGTTTTTGCAAATTTACTTCCTTACAGTCTCCAATACATAGATCCCAGTACCTTCCTATTTTTTGCAATAGCTTTCAATCTTTAATTATTTCTCCTGATATTCACACAAACTTAAATATTTATAAAGATGATCAAAATACAAATACTAACCTAAATTTTATTCTGGATAGAGACTGGCATGATTGGTATCACATTTACTGTGACGCTTCTAAACATTCTTCATCGCCTGTAGGAATAGGGGTTTATCACCATCAGTTTAAAATAGTTCAGAAGGTAAAACTTCCCCCTGGAATCTTCAATATTTACTGGAGAATGTTATGGTCTTCTAAAATCATTAGAGTACACAGATTCTAAAAGTGCTATAGAAGCACTCGATAATTTCCCATTCAAATGTAATTCCAACAATAATGCTATAATAATGTGTAGAGACTTGCTTTATAAAATTTATCTAAAAGGCCTAGTAGTCCACTTTGCGTGGATTCCTAGTCATTGTGGTATCACAGGAAATGTTATAGCGGATCGGCTGGCAAACGATGCTGTGACATGTGGAGATATCCACCCATATAAAAACTTTTGCAGTGATCTGGCTGCTCTTCCCAAACAATTCCTCCGAACATCTTGGGAGGAAGTCTGGAATCAGAGTAGTCAAAATAAAGGTAAAATTTCTAAATCTATTCAGGAAACTGTTCCCATTAAACCCTGGTTTTTTAGTATTAAACTTGGAAAGTGAGCTACATCATGCATTATTCGTATGAGATTAGGTCACGTAGTTTCTCCTGCCCATCATTCATCTTGCTAGTCTACGGATTGTAGACAGTGATTTGTGCGAGTGTGGTTCTGGTGTTGGCGATTTAAACCATATTTTCTTTGCTTGTCCATTATATGATAGATCCTGTTTCATGTCATCCCTTTTATCCCTCCGAATCCCCTTTCTAACTTCTATAAATATCCTTCTTAATATGTGTAAATTATGATGTATATAACAGTATATCCTTGTATACAAACAAAAACAATATGAAATTGTAAATATTGTATGTAGTATTTTACTTCTCTGATCCTCTCTTTTTAGAATAGTATTCCGTCCTTTTCCTTTGTATATCCGTTTCCCTACCTTTTTATTCATACCTTTCGCTGTGGCTAATGCACAAGCCGTGCTATGCCAAAAACAAAAAAAAAGAAAAAGAAAACATTTGACCAAAAGTTATTTAGAACCTTAGAACCAAAACCGAATTATTCGTGCCGAATACGCCGAATGCTCAATACCAAACATGCTGTTTGGTAAGTACCAAAAAAAATTCCAAACATTGTTTGGTAGGTATTTAACATTTTGCATATTCAGCACTTTTTTTTACTATTTATTCATAATTATTTAAAATTTTAATGGTCTGATTTCCAGGATTTTTCGAAAGATCCACGGCGACGATAACAAGCAGCTGAATGAGGAGGAGTTTGTGAACATGCTGAAGGAAACTGATCTGGATTTTAGTACTGAGGTATTCAACATTTATACTGTTGGGCTGCTCACTATTGTGCAAATCGGTAACATTTGGGGAAGATAAATTGTAGGGTTACTATTTTAGGACTTTCAAAAATATTTTGTTTATGGAAAAAAAAATACACAGCAACCTTAATTTTACCCGGCGCAATTGGCAAAGAATTATAAAGATCATAGGACTATGTATTACATATGTATTGTGTGTATACAGTTAGTGGGATGAGTGAAAGATGCTGGTAAGGGAAAGTTAATGTACGAAACAAACCCAATGATAGCTGTTCTAACACTGATTTTATTTACGGATTGACGTAAAAGGTAATATAAAAATGATGCATAGGCAAAGTACGGAACATATGTTTGTGTGTGTAAATAATATAATATTGTCGCGAACTGACCTAAATTAGCGTGTCATTGACATTACTTATGCCTATTGTGCGGTAACCCGTACATCTTGCCGGCCCAAAAGGGAGAAAATACTTATAAAATTACATCACAAGTGTAAATATAAACTAAAGTACAAATGTAAAATTAAATAAACAACAATTCAATGGTAATTAAATATGTAAAACTTAAATATTTCATCACTGCACTATATTTGTAACAGGGATGTCCAGTCGCAATGATCGTGGTCGGGTCTTCGGGGGTGAAGTTGCCTCCTGATCGCCGCTCACCACTGCTGCCATCGGAATAGAGATCGTAGGGGTGCTTGAAGGTGTTACTTTGAGGGCTCCCTTCTTATTACGCCAACGTAAGGCTAAGTAGATGCACCCCGCGATGATGATCAGTCCCAACATTGCATAAAGGACTGAGTATTGGTGTATGTCATGTACAGAAAGTGGTGCATTTTCTTGTTCTTTGATGTTTGTTATTTGAGTCCTCATATGGTGCCACTCATTTTCATGATCTTCAGGTGTAAAAGGCTTGAAGTCTGTAGAGTTTAATATGGAGTTCAGAACTGACGTCTCGGTCAGAAATTGTAAGTCAGTTTGAACTTTGACGTGACTCAGGTAATTGTTGTGTCCAAGTATAGAAAAGGTGTCACTCTTTATAGTGCAGCCTTGACCAATCTCAAGTACGCCATTCCCGGTTAGTGACCTCATTATCATTCCACTGTCTACGCAAAATATGCGCACAGAGCATTTCTCGCAGCACGAGAATAGCCACCTGTTATCGTGGTGTAATTTAATCCATCGCTCGTGACAAGGCGCCTCCTTTGCACTGCACATTGTTTTGTTATGAATACTCGAGTTACAAATCGAGTGTGTTATTTGTATCTCGTAAATTGGTTTATTTATAGAACACAACAATTTGTTTGATCGTGTATGCACACAACTTTGTATATCGGTTTCTGTCAAAGTCAGGAGCAGATCCTTTTGCAGATTGAATCCGATGTAGGGCGCGATGAAGTCAACAATATAAGACTGCTGAGGAAGACTTATGACCTTGTCCAACTCAAAAGCTTCCTTGTTCACAAGTGGGATCTTCACTTCAATGATCAAATATGATATGCCAATGTCACCACTGATTTTCATCAACTTGTAAAGCTCCTTATAGTCCTGTTTGTCGGCCGGTCGTTAGGTATGTGACTGTACACTATGTTCATCTGCTCTTCTAATTGTTCTGGTGGCAGTAAGTGTACGTCCATATGACCATGTGCAATGTCTGTCACGGTGTCAATGATGTTTTCTTGCATACTTCGAATGTTAGAGATGATGATCATGGCTGACATAGATGATGATAAGATGTGTAGCTCATTGTTAGTTTCGGCTTGATTTCGATTAATAGCAACGCTTACGTTCTGTAGATACTGTTGTACTATTCCAAATTGCTTGTTCATGATGGCTTCGTTTCTTCGCAGAATGTTATATTGAGCCTCGATGACGCTTGTCTGATTTTTCAATAGAAGTTGTAGATGGTTTTCGTTCATTGAAATCTTCTCGATGTCTTTTTCATACTTTTTGGCAAAGCGTTCATCTAGGACTCCAAACAATGAGTTTGCTATGTAGCCCACACCGTCTATCAATCCTCTCTTTTGTCGTTTATTAGCGCGACTCTTGAGTATTCTGTTATAATGCTCAATTTCAGATAGGTCATGTTGCAGTTGGTATATGATACCTTTGTATTGTGTTGGAAGCGTAGTAGTATGTAGGTACTCTTCCATGTGGCTGACGTAATTCTGCACATGACGTAGTGCTGACCAGTAAGTACTCATATTGTAGTAAATAATTAAGTTCCATTCATCTCGAATAAGGTTCATGTCGTACATCTTATCGAAATAAATATTTTGGTTGATGTTAAAGTAAGACACGTTGTACGAGCACTGGGCAGGAGTGAAGAGAAACGTGAACATCATCAGAGCCATTGTTAGAAACGTTGCCAAAGGTCTTCTCGTCGTGAACCTTGATGGTCGGCTTACTGGCGTGTCGTTAGGAGTGACGTCATCACAAGTCGGTGATTGCGCGTCATCTGTTGTTTGTTGTGATTGTTCCTCTTTCACAGGTAAGACGGATAACTTCAGAATTGGCCTCTTCATGATTCCTTTCTTGGTCTTAATGGATACTACTCGTACGTATCCATCCTTACCAGGGTGTACGTCGATGACTCTACCCATCGCCCATTTGCCAGGGGGTAAGTTTTCGTCTTTGATTAGGACGATGTCATCGACTTCAACGTTTTTTGAGGGGGTTCGCCACTTAGTACGAACTTGAAGTTGTTGTAGATAGTCAGAGGACCACTTTTTCCAGAACTGTTTGTTCATAGCCTGAATCATGTGCCATCTGGTGGTCAAGTTCATGTGCTCAGGATCTGTTTGTGGTCTTGATAGTAGAGATCCTCCAATCAAGAAGTGTCCCGGCGTTAAGTACTCACCGTCGGGGCTTTCGCTCATGGTAAGTAGAGGTCTTGAATTGAGGCAAGCCTCGATCTGATGGATCAGTGTGATGAACTCTTCGTACGTGAGTTTCTGTTCCCCAATCACTCGTCGCAGGTGGGACTTGAAACTCCTGACACAAGACTCCCAAAGTCCTCCTGCTGATGGATATCCAGGGGCATTGAAGTGCCACTGAATATCGTAGTCGTTGATATTGGTCAGTAGAACTGGGTTGATGGTTTGAAGAATCTCTTTGTATTCTTTTTTCAGTACTTTGTTTGCTCCTATAAAGTTGGTTCCCTGGTCACTGTACATGTGCCTAGGTACTCCCCTTCTAGCGCAAAAACGACGGAATGCGGCTAGAAACCCTGGTGTGCTTAGGTCGGACACCAGCTCGAGATGCACGGCCTTTGTTGACATGCAGACAAATACTGCGACGTATCCTTTGTGTGTTCGTACGCCACGACCTTTGTTGGTTTTGATGTCAAAGTGGCCGGTAAAGTCAACTCCAGTATGACTGAATGGACGTGAGGGAGAGACACGAGACTGTGGTAGATCTGCCATAATCTGTGTTCTCTTTTCTCCTTTGTATCGTCGGCACGTAACACACTTGCGTATTTCTCTTTTTACAGTACGAAGCCCGCTAAGTATCCAATACTTTTCTCGGATGTATGACAACGTCAAGCTTGGGCCCCCGTGTAGCGTAGTTGCGTGAGATTGTTGTATGATGAGCTCAGTTAGTCTGCTAAGATTCGATAAAATAATGGGATGTTTGGCCGATTGACTTAGCATAGAATTGTTTAATCTCCCGCCAACCTTTAGTATCCCATCGTTGGCGTCGATGAATGGATTGAGGCTCAGAAGCTTGCTGCTGTTTTTCAATCTACCCTTTTGTTGAAGTTGATTAATATCTTCTTCAAAGTCGATTGATTGAACAGTTTTTATAATTAAATTGAGGGCATGTTGCATTTCCGTTGTCGACAGGTATTTTTGCTGAGGTGTTTGTTTATTGCGTAGCCACTGTGTGAAACGTGATAGCCAGCCGATCGTTGTTGTTATGCGCCGCACTGAGCTGTATTCATATAATAATTGAATAACTAAATCATTTTTGTAAGATACGGCGGCATTCACATTAGTTTTCTTTGTTTCTAATGTAGGTTGTTTATAAGAGTTTTCTTTGATCATGTTGGGATCAAATGTTGATAGCCACTGGGGGCCTTGCCACCATAAGGGATGTTCTGACAATTGCAGCGATGTCAATCCTCTTGAGGGGCAGTCAGCAGCGTTTTCTTCAGATCGAACATGGTGCCATGACGATGCTGGGATTATATCGATAATTGTACGAACTCTATTCGCTACAAACTGCTTCCATCTGTTGATGTCTCCATGAAGCCAACCAAGCACCACCATAGAGTCAGTCCATGCATAAATCTGAACGTCTTCTGTTAAAGTTTCTAAGACTTTTTTCATGAGTTCCGACAGGAGTAGTGCACCGCAAAGTTCAAGTTTCGGTAAAGATAACTTGTTTTTCAATGGCGCTAATCTTGTTTTAGCAGTTACAAGAGTCGATGTGTACTCGCCCTTTGCATTGCGTGTGACGACGTTAATTGAGCAAGCATACGCCTTTTCCGACGAGTCGCAAAACCCATGAAGTGAATAATGTCTTTTATCTCCCAAATATCTGGGAATCTTGAACTTCTCGATGTTTTGAAAATCACGCTTCAATCGAATCCACTCGTAGTTGAGTTGTTCATTTAGACAAGTATCCCAATCAGCTGCTGCTTCTGACCACGTGCGTTGGAATAGTATCTTGGCTCGTATAGTGAGGGGTGATAGCCATCCAAGTGGGTCGAAGATCTTTGAGATGTGGGATAGTAGCTGCCGTTTTGTTATTGTAGTGTCGTTTGTCTCGTATTGGAAGATGTTTTTGAACGTAAATTCATCTGAAGTAGGATTCCAACGTATGCCCAACGTCTTCCTGTTTTCAGGCGATTTGAAGTCAAGTGGTGTATCTAGTTGATCGGAAGATAAATCTTCGATTAGTTCGTTAGTGTTGCTAGACCATTTCCGAATATTCATTCCCGCGCCTTTTAGAATGTTTATGATCTCTTGTCGCAGTCGTTTAGTTTGAAGTATGTCGTCACAACCTTCCAGCAGGTCATCCATGTAGAATGACGTCATTAATGCTGCGGCAGCTAACGGAAACTTGTGAGAATCGTCCATAGCTAATTGCTTCAAAGTACGCATCGCAAGGTAGGGAGCGGCCTTAGTGCCGTACGTGACAGTAGCAAGTTGGTACTCTTTTAAGGGCTCCAATGGAGTGCTTCTCCATATGATGCGTTGTAAGTGTTGGTCAGGCTCACGAATCATTATCTGGCGGAACATCTTCTCTATGTCAGCGGTTATGACGTATTTATGTTGGCGCCAAACTAAGATGAGATGCTGCAGGTCCTTTTGTAGGTTTGGACCCCGTTCCATTAAATCGTTAAGACTGTAGCCAGATGATGTTTTTGATGATGCGTTGAAGACGGTTCGTAATTTTGTTGTAGTGGAATCAGTTTTCAATACGCCGTGGTGAGGGAGATAACACAATCGTTTATTGTGTTGCGTAACTGGAGACATGTGACCTTGTTGTTCGTATTCTCGCATAAATTGTTTGTAGCTTTCGGAAAATTCAAAACATCTTGACATCTTGTTTTCTAAGTTATGGAATTGCGCAATCGCTTTCGATTTTGATTGACCTAGATCTTGTTCAAATCCAGGTTTCATCGGAATTGCGACTTCATATCTTCCACTTGGTAGGCGCTTTGTCGTTGATTGATAGAATTGTTCGCAGTATTGCTCCTCTTGTGTAAGTTCATGAGTTGAAGAGTTGGTGATGTCTTCAAGTTCCCAGTATTGAGATATATCCGACAAGTTATTGACGACAACGTGACATTTGAACGTTTTCACATTGCCTGAGAGTACCCAACCCATTTTCGTTTGTTGAGCAATAGGTGCCATGTTTGGACCCTTGATTAAACCACTCATGATTATATCAGAGTATACGCTTGCATCCAGCAGCAGGTCAATAGGCTTGGAGAGGTTGTACTCTGGATCCGCTAGTTGTATGTGTTGGAGATGGGACCATGATTGTTTATTGAACGACATATTGGGCAGGTTGTTAATGACGTGTTTGATAACCAAAGCTTGAGTTGTAAATTCATAGTCTTGGTAAATGGATTGACAATCAAGCGTGATGACTCCCTTGCCTTGCTTCGATCCATTTCCGATGCCAGATACAGATGCGTGATACCGTTGTCTAGGCAAGCCCAGCATCTGAGCAGCGTTTTCAGATATGAGTGATATCTGAGAGCCTTGGTCTAGAAGGGCCCTCAAGATAACGTGAGTATCATCAGCAGCCCTGACCTTGATAGATAAAGTCGTCAATAAAATCTCCTCATCATCCGTAGCGACATGATTGACAGTATGTTGCTTGTTATTCGATCGCGTTGACGTCGAATGTTTTTGCGTAACTGGAGCGGTAGGTACGGTCGATGACTTGGCGGGCTCGATCGACTTGCTCGATGAATGTTGCGCAAGGTCCGTATATGCGTCATGTAACAATGTGTGGTGGTTGTTTTGACAAATTCTGCACTTTTTTGTCGACGTGCATTTATTGTCTTTGTGTGCGAACAGACAGTTCTGACAGAAGTCACGTTTTACTACGGTCATTAGCCTCTCGTCCGGTGTCATTTCCACGAAGTCACTGCATTTGTAGATGTAGTGGTTGCTATCGCAAATAGGACAGAGTGATGACGAGCATGTTGCAATGGCTTGGAATTCACGGTTTGAAAATTTTCCAATGCGATGACCGCCTGTAGTTTGTTGAGAATAAGGCTTGTTAGGTTTAGTGTTAGCCGTTCTCTGTTGATAGGACTTGTAGGACGATGTGGTGGTCATCCTTTCTCTTGGGTTTATGGGCTCCAGAGCGTGGAATTTGCCTTCCAAGAAGTCCATAAGTTCAGAAAGTGTAGGTAAATCACGTGGCGACTTTCGGGCTTCCTTGTAATCACCGTATGTTTCAGCATTCAACTTTTTAGCAATAAGATGGACTAACAGTGGGTCCCAAGTACTCGTATCGATGCCCAAGTTCTGTATGGCATGAATGCACTCCATGGATGTGTCATAGAGGCGTCTGATCTCATATGCCGATTGTCTATGCACTACAGGTTGGTTGATGAAGATCTCAATCTGCTTAGTGAATAACAGCTGAGGATTGTTGTATCGGTGTGTTAACAGTTCCCAGGCCGTCTCATAGTTGTCAGCCGAGATGTGTAGATGTTGAATAAGTCGCTCAGCCTCCCCACGTAATTTTCCTTTAAGATGTTGCATCTTCTGCGTATTAGTAAGAAGATTATTGTTGTGTATGCCTTCTACATAAAGGTCGTAGAATGTTGGCCATTGTGTATATTTTCCGTTGAATGTAGGTATGTCGATCTGTGGCGTCGATTGTTGAAGATGAAAGGTAGATGCGAGCTTAAGATTCAAAGCTTTCTTGATGCTTTTGTATGAATCTTCGTATTCGTAGAACTCATCATCGTACTCCGTGTTCGATCCTTGAAGGATGTTGTCAATTTGAAGATGCAAAGCGTCGATTGCATTCCAACGTGTTTGGATATTGCGTAATTCGTCATCCAACTCCCACTTGTCGCGTATAGTGTCGACATTCAAGCTATTCACTTGTCGATGAAAGGCTCTAAAGTTGGTTCGTTGTAGAGTTAGTAGCTCAATAGCTTGACCCTGATCTGAAGCAAGGGTCGTTGACGCCGTTGGCGTCGGCAACACGAGTCTCGGCTGTAGTTTAGGTGGAACAGCCGGCACCGAGTGACAAGGCTTAGGTAGTGCCGCTGGTGCTGGTGATGCACTAGGTTCAGTTGCAGGAGGGCAGCACGATATCTTGTTACGGACGGTGTCGAAGTACGTCCTTGCTTGTTGATACTGATCCTCGACGAAATAAGGATCGGTATCGTTTTCGTAAAGTGACAGTTTGTCGTTGTTTACTTGGAACTCGGCCCACAATTTGTCAAGAGCGTCGAGTCGTTCATCCAAATACTTGCGCGTCTTTCGAGTCGCTGAATCTTTGTTAAAGTTGCGTTCTATCTTCTTGATCGCTTCTACAATGTCGTGTTGGCGCTGAAGAAGACTCTCCATTGTTGTGTAGGTATATGTAGTCGATGATGAACACTGATGATGTACGTTGGTGGTGTTCTGTAGTCGTGGAGCGCGCTACTATATGCTCTCGTGAATTTAGCACGACTTTATTGCGCCTTCTCAATTAAACTGGTGGAACCCTCTTCTGGGAAGCCAGTCAACCGATTCGCAGTCGTACAAACCACAAATAGCACAAGCAGCGTAGTGTAGGCCCACGAGGAAATTCCAAGCGTCGATGGAAGTCCAAGTTGAAGTTGTAGATCACTGTTGTTCCCAAATGTCGATGAGAGTGTGGTCCACAGCACTGATGTCAGTTTTCGAAGGACCAAAACAACTGTATTGTGTGTATACAGTTAGTGGGATGAGTGAAAGATGCTGGTAAGGGAAAGTTAATGTACGAAACAAACCCAATGATAGCTGTTCTAACACTGATTTTATTTACGGATTGACGTAAAAGGTAATATAAAAATGATGCATAGGCAAAGTACGGAACATATGTTTGTGTGTGTAAATAATATAATATTGTCGCGAACTGACCTAAATTAGCGTGTCATTGACATTACTTATGCCTATTGTGCGGTAACCCGTACAACATATTTTCTACAATATTTACATTTCAGGATGCAAAGGCACTGTTCAAGAAGTATGAAGAGAATGGCTTCATCAATCTTGACGAATTTATTATTCGCATTCGTGTAAGTTTGTAAGAATGACAGTGTGAGTTAGTAGCAACGGAAAGGTATTTCAGGTATTCACAATGTATTCGTTTTTTTAGCCTTCGATGTCGGACGCCCGCCGAGCCAAGGTAGAGCAAGCGTTCAATAAACTCGACAAAGATGGAAACGGAGTCATCAGTGTCGCCGATATTCGTCGTGTTTACTCCGTCACTGCAAACCCGAGGTAACAGCACAAAAACACTTTGTTAAAAAAATCGATTTTAAATTGCCTTATTTCGGACCACAGCGGACAAGAAGCATCGTTCGAGCACCATTATGTCTCTAACAAAATAGATTCTGTGTATAGGCAATTCACTTTTAATAAAATAGAAAAGTTTAAGGAAAAAATTAAAGAGGGTGTGAATTTGCTAAAGCTGATGATCAGAATGTTGATGAATTATATGAAAATCTTTTAAACAGAAAAAAATAAAAATAAACAAACAGAAGTGTAAGTTTAATGAATGGGCTACATCTGGTATTTATAAAAGCAGAAAAACATTATATGATTTATATAGTTTAAAGGCAGATTCTCAAAACCCACTTATTATAGAACGTGTTAAAATACTCTAAATTATATAAATTAGTATGTGCCAAAGCGAAGTCAATCTATCTTTATAATTTTATTTCGGCTTCCAAAAATAAAGCAAAAACCACTTGGAATATTATTAATAAAGAGACATGTAGAGTAAAACCAAATAATCCTACTTACTCTCTCAAGTTAGGGGATAAGCTAATAAACACGAACACAGAGGTTGCAAATACATTTGAGACATTTTTTTCGAATATAGCTCCCTCTACTACTGAAGGGCTATCTTCTGCTGCTGATCTATCCGAATCCCTTCTCAAGTCTATTGTCGAAAAGTGCAATTCTTCATTTAATTTTAGACACATAAACCCTGACATAATTACAAAAACTTTTACAGAATTTAATATAAAAAAACAGAGGATCTTTGGGGAATTTCTGTCAATATTATCAATACAATCATAAGTTCATTAGCCCCTCAACTCGCTATTATTTTTAACAAATGTATTGATGATAGACAGTTTCCAATTTTAATGAAGTTTATCAAAATCATTTCTTTGTTTAAGTCTGGCGAAAAATGTGACCCCTCCAATTTTCGACCTATATCTATATTGCCAGGGCTAAGTAACATCTTCGAGAAAATAATGTTCAATCAGCTTTTATCACACTTTAGTGTAAATAAATAGGCTATTTGACTGGTTTTTAAAATCCATTTTATATTATTAAGTAGAGGTTGAAGAACCCAGTAAAAGTAGTTTTTAAAATTCTGGTAGGTACATATTTGCTGAAAAATATGAAAATGAAAATTGAAATAGCGCTCCAAAAAGCTATTTTGTCAATATGGCGCTGCGATGGGGTCGGTGACATCACCTGCCTGTCTTGTGATCTGTAGCACATAATCATCTACATACATTTGTTGCAAACAAATAACGAAAGTGCGATTGGATATATATTTTAACAGTGACTTATGTAATAAAATGAGTTTCAAATGGTATACAGTTCCAAAATGTATAAATACTTCTATAAAAACGTCGGAAAACCATTTGTAAGTGTTCAAAAGAAAGTCTAAGTGTGCCGAAAGTGGTTGCAACTATTTCGGAGGGATCATAATAACATAGCGAATAGTACAAATATTTTCTTCTGTGAGGACCATTTCGATGTAAGTAAACAAATATTTATAATTTTTAATAATTAGGAATGTAAATATTTTGTTATTGGTTTGAGATTATAATACCTACCTATAATGTTTTTAAAAGAATGCCTTTTGCAACTCACTTCGAATATTTACGATGTTTTCATAATATTAGTCAAAAATTGTAGCTACAGTCTTATGATTTCAATAAGCATTACACATAAAGATCACGACTAACTAGTTTGTTTGTACCAGATTTTAAATGAATGGGTAGGTTACTGCTTTGTGCTTTACAAAATCCATTGTCCATGGTAAAAGTAATTGACAGAATTTGTAAAATAGTGGAAATAAATCACACAAAAACAATGGATACTATTATTATAGGAAAATATTATCAAAATCATTTTGAAAAGCTATTAAATCACAAGTGGGCAAACGAAGTTATCAAGCAGGTGACGTCATCATAAACCCGGTCAATCAGGAGCGTTTCGTGTCACGTGACAAACGTGTAGCTATTCCTACAGTTCACACTTTACCTCATCTCTAACAGAAACAGGATGGATTGGTAGCGCTGAAAAGAGCTGTTTCATAGTGTACATTGGTGCACGCGCATCACAGCACGAACCGCCGACGACGCCGATGTAATGGCCGCCGCGCCCACTCAGAGCGTCACTGCGCTGGACGCGCACGCCCTGCGCCGCCGCTGCAGGCGAAATACCGATCCCGGCCGAGAGAAATTCCCGAGCTCCACCGCGCGACCGCCGCGCGCACCCTAGAGTGACCCACGCCACCTGACGCCAAACACTGACGCCTAATGCTAATCTCTGATTGGTTACGATTTAGATTTTCTCCTCCTCCTGTGTAAATATTTCTGTGTATAAATTTAGCTTAAGTTCGTTTATTAAATCATTCCTTCACATGCAGTCAGCGAAGTTATTATTTCTACTGAACACCCGACTTCCTCCAAAAACGTTTAAATTTATTTTTTAATGTTTTTATTTCTGGATTTATAAATAAATCGTTTATTATTTTCAACTTCCGTTACTAATTAACCATTTTAAAACTCATAATATAAGCTGATAATAGTAATGCGCACTTTATTTTTCGCATTGTCAAATAGCCTATTATTAAATAGCAACCAATATGGCTTCAGAAAAGGTAGAAATACTACCGATGCTGGAGTTGCTCTCCTACAACATGTGTTTAACGCTTGGGAGAGTAAGCTAGATGATGCCTTAGGTGTATTTTGTGACCTTTCAAAGGCCTTCGATTGTGTAAACCATGAAATATTACTTAAAAAACTTAAACATTATGGTGCATCGATTGATTTCTTGGATCTAATAAGTTCTTACCTTAAAGGCAGAATACAAAAGGTTTGCATAAATGGAGCTGAGTTTTCAGAGTCGGCCCTTGTTATGGGTGTCCCACAGGGATCAGTATTAGAGCCCCTGCTATTTTTAAGTTTATATAAATGACCTTTCCTGTTACTTACATAATCTTTGTGAGATGGTATTGTTTGCAGATGATACATCAATGATTTTTAAAACTAAGAGGGGCAAATCTTCATTTGACGATGTTAACAATACCCTCTCTAAATTATTGCATTGGTTTACAACAAATAATCTTTTACTAAATGCAAATAAAACAAAATGTGTTAAATTTACAATGCCAAACGTAAGGTTTGCTGCCCCTCATATAATTTTTAAAGATGAACCACTAAACTTTGTAGATTCTACTACCTTTTTTGGTATAACTGTAGACTCTCATTTACAATGGGGTGCTCGTATTAGGGGGCTGTCTGAAAGACTTAGTTCTGCTGCATATGCTGTGAGAAAGATAAAGCAATTGACTGATGTTGGAACAGCAAGATTAGTATATTTTAGCTACTTTCATAGCATAATGTCATATGGAATTCGGCTGTGGGGCTCAGCGGCAGATATTGAGTCAGTTTTTATATTGCAAAAACGTGCTGTACGGGCTATTTACGGCCTTCGACCCCGTGACTCACTGAAATAACTCTTCAAAGAGATTAATATACTTATACAGTGTATTCTCAATACATTCTCGAGAATATTATTTACGTTTGTAAGAACATACATTTATTTCTTAGCCCTTAATTTGGCAACGACTTAAAAGTTTGAAATGCATAAGTTTGATGGATGTAAGGCATCAAGGGCATGCTAAAAACTTAAAAAAAATTAAAAAATTCTACATTTTCAAGTTATGGCTAAATTTGCATGTCTGCTGCGGCGAATATTACCAAATGGAGGATAAAATGAAAAAAAATTAGTTGTATATTTATTTTACTATAGAAAATTACAAAATTAAAATCAAAACGCTTCAGAAATTGTTTTTGTAGCAAGAGAAATAAAGTTCATATTAAATTTCCATACTAAATAATTTATGTTGAATGTTAGTTCTTAAGAAACAGTTCCTTGTATTTTTGCCTGTCCCAAAGCAAAGACGCGTTTGACACTTTATGCAGAACACCACTGTATTTTTTTTGGGCAATATATGCGACGCCCTGCCTCCATCATATCTGGGAAATGATCCAAATAATCGTACTTTACAGGGCTGGAAAGGCGTTTCTCATGAGGTTTACCACCTTTTAGGAGCTGTCTTTTTGGTCCGTTTGTCCGTCCGTTCCAGCGGTTTTCAGCTAACAGAAGTTCATATACGGCATATCTGAACGCCTTTAGAGACATCTTCTGCTTTTCATTGCCTTCATTATTTATCCTATGGACAAACCAAGCATTATTCAAGCAATGTCCAGAAGTTGCATGCTGCAGACAAGCGAAAAACAAAAAAAAAACAATAATACACCCTTATGGCCTGCGCAGACGACGGACTTGTCTCTGCGGCGGAGAAAAAAGTACGCTCCGCGAATAAAAAGTCTGTCGCGGATTTACCGCAGACTCAACGCACACGGTGTGCGATCATTTGTTCGTTTATCGTCGTGCATACGTACGTCACTCTCGAGCGCACAACGAGGACAAAAGTCCGCCATGTGCGTTGCTTCCCCTAGTCACACGAGTTCTATTTATTTCGGGGACTCCCCCGTACTTTTGTCTGGTCCGATCTCTGCATGTCCTCGGTAATTCGGGGGACTTTTTGTACACGGTACTTTCAATCCCTCGTTTGCGTTAAACGATACAGTTGTAAGCGATCTATTTTGGCGGACACAAAAGTCCGCGGACAAAAATCCCTCGTCTGCGCAGGCCATTAACCGCAATTTGACGATGTCCGCCACAGGGGACAAAGTTGTTAAAAGAATATTTGTGAGTAATTGGCAAAAAAACTCTGAAACAAATACAAAATGTTAGGTTTTTTAGCTAAACATTATCATACATGTATATTCTAAAACAAAATGCAAAAACAATGAACTATTAGCAGCAAAAATATTGAAAAAATAATTTACTTTGTCGAAAACAGATGACCGCCTCTTCGCCGACATTTTCTTCGTGACTGATAGACAGATACGACGTTGCCAACGTCAAATTTCACTTTGTACTATCTTTTTGAGAGGTTATATAAAAATAATATTGAAGATTAATATAATTAAAACGTTTAGAACGCCTACAGTTTTTTTTTAAGTTGGTGTCCGCCCCACCGGACATCGTTAAATTAAGGGTTAAGAAAAGTAACGTACACAATTTTAATACGAGAAATAAAGATAAAAATCGCCGTTCCAGGCTTCAGACTGCGAAAAGTAGGAAAATCGTTTATGGGAATTGTTTTCGTATTTTCAACAAATTACCATAGGATATTTCTAAACCCCCTGTACATAAACTTAAATCGTATGTCAAAGTAATTTTAATGAAAAAGGGCTATTATTATTTATTTATTTAATTCAGAAACACGTTTCCATACATTGATTACCTAATACTAAATTTAAATTCTATTACACTGTTAATGATTATTTAAATGATAGAAATGTATGGCATTAAATTGTCCCAGCACGTACTTGCTTAAACATTGTAAAAATTACCTTACCTTCTTAGAATAATTCTAAGCTTACCTTGTAAAAATTTATTTAAAAAGAGGCTGACAATAGTGACCGAGTTTCTTGCGTTGCCTCTTCTCGGCACTAGCCCAGACTTGTCCCGAAGCAGTGGTGGTAGGTTTAAATATTGGGACGTGTAAAAGCGCCTCCTGGGGCCTATTTGCAGAAATACAACTGATTTTAACTGATTTTTGCTAACTGTTTCCTTGAGTTACCTTTTTCGTGAGCTTGCAAATGGTTGACAAAATTCTCTATATTAACCCATAAATATGTGACTAGACAGTATTAATGTGAAAAATTGTCTGTCTGTCTGTTACATTTTGACCCATGAATGCCTGAATATATGCAAAACAAAACAATATTTTAAAACGGTCACGACTTCCAGGAGGATAGATGTTTTTAAAGAATGCAAAATAACTGCTACTTGGCTATTGTAGCTTACTGTTATTGTTTTATGTGTATTGAATAATGTTTCCATTTTGCAGATATTTGAGCGGCGAAGAATCAAGCGATGTCATTAAGAACCATTTCCTGGCCAATTTCGAACAAGAGGATATCGTAGATGGGAAAGTAAATGTCTTTATTTGAGTTCAATTCCCTTAAGTCCTTAAAATATAGCTTAATTAGAATGACACCTGTCAAACTGAGGTGACTAGTGAGGGGTTTGACTCGACTGATCAAACGAAAAAATAAACAGTTATGGCGAATAAAATAAAACGAAAATCAGTTATATTAAGATTTAACAGTAAGTCAGTATCGTGATCATTATCAGAATAATTGAAACCACAGAACATAAAAAACGATAGAAGTAGCATCCACTCCTATTTGTATGAAAACCAGTGTAACCAAACTAACACATTTGTGATTATATTACATTATCACGACCACCAAGAACGTCTTACAGCAATTGGTTACCTTTCACTGTCAGATAGTTCTGCTACCCGACCCTAGATGCCTCTTATTCACTATCAAATAGTTCCGCTATGCGACGATAGATGCTACTTGAAAACCATTGATAACTAGGGGTGGGATAGTTACGATAATTGTAACAAGAATATCGACACTTGTTAGTGTCGACATTTTTGAAGAACATAAAAGAGTCAGCGTTATGTTTACTCTCTTATCTTCTTAATTATTACGTCTTAAGTAACATTTTAAAGAATATATAAAAAAACACTTCAGCCCAGAATAAAGGGTTAAAAGTACTTAAAAGCAAAGTTTACTATAAGGGAAGATAAACGCATGTTTAAGAAAAATCTGTATTTATTTGTGCTGGTTTTTCCGGGATACCTATTTTGGTTACAAATTGCTTCAATCCATTTTTCTTTTATGTTTGGATCTTTACGGAACCTCAAATAAGTAGTGATCGTCAGAATCGCAGGTCAACAGTCGTATTTAACTTTGAAATTGTGTCTTAAAATTGCTTATGAATTGTTTATATTTGCTTATCATGATGAGAGAATTGCTTATTGCATAATTTAAAAGAATTTATACATTTAGGGTTGACCATCCATTTTGATATCAGAATGGCTGGTCAACCTCTGTAGAGTAGTAACTATTTAGAATTACTGAAATTTGTATGGGCCAAAAATTGCTTATAAATTGCTTATTTCACAATTTGTAACTTTTGTAAGCCTAGACCCTGTTATTCTTTTCATAAACTAGGTTCGAGCTTAAAAGTCTTAGCGCCTATTAAAGCGTGAGAGCAATGTGATTTATGTTGATATTGCGTTTATATTACAAAAGGTTTTAAAATGCCTGCCAATATTGAGATGAAATGAATCTACCCTACGTTATCAGTATATAAACTTGAAAAATTTTGTCTCAGGCGGGACAAAATTTTTCAAGTTTATATACTGATATTATAAGTGCAATTAAGTTGCTAAAATATCATATAAAGTACCCTACGTTATTTTTTATAACTTACTATCGTCGTGTCGTTTTTACTCGCCCTAACATTTATGTAGTTGCGTTGATTAAAGGTTACAAGCAATAAAACTTTTCGATATAAAAGCGCCTTTTTTTTCTTCTTCTGTTAAATGCATGAGAGACACAGTAAAGCAATGTTACTCTCATATTTTTAACATGCTGGAGCATGCTATTCTATTAGCTAGGTAGGAGCTAAACATGGGATGTTTAGCTCCTACTTAGCTTATAGAAAGAGTAACAGGTTCTAGGCTAACAAAAGTTACAAATTGTGAAATAAGCAATTGGTAAGCAATTTTTGGCCCGTACAAATTTTAGTAAGTCTACTTAGTTACTACACTACAGTGGTTGACCAGCCATTCTGATGTCAGAATGGATGGTCAACCTTAAATGTATTAATTTTTTTCAATTATGCAATAAACAATCTCTCATCATGATAAGCAAATATAAACAATTCATAAGCAATTTTTAGACACAATTTCAAAGTCAAATACGACTGTTGACCTGCGATTCTGACGATCACAATAAGTATTATCAAGTAATTAAACAAATACGTATATTAACTTATTTAAACAAGTTATTATTGTATACGAAAAACAAAAGAAAAAGACTACAAAACAAAAAAAATAGGGCAGGAAACGATAGCAAAAGACTCTCACTGTAAGCTATTTTAATTTGATACACGATGTAATAAGGACCTATTCAATAACCTTTTGTAACTTAGTACTTTCATAGATTACTATTTTTTTGTAATTTTTATTTACATCTATAAGTTACATAAAAAACAAGCGATCTTTCAATATTTTTTATAAGTTGTATTTTTTTAATGTGTCATATCAATTATAAAAATTGATAACTAACTTATCGATATTTTACCACATCCCTAAATGAGTAGCGTTTCGAAACATTACAAAAATAAGTAATTACCGAAATATAGTTTCGACCTTATCTCTATGAGTAGTGGAATAGTTTTAGGTTGTACTTTTTTTGGACTGTTATTATCCGCAAAATTTATAATTTCTATTAAAATAACGATATAATAACGATTCCGACGGTATGTGATGCCTTGTTTGGATAAATTATTTTTAGTGCATGTGTTTTTGCACTATAATACTGTGCAGGTCGGCATATTTAAAGATTTTTGTCTGAATAGCATAACGTCTATCACGTTTTAGCAACTGTCACCGTCTGAAGCGCGTAAAAGAGGGCGGAAACATGAGATCCGGCATGCGTGGCGTATGTTTGATACGCGGGCCCGCCTACTTACTACTTCTACTCGTTTTTTATGTTCTGTGATTGAAACAATCACGAAAATCATTTAGGTTTTTTTATCGCATATAGAATCTAATAAAGGAGGAAGGAATTTGTGGGCCTAAATGTAATGAGTTAAGATATAGTGTAAAAAAATTGCTATATTTTTCTTCCTACAGGATCATAAGACCGCCGGCGGTCGTGATAACAATTTATTTCTATTGTGTCTGGAATTACATACAATCGAGAGGTTAAGAATACAAAGAATCAGCTTTTTTGTCAATCTGAGAGTGGAGAAATATGAAAAAGAAGATTTTATATTGATTGAATTAATAATCGATTCATGTGAATTATGTTTACGCAAACACATCCTAAACGCTCTAAATAATTGGCATTGAGTCTGTCTATCACTACTATAGCTTTTTATAAGGTTAAAGTGTATATTAATAGCTTTTTTATATTTTTTTTCTACAAAATCTACGGTATTTGATGATTCGTTTTTGTAATCGATTGATCAATTGATTAGTAACATCACTATCTGACATTGACAGCAGCGCGGCGCCGGGAGCTCGCTTCTGCGACGTTTTCTTTCGTTTTGTGCGTGTGCGTTTTGAGTGTGTTTCCTATTGATTTCTTTCTCAAATTACTACGACCTCTGCTATGTTTTATTGGACTCTGACCCCTTGTATCTTGAGCCACCCTTAAGTTCACACTGGACAAGGAAGATCGCCTTTACGTTTGAATCGGATTTGTTACACTGGATTTCTCGACTAGCAATCGGATTGGCTATATTATTGCTATGGATCGGATCGTTGTGTGAATAGGCTATTCGACAATGCGAAAAATAAAGTGAAAATTACTATTATCAGCTTATATTATGACTTTCTAAATGGTTATTTAGTAACGGAAGTTAAAATAATAAACGATTTATTTATAAATCCAGAAATAAAAATGCATTTATTTAAACGTTTGTCACGTGACACGAAACGCTCCTGATTGGTCGGGTTTATGATGACGTCACCTGCTTGATAACTTCGTTTGCCTACTTGTGTTTTAATAGCATTTCAAAATGTTTTGATAATATTTTCCTATAATAATAGTATACATTGTTTTTACAAAATCTGTCAATTACTTTTACCATTTAAATATCATTGATGTGTCATCTGCAAACAATACCATCTCACAAAGATTACGTAAATAACAGGGAAGGTCATTTATATAAATTAAAAATAGCAGGGGTCCTAATACTGATCCCTAAGACTCAGTTCCATCAATGCCAACTTTTTGTGTTCTACCTGTGAGATAAGAGTTAATTAAATCTAACGAATCATTCGAAGCACCATAATGTCTCAGTTTTTTGATTAAGGTTTTATGGTCCACACAATCAAATGCCTTTGACAGGTCACAAAAAACACCTATAGCATCTAACCTACTCTCTCAAGCATCAAACACGTGTTTTAGAAGTGCTACTATGCAAATACTGCAAGGAGAAGATGGACAGCAACATCTTTGTACCACTGACCAAACTGCGACTTCTAACCCACCTGCCAAGTGTGTTGCTATAGCAAAATCCTCTCTATAAACCTCATAACCTCTCCATATCCTTATAACTATAACTTGACTTTCCTACCAAAATACATACTTATTATATATAGAATTAGGTACTTATAATAAGTATATAGCATAAATATGCTTAAAATACTAAACTTAAATAAAAAGCTAATGTATACTTTCGGAATCAGCTGTTGATGCAGGCTGTCACATAACCTTACTTTTATAAAATCTCTAATAACTTTACTCTCAGATTGTCAAACACCAAATTTTTTTATTGAAGGTCATTTATGTGCTAAGCTGTTAATTGATACCATTTTCATGTCATTACATTCAGGCCCATCAATGTATGAAATCGGTTCACTCTCCTTTGAAAATTTTTCGTAAACTATTAATAATTGCAATTTGATGTTCTTAGCATCAACCAATGCTCATTAAATCATTTGTAACATTTATGTTACAATACTTCGATTTTGAAATATTGTAAGTCTGTCGATTCCGATTTGTAAATTTTACGTCATCACTAGCGATTATGAAAAATGACGTAACCTTGTAAAGACGTCTTTTAAAGTTAGGTGTAATGTTTGTGACTGGATGATTTTAATGTTTTTAACTTTAACACATTAAAACAATAAAATTATAATTGTGTCTAGTACTTCGGCAGTTAGAGGCTCAAATTAAATATCTATTTTATATAATTAAATTGATTGATATGTACAGCAATGTATAAAAAAATATTCTTAACATGCCAGTAACCAATATTTTTTCGTGTGCAAATGTGTTTCACTTGTGTGACGCTGGTACTAAGTTATGTCGTCTCTTTTAGTGAGAACTGTTATTCTAATCAAGCTATATTTTAAGGACTATAACTTAGACTTACAACCTTACTAATATTTTAAACGCGAAAGTTTGTATGTATTGATGTCTGTTACCCTTTCTCGCCAAGCTATTGAACGGATGTTAATAAACCTTTCTAGTAATGTATCTAAATGAATATCAGAATAAATTGTAACAAAATTTAGTGCATTTCCCCCGGGGACACAGCGTAATAGTTGTATTTTGTGTGAATTCACGTGATACATACTAAAGAAAGATGGCGCTGCGGATTGGTTACGATATAACTTTTTTCAAGCAAATTGTTTCTCTCCGAACCCAGCATTGAAGTCCTCGTCGACTAAGTCACGGGCAAAAGCTACTATACAATATAAATTTAAACAAAGCGATGTTTATTGTAAATCTGTACTGTAAAATATATCACTGTAAATTCAAAAGTAGGAAAATAAAAGTGATGATGATATCAAATTTTTGACTTCTCCATAGTATTTCTATGCATTATGTTAACAGGTTGGTTTCGGCTTGTTATGTCACTTCCTAACACCTTGTATATAGGATACCTACATTCTTCCTTTTTTTTATTTTTTTTTATTAGTTCCACTTACAATTTATGCATTACAATTTCTTTAAAAATAAAAATTCGTTAAAATAAATATAGCTAAATACATAATTTGATTACAATTCTCTTATAAGAGTGTATTAAAAGATATATTTATTTTAGGTGACTCGCGAAGAGTTCATGAACTACTATAATGGCGTCAGCGTGTCCATCGACAACGACTGCTTCTTCGACCTGATGATGCGTCAGACCTTCAAGCTGTAAACAGTCACAAAAAATTGGTTAATTTTTAATTCGAGTCTACTGATTTCAATAATAATCGGATATAAACTGTGGACTCCGATCCCTTCCTTTAAATAAGTTATGGATGCCAATATAAATGTTATTATAGTGACATTTGCAATTGAAGATTATTGACTCTAATTAAAAGTAAAACCTTAATGATGCAACATGAAGACTATGGCAAGATTTTAAAAAAATAACTCCAAAACTCGTTATAGTTTTCAAATTCAACTTGCCCTAAAAGTACAATTATCGATATCACCAAAAAAATATCCATCTCAGACTTATAAGAGTAATCATTACATCTGATTTTATTAATTAAGTCAGTTTTATATTGATTTTGATGTTAGAAAAGGGAAATATTTTATGCGTAAACATTTGAAACTAGCGTACAAGCGTTTTTGAGTTATTTTTAAAAGACCTAATAAAAGACAAACTAAACATACCGATTTAAGCTGCTTTTTAACGCAAGTATATTCAGTAAAATTAAAATAACAAAACTGACACAATGCTAGAAATTACTATTACGCTTTGCTGTTACTAAATCTGAAACACAAATGAAAGTATATTGCATTTGCTATTTTATTAGAAGTTTTAGACGTAACTGTTATTTATTATGTTTCGTCTTTTTATCATTTATCATCATCACCCACACTTCATCCCTAGAACTTCCTAGAAGATATCACTTAAGTTATAATTTAGAGCTTGACCAATGAAATGTATCTAGACTAGAACTTTATTAATTTAGTTATCCATTAATTTGCAATAGCAAGAATAAAATATGTAATGTACCAGAGTAATAGGTAATTAAATAATTAAGATTATAGACTGTGAAAAACGATAGCGTTATCTAGTCAGACTAGTATCAAGCGCACTAAATAAATGTATGATGAGTCTCATATTTTGTTTAATAGATTGTATGCTGCTACATAAAGTACATTGATTATACTTAGCTTTAATAAGATGTTCTATTTGTCAATGTTGGTGGTGCTTTTTTTACAAATGCATATAAAATTAAGTGCACTGCAAAATTATTGTGTTTCCTAACATAAGTAGTTTCTTACTTACTATGCTATGCTTACATGATGTATTTAATTATCAATAAATGATATTATAATAATATGTTAATTTTTTATTAAAATTTGTTGGCAATATTAAATATGACTTTAATTTTATGTTAAGCTAGTTCAAAATAGGCAGCCGTTGGCTGTAAGCAGAGAAATATACCGCGTGGGTTCCGCTCAGGTATTTAGAGCTAGCAGGCTAGAGTAGAATTGGTTGAACGAAATATCCCAATACCGCATACCCAATGGGTTCTATCTGCCGCAGGACGGAAGCAAATACCGCTAAGGTCTGAATTTATTGGCCTTAAGTTTACATTGCCACGGAATGGAATTAAAGTGAATAATATTCACTTTACATATTATGTAGAGATTAGAGATTTAACACTTAAAGTGCCACCAACTCGCCCGGCGAGTCCACGTAATTCCCAGTTGCCCCCACCGGCATCACCCCCACTGGGGGCAACTAGGTATTTGTAAAAAATAATGTTCCAGCTGTCCCCGGTGCCTCCATTCGAAAGGGCAACTGGAAAATTTATTTTAAAGCCGCCTCCAGACGCTTTGTGTTTGCCTCAAATATCCACAATCACCAAACACGTAACAAACTTTCAACACAATAGGCATCCCCACGCTTGGCGAAAGCGTTAGTATAGGTATTCCGGATTGGCAAACATGGCAGACGACAATACAATACAATACACTTTATTGCACATAAAACACATGACAAAAAAGAAACGTTTAGAATTACAAAAAAAAATTACAAATAGGCGGTCTTATCGCTAAGAAGCGATATCTACCAAACAACCTTAAGTAGGAAACTATGTCTAAGTGGAAAAACGTAGTGCAACATAAGGAGAGAAAATAAGATATTGACAATATTACCTACACATAAATAACAATACCTATCTACCTTATATTTAAGTGTATATAATATGTAAATAGTGTTCCGTTTGATGATAATTTTTATTTAAGAGTAAGGAACGAACAAAATTCTTGCAATCAAATGAAGTGAGATTGTACACAGGGATTTTAGCAGTGATTCTATTATACAATGATGGCCCCAGATAGTAAAAGAATCTTTTCGTGAAAGTGAAAGAAGTGGAGGGAACAGCACAGATTTTGTCCTTGCGTCGCTTTTTGATTTCAACGTAAGGAGTTCTTCGATGTTGTAAACGAACAACTTCCAGTAAAAAGTTGCCGAACTGTCAGAACTTTACTGATTCTGTAGAGTTCGTTTGTTGGGAAAAGGAAGTGACGAAACGTAGCAACTTTAAGGATGGCACGTTGTGCAACTTCTAGAGGTTTCATCGTAGTCTTAGGGACACCACCCCAGGAGATACAGTATGTTATTATTGAACGACAAAGGGCAAAATAAACTGTTTTTACAACCGAAGGATTTGCGACATGTCTTAATACTCTAAAAACAAATGTAAGCTTACGCATTCTGGCAGAGAGTAACTGTATATGGCATTTAAAGTTCAGGTACTTGTCAAGGGTTATGCCTAGATATTTGATAGTGTCAGCTTGTGAGAGTTGTGTACATGTGCAGGAATAGTTTATATTGTTGTGACAAGAATGGGCTTTTAAAACAGGAACGGTAGTAGGCTGGGAGCTTGCACTAATTGAAAAAGTGATGAATTTGGTTTTATTTGTATTCAATGATAGTTTATTAGTTCACAGCCAATGAGAGATGATGTCAATCCCATTCTGGGCAGCAATTTGAAGGTCAACCCAAGAATCAGCATTAAAAGAAACAGCTGTTTCATCAGCGAAAGAAACAATGCGTCCATTTGGCAGCTTAAGATTGCTGAGGTCGTCAATAAATACCAGAAAGAGTGTTGGACCGAGAATGCTGCCCTGTGGAACCCCGTAGTTTATTGGCAGCTCAGTACTCGTGGTATTCATTATTTTAACCGCCTTAGACCTGCCAGTGAGGTAGCTCCGGAAAAAATCGAGCTGAACACCTCTGACTCACTTCTTTTCGAGCTTCATTAAAAGAATATTACTGGGCACCTTGTCAAAGGCTTTGGTGAGATCTATAAACACGGTAAGTACTCTTTTGTTTGCATCCAAGGACTGTACAATATTATCAAGCAGGTTATGGAGAGCATCAGATGTAGATCTACTTTTTCTGAAGCCAAACTGCTGTGGTGATAAAAGATGAAAGTGTTCTAGGAACGTGACTAGCCTGTTAGATAGATAGATAGATAGATAGATAACTCATTTATTTGCATCTCATACAACTACAACACACACAAACAGTTGACGCTGCATTTAAATAAAAAGTACATCAATTTAAAATACATACAAAAACAAAAGGGACACAGAAAGAAAAAAAAGGATGTGTGTTGCAGCGATGCAAATGGGCCGCAGCTCAGCGATTCGTTTGCTTGGGGCAAACCACTGATTTTCAGCTACCACCCGATGACAAGCCTCAGGACGCGTTAGAGGCGACAGACGCGATGTGATCATGTGAATTCCATAAATAAATTTATAAATAAATCATTAAGGAAACTAATAATGCATGCAATAGTACCTATATAGTCAGATATACCTGCACAGTCCAACTATAGTATGTAACAAACTTCTTAATAATAAAGTACCTAATTTAAGAAAAGAAAAAAAAACAGATCTACCATACATCACCTTTGATTAATTTTACCACTAGCCCGAAAGCTGTTAGTAACTGTTGCTAGCTGTTATTAACAATGCGTTCCAGAACTTTAGACAATGCGGGGAGGATGGCAATTGGACGGTAGTTTGTAATTAGGTTCACATCTCCTCCTTTGAAGATGGGTTGAACTATTGCCTTTTTTAGTGCTTCAGGGAAGACACCATGGAGGAAACACAAGTTAAAATGTGTGACAGGATAGGTGCTAGGATAATACCGTATCTCTTTAAAATACCTGGAGAGATACCATCTCCGCCTGTTGCAGCATTGGATCTCAGGGATAAGATTGTGTTAAGTTAAATGTTTCAATGAACTTACAGTTGAATAGCTCAAGCTCAAAACATCTTTTATTACATTAAATACCTATAACAAATATCATTTTAAGAATTCGACTTTAAAATGTCGTGATTCTAATATACCTACACCATGCATGCCATACGTCGTAATAAGTTTTTTGACACGATCTTGGCCGCCCCCCTAAATCTGGCCGCCCCACAGAGGAGTATTTGACCTCAAAATCCGGTCAAAAATATTTAATGCATTTTTTGTGTTGGAGGTGACTTAAAATGATGATTTTAATTCTTTGTAGTGTATTTCAGGATTTCAAATCTTGAAAAAATTAAAATACATGCGTAAGTCTAAATATTTATTTAAAAAATAATAATTTAATATTATAGTTAACACATAAGTGTAGGAATCTTTTATTAAATTATTAAATAAATTACTAGCAACATTCCATACTAAGATCCTTGATATTTTGAGGACCCACTTCTACAAATAATTCTACAGTTTCTGGCGAGAAAGTCTGGCTGCTTTTAACTTTCTTTCTTTTCCGTTCACAGCTCAGAAATGGATCTGAAGTAAGCAAAAGCCTATTAAAGACATCTTTATTACATAATTCTCTCGAGAATTTTCTTGCATAATCAATTCTATAAGAACGAAAATGTTTATTTCGGGCTTCAGCAGCCTCCTCGGATAATTGTCCGATTGGCAGAAGGGCATGTTTAATAATTGTAGCACCATGTATTAGGATTTTATGTAATGTGGGTGTCATGGGATGCCAACCATATAATTCGACATATAATTGAGCAGTCTCGTTTGTGTAATCCGCAAACTTATTTTCATTTATTTCAAAACCCGAAGAGATGGCTTCTAATATGACTTTAAGCCTCTGTATGAGACGTATGTCGATACCTGTAATTTCAGCAGCTGTTTCAGGATCGCTGAAAAACCTTCTGGATGTGTTTCCCGAGTTTGAGTTTCCGAAGCCGGCTTTAGGGACATCTACTATGTCCTGTTTTTTCTTTGAAATCTTTTTGTATACATTCTTTTGTTTGTTTCATTATGTTCTTGTCATTTTGGCCCCTAGCTTGCCATTTTTTCAAAGGCAGTTTATAAGCGATATGCAGAAGAGTCTCAAATAATCTAATTCTTGCATGTAATGTTGAAATGCCGAATCTGAGTGCTTCAGGGTTCTCTGTTTTAGTTGCTTTAAAATCATTGAAATCTTTTGATGTTTTTCCACATATGTAACACCTCATAGTGGATGTTGTATTTGTGGCAGCATTGCACACCTTTGCATCTACCATAGTCGAAAGCAAGGTGTGCAAAACATACATGATTCCTCCTTTCGAATTTGGTAACTCTGTCTTCGTCAGTTGTTTTACTTGGTCCTCTATATACTTTATTTCGTCTCTTGTTATATCGGCAGTTTCATGTAGAAATCTTATCCGGATTGGTCGGCAGAATCGTGGTGATGAAGGAGTTGGGTTCTGCCATAAAATCTTCTTTTGGTTTCCAATATTAGATTGTAATCTGATGGGAACTAAGGAACTTAGAAATATATTTGAATCATCTGCTGAATTGTCTTGGAAGTTTTGTTGGAATCGACTCTGTTGACTACCATCGCAACCCCATTTTGTAATTAGTTCCATATTTAATAAATCTTCTGAAGTGCAGGTTTCAAATACATCTTCTAAATATTTACACAATCTTGAAGCCGTGTGATTTAATCCCTCGATCGTGAGTTATTCCAGACACAATTGAAATCAATTGTTATCGCGGCAGGCGCATGCCGCTTGGGGGTTGAGGGATTAATAAGTCTTGGAGGAGAACTTCTGCACAAGTTTCTGTTACACGCATAGATTCTTCCCTCGGATAGCAATCCTTTTTTGCTTCTTTAATAAGCGAGTAACATGGATAGATACTCTTGTTTGATTCGTGTAGTATCTCATACTGTCTTTTGGTAAAATTACACTCAATGAAAAGAGACAAAGCTTCTAAAGGTGAATGTTTTTTTACAACCTGTTCTTGAGTCCGAGCAAGTGCATTTTTAATCTTTTTCGCCCTTGTAGGAGTAGCAGTGACTTCTTTTATTATTTGGGATGCTTCAATGTTTCCTGATTTTCGTTGACTAACACTGGCAGCGTATGTTAATTCTTGGACAGGTACGTTTTCACGAAGTTCTTTTGTTTTTCGCCTCTTGCTACGATCAGTTAATTCCTGAAATGACTTGTTCGGTCGTCCTTGTTTTGATTTAGACAGTGTCGACCAGCTATGCATAGTTATGGAACTGTCTAACCAGTTTTCATTCTTAATTAGGAATCGTGCTTCTGTGTTGTTGGCTAAGCTCCATTTTACCTTAAGATCTGATTTAAAATGTCTAAGATCATTCGTTAATGTCCGAAACTCATTTTCTGGACATTTAGTTATTTCCCGTAGTTTTTTTTCCATGTCCAATAGTTTTTGATCCAGTTTTCGTTTATTACTGTCTTTAAAAAGCATGTATAATGATCTTCTAGACATTTGGATGTCATTTGAAGTCGAACCTAAAATAAAAACATAATTTCATGTAAATGTTGAATTTACGAAAAAAAAACATACCTACTAAATATAAACTTTAAAAAAAAATGTGACAAGATGGGTGACATATTTCAGCTCGAAAAGCATGACTAAGGTTTATAGTTAACTACCATAAAAACATTATTGCCCGATCTAGCTCGGAACTAGTACAAAAACAACTTTTAGTAAAATAATTTAGTCAATAATATTATTATTTTGGTTCTTGTAATTTTTATTTTAAAAACAAACTAAGCAATAAGAAAAACAACCATATTTCAGTATCACAACTAAGTACATACCCTGAGCTTCAGTATCCATTGAAAATCTTCTCACAAATCACTAAGAAATAACTTAGAACTCAAACAGCTAAGTTTTTAAAATTGAGGGCGTATCGAGAACAAAGACGTGTGCATTCAACATCGACTAGATTTCGACTACCTGTGTCGCGAGCGGGCTGCTTCCAGGCGCTTTTTAGAACCGGTTTATGATAACCCGATTTGTAAGGTGTGCAAACAATGCAAATTATGTGTCTTTTGTTCAAATCCATCTTTTCGACTTTTGACCGCATTTAGAGGTCGAATACTCCTCCGTGCGCCCTAGGCCCGGGCCTACCGGGCCTTAAGGTAAATCCGCCACTGAGGGTTAAGTTTATTGGGAAAGAAATTACTTGAGCATCCCTCCACGCTGCTGGAAAAGTGCTAGTACTTAAGGAATAATTAAGGATATCTGTGATAAAGGAAGCAAGAATGTCAAGTAAGAGGATTATCAACTTGCGGCTAACAGCTTGTTGTGGCAGCGATTACTTATTTTATATTTATTGGTTTACCAACAATTAAACAGTATCACCCATAAACGTAGAATATGTATCACCTTCTAGATACCTGCATGCCAGTATTTATTATAATAAACGCTTATACGCATTAAACATTTGAAAGTACTTGCAGCCACAAGTGGATACCAGCAATAAATGGATTATTATAGGATAGTCTAAAAGGTGACGTTTTTTGGATTCCTTACACCTAGAACTATCCAAATAGGTATACCCTATAATTATGTCACCCGATTTTTCTTAGTTTTCGAGATATACTTACCTAATTTTTTTTCTTAATTTTTCAGAATTTTCGGTGTAATTAGTTTTAAAAAAAGGGGTGTTTTTAAAAAGTGGAGAAACCATTTTTAAAACTGATTACACCAAAAATTATGAAAATTTAAGAAAAAAAAGATCGGGTAACATATATGTATGTATAGAGTATATTTGGATAGCCCTGGATGAAAGGAATCCAAAAACAATTTTTTGGACCTCACCTTTTGGATCACCTCACCCTTTGAATATCAAATATAGGATTATATTTGATATTTTAGCAACTTAATTGCAATTTTATTATAATATCAGTATGTAAACTTAAAAGTTATGTCTCAGGCGGGACTCGAACCCGCATCTCCACGCATACCGGGCGCGGTGCTTTACCATTTAGCCACTGAGACACTACGTCGCGTGGCGTCAATTTTTTAATCGCTGTAAGCCACCGTTGTTTAATTGCTCTCGTTATCACCCGAAAGAAACATCTTTACAGATGTTTGACAGTCGGCTGAGATGAAACAACTTAACAGATCGAAGTCGTTGCCGAGCCAAATAGAGAGTATGAATTACTACTGAATTGATCGCCGCTCGCCAACATAGCATTTTTTTTTTAAATTACACATTTCTTTTGTTTCGTTTGTAGTATTATTTTTGTATTATTTGGGCTCGGCACCAACTACAATCTGTTAAGTTGTTAGTAGTTAAAATAATATTGTAAGTAGGTACGTATACCCTCCCCCTGGATCCGCCCTTGGTAGTATTGTGGAATAAATTTAATTTATGTCTAATTTGTATGTAGATAACGTTCTAAAACATGATAAAATTATTATTTTTATTAATGCATTTTGTCATCTTGCTCACTTCTTATTTCTACCCAAAAAAAACTGTTTCTACGTTGATTAGCACTAGTCGACGTCTAGTCTGACAAATTACTACCTGAAACTACTAATACTAGATGAATTGGGGGTCTTGCTACCGGAGAAGTAGGCCGAAGCAATGAGTATGGGCCTGTGGCCGGATGTCCGTCGTGGGCAGGGGGTCGATTGGGGCACAGTTCAGTGAACGCTTGTAGTAAATAAGCGTGCCGCCGCCACGAGTGGACCTATCGTTTCTGACAATTTGATAATTCGCAATGTTAGGATTGCGATGAGAGGGTTTGAGACGGGTCTCCTGAACCAGAAGGATGTCAACCTGGTGTTCAGTCAGGAAGAGGGATACCTCATCCCGTTGATCTAGCAGGCCATCAGCATTGAAAAATGCTATGGTGATCAACCTCGGTTTAATTATATTTTTTGTATTATCTATTATTGGTGGTAGGATTTAATGGACTGAAGGAGCGCTCTATTCTCCTTGATCTTGATCCTCACATGAGGGTTGCCCACTGACTCATCCAGCTTTTGGCAAATGATATCGACCTCTTCGTAGTCAATGTCGGCCATAAAGTTGGCTAGCCTGTTTAGCTGGGCCTCGATGTTCCTCGAAGGGGACGGCTCAGCTTGTGGGGCTTGTGGGGCAGCCTTTGGGTGTTGGTGGTGGGGGGTAGCAGTTCGAGCGGCCAGTGTTGCAGGCGAAGCTGCAACTACGGCCGGGCTGAGACTGGGGGTTGGGGTAGCGGTGGGAGCTATGGTATTGTGCGCCATGAGGGGTTTAGCCTAGGCGTTAGGTCGGCAAGGTCGGAGAGCGGGGCCTACTAAGCGAGGTTGTGCCCTGAGGGCCCTGGGACATCCACGATAGTTCGCCGGGTGTCCAAAAGCTCCACAAAGGATGCACCCGGGCAGCGTGGTTGCCGCCTCCCTGTCCCGAGTGCAGTCAGTCGTGCCGTGGTCCCCATGGCACTTAAAGCACCTTGGGCGAGTACGGCAGTTCCGAGCTGCGTGACCATATAATTGGCAGCGATGACACTGCCCCGGGAACCCCTTCTTTCGGGGGAGTTCAATTTAGAGGCCGCTGATGGCGCAGATTGTCTTCACATTGAAGATGGCCTTGTCCTCGGCCAAGTGGTCCAGGACTACCTGAACCAGGTCAAAAGGTTCGCGGCTGCGACCTTTATAGAGGCGGTGGACCTGCCTGGCTAGGTAACCTTGGCCTTGCAGGTCTTGAAGGATTGAAGGAGTGTCTAACTCCTTCGGGAGCCTGCGGATGATTACCCGCAGTTCCCTTTCCTCCGGGAGGGGATAGGTATGATAACCTATCATCCTCCTGTCGAGGAATTTGGTGAGGGAGCGTTGATCTCCCGAGGTATGTACTACGACCTTGATGCCTACGGCACATGTTTCGCGTGCGAAAACGCGATTTTGCGCTCGTTCAGAGCGGCACTAATAACGTTCCAGGACGATTTGTCCTGTTACGTAGATAGGCGGCACCTTGCTCGCCTGAGGGGGGAGAGGGTGGTGGCCTTAGTCCCAAATGGTTGGGAGGCGGCCGACAGTTAAGGCCCCTTTTGGGTCTTAACGACCTTAGCCGGGGGTGGCAGGGGCGGGGTTTTGCGCGATTAACGCGCTATGCGCGTTTCACCGTGATGAATTCATCATCGGTGGAAGAAGATGAGGCGGTGTCCGATTTCGGAGAGTCGCACTCCATTTCGGCAACTGGGGCGGGAGAGGGGCATGACTGCGCATGCTGGTGATCCTCCGGGGGGAAGAGCGGGGTCCACTGTGCCAGCGGGAGCGGCGAGCGCGAGCGGGATGGAGTTGAGGGCGTGGAGGGGCGGGAGGGCGGTAGGTGCGCGGAGGGCGCTGCCTCCTCCGGCTCCACCAAGCGAGGCGAGGCAAGGGAAGAGGGGACTATCCCGTCGATACGTACTTACGTCGGACGTCGAAGTCGAAGGAACTTAAAAAGTTCTCCCAGCGGGGATTGGTCCGCCATTACGGCGGTTTCCGTGTTAACGTGACTCTACTATCGGTTCACATGTCGCAACCTCCGAGAAGAAACGGCAAAAAACTCGGAGGTGTACACGGTGTGTATCCTTCCCTGCGGGTGTACAGGTCTGGGGTGTGTCGATACAATGTGCCCTATCGGTGTATGTACTACTAAAGTAGGTAAACTACAAAGTAGGGTGTGTCACCTACGCCTAACGGAGCTTCGTGAGGGCCCGGGCGAACGCGTGATATGCTCCCTCAGGGATGGAAACGCAGGAGAGGAAGGGGGGACACGCCCGGTAGTGGCTGGCCGGAGTTTTCCTAGTGCCTCAAAAGCGGGGAGGAACGCCTTGCTCTCTGAAGCAGACCCCCCAGAGGCCAAGGAACTCCCCCGGCGTAACGGCGACGGAGGGAAACTTTCAGTGCCTTAAAAAGGCGCTGTCTGTTGCTCCCTAACAACAGAACCGCTTTACAGCGTTTAACTTAACCGGCTTAGCTGAAACCGTTAGGTTTCCACCGATTTAACCGCGGGCAAACCACGTAATCCGGTAACCATGAAATGAGGACTCTCGACTGAGCGAGACAACGGGTAGGGGTAAGCAGCGGCGCGATACGTACGTATATCGCGACAGCTAGCAGCGGAAACTGTCCAATGAATTCCGAATACCCTCAAATGTATACCTACTCCTTTAATTTATCTCGTTTTGTAGTATCGATTTAAAATGTATTGATTATTAGTATTGAATACAATGAAGTTGAATGTAGTGTCAAAATTTACGAAAGCACTATCGTTACATCACTAATATTTTTTTCCTTTTGTGTTATCGTCGTCCTTTTTCCAACTGTCAATAAAGTTGTAGTCAGTAGTAGGAAATTGTTTTCTGTGGTAGTAGATAAGGGAGTCCCGCTTGAGGCCACAGAGCACATTGTTGTAACATAACTTCTTAAAACGTACCTAGTGATTTTAGTTTTGTGTTCTGTGTTTTAGTTACATACTCTTTGGTGATTTCTTGTTCAGTGTTGTTGACTGTTGTTTGTAAATATTGATCACAGAGTACATTTTAACTTATTTGATTGAGGTTATCGTGTGCGGGACAGGCACGTATTATAAAAAGATATTCTTTGTTAGTAATCGCAGTAAACGCAATAGCTTTGTGATTTATTGTACTTTGATAATAACACGAACGATGGATTCAATGGAGTGTTACGACACAGACCTTATGTATCTTGGAAAAGAGAAAACTTCGTCAAACAGTAAGTAATGTGTATAAAATGTGTTTTCCCCATAGTTTTCCCGATAAAATTAACTATAATGCATGAGTAGTCAATTAAAATTGTCAATAGCTACTTACAAGTGAAAAAATACGTCTCATCTCGTTATATCAAGATACCTACGTCATCGTGAATTGATGTACTGCGCAGCTAGAATTTGGTAAAAAAAAATCATCATTTTTAGGGATCCTTGCCCAAAGGGTAAAAACGGGGGCTCAGATTTTGGTCAGAGGGTATCCTTATTTGATTAAGACCCCACGATTTTCGATCTACAAAGCTTACCATTAGAAAGATAATATTTTTTATACTTAAACACAAAATATCAGATCTCGGAAAACCCTGTTTTTTTTTAATATATATATTTTTTTCGTAAGTTTAACGGCCTCGAATATAGCGGTGAGGAGTATTTATCGCAACAGATAAATTTAACAGATATTTAAATACCGAACATAACAACTGTTCTTCCTAAGATAAATATCTGTTATAGGAAATAACAGCTAAATCTTAACAGTTGCCGTAAGAACAATAGAAGAACAGATGCATAAAATATTGCTTGGCTGTTGCTGTTATCTGCGCGATAACTGTTATTGTATCATCCCCTCTCATTCATTTCGCTTATACACAAAAGAGAGGCACCTAGTATTGACTAAACAACAAATTTAAATTAACCTCACATTCGCAAATATCATAGGCAAAATGTGTCTTCTTAATTTGGTTTTATGAGCAGTTTAATAGCTCTACCTCTTTTTTTCGAACGCGTTGGAAAGAGAAGCTCCTAGTATTTATTACATGAAAAAATGAAGTGGTTACTAGATTACTCAGTTTTAGGTATCAGAAACAGTCTCCTACATTTGGTCTTGTGTTTGATTGATATTTTGACGTAATGTTCGGATACATTCACAAAATAAAAACACAAAATGTTTAGGCACCTAAATCTTGCAAAAGATTTAGGTGCCAAAACATTATTTATCAAATCAATTTCTTACATCAATGATACTAGTGTACGTGTAAATTAAAATAATACACTTTGACATAAAAAACACTAAATCGATAACATGAGTAGATTAACAAACATTTAAAACCCGATTGAGAGAGCGTATCCAAACATAATTCCTTACTTAATCAGGACACAGATAATATAATACTAATTAGGATTAATTAAAATTTTATTCTTTAACGTTAGGTCTTATTACGTTAGTATTAAAAGCTATTTAGAGATGATGGAATACATTGGGTGTGTTCAGCCGATACAAAAACTAGTGTATCAAAATAAGGAATAACAGGCTGTTATTTAATAACAGATATTTGGAACTGTTATTTTTACATAACAAGAACAGATATCGACTTTTACCTGTTATAACTCATCTCTACTCGAATACTTGTCCATACAGCCAATTCTTTAGTAATATTGTCTTTATTTCTGCATAAAAATGTTGATTTTAGATGTTTTATTGCTTCGTTGGAGTTTTTGAAGACATTCGAAAGATTGAAGGAATGTAGAGAAGTCCCCAAGAAAGAGGTGAACTGTTCGTGTTCCCACGCAAAAATCACGGTCCACTTTTCTTGGTTAAGACCCATACACCATGTTATTTCACCGAACTGTATATTGTTCACTCGCACAACACTGTTTCGCAAAATAATACCACTTTTACGACCAAAAAATCACTATAAACAATAAATATTCGATAAAATAAACGGACTCCAAACGTATCTCACGAACTCCCGCCAAAAACTCCGGTTTTTTAATATTAATTTATTTTGAATTTTTTTTATTGCTGTCATTGCCATGTGTTGCGTTTCGTTATTCGACTGTTATAGTCAGGATTTAATGTTATACATTAAGAAATATTATAATTTATACAATTTTCTACGTAACTTAACAAGACAACGTTAGTAAGAAACAAAAACATATTTTTCAATGATTTGTATGCATAAATAAAAACATGATTTATGGCTGAAAACTAATTTAAAAAAAAAATGTTCAAAACGCAATTGACGTCGGCCATCTTGAAATTGTTTGTCAATCTGCTGTCATCACATCAAATCAGTCATCTTCAGTTTGCCAATCTGTGGGGAATTCCCCAAACTGCTATTTTCCTTCAGTTCGATTGGGTAATTTGTGGGGAGAGTGTTTATGTGGGGAAAATGCGAGGAATTCAGACATTTATACTAGAACTGAACTTATAAGTAATAAAAGTAGTATGAAGTAAGTATAATTTATAAATTATGTATAAATAATTTAAGTTTAATCAAATTGAGTTTAAGTTGAATTAAATAAACACAAATCTGGCAAGAAGGTTTTAGAGTTTATTTTATGGCAACATTGATGTCTATCAAACTTTATCGTTTATCGAGGACGTCCCTGTTTTTTTCTTTAGATTTAGATTTGAACGAACTATACAGACAGACAGAGTATTGCAGTCATTACAAATATAATTTGCTACATAAACACCAATTCGCTTCCAGAAAAAAAAATCTACCACACTCGCCATTTTAAAAATTCTGAATGAAGTATGGGGTTCTTTAAATAGTAAAGTACCATGTGTTGGATTATTATTAGATATGTCCAGGGCATTTGATAGCGTAAATCATGACATTCTGCTCCAAAAATTTGAAAATATGGGTAGATGTGGTTTGGCCTTGAGATTAATAGAAAGATATTTGAAGGATAGGAAACAGTTTACAGTAATCGACTCCTATATTAGATTAAGCAAAACCTTTGAAGAGGTTAAATCAAGTACTCGAAAAGTAAGCCTTGGATTGCCTCAAGGAAGTATATTGGGACCCCTCCTCTTCTTAGTTTATGTTAATCAACTGCCAGATATCACACAAGACTTATGTGTGATGTTTGCTGACGATGCAACAATATTCATTCCCGATACCTATAAAAACAAAACTTTTTTTGAAAATCATATTAATCAAACCTTGCAAAGAACAATAAACTGGTTAAAATCACTTGATCTAAATGTTAATCTCACAAAATCTAAATTCATACAATTTAGAAATTATAAAACACCATCTTATAAATTAAATATTTCCGATCACAGCACTAAAATAAATGAAGTGAATGAAACAAATTTTCTTGGGGTTACCATAGATGCTCATCTAAATTGGAAAGATCATGTGCTTAAAATAAACAAAAAAATATCTAGTTACTGTTACGCTCTTTCTGTGCTCGTCGAAACATTTACAAGTTTATCCACTACTAACTTATGGCATAATTTTTTGGGGAAACTCAGGTAATGTTCAATTAACATTTCTCCTACAAAAACGATGGCCTACGCATAATATATAATATGTACTCAGACGAAACATTACGAAATGTATTTAAGGAAAAGGATTTTACACTAACTAATATTTTTATCCTAGAGGCATCAATATTTATTATCCAGAGTATTTTGAATACAAATCCACAACGCGTCCAAATGTCCGCAATAAATATAAATATGACATATGTATTCAGAGAACAACTAATGTAATGTGCTACAATAGTGCCTTTAATACTAGCATAAGGGTATTCAATCATTTGCCCTCGAACATAAAGGCTTTAGAGTTACCAAATTTTAAATTAAAGCTGAAAAAGTGGTTAATTGGCAATGTATTTTACAGTCTAGGTGAATATTATGCATGTAAAACCTAAGCAAAATTGTAAGTGTTAGCTACTTATTATTTTATGTAAAACTTCAAAACTAATGTTAAATATTGCATGCCCGTTATGGGTACACTGTTGTTACCTCTAACCTGTATTTCCAACTGCACATTGTACACAGTTTGAGCAATAAATTATATTCTATTCTATTCTATTCTAAACGCGTTAGGGATTTTGAATTTCGGAATAACCATTTTCGAAGAAGAACTACCTGATTAATGATTAAAATCAATAATCATGGTTAAGATTACTTTTTAAATTATGTTTACTGTAATCATGAATAATGTAATCTGATTAAAATTAATCAAATTAATTAATTGATTAAAAAATTAATAGATTAATGCCAACACTGGTATATATTTTTGTTGTCGTTAGCGGCAACAGAAATACACAAAACAACAAATACCTCTCTATCAATAATGGCAACAAGTTATGTAAGAAATTTGTGTACCTGCTGTTGTTTGTGTACCTAGTCAATGCTAAGGAACCCTTCGTGCGCGCGTCCGACACCCACATAGCCGATTTTTTATTAATAAGATCAAGCAACCTAGGAGAATATAATATTGTTGTTTCTTAAAATCTGCAGTAGCATGGCACAGACCGATGTCCACAACGTTTCGGGAGGAAGAAGAGCTGATGCAAAAGAGTAGCCGAGCTCTTGTGTCGGTCACGGACCCTCTTGAGAAGCTGCAGCTACTGTGCTTCTCACACGGCGCTTGCGGTATCATGAGGCTGATCAGGTATGAATTATTAATATAAGTTTACCCCTTTAATATATAACCTTTATTGCCGATAAAGTAAACATAGTTAGCATTTATTTATCTGCGTGTCTTTGTGACACAAAGGTCTCCTCCAATTCCTTCCACTTCTTTCTACACAAGGCAATTCTTTGCTATAGTGAACCTGCAGTTCTCCTGATTTCATCAGACCAGCATTTTCTTTGTCTTCCTATTTTCCGTTTAGTATGAAATCTAAGAGTCCATTGGGTTATTTCTTTTGTCCACTTTAGCGATGGGCGTTATTAACCGTAACTAGTTATTTAAGCAGTTACAAGCCCGAACAGTGATCACTCGTTATCCGCATTAACAATAACTATGTAGTTAGATTCATAACGCCATTCAAACGATCGAAATAGGCATCGGTCTTCAATAACTGCTTTTTATCACAACTCTCTGAAGTTAAATTGAATTCACTCTTATGTGAAAGCGTAGATATTTGGTTGGCTTCACTCCTCACGCAAAATCACTGGTTTTACATTACTCGTTACGACAAGTTGAAAACGACGTTTTACATTGCACATCCCACACATCGTTTTGATTACATGAAGAAATAAAACGACTAATGTATACAGGGTCCAAAAAAAGAATCGCAACAAAAGAGTGATAGCTTTGTTGCGTGTATGAATGAAACAACTATAGGACGCGAGCGTAAGTGTGAATGAAACAGGTATATGTTCGGCTTTCGGTCAGCAGCTCTCATCCACTCTACGTGTGCGTTAAGTGATTAAGTTATACCTGCTACCTAACCAAACGTTTTAACCCTATAATAATCACGTTTGCTTCAGAGCGTTGTAAAAATAACTAGTTACAAAAATCACTAGTTATGAAACCAGTTATTGGAAATCACATCACGGTTACGTTAAGTTATCTCAAAAACCGATAACGACCCATCGCTAGTCCACTTGTTTCCACTTTCCCTGATCATGTGGCCTCCATTTCAGGGTTTTTGTTTTTTGCGTGACATCTTCCACCATTGTTATCTGTCTTATGTCTTCAGTCCTCTTGTGGTCTCTTTTTGTATATCCCAGAATACTTCTTTCCATAGCCCTTTGACTAGTGATGAGTTTTTGACCTTGTTTTTGTGTTGTTACCATGTTTGGCATCCGTAGGTTAAAATAGGTAATATATTTTTCGGGTATATATCGGGATGCCTAATTATTTGTACTCCTAATTGTCATTGGCGCACAAACTATTAGCCTAAAATTTTTCCGCACTTTTTTACTATTCCTAAACGTGTTTAGCCTATTTTTACTACGCTTAACTTTATATCGCCGTATTATAATTTTGCCGAATATATCATAACACCTACCCTTTTGCAGTTCCAAATTTTTATTCGCAGAAAGTTAAAAACTTTATCAGCATGCCATGCTTGCAAAGAAGTAAGCATGCATGCAAGCAAGCAAGCATTAACGCATGCAAACAAGCATGCATGCATGCAAGCAAGCAAGCATGCATGTATGCAAACAAGCAATCATGCATGCAAACAAGCAATCATGCATGCAATCAAGCAGACATGCATGCAAACAAGCAATCATGCATGCATCCAAACAATCAGACTTCCGTGACGGCTTCGGCGCTGCGGGGCTCCGGCGGTCCCACGCGCTTTTGAATTACACTCTAGGGGAAGGGCAGACAAGACTGCTTGGGGTCGGTTTGTGAGCGATTCGTTTCTTAAACTTTTCTGTTTAAAAAAAATAGAGCGTAATGTCAAAAAAAGTTGCTTATACATTTTAGTGCTTTCGATATTAGACATACTGAAATTAGGGTTTTCAGTTTTTAGACCAATCTATAATAGTGCGAAAACAACTGTTAGACTAGACAATAATTATACGTTATAAGTTTAGGCCAATACCGTTCGGCCAAATGAAATTAGGACTTTAAATTTTAGGCGAACCGAAGGGCATCCATATTTTTCTCTTAATCGTCATGCCATATTGTTTGTTTTTCAACACTTCTTTCAAGGTCCAAAATCTCCTCAATCCGTCTTTCTATTTCTGAATCCATTTGATCATTAAATGAAATAATTTGACCCAAGTAAATATAAGAATTAACGTAATCTATATTTTTCTCATCTATTTTTATAACAACTTGGGATGTATTTGTTAATATCTTGGTCTTTAATTTGTTTATTGTCAGGCCCACTTTCTTGTATCTTGGAGCATGGTTTGAAGATTTTCTGGATTATCACTTATCAGTACAATGTCGTCAGCAAATCTGAGATGATTTAAGTTCGTTCCATTGATATTGATTCCAAAATCGTCCCATTCTAACTTCCTGAAGATTCTTCCAATACTGACGAAAATAGTTTCGGTGAGAGTGGATCACCTCTCACGCCTCTGCATATAGGGAACGCCTCCCCCTCTGTTTCAAGTTTTATTCGACCTCTGCTATTTGTATATACATTTCTTATAAGCCTTATGTATTTGTTCTCAATTCCTTGATTCTTTAAAGCTTCCCATATGCAGTGGCGTTCCAATGAGTCAAACGCTTTATTATAGTCCACAAAAGCCATGTACAACGGGCGATTGTACTCTTGATGTTTTTCTATTAGCTGTTTTATTACGTGTATATGGTCAATTCTGGAATACCCCTCTTCCCTGTAAGATACTCTAAAAAAAATTAAAATTGCTTAGCCCCTCGATTATATGTTATTCCAGACACAATTAAAATCTATTGTTATCGCGACCGCCGCTGTAGGCGTTAATTATTGCATGAAGTAGAAATCTTTGAAAGTCATCAAATAGCTATAATAAATGTTTTAAAATTTTATTTTTGTTTCTATCAACATTGATTTCTGATAAAAGGCTTGAGTATAGAAAGTAGGACTGAAGCAGAGTAGATCAATCGCAGAATAGAGGACAGAACACATAATGCAGCTTCAGTTACAAATCCAATTATGTTTTATTCATACAGATAAAAACTACTTTAATTAAATTCTAATTAGTATGTAGCAGTCTGTGTGCTACTTAAGAAGTCTGCTTTGTTTTGTTTTGAAATACTTTGACCAAAAATTATTTGGAACCAAAACCGAATAGTTCGGCCAAATACAATAAAAGTAAAAGAAGTGCCGAATACGCCAAACACCGAATACCAAACATTGTGTTTGATTGGTACCAAAAATTTATTAAACATTTCGTTTGGTAGATTTTCGGTATTTTTCGTATCCGGCACTTTTTTTACTATTTATTCATTATTATTGAAAATTTTAATGATCTGTTTTCCAGGATTTTTCGAAAGATCTACGGCTACAATAACAAGCAGCTGAATGAGCAGGAGTTCGTAAACATGCTGAAGGAAACTGATCTCGATTTTAGTACTGAGGTAATCAACATTATACTGTGAGGCCTCTCACAATAGTGCAAATTGGAAACATTTGGGCAAGATAAATTGTAGGGTTACCATTTTCAGGACTTTTAGAATATCAGTATATGTTGAAAAATTATAACGCATCTCCTCACATACCGGGCGCGGCGCTTTACCATTTAGCCACCAAGACACTACGTCACAAGCGTCAATTTTTCAAGCATATTCTTATCGTTCTCTTATCTTCAAATGTTAGGAGTTTTGCACCCTTAATACCCAAAAGAAACATCTTTACAGATGTTTGACAGTCAGTTAAGATGAAACAGGTATTTATATACTTGATATGATATTTTAGCATCTTAATTGCAGTATATAAACTTGAAAAATTATGTCTTAGGCGGGACTCGAACTCGCATCTCTTCGCATACCGGGCGCGGCGCTTTACCGTAGCGTTGTTAAATCCCTCCGAAAAAGCACTTTCGGCGCAATTAATTTTTTTTCGGAACATTTACAAATAGTTTTCCGGAGTTTTTAAAGACGTATATGTACATTTTGGAACTGTATACCATTTGTAACTCATTTTATTACATAAATCACTGTTCAAATGTAGTTCCAATCGCACTTTTACAACAAGTTTTTATGTCTGTAGATGATAATATGATCTACAGACAGATCACAATACAGGCAAGTGATGTCACCGACCTCATTGCAGCGCCATATTGTCAAAATAGCGTTTTGGAACGCTATTTCAATTTTCAATTTGAAATTTCAGTAAATATGTACCAGAATTTATAAAAACTACTTTTACTGGGTTTTTTAACTTCTTCTTAGTAATATAAAATGGTTTTTGAAAAACCAGGCAAACACCCTATAATCGGCCAAAAAACATGAAGATCATAAGAATAAAGTTAAATACACATTTTTTTTTTACAATATTTACATTTCATGATGCAAAGGCACTGTTCAAGAAGTATGAAGAGAATGGCTTCATCAATCTTGACGAATTTATTATTCGCATCCGTGTAAGTTTGTAAGAATGACAGTGTGAGTTAGTAGCAACATAAAGGTATTTTAGGTATTACAATGTATTCGTTTTTTTAGCCTTCGATGTCGGACGCCCGCCGAGCCAAGGTAGAGCAAGCGTTCAATAAACTCGACAAAGATGGAAACGGAGTCATCAGTGTCGCCGACATTCGTCGTGTTTACTCCGTCACTGCAAACCCGAGGTAGGAGCACAAAAGAACTAAATGCTAACTGTTTGCAACAGGTATACGGTGGAGACCAAAGTCCTTGAGATACCTTTTTCGTGTGTTTGCAAATGGTTGTCATTTTATACATTAACCCTTAAATATGTGATTACATAGTATTAATTAATCTTTTTATTAATCTTTATTTGAAAACATTTAACAAGTTTTATTAGGTTAGTGAAACGATAATAGCAGCTTTAGTTGAAACTGAGTCGCAGCCATTATAGACCAGGGTCGATAATTTTTGATACCATTAAAAATTATAGTAGGATGAAACCCATTGGAAGAGATAGAGAATATAACAAAAACGAAAGGAATAAATTACGGGTGATCTGAGGTCGGGAAGGGGGAGGGGGTGAGTTTCTAAGGGTAAAAGACGGTTAATCTCGATTTCCGGTAAAACTGCAAGTCTTATGAAAAAAGTTAAATAGCAAAGTTGTAGGTAATAAAAAGATCTACAAGTTTTGTATCTACACTTTTTTCACATAACCTTAAAATTTATGTGAAAAATTCGAATAACCGAGTTTTTGGATTTTTATTTTTATCTTTTGCAAAAAAAAATATTTCTTCACGAAATTTAGTGAAAACTTACCTTTGTATGTCCCAAACATACAGTAATTTTTTTGATTTAAAATATTCATTTTTTCACCTTATTTTAACTTAATATCGAAAAAGCACCCTAATTTTCAATCATAAATTCTCACGTCAAAATACCTGCTTTTTTAAAAAAGTTGGTGTGTTTTTTGTTCGTTGTAATCTCTACTTTCTGATGGTATAAAAAAAAATACATTATTATGGTAAATGTTCTCAGAAAATGCAAATAATGAAGAAAACTCGAATCCGAAATGTTTTTTTTGAATCATTATGTATGATTTTGAGCTATTTATTCAAATTTACACTTTAATTACTAGAAAAACGTAAGATTTTATATTATATTGATAAACAAAAAAAATGTTAATCCATAAAACATCAAAATTGCAAAAAACATGCGAAAATAGTTTTCATAAATATTAAAATCTAGCGGTCCCCCGCGACTTGGTCCGCGTAAATTTTGGATTTCCCACTAAATACAACATGTTTATCCAGTTCGTAACATCTTGGCATCATTTTCAATTATAATACACAGATTATACAATAGACAACCCTACATTTCAGGTTTACCAATTTAGCTATTTGGGAAAAATCGAGTTTTAGCGCGAGTTAAAAAGGTACAGCGCCATCTATGGCCGATAAACCGAACCAGAGTCCTTAAGAGCAGTAGAATCAACTGATGATTTTGATAAATATTAAACTCATGATATCTTTTGAATAGTATGTCCGATTTGAATAATTCAAAAAGTTATTTACAGGTATTGATATAACCTTGAATATGAAGTTGTTTATTTGGGTAAGGATAAATACCAAGGTACGAACCTACTTTGTACCGTCCTTAATCTTACATAAAAAAAGAGTTATAGTGGCGTATCTGTTATAGTTAGACATATAGTATCACGGACTTTATTGTAGATAATGATGTCCTACTGTAGCAAAACTGTAGTACATTATTTTGCTCTATTGTCAATAGTTTTCGCAGCGTTCGCAATTTAATGATTTTCCTTTCACACCTTCGGTTACATAATCGAAGTTTTCATACGGATTCCTTACTTTTTTGATAATGTAATATAGCCTATGTCCATCGCAGATAAAGCAGGATTCTTATGGTGAAAGAATTTTTCAAATCGGTCCAGTAGTTTCGGAGCCTATTCGATGCAAATAAACAAACAAACAAACAAATCTTTCCTCTTTATAATATTATAAGTATAAGTATATTAGTATAGATAGGATTTAAAAAGGATTTTATCTAAAATCCAATGTGAAAGGTGCAATTTTTTTCAGTAATAAAGTTGATTTATTAAATTCTCATTAGATTTATGTCATAGAAAATCTCATAATAGATACATGCAAATCGTACCCTTAAATTTAAATACTTTTTACTGATGACGTTATTTATTATAATATTTTCAAATACAATAATCTTCTTATTTATCAATACTTTATCTTGCATTCTAATTACTTCTCCATTAGTTTTTGTCTCTTTGATAGCATTTCTTCATCCTGTATGTCTGTCATCACTGCTACATCCACAAACCGTTTTTGCGGGATCGATTTGTTACACTCGTAATAGGTATAACCAGGACTCGACCAACGTTGTGCGTAATCTTCTGGTTTGTTATGCTTATTAACGCCCACCTCCTGGACAAAAATGCACAATATGTATATAATTTTTTTTGTTAACAAAAATGGCTCCTTAAACTATTTAAAAATAAATTACGATTAAGATAAAAAGTCGTTGCATACATGAATGAATGAATGAATAAACACTTTATTGCACAAAACACATGAACATAAATTAATACATGTGTGTGTGTGTGTGTGTGTGTGTGTGTGTGTGTGTGTGTGTGTGTGTGTGTGTGTGTGTGTGTGTGTGTGTGTGTGTGTGTGTGAGAGGGTTTGTTAGTTATTGTTGTATATTTCTCATGATTTACTGTAATCATTAATTAGAAAAATTCCTCTGTTTGGTCATAGTTGATAGTTTGGATCCATTTATAGACAGCGCTTTTGCATTCTTTGTATCGTAATGGATAAATGTTAAGAATCTTATTCGTTCTATTATAAAGGGCGCAGCTTAAGAAGCAGAACTGCCGACGAGCTATTTTTAGGCGACATTTTGGAATTTGACAGATGTTATTGGTTCGGCGTTTGCCTTTGTGTAAGTTTGGGTCATAGGGTAAGTTCTGATGTTTACGAAGTATGACACTTTGTATATACAGTTTTCTGACGGGTAGGAAACCAGTTTAGCGTACAGGTCATCTGTAGGAAAACCTATGGGTTTGTGGAGCATTACCTTGAGAGCTGCTCGTTGAGCTCTCTCTATACGAATGAGGTGTGTTTAGCGGCGCTACCCCATGCCGTGATACAGTACGTAAGCACCGACTGAGCAAGCGAACAATACACTGTTTTTAAGGTTTCTGTATTTGCACTGCATCTTAGATTTTTAAATACAAAAATTAATTTACAAGTGCAGGCCGCGGCAGCTTCAATCTGTTCCCTCCAGGACAAGTTGCAATCTTTTATAACGCCAAGATATTTAATGGAATAAGCACAACATATTTGGATACATGACGAATAGCAGATTGTAGTAGGTATATATCGTACATTTATGTGCAGAAAAGGTAAAAGACTTTAGAGGTTGTGAATTCATGCATAGGGTAAATGCTATAAATTTAGTTTTATCCAGGTTTAGTGTCAGCATATTACTCGCCAACCAGTCCATGACAGTAATAAGTGCACGTTCGGCATGCTGTCGAGCATCATACCAATCGGTACCCTTTATGATTAATGCTGTATCATCAGCATATTATGTAATAATCTCCGTGTTTGGTATGGGGTGAGAGTGCAAAAGTCATTCATATAAATTAAAAAGAGGGTAGGACCAATCACGCTACCCTGTGGCACGCCAAAAGTGACCTTTTCCTCATCACTAATAACATTCCTTATTTTGACACACTGGGTTCGATCAGCAAGGTAGCTCTTAAACATGTCCAAGGCCAAGCCACGTATGCCGATTCGTTCCAACTTGTTTATAAGAATTGGGATTGAGACGGAGTCAAAGGCCTTTGACAAACCAAGGAATATTGTCATTGTTTTCAATTTGTTGTTCAGATTGGGCGATATGATGCTTGACAGTTTTAGGACTGCATCTTCTGTACTTTTGCCAGATCTGAAACCATATTGATTGAGGGCTAGAAATCCTTTATAATTTAAGTAATTTATTAGTCTCTTGTTCAGGATCTTTTCAAAAACTTTAGATAAAGTGGTAAGGACAGAAATAGTTCTATAGTTATTTAAATTATACTTATCGCCAGATTTATAGATAGGGTGGATAATATAGCCTAGCCAATAGCCTTCTTAAAGACACGAGGAACACAACCGGATGAAATGCAGAGATTGAAAACATGGCACAGAACTCTTCAGCTTTATATATTATTATTTATTATTTATAAATAACTATCTTGATATCAACAAACTAACTTCTGGAATAGTTAAGGCCGTCTATTTTTGCGCTTTTTCTTAATTCCGCTTTCAAAGCGTTTACAATAATCGCCAAATAATCCATATTTGCGATATTTTACGAAGGAGATCACTTTCCAGCAGGTAAATTTAAGAAATTATAATTTATGCAACAAAGCCCGCTAAAACCAGTGAAAAGTGATATTGGCCTCACGCGACACAAGCGCCTCTAGTGGCAAATTCACTAGCGATAACAGCCCCTATTGGACACGTCGCGACGGTTTGGTGCAAAATACGCGGTCGTCCAGTATACTAACCCCCGTATTTATAAAGAAGTAATTACTTATTCGTCCGTTTCTACACAGTAAGCCAGCCCATCGGGGAGCTGGTCAATGTCTCCGACGCTTAATGTGTCTCTTAACACTATATATTTCTTAAAAGTGTAAAGTAATTACTTATTGCTTAAGAAAGTCATAACTTAAAGTGTTCATACTCGTACCTAGTGCTTAAGTGTAAGAAATTGATCACCATTAATAGTCATATTATTTGGCTGAAAATGCAAACTTTTGGCGTAAAATTACTTGTAGTCAAGTAATTACTTTTACTTGTTTATAAATACGGGGGTTAGAGCTTTGCAGTAGCCGCACGGATACAAGTCTTGTTGTCTCTGTTTTTCCCGTTCAGTTATTATCCGGCAATGAGAAAGGAGTCGAGCGTAGCGCGCAAAAGTAACGCCGGCGCATGTAGTGGGAATCGTATTATAAGTCTAGTAGTTTAATGTGACTTTTGTTCAACTCACGGAGCGTTGTTCGTGTCGGCGTATTACAAAACTTGACTGCTTGGTGGGGCACTATCTGTCTATTATGCACTCCTAATATTTAATAATTAATTTTTGACACAAATTTAGTACGATTTTTATTTTTTACAAGAAATATGGATTATGAGAGGAACACGTCTGATCGCTTCAGATGTCCAAGAGGGAGGGGTAATGTGAAAGTTTGTCTGTCTGTCTGTTACATTTTCACCCTTGAAGGCCTGAATATATGCAAAACAAAAAAATATTTTAAAACGGTCACGACTTCAAGGAGGGTATATGTTTTTAAAGAGAGCAAAATAACTGCAACTTGCTTGACGAGACCGTTGTTGTTTACTGTTATTAGTATATGTGTATTGATTAATGTTTCAATTTTTTAGATATTTGAGCGGCGAAGAATCAAGCGAGGTCATTATGAACCATTTCCTGGCCAATTTTGAACAAGAGGATATCGTAGATGGGAAAGTAAATGTCTTAATTTGAGTTCAATTCAATCTCCCTTAACTTAGACTTTCAACCTTACTAGTATTATTAACGCGAAAGTTTTTATGTATTGATGTCATTACCCTTTCTCGCCAAGCTATTGAACGGATGTTAATAAACCTTTCTAGTTATGTAGCCGAAATATCAGATTAACATAGATTATAAATACATTATATTAAAATTTGGTGTATTTTCCACGGGAACACGGCGTAAAGTTGTATTTTGTGTGAATTCACGTGATACATACTAAAGATGGCGCTGCCGTTTGGTTACCTTTTACCATAAAACTTTTTTTAAGCAAAGAATTGGGCTGAAATTTCGGCTTGTTATACCACTTACCTAACACCTTTGTATATAGGATAACTACCTACGTCTTATTAGAGTGTATTAAAAGATATATTTATTTTAGGTGACTCGCGAAGAGTTTATGAACTACTATAATGGCGTAAGCGTGTCCATCGACAACGACTGCTTCTTCGACCTGATGATGCGTCAGTCCTTCAAGCTGTAAACAGTCACAGATTATTGGTTAATTTTTAATTCGAGTCTACTGATTTCAATAGTAATGACCCAGATATTAACTGTGGACGCCGATTCCTTTCTTCAAATAACTTAAGGAAGCCAATATAAATATTATTATATTAAACTGACATTTGCAATTTTAGATTATTGACTCTAATTAAAAGTTATACCTTAATGATGCAACATGAAGACTATGGCAAGATTGTAAAAAAATAACTCCTAAACTCGTTGTTTTTCAAACACAACTTGCCTCAAAAGTACAAATATCGAAATCACTATAAAAATATCCATCTCAGACTTATAAGAGTAATCATTACATCTGATTTTATAAATTGAGTCAGTTTTTTATTGATTTTGATGTTGGAAAAGAGGAAATATTTTATGCGTAAACATTTAAAACCAGCGTAAAAGAGTTTTTGAGTTATTTTTAAAAGACCTGATAAAAGACAAACTAAAAATACCGATTTAAGCTGCTTTTTAACGCAAGTATATTCAGTAAATTACTATTAATACGCTTTGCTGTTACTAAATCGGAAACACAAATTAAAGTATTTTGCATTTACTATTTCATTAGAAGTTTTGGACGTAACTGTTAATATGTTTAGTCATTTTATTATTCATCACCCTCACTTTATCCCTAGAAGATATCACTTAATTTATAAGGTAGAGCTTGACCAATGAAATGTTTCTAGACTAGAACCTTATTAATTTGGTCGTCCATTAATTTGCGATAGTAAGAATTAAATATTTAAGTAATGTAGTACCAGAGTAATGGGTAACTAGTTAATTAAAGTTATAGAATGCGACAAACAATTAGGCGTTATCTAGTCAGACTAGTATCAAGCGCACTAAATAAATGTATGATGAGTCTCATATTTTGTTTAATAGATTGTATGCTGCTACACAAAGTACATTGATTATTACATATCTTTAAGATGTTCCATTTGTCAATGTTGGTGGTGCTTTTTACAAGTGCATAATATTAAGTGTACTGCAAAATTATTGTGTTTCCTAACATAAGTTGTTTATTACTTACTATGCTATGCTCACATGATGTATTTATGATCAACAAATGATGTTAAATTAATTTTTTTATTAAAATTTATTGGCAATATTATGTATGACTTTAGTTTTGTGGTGCGTTGGAGTTGGGCCTTCAGGCCTATGCTAACATGAGCGGTAACCGCTGCCGCTGCTGTAGGCAGAGCAATGTACCGCGCGGGTTTCGCTACGGTATTTAGTATCAAGTTTCGCGGCTAAAAAAGAATTTGTGTGAACCAATAATTTACCGCATACCCAATAGTTTTAAACCGCTTAGGTCTGAATAGGCCTTTAGTTTACATTGCCACGAAATGAAATCAAAGTGATCTGGTTCCTAGTCTCGCCCTCACTTTTAATGTGAAAAATGAATTGGGCCGATTTGAGCCTATGTCCTTATATAACAGTTAGTTATCCGTAGATAACAGCAACAGGTCTCAATATAAAGCTTCCAGTACAGTGTTATAATAGCAGCGTTTTACCCTGAAAGAAAACGCATATTAAAATACATACCTCACTGGAAGTTTTCACTTTATTTCTGCCTGGTAAAATTGAGCCAATGAGCAAAATGGTGCGCCGCAATGACATTCTGTTAGCAGATGGGGGACGGTTTCCTCTAAAGACGGATCACAGATGCATGCCGGGCTCTCCCGGCGCTTGAATCGGTTCAAGTATTGGGAGAACCCGCCATGTCTCGGGAGAATCTGTGTCAGCTGTCCGGTCGGCCGGATATTCCTGATGATGTTGTGCGCCTCGGTGACGTTGGGGAAGAATTGCGCCGCAAATTTTAAGAAACTTAAAAAGCGCACGACGCCTTGTGGCCACTTAGCTGGAAACTAAGTACTAAAAAGGGTAAGCAAACGACGGGAAACGGAAGTGCTATCTCAATGTAAAACTTCCAGTGAGGGTGAGGTAAGTATTTTAATATGCGTTTTATTTCAGGGTACACTTTGGTACCCACGAGATGGCAAACGAAAACCAGGCAGACCTTTGAGACGATGGGAGGATGAGATTCGTTTGACCCTAGGACCATACTGGACAAGAGTGGCAAACGACAGAGCCCAGAGGAAAGATTTAGAGGAGGCCTTTGCTGACAGGCACTCTGAATTAACCCTTCCTTTGCTTAAGCGCGGATCTGCGCGCTCCCCGTCAAGTGCGGAAGCGTGGATCTGCGCGGCGGGCACCTGCAGCCGATTTTGGCCGATTTAAATATTCAAATGATATCTAATAAGGTCTATGTTCCTTTATTATGGATCCCTAATGAATGAACGACTACAGAGGGATATCACCCATGGAGTGAAGTTGACAGAACGGTTGTGCCGGCTCATTCAAATTTGACCTTCTAGTGTGACAGGTGACATTTCGGTGATGATGAGTCATTTTCTAATAAGAATTTGTAGTTGTATTCTTATTGGAGGCATTGTGTTTTAAATATTAATAGATAACTTGTTTATCGTATTATAGGATGTAATAAGTTAAAACAAACAATAGCTTAACAATATATTTTAATCTTTTAGTTTCTACAGGTCGTATGTTAAGTGATGAAGAGCATGTGCGGTCCAAATATCTGTTAAAAATAAATCCAATAAGAAACGTTTTAGACATTGGTATTCTATGAGATAATACTTTGGCTATCCAACTTTTGAAATAATAAATTGAATGATTAACTTTCCATATTAAAATTCGGAAATATTCAATAAATCCCGAACCCTACTCCACGCACCCTCTGAGCGCGCCATATTCCCGCAGACGACGGGTCAGATTTAACGCCCCCTGTCGCACATCAAAGATTAAGAGACATTATTTGAATATATATTAATCATCACTAATTGTAAAATTCAGAGCAAATAAAGGCTATTTTATTTTATTTATTTCAGGGTAAAATGCTGCTATTATCGACTTTATGTGTATGGGCTTAGAGCATTATATAATCATAAGTGTATGGGCATAAATAAAGTTGATTTTTCTACAATGTACAGTTAGTGCTTTTTCCTTGTTTAAAACAGTTATTAATGAAATTTTTTAATTGGAGAAAAATAGTTTTTCTCTTAAATATTCCCTTTTATTGACCTAAGTGGCGTGCAATTGGAGAGGCCTATGTCCAGCAGTGGACTGCGATAGGCTGATGATGATGATGATGATGATGATTGCCTTTTATTACTGGTTAACATGTAAAAAAACTAATTCAGAAGTATGGATCTATAGTTGTGTATCTATGCCTTTAATAGATAAACACTAAGAGGGAGTTTTTGGAGGGAGTTCGTGGGATACGTTTGGAGTACGTTTATTTTATCGAATTTTTATTGTTTATAGTGATTTTTGGGTCGTAAAAGTGGTATTATTTTGCGAAACAAAGTGTCGTGCTGTTATCCGAAACTAGGCGGATGAGATTTTAAAAAAAACAAAATTTAAATTCACTAGAATTTATATTAAAATTGAATTTTAAAAGTTCACAATTTGTTGGAAGTAATTTAGTTCTGCGACAATAATTATGAGGTATGGGAAAGGCGAGTTTCCAGCGCGGCGGTTGAGAGTGAACTGAGGTAGGGCTCTAACACGACTAGGCTCAGTCCTGAGGGAGAAGTGCTGATAAAGCACTTCTTCAATAGTTTTACTTAGGGTTCTTCATATATAACAACCCCCTCGTTAAGAGGAAACTCACGGAATGTGAGTTTTCGTGTAATTATTCGATACGTAATTTGGGGAAATCTTCTAAAGGGATGTCAATTTCGCTTCGTTTGTCTACTGGTGTTTTGTTAATTTCAGTTGTAATTTGAGGAGTAAATTTGCGAGAAAACTTGCCTTTCTTAATGATTAGGAATATTATAAAAATACAAATTGTTATTAAAGAGATGACACTAATAATAGGAAAACTAATATGATTGTTAAAATTGGTTGGGAACTCTATTGTTTTTAAATCTTTAACAACTACATCAGTTATAGTTTTAAATTGTTTTAAATTATCCAGATTTACATTGTCTAACTGTGAAATAGGTAAATTAATTTTGACTTGATTAAAATTAGTAATATTACAGCAACTATCACTAATTATATTAAAGTCTGAAGAGACTTTCGGAACATTTATCTTAGGGTACACCTTTCTAACTAATCTTACGTTACCATGAAACGCCGTGCATTCATAAGGGATGTTAAGTACACCTGTACCGGATATAATTGTATCGGATACAGAATCTTTGCATTCTAAAGTTAGTTTAGTGGGTTTTGATAGGACAAATACCCATTTATTATTATTAAGTTTATGCCAGATATTAATGTTACCAAAAATAAATCTATACGGACAATTATCAGGTAACGAGGATAATGCTTTAGTTATAATTTCAATTTCACAAGATGGGTTATCAAGGACGGTGTGGATGTCGGCTATTTCGCAGAGGTAAGTTTCTGTAGGGATGTTCTTACAATTGGTTAAGTCCTTAAGGTAAGTGTAGGTAGATTTATCCGTGCTTAAGGCAAGGAGTTGTTTAGTGGGCAGAATCATGGCGAAAGAATCCGGTGAGCTGCTAACATGAGGTGTTGGAAGAGGAATGTTCCGATAAATATTATATTTTAACAGACTAACTAAAGGTAATTTTACAACGAATATAAGCTTATTGTCTAAATAGTAGCATAAAAGTTCAGCTACATTAATTAAGGTATGAATATTACTTATTTCTAAACTTATAGGGAAATCTAAATGTTTGGGTATTACCCTGAGATTATTTACAATGTCTTTATACATTTGATATGGCGTCAATATTGACGGATGTACGGTATTGCTTTTTACAAACAGAATAGCATTTAACAAATCTTCAATTTTAAAAGATAGTGTAAGCAAATTAGATTGCAAGATATTTAATATAGACATTAATTTTGACTTAAATGATATAACATTAATAACATTTGATATATTTTTGAATGACAGAGACAATTCATTGACGACGTCGTTCAATTTCGCTTGATTCATATTAATTTCATGTAAAGAATTATTTATATTAGAAATTGCAGATTGAGAAAACCATTATAGTTTTTGTAAGAGATTCTGAGAGTTTTTTGTCATTATTATACAGAGCCACTATAGCATTATGGTAATTTTCAGCATCATTTTCATCCATTGTGCCGAAAATGTGTTTGAGTACGGTTCCTATGCCAGCAAACCAGGCAGATCTTTTGGTAAATGAATTAGAAATAATATGAGAAATGGCTTGGAAATCTCGTTGGATATCATTGTACAAAGCTTGCAAAGGTTGTAGCATATTATTGCAATGTTGGATATCCATTTCTTCGTTTTCGCGACAGTAATATCGAACAGTTCCAAATACATCATAAATGTTTTCAAGATGGTGTTGAATAGAGGACACGTCTACCGGGATAACAATATGAAATTGGTCGTTAACAATCCTCAATGTGCCGACAGGATCGAATAGTATGCCAGGACTTTTGTCGATATGTTCAACGAATTGGTTGTCGTTGCTCGCGGAGACGACAATTAAACACAGTGTAGATATTCTGAAAATAAACAGTTTGATTCTAAAAAGATTTGTATATGATAGATGCATAAAATTGTAAAATGTAAAAGAATTAATAAATTGTAAATAGATTAAAGAATAAAATTTTAAAATAAGTGAATGTGTATTTTCACTCGGAGGACTCATTTGTATGAGCAGGTTTAACTTCATCAAAGTGGTGTCTGACGTGACGCCTGTTAATAAGCAAGGACAGCGTGTTATTGCTATGGACCTTAACAATTTTGTAAGGTCCTTTCCAAAGTGGAGAAAGGGATTTTCGAAGCCGTACGTGATTTTTAAGGTAAACATATTCTCCGACTTTGTAGGTCTCATGACGTGTGTGTTTATCGTAGTAGGTCTTCGACCTTTCTTTAGATGCGTTGATGTTTTGTAAGGCTCTCTCGCGGGAAACTTTTAAACGATGTTGCAACCTTTTAAGTATATTCGGGATAAGTAACATCAGAACGTGATTCGAATACGGAGTCGGGAATGTAGGGTTTATGACCAAAAAGAAGCTCATATGGAGTGAATTGGGTAGTTGTATGGACGCTACTGTTATAAGTTAGCATTGCAGTGTAGACGTATTTATGCCAGTCCGTTTGACTTTCATTGACGAATGATTTTAAGTATTCCTTCAGAGTCGAGTGACTGCGCTCAAGAGCTCCTTGAGTTTGAGGATGGTAAGGTGAGGACCAGATTTGTTTGGTTTTAGGAATTCACATGTCTGCTTGAAGAGATCAGCCGTAAAATTTGTACCTTGGTCTGTGAGAATTGTTTTTGGAATACCAAAGACTGATATGAAATGGACAAGGCATTCGCAAGTCTCTTCTGCAGTGGTGTTGGAAATTGGGTAAGCAATTGAGAATTTTGTTAGATCATCTTGGAGGGTTAGTATGAAACGTAACTTTGTAATTCCAGCTTCGGGTAAAGGGCCGACAATGTCCAGGCTAATTCTTTCAAAAGGGCGAGTAGAAGAAGTAGTAATTTGCATTGGGGATTTATTGATTTTCCGAAGAGCCTTATTGGATTGGCATAATTTACAATTTTTTACGTAGTTCTCAATATCGGTGCGCATATTTATCCAATAATAACGCTCTTTTACTCTATTGTACATTCTGTTTGAGCCTAAATGGCCTGCAATAGGAATATCGTGGTTTTCTTTAAGTATTTTGGCAATTTCGGTCGGTACGGGGTATATGATTGAATTGTGATGTATATTTACTGTTATGTTGGTGTTATTAAATAAGTATAAAAGCATTCCATATATTTTTACAAAGGAATGTTGTTCAAAGAGATTTTTGAAGTCGGAAATGGCGATGTCGTTTATGTCACCCGTTAAAATGATATCATCTCTTGCGGCTTTGAGGGTTTTAAAGATTTCTGGATATGTGCAGTCGTCGAAATAGTACGCCTTTGTGAAGAGGAGATAGTATTTCTTTCCTTTTATTTCCAGTTTAAGGAAAGAGTTAAGTTCGCGTTCTTCATCAATGCAGATGGAAGATTCTTCAGCGGCGGAAAGAACATCTTGAAGGTAAGGATTCGAATCGTCAAAATCGATTGAGGTTGGAATTAGTATGGCTTTGGATTTTGATTTAAGAAGACTTTCGTTATGTTCTAAGACATTAGTGTTAAACGTTTCGTCTTTGTTTGAAAAAGCTTTTAAGAAGTCGTTGTATTCTTGATTGGAAATTGAAGGAGTCATACTAGCTTCATTAGAGTTAGAGGGTTGCGGTTCATTGGAATCGGAGCGAGGATCTAAGAGATTTGGTAAGTTTGTTGGACTTAAGTTTTCGCCTTGGACTTCTGATGGGCTTAGGTTAAAACCACCAAGGTCGATGAGGTCATCGAGGATATCTTGAGGTATTTCAGACTCAGTTGGGATATCAGGAGCTTGAGTAGAGACGGGATCGTCTTGGATCTTAGATGTAGAAGGTTGAGGATCATTGTCTGTTTGGATTGGATTCACTGGGAAACGGGACAATGCGTCAGCATTGCTGTTGATTTTTCCCTTTTTGTACTCGACTTCGTAGTCGAATTCTTCTAGTTTTAGTCTCCACCTTACGAGTTTGGATCCGGGATCCTTGCAATTGAAAAGCCACTTCAGTGGTCGATGATCGGTAACGATCTTGAAACGACGGCCGTATAAGTATGGCCTGAAGACCTTGGTACCAAAGAGGATTGCCAAGCATTCTTTTTCCGTTACGCTGTAGTTGGATTCAGCTTTATTAAGGGTTCTGGAAGCAAATGCAATTGGCCTATCATTTCCTACTGGTCCTTGTGATAAGATGGCGGAGATAGCGAAATTTGATGCGTCACAGGTTAAGACAAAAGGTTTGGTAAAATCAGGATATGCTAGAACTGGAGCAGTAGCAAGACAATTTTTCAGAGTTTCGAAGGCTAGTTGCTGTTCATTTTGCCAGTTGAATGGAACATCTTTCTTGAGAAGGTTAGTAAGGGGTTTAGCAATTTTTGATAGATTTGGGATGAAACGGCGGTAATAGGAGACTAACCCCATGAAAGATTTGATATCTTTGGGACATTTAGGTTGAGGAAATTCTTGAACAGCTTTGGTTTTTTCTGGATTAGGTCTCACACCACTATCTCTGATGATAAGACCGAGATAAGATAGTTCTTTGCGAAGAAATTCGCACTTATCTGGCTGGAGTTTAAGATTACAATGTCTGTCGAAGACATTGGAAAGCTTTTGCACATGGGTAGTTAAATCGTATGAATAAATAACGATATCATCGAGATAAACAAAGCATTGAATGCCTTGTAGTCCCGATAGGGCTATATTCATTAGTCTCTGAAAAGTGGACGGAGCATTTTTAAGTCCAAAGGGCATTCGTGTGTATTCAAAATGTCCTTGTGGCACAGAAAATGCTGTTTTGGATGCGTCCTTTTCTGACATTTTTATTTGGTGGAAACCAGAGGCAAGATCGAGCGTGGTAAAGTATTTACTTTTGCCTAATTGGTCTAAAATTTCAGAAATATTTGGAATAGGATAAGAGTCTCCAATAGTGATGTCGTTCAGCTTACGATAATCAATTACCAGTCGCCACTTTCGTTGACCAGAGGCATCCATTTTCTTTGGAACTATCCATATCGGGGAGGACCACGGAGAGGTAGAAGGTTTGATGATTCCGTCATCGAGCATCTTATTTATTTGAGTTTCAACTTCTCTTTTATGTATATCAGGGAATCGATATGATTTTGTACTAATTGGCACAGAAGATGATGTTGGGATTTCGCATTCTAAAATATCAGTGTTTGTAAGTTTGTCATTGGGAAGATGGAATACATCTGAATATGTTGAACAAAGGTCATATAAGGCGTCAGTTTCTTCGCCATTAAGATGGGAGACTCTTAAAAGGTCAAGGACTTCTTCGGTCCTGCTTTTCACATTTAATAGGAGATCGTCAGTTTCACGCGTGTAAAAGATTTTATGACATTCTGATTGTTTCAGGGGAAGAAGTTTTAATTTAAGATTAGAATTGACTTTAATCGGGGATTCAGAGGTGTTCACTACAGTCACGTTGATTCTAGAGTTTGGTTTCACTCGAACTATGCAGTTTGCTATGAGGAGCGATCTAATTGGATGTTGATCAATGATGAGGCCTTCTTGTAATTCGGGGTTTTGTACTGTGCATTCGATTATGGTTCCGGTGCGTGGTAGAATCGTGTAAACTGGTTCGTTGAATTTAAGAGTAAGTTCGATATTGTTGACTGTCAGTGTCTCCTTTTTAAAATCAATATTGCTACGAGAGCTAGAAAGGAAATCATTACCGATGATTCCGTCATATGGGAATTCTAGGTCAGAAGCTACGTGGAATTTATGTGCTAGTGTATTAAATGTGATAGGAATATGACCCAAAGTTTTCATTAAATTGCTTATTGTACCAATTCCATTGAATGTAATGGGTTCTTGTGATATTTCAGGCATGTTTTCGACGGAACATTTTTTCACAAGGCTGATGGATGCACCACTATCTACTAATAGGGTGAGTGGTTTCGTTGAGACGGAGGTTTGGACTTCAATATACGGTAAGTATTTTCTTGACGGGTTTGTTGTAATATTGTAGACACTAATATTTTTTTCTTTTACAGGAATGGTACGAGAAAGAGGAGTTTCGGATATTGCAGTTGGTTCTTTAGAATTGGGAGATGACCTGGCACCAGAGACGATGGATGCATAAGAAATAGAGGGATCGGCGAATCTTGAGTTATAATGATTTACAGATTTGGAGTTAAGCACAACGGCGGATTTTGAAATTGATTTAACATGTTTTGGATTTGCCTTTGCAATGGATACAGCGGATTCAGTGGATACAGTGGATACAGTGGATACAGAGGAAACAGTGGATACAGTGGATGCAGTGGGTGCTACAGATACAGTGGAATCAGTGGATACTGTGGGTGTCTTTGGATTTGGAAGCGATTTAGTAAATTTAGATGGTGGACTCACGGGACACCGCCGGGAGTCCATTAGGAGTTTAAAGAATGTTGTTCTTGATACTCCTCTTGTTCTTCGGGTGAATATTTGTCGCGATTATTATGTTCAATAAATTGAACGCGTCGTGGTTGGAAATATTGGGGCTGATTCTGCTGTTGAGAATTTGGAAAACGATTCGTGCTTGGTGTTGAAAATCGACGGCTATTATTATACTCCCGCTTACGGCAGTTGTCGATAGTGTGCCCTATGGTTTTACAGTATCGGCACACCGGAGCATTGGATGACGACGCGTTGTTATCATTTGTGCGGTATGTGGTATTTGGAAAAGTTTGACTTTGCTGTGGTTTAGCTTGAGAAGGACGCCTTTGATAATTATTGGGTCCCTGAGTAAGGTTTTGCTTTGAGTTAGTGGTTTGTTGCAATTTTTCTTCTGAAACTGCGAAATTGATGGCGTCGTTGAGAGTTTCCGGGTCTCGACATCTGACCACGGTAGAAAGTCGTGAGTTTAAGCCAACAACGAAAGTGTGGGTGGCCAGGTCCTGCATCGCGGCGACACGGCCTGCCAATTCCCCTTTCTTTTTTGTGGGTATGGTCACGTTAATTTCAGTCAAAAGTTTTGATAAACACGATTCAATTCGAAGTGCGAACTCGTGAACGCTTTCGTTGTTGCCTTGGCGGCAGTCTTGTAGTTCTGAGAGCAGTGCCGAGTAGTGTTTTCTTTCCCCGAACTGAGATTTTAGAAATGATTCTAATTGGTCCCATTTGTCGAACAGCTTAATTGAGCATGCGCTTTCCGCGCGTCCCTCGAGTTGGCTAAGGACATATTTTAAAAGTATATCTTGTTGTTGAGCAGATGCAAGGCTTATTGCATTCTTGCAATTATTTAGGAATGGGCATAACTTTTCCCGATTGCCGTCAAATCTATTAATAAATTTACAAAGAATGTTTAAATCTATTTCATTACTTGAGGTATGAGTGATTGCGATTTGCGACCGGGTGTGTGGGCCGGGAGCACTAGGTTGAGTTACACTGGGGCCTGTCACGGCAGATTCATCTTTAACGTCTTTGGACATTGTAAAAGTATTCCTTTACGAGTATGAGGATAGTCTAAACAAAGATAAGGCGTTCGGCGGACGGATTCCGCGAAGTATGCGGGGCGATAACGACACTGGTCTCAGACTAACAATAAGAAATCTATTAATAGAATTATGTTAATCAAAATAATTAATGGACACAGATTATTGTAAAACGTTTTATGAAAGTCTATTAAGGATTTTTCAGCGCAACGAAGTTGAAGGATTTTCACTTAACTTTTCACTTTATAATTTAGGTTTTCACACTTTTCAAAATTTTCACTTGATATTACTGATATGGAAAAGACTCACAGGATCGTCGATGTCATTCTGGATGCAGAGAGGCACTGGAACACCTGGCAGGATACGGGAAGAGCTCGAAGTCATCTGGACGTCAGTCACGGGTGATGATGAAACAGTGATGCCGGTGTTGACAGTGGAGTTCACCAGGATCGGAGGATATAGGGGCCGCGGGATCGCCAGTTCTTGATGATGTAGAGGATGTAGTATTGATGTTTTGCGTGCTAACGGTGATATGGATTATACACTGGACGCACTGGATTTAGTTCTCAAAATTGCAGTTTTATGGTTACGGAGACGTTTCCGTGGATTATTCACTTTTCACAATCCTTTAAGCTGCCACCAATGTTATCCGAAACTAGGCGGATGAGATTTAAAAAAAAACAAAATTTAAATTCACTAGAATTTATATTAAAATTGAATTTTAAAAGTTCACAATTTGTTGGAAGTAATTTAGTTCTGCGACAATAATTATGAGGTATGGGAAAGGCGAGTTTCCAGCGCGGCGGTTGAGAGTGAACTGAGGTAGGGCTCTAACACGACTAGGCTCAGTCCTGAGGGAGAAGTGCTGATAAAGCACTTCTTCAATAGTTTTACTTAGGGTTCTTCATATATAACAGTGCGATTGAACAATATACAGTTCGGTGAAATAACATGGTGTATGTATGGGTCGTAACCAATAAAAGTGGACCGTGAATTTTGCGCGGGAACGCGAACAGTTCACCTCTTTCTTGGGGACTTCTCTACATTCCTTCTATCTTTCGACTGTCTCCAAAAACTCCATCGAAGCATTAAAACGTCTAACATCAACGTTTTATTGAAAAATAAAGACAATATTACTAAAGAATTGGCTGTATGGACAAGTATCCGAGGCCGTTAAACATACTAAAGAAGAAAAAAACACTAAGAACTGTCAAAAGTAGTGATGTAATAATTCAACAATTTTTATACCAAGATTTCAATATTAGTCCGAATAAAAAACAATTATTACGTATGTCAATAGAGTAACATTGTTTTATTTTTTGAGCTCTTCAAGATACTTACACCACTTGCCAATACTCTACTGCCGGTTAATCCCTCGATCGTGAGTTATTCCAGACACAATTAAAATCAATTGTTATCGCGACAACCGGTTGTCGCTTGGGGTTCGAAGCGTAAATAAAGGCTTTCTAAAAAGCCAGCAAAATAATCCTTCTAAAAAACTCTGAAGTACCTACGATGAATAAAAACAGAGTTTTGAAAGAGATTAAAAAAACCGTGTTCAAATACATTATAAAATTTTAATTCGTGCTAACATCATACTCAAATACTCAATTGTGGTTCAGTTTTGGATCATTTTCAATAAAGTCGTAAAGCTTTTAGGTTTTTCTTGTTTCATAACATAACTTTTCAATTATTAGACGGTAGGTCGTCGTTCAATATTGCGATATTTGGATAGGCCTATCACAGTGGCAGTGGACTGATGTGGGCTGGTGATGAGCACGATTATTTTTTATCCGACAGACGTTTTGGTTACAATCGCTGTGACTTTTTTTACTTACAATTTACTTTCACGTGATAATTCTTCTGCTCCCAATGAGCTATGTATGAGTTAAGTTATATGAGCGTGATAAGCAGTGCTTGGCGTAGGTAGTGCCATTTCGCGGGATTCAGGAATGACAGCTTAGCGTGGGCATACCCTATTCCTGGATCTTGATTTATCATTTGCAATTCACAAGGAAATCTAAAATTAACTTTTCCGTTCTGATACTATCAATAATACTTATTTAAAATATTTAATATGAGTTTCATACCTAAACATAATTAACATAAACATAAAAAACTACAATATTTACATCTTTTAAATAAAAATAACGTCAAAAAGAAACAAATATTATTTGTATAATTAATCAATAATCACTGTGAGATGGTATTGTTTGCAGATGACACATCAATAATTTTTAAAACTAAGAGGGGCAAATTATCATTTGACGATTTTAACAATACCCTCTCTAAATTATTGCATTGGTTTGCTACGAATAATCTTATGCTTAATGCATAAAAAACAAAATTTGCGAGGAGATGCGGGTTCGAGTCCTACCTGAGACAAAATTTTTCAAGTTTATATACTGATATTATAAGTGCAATTAAGTTGCTAAAATATCAAATAAAGTAAAATTTGTTAAATTTACTTTGCCTTACTTAATTGTAAAACATGAACCATTAGACACTGTGTGTAGACTCCTCTACCTGTTTAGGTATGACTGTAGACAGACTCTCGACTGCAATTGGGTGCTCATATTATTATTAAGTCTCTGTCTGGATTATTATTAAGTCGCTGCTTATGCTGTGCGAAAGATAAGACAATTGACTGATGTTATAACGGCAAGATTAGTATATTTTAGCTACTTTCACAGTATAATGTCAAACGGAATTCTGTTATGGGGCTCAGCGGCAGATATTAAGTCTATTTTTATATTGCAAAAACGAACTGTGCCGGCTATTTACGGGTTTCGACCTCGTGACTCTCTAAGAAAGCTATTCAAAGAGATCAACATACTTAAAGTTGCACCACAATACATTTTTGAAAACATTATGTACGTCCGTAAGAACCTAGAGTTTTTTGTCAAAAATAGTGACGTACACAAGTTCAATACCCGAAATAAAGATAAACTTGCCGTTTCAGGATTCAGACTGCGAAAATTGGGTAATTCGTTCATGGGAAATTGTATTCTTATTTTCAATAAATTACCACTATCAATTGCTGAACTACATATGTATAGGACATAAACTGAAATCATATATCAAAGTTATTGTAATGAAAAAGGGCAATTATACTATAAATGATTATATAAATGATAGGAACGTGTAGCTTTAAATTGTCCCAGCTCGCACTGGCATAGGTATATAGGAGGGTCTGTATGATGAAGACCCTCTTGGTGTGGTTGGGTGAAGTCACAAGAAATGAGTAATTAAAAACCGAGTAGGAATTAATGTCTTGGTATATTGTTCCAAATTCACACATACACAAATTTATGTTAACAGTCACACCAGTATAGTTTAGAAGGAGTGTAGCGAGCGAGTAAATATAAGCATATGAAAGCGTTTAGCACAATTTCAATAACTAACAGTACAAAATATGAGATCGCGGAATAAAATTGCATTCATCACCTGCGCAAGCGACGCGCGGAGCATAGTTGATGCATAGATTTCAACTGCCGATCCAACGTAGTTCGACTGATACGGTCGTCCAAAACAGGATCGCAGTGCATTGTGCTTGCGCGAGTCGATAACGCATATCGATATCGACTATCGATAACATACAGTGATAATGTACTTAGAAAACTTAATTATGTAAATAGTAGTATGTAAGTTAATACAATTAAGAAATAAGTTAAGCTAAGTTAATTATGTATTTTAAATTAATATATGTATTTACTTATTTTAGTTAAATCTATAGCAGGTTAAGTTTAGTTATAAGTAAATATAAATGTTTATGTGTATGTGAATTTAGTTAAAAAATGTTTTGTTTAATTTCGATTAAATTATTGTAGAATACGTAAGTAGCCTACATCACTCCCCCCCAGAGGCTGTCATGGTCGATAGAAGTCTGGTAATCGGACTACACGACCTGATCGAGTTGTCTTAACAGTATCCTGAACTGGGACTGGGTGTGGTAAGGTGGTGGGAGTGTTAGAACAGTGACTAGGTGTCACGGTTGGAGTAGAAGAAAGAATAGGAGTGGGGTCACTAAGCGTATAGGCCGGTTTAAGTCGGTTTATAGAAACCGTAATAGTTTTGCCTTTTACGAGAATTTTAAAAACTTTATCACCCCTTTCGACTACTTCGTATGGGCCAGAATATGGAGGCTGTAGGGCACCTCGCAATGCGTCGTCTCGTAGGAATACGTGACTGGAAGAAGTCAAATCTTTGTAGATGAAGATTTTGTCTCTACTGTGACGTGCAGCTGGGGAAGGCTGAAGCCTTGTGGCGAACTGGCGAAGGCGAGTGGTGAATTCCGAAATATCTGTGGAATCAGGGACAGACGCCTGGAAGAATTCGCCTGGGAGTCGTAATGGCTCACCGTAGACCAATTCGGCCGAGGAAGCTTTAAGGTCTTCCTTGAACGAGCTTCGTATGCCCAAGAGGACTAAAGGTAACGAGTCAGTCCAGTTGCAGTCAGCATGGCACATTATGGCGGCTTTCAATTGACGGTGGAACCGTTCCACAAGGCCATTACACGCTGGATGGTACGCTGTGGTTCGACGATGTTTGAATCCTATCATTTTTCCAAGGTACTGGAAAAGCGTGGATTCAAACTGTCGTCCACGGTCAGTAACAATATCGGTTGGACATCCAAATCTGGAGATCCATGATATTAAGGCCTTACCAACCGTCTCAGCTGTCATATCAACCATCGGTGTAACTTCGGGCCAGCGAGTGAAACGATCCACAACCGTTAAACAATATCGAAAACCTTGTGAAGAAGGAAGAGGTCCAACAATGTCCACGTGAATGAAAGAGAATCTAGCGCGAGGTAGATCGAATGTGCCCAAAGGGGACGACACATGGCGATTCACCTTGGCGCGTTGGCATGCGAGACATTTTCGTGACCACTCTCGACAGTCTTTTCGCACACCGGGCCAAACGAAGCGCTCTGCAACTAACCTGGCGGTTGCGTTAGCACCTGGGTGGCTCAGATTATGAAGGCTGTCGAAGAGTTGTTTACGAAGAGGTTTTGTCACGAAGGGTCTGGGTGAAGAAGTACTTACATCACAGTAAACTTCTGAACTACCGTTGAGAATTTTCAGTTTCTTAAGGCGAAGAGAACTGTCTTGGCTCAGATATTGGGTAAGTTCGGGATCTGCACCTTGTGATGAAGCAAGAATATCGAAATCGATTGGCATTTGCAATTCATCGACTCGCGACAATGTGTCAGCAACGACATTATCTTTGCCGGAAATGTGGCGAATGTCAGTCGTGAATTGCGAAATGTAATCGAGGTGGCGGAATTGACGAGGCGAGCAGTTACTTTTCCTTTCGTGGAAAGCGTAACATATCGGCTTGTGGTCCGTGTATACCACGAAATGTCGTGCCTCCAGCATATAACGAAAGTATTTTATGCTTTCGTATATGGCTAAGAGCTCGCGATCGTAAGGCGAATATTTTTGTTGCGATGGGCTTAGTTTCCTGGAAAAGAATGCCAGTGGCTGCCATGATCCATCCTTGAACTGCTGCAAAGCGGCACCCATAGCCAGGTCCGACGCATCTGTAACCAGAGCGAGATTTGTTTGGCTATCAGGGTGAGCAAGAAGAGCGGCGTTAGCGAGGCTTACCTTGCACTTTTCAAAAGCCTGAAGAGTGTCACCGGTGAGGTCGATGGGCTGGGATGCTTTTACAGAGCCGGCAAGCAAAGCATTAAGCGGGGCTTGTATTGAAGCTGCGTTTGGAAGGAAACGCCTATAAAAATTCAGCATGCCCAAAAATCGCCTGAGCTGCTTCACTGTCTTAGGCACGGGAAACTCGTTGATCGCCTCCACTCTAGTGTTCAGCGGTTGAGTACCAGCTTCAGAAATACGATAGCCTAAAAATTGTACCTCACTTGCGCCGAACACGCATTTTGAAGTGTTGATGACAATCCCGTACTCCTTCATGCGAGAAAATAGCTGCTCGAGATGGGTCACGTGATCCTGCTCAGTTCTGCTGCTCACTAACAGATCATCGACGTAAGCATAGCAAAAATCGAGGCCCCTAGTCATCTCATCGACGAATCTTTGAAATGTGGAGCCAGCATTTCGCAAACCGAAGCTCATGTATGGGAACTCGTATAAGCCGAAGGGTGTCGTGATGGCAGTTTTCTTTATATCGTCGCTGTGGACCGGAACTTGATTGTAAGCTTTCACTAGGTCGATTGTTGAAAATATTTTACAACCAGAAATCGAACTAGCGAAATCATGTATGTGCCTAATAGGATAACGGTCGGGGATAGTCCTAGAATTAAGCAAACGGTAGTCACCGCAAGGTCTCCAACCGTTATCCTTCTTAGGGACAAGGTGAAGTGGTGAAGCCCAAGGACTATCGGAGGGACGTACAGTACCATCATTCAGCATAAGCTGGAATTCCTGCTTTGCAATTTGAAGTTTGTCTGGAGCAAGTCTGCGGGGGTTACAAAAAATTGGTGGGCCTGGAGTGGTACGAATAAAATGAACGGTACTATGTTTTGGGATTGAGTGTTTGCCTGAAGGGCGTGTGATTTCTGGAAATTTAGATAAAATATTATTATATTTAGAATTAGTCGATAAAATTTTTACAGAAAATATGTTCACATCACTAACATGACAAGCATTTGAATACAAAGAAGTTGTATTATCAATAAGACGTTGGTTACGACAGTCAACAATTAAATTATAAAAGCTAAGGAAATCAACGCCAATAATAGCTTTAGTAACATTAGCTACAATAAAACGCCATGAAAAATCACGCCTTAGGCCTAAATTTAAGTTAAGTTCAATGTAACCAAACGTGTCGATACACGTACCATTTGCCGCACTTAGTTGATAGTCCGTTTTTGATCGTCGTTCACGAAGTGCAGATCGGGGAAATACGCATAAGTCACTTCCGGTGTCAACTAAAAATTGGGTATTCGAAATGCGGTCTGTAACGAAGAGGCGACCTGAAGAATGGCAATCACCAGTCGCCATCAGAGACTGCCCGACGGGTTTCCCGATTGTGTGTAGTCGCACGGTTTAATGCAACGCCGTGCATTCGGTCCAAACTTCATGTGATACCAACATACCGGGTGTTTCTTATAGCTGGAGTTGGATCGCGACCTGGGACGAGAATTGCTATTGCGTCGATGTTGTGGTCGGTATCGAATGCTTGAACAGTTGGAAGCGCGTGTATGCTCTTCAAGCTTTAGAGTGAGCTTTTCGACCATCTTCTTCAGCTCAGCTATTTCACTGCACGGGTTGGTAGGAAAAGTGTTGGCTGACGTTACGGCTACGTTGTAGGGTAATGTAATCTCACGAATACGGTCTGCCAGGTCTGCTTGTTGGTCTAATGGCTGCGTCGGTTGAGAAGCAAGCACAGTTTGGATATTCTGAGGAAGTCGGTTGCACCAAATGGTCTTAATAAAATCTTCAGGAACGGAAGGTCCAGCTAGGTCTTGGAGATGGCGAAGGAACTGTGATGGTTTCCGATCGCCAAGCTCCTCGTGTACTAACAGCTGTCTAACCTTATTTTCTTTCGAAGCACAAAGGCGCTTAATAAGCTCTGTCTTTATTTTAAGATACCGATTCTCAGCTGGTGGATTGAGTAAAATATCCTTGACGGCTTTAGAATGTTGAATGTCGAGATTATTGATGACGTTAATAAACTTAGTAGTATCATCCGTGATTTGACAACACTCGAACTGACCTTCTAGCAGAACGAACCAGATCTCGGGTTCATCAGGTGAAAATGGAGGAACTTTCAGGTTCACACGACGTATTTCACTCGATGCTGAGGAACCCGCGCCAGTACAAATATGTACTTTTGCCTTCTTGCGCTCCGTTACGTTGCTAGCGCCATTTTGTATTTCCGTATCTGCTGAGTCACTGCTGTCGCTCATCTTCAAAAATCCGTGTTACACGGGGGTCACCAGTTATAGGAGGGTCTGTATGATGAAGACCCTCTTGGTGTGGTTGGGTGAAGTCACAAGAAATGAGTAATTAAAAACCGAGTAGGAATTAATGTCTTGGTATATTGTTCCAAATTCACACATACACAAATTTATGTTAACAGTCACACCAGTATAGTTTAGAAGGAGTGTAGCGAGCGAGTAAATATAAGCATATGAAAGCGTTTAGCACAATTTCAATAACTAACAGTACAAAATATGAGATCGCGGAATAAAATTGCATTCATCACCTGCGCAAGCGACGCGCGGAGCATAGTTGATGCATAGATTTCAACTGCCGATCCAACGTAGTTCGACTGATACGGTCGTCCAAAACAGGATCGCAGTGCATTGTGCTTGCGCGAGTCGATAACGCATATCGATATCGACTATCGATAACATACAGTGATAATGTACTTAGAAAACTTAATTATGTAAATAGTAGTATGTAAGTTAATACAATTAAGAAATAAGTTAAGCTAAGTTAATTATGTATTTTAAATTAATATATGTATTTACTTATTTTAGTTAAATCTATAGCAGGTTAAGTTTAGTTATAAGTAAATATAAATGTTTATGTGTATGTGAATTTAGTTAAAAAATGTTTTGTTTAATTTCGATTAAATTATTGTAGAATACGTAAGTAGCCTACAGGTATATGTTATGTAAACATATTATTTAAAAAGAGGCTGACAAGAGTGACCGAGTTTCTTGCGCTGCTTCTTCTTCTCGGCACTAGCCCACATTTGTCCCGAAGTAGTGGTAGGTTTACATATTGGGACGTGTAAAAGCGCCTCCAGGGGCCTATTTGTTTAATCTCTATAAATAAAGAGAGTGCGTTAGGACCCCACGGACCTAGGGTTTTTGACACCAAAAGGTACGAAACAGTGCTGGGTGCCTATTTGGCTATATTTGGTTATCTTGATGTTTGCGGCTTTAATCGCCGCCGCATATGCACATTGGCTCGTTCCGGAGGAAGTACAAATTATTAAATAAATTAAAGGAAATTAATTTATATGCATTAAATCTGATTAATATATTTTATTGAAATACCTGTCTTGGTACATTTATTTTACTGTTTAATTTTAACTTATAGGACCTATTGCATCACACCGGTGTATTCTTAAATACCTACACCTCACATCACAGATGCAAATCATTTTGGCGTCTCTAACGTTAGCACGGCCAGTGTCCATGGAGTGAGGGGAGAAAGACTGATGCTACTCATAGTTACACTAAGAGCAATTAAAGTGAAATGTATTTCTACCTGTAAAGTAGGTACCCCGGGGTATATTCATATTATTGATATTATTCATAATGTTTGAGGTCATTCACCCCAAATAGCACTACCTACGCTGACCACTGGTGATAATAAGACACAGAGGGAGGACTATTACCGCATTATATATCATGGTGGAAGGACATAGCTTGTCATCGTAAAGCTGCTTTTGTGAATTGCTGTAGTTGGAATTGAGTAAACCGAACGTTCAAAATCAATTGATATTATTGGTTTGAGATAAATAATCTGAGACGCACATCACTACTCACTAGTAGTAAAGCAAATGTCAAAAATTGCAATGTGAACGAATAAATTCGTAGTAAAATATTTTTTTGTAAATTACACAATGTACAAGGGATTTGCACGTATATTAGCTCATTCAGATAGATTACAGCCATGTATCTCTCCATGTCTTAGAAGTACAGTTCTATGTACGCGGAAAGGAAAACTCGGGAGTATAGGTTATGTTTTTGTAAGGTCCAAAAAACACGATCGGGGGAATCCGTCATCTCTATTTATGCCGGTGCCTGTAAAGCCAAATCCAGATGATATAAATATAGGCGAAGAATTTACAGGACGCCTCAAGAAACAAGATTTGCTAAAAATTTTGAACAAGTTTTATCAAAAACCAGAAGTGAGGGTTTTAGCAGCTGATAATGGGTTGGACGACCAGTTACTTCATCAGGCATTTTTGTCATTCAGAAGACATTGTTTGGAACATGATTTGCCGCCAGATTTACATATAACAATTAGTGATATATTACAAGGTTGGTATTTATTTTTATTTACAAAGACATTTTTAACAAGCTATAAAAGTTACTGAAAACTGCTAGACTCAATGTAGTAAACTAGCTAGAGTTTTGCTACCCATAAATAAAATGCGCTCATTAACACTAAAATTTTCGTGTTTTTACATAAAAATTATTTAAGTATTTATTTAATTTGGACTGTCAGGGATATTTGCATTGGTAAATTACTTATACCTCTTATAGAAATCTAGCAAGATAGAAAAAGAAAACTAATCTTTTCAGTTTGTGATCTGTCTTGATTGACGTAGTGACACCCAGTGACAAGTGCGATATAAGCTTCAACATTATGTGGAATTATTTCTTACATCGTTGATTATTTAAAGTAAATACAATTTTACTTAACAATGGTCACATGTTCTGTGAGTGCCTGTGGTGTCAACCACAAAAATAATCCAGAAAATTGCTCATTTCATGGGTAAATACGTAGAAAGTCATCATTGTAAAAACACATTATTTTTGTTGAAATTGATCTTGTTATGTTGTAAATATAAAATTATTTCAATCCGTTTGTTAATTTTTATATTTTGAATAGATAAAGTTCTATTTATTGATTATTTACATTATTTTGTCAACTTAACAATTTGAAGAAGGAAACTAAGGAATAACATAACTAAGATAATCCAGTTAAAGGTCAATAATCAGGGATTGATTTATCAAAATGTTATTGTTACTGCCATTGATGAGCTCACAGGCTCGGCAGATGACACGGCAAAATCTATTGAAGAAATAAATAAAGAAAACTAATTAACAAGGCTGTTAATTTTTTTATAAATTAAAACTATTTATTTTTAAAACATGTAAAAAATATACTCACCGGGCACATTTAACTGCCCACTATTATAGTTGTAAGAAGTGAAGGCGGTTAGGTATGCCGCAGAGTAGGTGTATAATCTCGAGATAAAAACAGTGTTCCAAATGACAAACTGCAATTATTATCGATATTCTGAAAATGTTAAATGTATGTCACTAGTTAACACATACATTGACAAATCAAAACTGGTCACGCATTATTGGGCTGTCAGTTGATCTACTTGTATACTATATCTATGAAGGCGGCCACATCATGCACAATACGGACGGAGTTATGTTAAAATTAGAAACTAATTATAATGTAAAATTAAAATTTTGAAGTACAGTACATAAACATGTAGGTAGTTCTGCGATACGAGGTAACTTGTGTGGCATTCAGTTTAAAACTGTCTTTTTATTCTATATGTTGCTATATTTTAAAATGAATCACATCATCTTAGTGTGTTCCATTAAGAACATCATGATTGAATGCCTGTTGAAAACATACTTTTCTGAAATTCCTTACGAAGCCTAAAAAGATCTCTACCCTTGCCAGTTTCAATTTAACTTCCAGACAATACATATCTTTTTTTGTATCAGATGCTAAACTAAAGTATCTTTAATCGGAACTTAAATAATTTTGTTTAAGTATTACTGAATAAAAAATAAAATAATTTAGTTAATAGCAAATTATTTTAAAAATTAACTTTTGTCCCGCTTTTAATGTGTATCTACCCTGCCAAATTTCACTAATACAAACATAAATTAAAAGAGAGCTATTATGGAAATAGTCCTCAAGGGTATCTATCGGCTTGAAGTTAGCAATAATTAACACGGGGGCCGTTTTGGTGCAGTCATTTTTGAGTTGTCGCGGCGCGACTGTGTGGTGTTGTAGTTTCGCAAGGTGACTATGTCTCTCCACTAGCAAATCATAGAACTTATAATATTTATTTAATTTGATTGCATTTACTGCCCTTATTTAACAACACTGTGTTAATTGAAATGAGATACATATAATAAACCTAAAAATAATTCAATCAGTTAAAACAATTGTATTTGTCATGTAAACGTCTCTCCCCTGCCATATTTCCCCTGTTCAGATAACTGCCAGGGGAGAGAGTCACTAACCAGGGGAGATGATATTAATCATGAGATATTTGTACAAATGCAGATATATCGTCTGAAGCAATAGGATCTGCCAGCTCTCTATGCTTATCTTTGCTCTCATCACACACGATCACAGCATTTGCTACGAAAATGGCAATCGATACGATACTCAACTTGTTTCTTACTTTTTCGTAGTCGGGTTACAGTTTTTAAACTATTTTTTTAATTGTTATAATCGCTGTTATATTTGCTGTATTGTTTAAACATTTTTGTACACAGACACAGTGAAGTAAAATTTGCTGTTTGCAGGAGGGCTCAATCAACAATTATTACAAAATATTTATTCGGCTCACCCAAACAAAAAATAAAAAAAAATGTTTAAAAGGAAACTGGTGCAAAAATATGGTAAAGTACTGAGCGAAAAAAATATAAAATCTTTGAGATTGGAAAAGTATGATTAATAGGAAATAAATAACCGGCCAAGTGCGAGTCGGACTCGCGCACGAAGGGTTCCGTACCAAAAAGGCCAAAAAAACGGGTTTGTTGTATGGGAGCCCTCCTTAAATATTTATTTTATTTTGTTTTTAGTATTTGTTGTTATTGCGGCAACAGAAATACACAATTTGTGAAAATTTCAACTGTCTAGCTATTGCGGCTCTTGAGATACAGCCTGGTGACAGAGCGACGGACAGACGGACAGACAGCGAAGTGTTAGTAATAGGGTCCCGTTTTTACCCTTTGGGTACGGAACCCTAAAAAGAGCCAAAGCAGTTTTGAAATAATTAATGAATAAAATGAATTTTACTTATGTTTAATAAAAGTTGATTTTATTGATTTTATTTAATTTCTAAAATTCTCTCCTAGTGACATACGTATCTACCGTGTTCTTTGATTTCTCTCCCCTGCCCGATATATTTACCGTGGTCATCGAAAAAGTAAAAAAATCTGCATTGTTTGACTTGCCCTTATGTGAAATACTAAATAAACGGGACATATATGAAGGTTTCCTGAAAAAACTCCAACTTTTCTCCTTGGCCGTATCTTCTATGCACTTAAAACCTCTTATCATAGAATCTCCCATGTATAAAATAAATGAACTCTAGAATATAAAACATAAACATATGAACAGGACTACACTCCCTTAACAACTCAGTTATCTTTCTTTAACAATTCAGATTTGCTTAAATTTATTAATAACTACAGCTTATTGTTTTGAGAATGTTTGTTACGAGTATCTACTTCAGGATAGCCATCCTAGAAATCCATAACAAGCATAAACTTACCACAAAAGTATGCACATGTAGAGGAGACATAGTATTATTTTGGTAATTAACCTTTTACACAAGGAAGTTAATTACTACCATACAAAACGCGGTCGCTTGCACCACCCCTTCTTAGTTGAGGGGTTAATATTTTATTCTTTTATTTTACTGATTAAGTTATGTTTTTTCAGGTGCAGGTCATGTAGACGATCTATTCCCATACTTTCTACGACATGCAAGACTAGCTTTTCCACACTTAGACTGCTTAGATGATTTAAAGAAAATATCTGATCTTAGAACTCCAGCTAACTGGTAATATTTTATATATTATTTTATATTTTATAATACATTTTCACCATATTGTCAACACTTTTTAATGATTGTCAATCTAGAATATTAAAGCATAATTAAATTAGAATGGTAATGGAAATTAAACATGATCATACTAGGTATATTATTTTGCTTGTGATTTTAATTGGGCTACATAAGTCAGCCTGTGACCACTGTCAGTGTAACCCAATTGAATTATTGATCAAAACAATAACATACATAATGTAAGATGAAAGTGTAAAAGTATTTATAATATAATTGGCACTTATTTCTTTACTTTAACGGCCATTTCCAATAACCTATCTATCTTCAGTTTTGGCATATCCGAGATAGAAAACAACTTCTGTCTTTGTTTCTCTAGACGCCAAAAACAGAGATAGAAACTGTTCCCTATCTCCGATATGCCAAAAATGAAGATAGAAAGGTTATTGGAACCGGCCGTAAGTAGGATACAGCTGATCTATCTTTCTATAAAACAAAAGATATTGATGATGTTACTTACGAAAGTAAAATAAATTGTACAACACTTATTTTCAACGTTAATTTGTTTTGCTCCCTTATTGTGAGTGTAACATTATCTGCAATTTTGCTTTAGGTATCCAGAAGCCAGAGGTATGAACAGAAAAGTTGTATTTCACGCAGGCCCAACAAATTCTGGGAAAACATACCACGCCATGGAGAGATTTTTAAAGGCTAAGTCGGGGGTATATTGTGGACCTTTAAAGTTATTAGCTACAGAAATATATCACAAATCAAATAAAAGGGTAGGTTTAATACCGTCTTATCAAATATACCAGTGCGTTATAACTATTCTATGATATTATGTTCGGTTAGTCCCGCTATGCGCCAGTTTCTTTATGCACCACTCTTAAAATACCTACTAAAAAGTGACGCTATGAACCACCTTCTATGTTGACCAATAGAAGGTAAAGTTAAAAAGAAAAGTGTTTATTCCTTGGATAGTTCAAATCCTGAATCAATTTATTAGAGAGTAGAAAACTGGTAAATAATAAGAACGTTCTCAAAGTCAAATCACATTTATTCATAATGTTTTAATCTTATTGATTACACAAATAAAATTAAAAAAAAAACAATTCAATAAGAATTCAGTCAAGATTCATAATGCTTGAGTTCTTGATTACACAAATAAAATACAAATAATCAACTATCTTATAAATTCAAAATTAACGATCTTTGCTTACTAACTATTTAAATTATTAAATAAAATATGACCCTGTAACACTTCTTCATCTCTGCCCGCAAATCTGATTACGGGCATAGCGGCGCGGTCGTCTGCGCGACTTCTTCTGCTGGCACTCCTATAGTCGGCTTTTATGACACCCATTAATTAGTGGTGGAGCTATTCTATTTATTTAGGCTGGCACCAAACGTCTATGTTATTGACTAATAACTACAGTGCCAGGTTAATAAAAAAAAACTTTATTTACTCATCACAAACACAGCAAACAAAGTACATAATAGGTCTGAGCGAAAGGTCTGTGTGAGACTGATGCCTGCACTAAGTAATTTAAGACCGGTGTTTTACTACATCAGGCCCCCACCCGTCTAAAGAATAAACATGACAAGCGAGACAAAATTCTATAAAATATTAGAAAAGAATATTATAATGTAAAAATCATACAAATCATTCTGGAATGAGTAGTTTAAAGGTAGATAAATAAACATCAGATTTAATTTTAGGGTACTGCATGTGACCTGATCACAGGCGAAGAAAGAAGGCACAGTTCCCAATACACCACAGTAACAGAACCTGCGGGGGAAGTGACAAATGCATTGGAGACTGAACCTTTACTACTGGAGGAAGCAGAGCTCACACCGTCTAGTCATGTTGCCTGCACTGTTGAAATGACCTCACTCAATAATAGTTGTAAGATAACAGACAATTTTATTTATTTTTTAATTAATTATTAAACATTGTTTCCGCAAAGTAATAAAATATTATACAGTCAATAAGTCGAGAACGAGAACTGTTATTATTTTTTGTTAAGCTTTCACAATGTCAAAAAATGTGCAAATTGTTTTTTCAGTCAAAAAATATAAAAAAAAGGCTGCTACTTTTTTATAATTATAGTTTTATATTCATCTCTTTTATTTAGTGTTTACTATTATTCAATAATCAATTATAGCTCTCATAAATCTTATTGATCCTTGGCAATGTAGAATTGATTTTAATTATGTAAAAAAATGCATTGAAACCTTATGTCAAAATAGTAACTGTTTTATTGTATAAATAAATATTGATTGTTTCAGATGAAGTAGCTATAATAGATGAAATTCAAATGATTGGAGACAGAGGTAGAGGCTGGGCTTGGACAAGAGCTATCTTAGGTAATTTAAATTATATAAAAAAATGAAACCAGCATCTGTAGATGATATTATTACTTTATAAACACCTGTTTGTTTTATTTTACACTGGTTCAATGTTTTCAAGTTCAAGGGTTTAAAATAAATTACTTTTCCATACCTAGGTCTTCAAGCAGACGAAATACACTTATGTGGTGAAGCTGGAGCCATAAATCTCATTGAGGAAATATGCAACACAACTGGTGAAGAAATCGAAGTAGGTTTATCAATTCATAATAGCAAATATGGCGTATCTAGGCGCAATCATTTTCTAAATTCTCTAAATATACTTGAACCTGGACTCGAAACCTGTACACTTTAAATTAAAGCCATGTTACCGCACCAATTTTTTTAATAAGGTTTATTTTATTTTTGATACATTTACAAAACAGAGCAAGTATTTTTTTTTCATAACTAATATATTTTCATAATATTTGTATTAATAGTAAACCTAGTCTTTAAATAAATATCCAATAACGCACGCATTCACGCATACGTTCCATACACAGTGCTTGGAACTAGTTGTAGAAACAACAACACTGAGATTTATACCAACTATGTTTTTTTACTCACATATAAAATATTGTTTCTAGGTGCGTTCATATAAAAGGCTGACAGAGTTGAAAGTGGAGGACTCCGCCCTCGGATCACTGGACAATGTGATGCCGGGCGACTGTATAGTGTGTTTCAATAAAAACGACATTTACACTGTAAGTCGAGCCATTGAACAGAGGTCAGTCCCTTGAGGCAGGTATCCAATGTTACAAGTACTTTTTTTTTCTCTTTAATGGCAGTTTCGAGGTGTCGATTTATTTAATACATGCCTCTAACTACACTTTATATAGCGTGGGTGCAAACTAGCGTGAAAGCGTAACAGACAGACGGAGTAACTTTTGCATTTATAATATTAGAAAGAATTTCTTCCACAGACGAGATTCTATTGTCCTACTCATATCTGACATTTTTTCTATTAAATTACAAACAAAAAACAATTACCACACCAAGTACCGGATAAATTACCGGATTAGATGTTTTGTAAAAGTATTGGGCTTGATTGAGTGTATTTGTGAAATGTAATTTACCATATTAAAAGTAATTAATTAGAATATGAGTATTTAAACTTTAAAAAAATTGAGGAGATGCGGGTTCGAGTCCCGCCTGGAACATAATTTATCAAGTTTAAATACTGATATTATCAAATAGTGTTAATTATCATGCTTTCTTATTGGTTTGAAAACATGCGAAGATATTTTTGGGACAAAACGATAGCTTTTCTTTATGTTTTAGCAGCAGTTGTCTGATATATCATCTGGTTATCTTTTTATGTAGTGAGTTTGAACTTGTCACTAGTTTTATAAACAAGTAAAAGTCATTACTTGACTACAAGTAATTACTTGAGAGACAATTTGTATGCCTTAATCAAGAAATTACTAGAAGTTATAACTACCAAAAGTTAGCATTTTCAGCCAAATAATATGACTATTAATGGTGACTAATTTCTTTCACTTAAGCACTAGGTATGAACACTTTAAGTTATGACTTTCTTAAGTAATAAGTAATTACTTCATTATAAATACGGGGGTAAGAATGTTAGTAATTTGCATGCGAGGAGATGCGGGTTAGAGTCCCGCCTGAGAGAAAATTTTTAAAGTATATATACTGATATTATAAGTGCAATTAAGTTGCTAAATTATCAAATAAAGTATAAAAGAACACTATTTGATGTTTAAAATAATCACTTTTGTTTTAGAGGTCACGAAGTAGCTGTTATATATGGTAGTCTTCCACCAGGAACAAAACTAGCTCAAGCAAATAAGTTCAATGACCCAGATAGTTCATGTAAAGTTATGGTCGCTACAGATGCGATAGGGCTTGGAATCAATTTGTAAGTTGTTTTTTTTTCCTTTTTTAAATTAATTTTTATAATAACTGCCAGGCTAGGTTTAAGATTATTTGTGACTGTCAACAGTTCTATGCTATTAACTAATTATTGTTGAGTCGTAGAATCATTGTTACTCATCTTAATGTACAGACAACAGCACGGCAACCTAAACGTCAAATTTTCTTAATTTATATTAATCTCTACTTGTTGGACTTAAAGTTGAAAATCAATTCCATGACCTTTAACTTTTTGGGTAGGTTGACCTGCCGTTGTCTGTCCCACACAATGTTGTGGCAACACAAAAAACATATGATGGAATGCAAATAAACCGGATGGGAAGACCAATGCACAATTAAAAAAAAACATACAGCAGGAGTTAATTATTAACATGATCATGCTTGCAACAGTGTCGAAATATCGAAAACTCATTATAAGTGTACCTTTTATGATAGAAACTCTGTAGTAATAAACTCCTTTAACAGTGACAATTTAAGTTGTCTCAACCCTAAGGTTTTTTTTTGTCTATATTTGCCATTTTACGACTATTTTGTGTATGATATTTGTTGCCTAATATGCTTGAGTATTTTAGGAGTATACGAAGAATAATATTCTATTCTCTAATAAAGCCAGTAATCAACGAGGACGGCGATAAAGAAATGGATGTTATTAGCATATCGCAGGCGTTGCAAATAGCGGGTGAGAATAACTTTGTTCATGCGTTTTATTTCATTCATACTTCCTTGATTCAGTAGGTAACGTAAGAAGAGACAATTTAATTTAGTTACACTGAGATACTTCAGTTGACCTTGAATAACCTGTTTTTGGGAAGTAAACCTATTGAAACACTGCTCTGAACATCATAACGTGTCAGTGTAGGAGTCGACTCATTCACTGGATAGTCTTGTTTTGATAAGACCGATTTGGTCTTTAATGATTTATTATTGTCTGATGAGGGGAAAACATATTACCAGATGTTATAGTATCTATAAAACAGCAGAACTTAATTTTGAAAGTTCACTTTGCATAAAACAGCGAAATCGCAGTCTGCCATATTGCATTGTGACGTCATACGGGTCGAAAACAAACCAACATTCAAATTATTACTATCTGCCTTCACAAATCCAACATCCATAAATAAATTAATGTGGAAATCATCGCATACTTTTTTAAAGCTATTTTTAAAGCATTAAATTGTTGGTGTAATAAAAATTCAATTCTTAGAATAAACATTTTGACTGCCTTAGGTGGGACACATTGTACTGATCCCAAAGTAAGGCACTAACTATAAAAGCACTTGCTTATCTTGGAAATCAGGAACAACAAAGATACCACAAACACCCAGGCACGAGAAAATGTAGAAAAATACTTTTAGTCTGCATTGACCTGACTGAATCGAGGCCGATATCTCAAAGCAGGTGACGCCTTTAAAATCGATGTAAACTAACAACCAATATTCATCCCACTACTTCCAAAGGCTTCTATCATTGAACTCAATTTACCACAGCAACGAAGGGTACGGCCATAATCACCACGCTTCCTAAATACGTTGGTGATCACCCGCGAGCAATGTTCGAATATTCGAAACTTGTTGCCCGATCCGGCCAACTCGGGATTCCGAGATGTTGGCCCGGTACAAACAACTAGACATGAACGGGGCATGAAAAATGTTGTAAAATGTATTATTTTTCGCATAGGTCGCGCTGGTCGCTACGGCAGCGCGTGGGAGACGGGCTACGTGACGAGCTTCAAATTCGAAGACTTGGCCACGCTTAAGACATTGCTGTCGAAGCCACCAGACCCGGTGACCCAGGCCGGCCTACACCCGACCGCCGAACAGATGGAGTTGTACGCGTACCACCTACCTCATGCTAGTCTTAGCAGTCTAATGGTGAGTTGGGTCCTTTACCTATAAATAGCTAAGTAGTTATTACTTTTATTTGTTTGATGTTGCTGTTGGTGTTCCGAATAAAATGAAATAATATAATAAATTGATCTAATTCTAAAAAACTAGATACACAATTAGTGTCAAAAAAGTGTCCCAACTCAATCCGAAAAAATTCGTCAAAATCTTTTTTTTCTTCTGCAAATAGGCCCCTGGAGGCGCTTATACACGTCCCAATATTTAAACCTACCACTACACCTACACAAAAGTACACCCATTATAATATATTAGGGGGCGTCCATAAATTACGTGAGATGTTTAAGGGGGGGAGGGGGTCGAGTCAAAACTCATCTAATCTTACGTTGGAGAGAGGGGGGGTCTCTGCAAATATCACGCAAAAAAAATTATACTATTTTAGCCCATTTAATCCAGATTTTACATGCTTAAGATTTAATCTTAAGAGTAATCGTAATACGATTAAGATCATTCACTAATTCGTTCGAAAGAAAATAATGTCATTCAAGTTTACGTAAGAAACCCACATTTTGAAAAATCTCACGTGAGATTGGGGGATGGGGGAGGGGGTTGAATAAAATCTCACGACATCTCACCAGGGGGGGAGAAGGGGAGAGAAAATTCAAAAAAACACCTCACGTAATTTATGGCCGCCCCCTTAGGGTGTACTCAGTAGAACAACATGCCATAAAAAGGTATACGTAGGTACTAATGTATGTAGACATAATTTAGTCGGGTTATAAAAAGGTCACCTCATTTCAAGTAAAAATATTTATACTGAGTCTCTAATTGTATAAGAGAAATAATACGAGTTTTCATTTTGTTTTTTCTCAAAAAAATTTATTTTGTTTTTAATGAACATCATCTGGTATCATTGAGATATTATTCTATACGTATTAGTTAATTGTTTTGTCTTTTTGACAGAAATGACACCTGGTGTCCCAAAACGCAGGACTTACCTATTTTGGCATCAGTCTCCTGCTAATAAATAAGTGATAAGGAAAAAAATTGCTACATTTTATGGTACACGAAAAATTGTGTTTCAATTGTTCCAGGACATCTTCGTCCATCTTTGCACAGTGGACGACTCCCTCTACTTCATGTGCAACACGGAGGCGTTCAAGTTCCTGGCGGAGATGATCCAGCACGTTCCGTTGCCGTTGCGGGCGCGGTACGTCTTCTGCTGCGCGCCCATCAACAATAAGTTCCCGTTCGTCTGCGCCACATTCCTTAAGGTAACAGTTACTTCACTTGTTGATGCTGCCGTTTTAAAGTAAACATAGTTATAAAGTTGTTGGGTTTGTTTAATAATTGGAACCGTTTTTCGAATTTCCACCAAGTTTTTTTTTAAATAGTTTTTACTAGGCGAAGGAAAGTGAATACTTACTAAATATGAAAAAAAAACACAATGTATCCATAATACATACACTTTTAAGTTGTCGTGTAGTCCATAATAAATTATTATGGTCCTTATTATCAAACAAACCAAACGAATCTCAATATTCTAGGTTGAAACATCAATTCACCGGATCCTTTCAAATCTTGATGAAAAAATTAACCGATTCTTCTAATTATTGATCATAAATCGCCACCCCTACGAGTATTACTTGGACAAAGTAATCAACTCTAACACCCGTATTTATAAACAAGTAAAAGTAATTACTTGAATAAAAGTAATTACTTAAGTGGCAATAAGTATTCCTTAATCGAGTTATTACTAGAAGTTAGAACTATCAAAAGTTAGCATTCTCAGTCAAATAATATGACTTATAATAGTGACCCATTTCCTTCACTTATGCAGTAGGTAGTAACAACCTAAGATATGACTTTCTTAAGCAATAAGTAATTAATTCTTTATAAATACAGGTTTAAGTATTCCTTAATCTAGTAATTACTAGAAGTGAGAACTATCAAATAATTTGACTATTAATGGTGACATTTCCTTCACCTAAGCACTAGGTAGTAAGTAACACCATAAGTTATGACTTTCTTAAGCAATAAGTAAATACTTCTTATTATATAGGGATGTAAAAATTTCTTACTATAAAACAATTTTTGTGCCGACTCTAATGACTTCGTTGGCCTTAATGAAATGGCCTCGATGGAACATTGTTTCATTAACAAACGTATAAATTAGGCAAGCCTAAGTTACTATTAAACGTTACATTGTATTTGCTCTAGAGGTCAGACATTAATGACTGCAGCAATTCGTTATCTGTTTCACATACTGACAAATAATGCATAATGTATTTTTAGGCTACTTAATATTCAGACCTTTAAAAAATAGTTTCAATATTCTGTACAAAACACCGTATATATTTATTAGGACATCCATCACTCTGAATTATTTATAAAATAACAAATTTTATTGTTTTAATCCCAGGAGGCACGCGCGTGCCGCGATAAAAATTAATTTCAATTGTGTCTGGAATAACTCACGATCGAGGGATTAAAGTAATAAGTCGTTTTATCATTCTTTGCATAATATTTTTAAACTGTTACATAAAAAAGTTGTTAATCTAAAAAAACTCAACCAATTAAAGTCAGGAAAGAGACGATATTTCTTCCCATCTCCTTCTCACATAACTTGTCTATAGTCGCCACTTGTTATAATAGGTTTAGAAAAGGTAATGGTATCGTATAACGCGATATTGCACGCATTACAAGCCCCTGAAGTACTTAGTAACGTGTCTATGTTGCTCGCAGATGGTCCGACAGTACAGTCGCAATGAGCCCATAACTAGGAACTGGATGTGCAACGCGGTGGACTGGCCGCTTCCCTCGCCAAAGACAATAATGGACCTCGTTCACCTTGAGTCGGTTTTCGACGTGCTAGAACTTTATCTATGGTTGAGGTAAGTTTGAAGAGCTTATTCATTTGCAAAATCAAGATATGATGAAGTGAGAGCCCTCGAACAAGAAAGTACGCTTTGTATACGCGTACGTGCGTTTTTGTTTCCATAGAGCATAGACAAAATTATTTTCAATACATTATCTTCGTAGGATGCATCTTGCTGAAAAGAAAACAATGCTTAACTAAACTTATTAATGTACTCACTGTTTCCCGCGTCTTCGTACGCGTGGAATATGTCATTATCTCACGGGAAAAGAACTTATTTTCGGGATAAAAATAAGCCTTTGTTATTCTAGCGTACAATCTATCTTCTTGTCAAATTTCAGCCGGATCCGTTATTGGTTTAACAAACATCCTTCCGTCCCTACATTCTCACAAAGTTACGCATTTATAATATTAGTAAGATTAAAAATAATTTAACATTGATTCAATTGTGTAATTTTCTAATTTTGTCCTCAGTTATCGTTTCCCGGACATGTTTCCAGATGTGAAACTGGTAAGGGATATGGAGACCGAACTAGACGCTATTATACAGCAAGGAATATTCCAAATCACAAGGTAAGTAGAATAAGGACCGGACAGCGGAAATTAATACCAACCACAGATAATATTATTACACAGTCAGCATTCGGCAGTGGCGAATTTGCTATAAGTACCTATATGTACGAGTATAAAGTAATGACATAATCAGTCTATGGTCATTCTCAGTACATCAACAAATAAATATTTATTAAATCAAAAGTCTTAATCGATCAAGAGGTTTCTTTGTTCGATTTTAAATTTTATAAACGTTATTGTAAGTTTAGTTTTAATCGGTTAAGGTTCTAGAATTGTTTTTTAAATACTTATTATTCTTCAGTTATGGAATGTTTTCTGTCCTTAGATTACTACGGAACTCTGAACAAATTATTCGAGAGGATTCGGAAGATATAAATCTCGAACCTAAAAGGCGGCTTACGAAGTCTGCTTCTTTTGGCCAAGGGAAAGGGGACGACGCAAAGGGAAAATTGTCCGATATGCTTGTTGCAAGAGTAAGTATTTTAGTTTTTTTGCGTACTTATAGTTTTATGATGAAGGTGCTTATAGTTTTACGATGAAGGTGATGAAGGTGTGGTTCTGGCCAAAAATAAAATAGCACTATCCTATACTGTAAATATCGTAAAAGGTGACTGAAGGAGTACTACTAGTGTAAGACAGGCAGCTCCCTCTTGTTTCCATCATTGGTCGAACTGCGATCGCCAACCCTACGATGGCAAAATACTATAATAATAATGCTGAAAAAACGCCTTTAAGTTGTAAAAAAATATTTGACTTGTACTCGCAAATTAATATGTAGGTATTAAATTTTATTCATTGGCCCAAATTACTCTGTATTGAGATAATTGTTTATACTTTACCTTCTAAATAGTATAAGTAGGCCTAAACGGAATGACTTTTGATTTATTATAAAACTGATGTATGCAATGACAATCAACATCCATAAATTTTATGTCGATCTGATGCTGCAATTTATCTGATTCAACATCGTAAAAGATAAAAATCTAATCTCATTATTATTCCTAGGGCCTCATCACTCCGCAAATGTTGAAGAAACTCCAGCAAGAATTATCAACTGATCAAAAAACGGATAGAAGTAAAAAGACTGTAAAAGGAATAACTAGAAATAGAAGGAAATAATGTTAATATGTTGTAGTAATAAAATAATGTATATGACCGAAGTATGAATGTGAAATAAAGATTTAGCGATGTTTAGTTGAATGTTTCATTTCATAAAAATCATTTGTACGGCATGAATCCGTTCTGGGCTTATGTCTAAACCATAAAACATACGAGATAAATATAAATCGTGCAGTGTCCAAGGTTTTGAAATATCATAAACTTTTCAATAAAAATCTTCAAATACTTATCAAGATGAAGTAAATTTGCAACACCTAATTATCGTTAATTATAGCTAAGCACTGACGATACATATCATTTCCTTGGCGACTGCGACAAGTGGCCTTGCCACTTTTTGTTATTCAACACCCGCTTTTGTAAAATCGCCGAACAATTTAAGAAAACCAGTAAACGTGTGAGACAATTGTTCAAGTGGCAGCCTAACTAATTGACGTGAAGCTGAACAATTTTCGCCAAGTGAAATAAAAACGTAGTGACTTATTCCGAGCTAAATCTCAACATTGTATTTTTTTAGTTATTACAGATAAGAATAGATCAGCCCGTTCGGCTGTTATCGAAAGTGCAGTCGTGTAGTAACGACCTATTGACTTATTCAAGCTTATCTATCACCTAGCTATGAGGGTAGTTGACTCCACATTATAACTCGACGTCGGACGCTTTCTGACAGTTAAAAATGACTAGAAATAACCAGATTCAGGTTTTATTTCTTGCGTTTCATTTTTTATTTGTGCTAGAAGTGTGTGGTACGTTGTGAAGTAGGAGTTAAAAACGTGATAGTGTCATGTGTAGAGCTGTTAAAATGTTAATTATTGTTTTTCACAGCATACAGAGTTTTCGATACGGCTGATGGAGTAACGATATTAGCTCTTGAGAATGAGTACATAAACATACAGTGCCAAACAAGTATGCCTATGACTTATTGTGGATTTATTCATCCCAGTGGACGGAGATATTCGTAAGTGAATTATTGTGACAATACCTACTTACTGATCATTTTAGCAGAAGCGTTTCAATTATTGTTGTAAATATATTGTAAATATAGTTGTACAAATACTTTCATATATTTCAGGGGAATTGCAAAAATAAAACTTCTGTTTAAAAATTAAGTATAAAAAATATCAAAAAGTGAATAATGTTTTTTTAAAAACATCACTACATAGTATAAAACAAAGTCGCTTTCTCTGTCCCTATGTCCCTTTGTATGCTTAAATCTTTGAAACTACGCAACGGATTTTGATGCGGTTTTTTTTAATAGATAGAGTGATTCAAGAGGAAGGTTTATATGTATAATAACATCCATTAAATAGTGGAGAAGTACTGTTATTTTTAAGGTTTCTAATGTGATGTCGTAAATAATTACATTTTTTCCGCTTACATTGCAAACGCAGGCTGAACCCTACGAGTTTTATCAAAATAATGTACTAAGTATTGTACACATTGAAAAGGTCTACAGAAAAGTCCGTGATCATATATGTCTATCTCTTATGGATAACCCACAATAACCTTTTTTTGTCATTTACTTTTTACGACAAATAATGGCTAATTTTCGAAGCGATTTTAACCAATACAGCATTAATCCTTAACCAATTAAATACCTTGAATACATTGTTCATTTAATATAGATCTATATGGCCCTTTACACCGTATGATTTAAGTGAATATTTTCGAAGATGGTAGCGTTTGCGGCGGTACCGGCCGGCCGCCCGGTGCGGCAAGAGCGTGCCTATAAATAGCGCGTCTGAAGCCGCGGTTTTCCCTCCCGCCCGGTGAAGCTGTAACGGCCTTCTGCCACAGCATAGGTCCTTTCAAAAAAAAAATGGTTGCCTGTAAAGTCGGTTTTACGGGCGAAGATTTTACGTGACAACGTCTTTTTCTCGGTAGAATATTTATTGATATGAATATAATTAAATTGCACAATAGGAACAAGGAATTGAATGAAAATAAGAATTGCACAAATTTTAAAATGCGCCTAATTCTCTAGTGCTGCGCGCGCGGCAGACCGATCATAGTTGAGTGGGAGAGAGACGCAAGGCATTCGGCGGGCCTCTCTCTCGTTCGGTGACTCATCGTAACGTTACCGAGCGTTACACTTTTTCATAAGTGACTCCCAGCCGCAACCTAATTTAAGACGTTGTCACGTCAAAAAAAACGGTTTTCCCTATAGCACTTTGAATTTAGCAGCGATCGGACGCGTTTATTATAAAAACGTGCTTTTCAGCGCGACAACGTATCCGTAATTATAAGTAAGTTACGATAAATAATAGTATGACAGTAGTTTTAAAATATAAATTATGAAAACTTTCATAATAGAGTGCACAATACTCACAGGATGTGGTACCGGAGAAGATGTATTGATTCCCCGAGTCCCTCTGATACCATCGGATTTACCCTTCCAATTTAAACGTTTACAGTTTCCGGTAAAGACATCTTTTGCAATGACCATTAATAAATCGCAGGGTCAAACCTTCAACGTTGCAGGCTTAGATTTGAGCGTTGACTGTTTTTCACATGGACAACTGTATGTCGCTCTTTCAAGAGTGACCTCCAGGAAAAACATGTTTGTATTGTCTAATGACAAGAAAGCTGTGAACGTTGTTTATAAAGACATTCTGTAATATGTTGTAAAAATAAAATAAATAGTTATTAAAAATGTAAAAAGTAAATAAGTAAAAATGTAGTGTATGAATTTAGATATTCCAAAGATAGCAGGAAATCTTCATGGTATAGGGAAAGGGGGATTGTTTTACTCCAAATTTAACGCGTGCGGGCCACGGGCAGTAATGAATAAATCAAAACTACTGGATCGATTTTAATCACATAGGCTATATATTTTATACCCGTGCGAAGCCGGAGCGGGCCGCTATGTTTTTATATACAACGTTCACAGTTTTTCTGTAGTGTATTTAGTATCAGCATTGCACCCGTGCGAAGCCGGGGCGGGTCGCTAGTTATATAATAAAATAAAACTTTTGCATTGTCTGTCTGGAATTATAGTAACCATGTTTAGATTTTTAGAGACACAATTTAGTTAGGTTTCAGTGATTTTAAATAACTTTGCAGCACACATTGTAATCTCAGTAGAAGAATTTTGCCAGGAGACTCATTAGACTCGTTTCGTAACAAGATGGACAAAAAACAAATACATGAGATTTCATACCTAAACATCTAGGATATTACTTATCTTCGTTTGGTTATTCATACATATTTTAATAATTAGACAATCGATTTTATAACTAATTTTTTCATTCCAAATTATCTCGGTACGTTTACTCATTGCTCTGCTTATCTGCTTGGTATAACAAACATAAATAAATAATAATTACCTATTAATATTGTTTGCGTAACTTGTGTTGTTGAAACAGTTTGGTAATTATGGACACTAGTCCCGTCGAATCCATTATTGTATCAGGTTGTTATTCGTTTTCTACTTTACGGTCTGTTATTTTAGTCGTCTATCAACTTTATAACCAACTATCAACTAAGATAACTAACTAAAATTACAGTTTGTAAAGTAGAAAACGAATAACAACTTGATACAATAATCTATTTGGCAGGTTCGAACTGGTGCGAAGATAAAATTTCTTATTCTAAATCAAAAGACACAGGCTGACATAGACGCCTGAAAGCTGTCCAGACCTGGGCGTTCGCAAGGGCTAACACTGTTAAATTTTAGTTTATATAATTATTTATTCGTTTACAAAAACAAGGCTGTTTAATAGGTTTCCTTAGCCATACCTATAAAAAGTATAGAGCTGTCATTGTGTTATATGACGTTGGCTTTTTATCTGTTCTCTCTTCCATTATATCCTTTTTACTGTAATGATTTGTCTAGAGATTGTTGTGTGCCACAACATTGTCTTAATCTGTATTTATGAAGATAATCTGCTTCATTGGTTGTAAATTAAGTAAGCATCCGTATGTTTATTTATGTCAAGAATAAATCTATGCGGATATTCCTGGAGTTTTCTTTTGTAGCACACACTTGCCCTAATTTTGGTTCTTCTTCTTCACGCGTTGTCTATCTGCGTAGATTCTCTACTACAGGGTTATGGGCCCAGGGTTATGGGCCCAGGGTTATCCGACCCAGGATTGAAGAAGGGCTAAATAGCAGACAACAAAAAGGGCATCAAGAAAGTGTGTTGCGCTTGCGCAGAAAAGTGATTGTGAGCGGAAACATAACCACAAAATGTAGACAGGTGTTTCCGATCCACCACGCCACGCAAACATCGCGATTGAAAAACTCACAGGTGCAGGTGATTTTCAAAGCTGGAAATTTAGCATCCAGAACCTGCTGATATTGGAAAACTTATGGACATGTGTTGTGCCGGCTGAGGGAGTCTCAATTGAAGCCAGTAATGATCAACGTGCTTTAGCCCGTATTAATTTAAGCTTGCACAGCTCTTTATATCAATACGTTCGGTCAGCCAGAACAGCCAAGGACGCCTGGAAGAAGCTTACAGATATATTTGAGGACCGCGGACTGTTCCGCCGTGTGCTTTTGCTACGACAACTACATAGAATGCAATTCACGCATGGCACTATGAGTGAGTACATAAATGATTTAATGGATTTGGTTCATAAATTGGCTGATATTGGGCGTACTATAGATGACGCAGAAGTAGCTGAAATTTTACTCAGTGGTCTACCGATTGAATATGACACACTGGTATCGAACCTAGAAACCTCTTGCTTAAACAAACAATTGTCTAGTGAACTTGTACGCACTAGATTGCTTCAAGAGGAACTCAGAAAGAATGGAGATAACCACCACCCGGAGAAAGCTTATGCTATGGTTAAACAGAGGAAGAATATTGTTTGTCATCATTGCGGGATAAAGGGACACACTCGTGCGAGATGCTTTAAACTTAGACGTGAGAAGAAGCAAAATAATGAAGCAAAAAGTTTTGTAACCACGGAAAATGCACTCTCAGTGACACACAGTGACTTTATCATTGATTCCGGATGTAGCAATAATATGCTGAATAGTGACAAACATTTATTGGACTATAAACCTAGTTTAAGTAAAGTTAACCTGGCTAATAGCCACAAGTTGTGTACTCAAGGAGTTGGTAAGGTAAAAATTTCTCTTTTAAATCATTGTATAAATGCTGAAGCTTTACATGTACCTGAACTCAGTGCAAATTTGTTGTCAGTTAGTAAGTTAGTAAAAGGTGGGCTAAGTATTGTTTTTGATCAAAAAGGCTGTCATTTTTATCAAAGTGATAAATGTAAAATTGTAGGTAATAAAGTAGGTCATGCCGATGAGGTGAATGGTATTTATAAATTAGACAATAATTTAATGTCTTGTAATAGTGTCTTGCTACCACAGGGGCATTCTTCCGACTCTCTGAAGAGCAGCAATTCTGTTCAAGTTCAAAGAGTACAGAGTGCAAAGTTAGCTGATGTGTCAGCTTGTATTTGGCACAAGAGACTGGGTCATTTGGGCTATAGTGGGCTGTGTAGTCTGCGGAAGAAAAATACTCTTATGTTTCAGGATGATAAACAGGAGATTTTTGAGTGCATCGCTTGTATGGAAGGGAAGCAGGTGGCCACTGCATATCCCTCTGGTGAAGCAAAGCGCGCGTCTCAGCCGCTGGACCTTATCCACTCAGACGTTTGTGGACCCATGTCTGTGCGCAGTTGGGGTGGCGCAAGATATCTATTGACTTTTACCGATGACCATACCAGAAAGAGCTGGGGATACCTACTACAAGAAAAGAGTGAGGTAATGTCTCGTTTTCTTGATTTTAAGTCGCTTGTTGAGAAGCAAACTGGAGCCAAGATTAGGTGTCTAAGGAGTGATGGAGGTGGTGAGTATTGCAATAAAAGATATTCTCAATTTTTAAAATCTCAAGGCATCATTCACCAGGTTACTGTTCCCTATTGCCCTCAGCAGAATGGTGTATCTGAGAGGCTGAATAGGACTATTATGGAGAAGGCACGCTGCATGATTCAGGACTCAGGTCTTCGCAGGGAATATTGGGGTGAGGCGGTCATGACCGCAATGTATCTGAAAAACAGATGCCCCACATCTGCCCTCGCCGGACGAATCCCTGAAGAGGTTTGGACTGGTTCTGAAGTTAACCTTGGTCACCTCCGTGTTTTTGGATGCGTCGCCTATACCTTGATTCCATCACAGAAACGTTCCAAACTGGACCCTAAATCTAAATTAACTGTTTTTGTTGGTTATGGTGAAACCACAAAAGGTTACAGACTCATAGACCCTCAGAATCCTAGACAAATAATTTATTCTAGAAATGTTTCATTCTTGGAAAATAAATTTTTGAATGATATGAATACAATTTGTAATGAAGGAATGGAATCAAATAATAATAATAATTTTAATATTGACATGAATTACTCGAATGTAAAATCTAGTTGCGACATAATAAATAATAATGATAATTTAAATTCATCTGTGAACTGTGATAATTTAAATGTATCTGGCAACTGTGATAGTAGTTTTAATAATAAGTCTGTAATTTCAGATTCGTGCTCTGAATACTGCACTGGAGGAGAGGAAGCAGCCGATGACTCAAAGTCGGACTCTGAGAACTCTAGCTGGTCCCCTAACGCCTCTGTAGAGGAATCGTCGCCGCCGGTTCGAGGGGAAGTAGTGATTAGTCCTGGAGCACAGGTACCTGCACCAGTGACTACCAATTTGCGACCCGTGCGCTCGACGCGTGGTCGACCACCTCTAAAGTACGAAGATTATGATGTATTTATGTTAAATAATGAATCAGAGCCGTCAAATTACAAAGAGGCCATATCTTCGTCTAACTGCGAGGATTGGCAACTTGCAATGAAAAATGAATATAATTCACTTATTCAAAACCAAGTATGGAAACTTGTAGATCGCCCTAACGATAAAAATATTGTCAAGTGCAAATGGGTTTTTAAAGTTAAGAGGGATGTTCCTGACAAAGATACGTTCAAGGCGCGGTTAGTAGCTTGTGGGTACAGTCAACAGTATGGCATTGATTATAGCGACACTTTTTCGCCTGTAGTCCGTCATAGCACTATGCGCATGTTATTTGCTCTTGCGACTGAATTAGATTTAGACATTTCTCATTTTGATATTCAGACAGCATTTTTAAATAGCAAATTGAATGAACAGATTTTCATGGAGCAACCTCCTGGTTTTGCAAGTAATAATAATAAAGTATGTTTGTTATTAAAGAGTATTTATGGACTCAAACAAGCCAGTAGAATGTGGAACCTAAAAGTTCAAGAACTCTTGTGTAGCAATAGTTTCAGGCAAAGTAAATGTGAGCCATGTGTGTACTATGCAAGCAATCCTAATAATAAGTTGACTATTGTAGCATTGTTTGTTGACGATTTTTACATCTTTGGCAATTGCTCTGTAGCAAAGAATAAATTGTTCACTTTGTTAAAGCAGGAGTTTATAGTTAAGGACTTAGGTACACTTAAGAATTGTTTAGGTATAAGGGTCACTCGTAATATGAGCAAAGGTATTTTGTCATTGGACCAATCAGAGTATGTTAAAACTCTGTTATCACGTTTTGGTATGGAGAACTGCAAACCAGTTGCTACTCCCATGATGTTAAATGAAAAATTTCAGACATCATCATCACCAAATGAATGTATTGATGATGATGTATATAGGTACAGGGAGTTGCTGGGGTCTCTTATGTACTTGGCGGTATGTACTCGACCTGACATTGCTTATGTTTGCAGTCAGCTGAGCCAGTTCAATAATAGCTTCGGTAAATGTCATTGGCTTGCAGCTAAACGTGTACTTAGATACTTGGCAGGGACGTTAAATTATGGCTTATATTTTTATAAGACTCGTGATTTAAATTTAACTGCTTATACAGATGCCGACTGGGCAAATGACATTGATAGGAAGTCTTACACTGGTTTTGTGATAAAGTTAGGAGTCAATACGATTAATTGGGAGTCTCGCAAGCAACGTTGCGTGGCTCTATCTAGTACAGAGAGTGAGTACCTAGCAATTAGCGATGTATGTAAGGATTTGTGTTTTGTCAAAAATTTTCTTATTGAAATCTTACATAATGAGCCTCGTATAGTGCTGTATAATGATAACCAGAGTGCTCATAAGTTACTTGAAGCGAAGGAATATTGCCATAAGCGGACGAAACACATTGACCTGAGATATCATTTTGTCAAGGACCTTATTCAAAATGGTTTTGCAGAAATAAAATACCTATGTACACAGGAAATGTTAGCTGATGTACTCACTAAGCCTTTGAGCTCTACCAAACACAATTATTTTGTAAATGGAATGAATGTTAAAAAAAAAAATGTAGAGGTGTGTAAGAATAAGTGTACCTATAAAAATTCAATGTAAAGTCCTAATAATTTAATAAGTTTAAAATATTGACTGCATGTAGAGTAGTGTGTTTTGTATTGTACTATGCATGTAGTGTTGCGTTATGTTGTTTGCATGGTGTGCCATGTTTATGTAAAGAATAAGGGGAAGTGTTAAATTTTAGTTTATATAATTATTTATTCGTTTACAAAAACAAGGCTGTTTAATAGGTTTCCTTAGCCATACCTATAAAAAGTATAGAGCTGTCATTGTGTTATATGACGTTGGCTTTTTATCTGTTCTCTCTTCCATTATATCCTTTTTACTGTAATGATTTGTCTAGAGATTGTTGTGTGCCACAACATTGTCTTAATCTGTATTTATGAAGATAATCTGCTTCATTGGTTGTAAATTAAGTAAGCATCCGTATGTTTATTTATGTCAAGAATAAATCTATGCGGATATTCCTGGAGTTTTCTTTTGTAGCACACACTTGCCCTAATTTTGGTTCTTCTTCTTCACGCGTTGTCTATCTGCGTAGATTCTCTACTACAAACACTACCCAAGATTGACTTTGTATTGAAAGTAGAGGGATATTTAAACAATGAAACTAAATTAATGTTATATATCTTGAATTTCATTGTATAGTGGTTCGACGCAGGGTTTTTTGAAATAATGGATGAAGATATTGTCACAAGGATTGAGAAAGGGATGCTTAGATGTTTTGGGCATGTAGAGAGGATGAATGAGAGAAGAATGACTAGACAGATCTACAAGACGAGTGTGAAAGGGGGGAACGTTGGAAGAGGAAGGCCTAGACGAACCTATCACGATCAAATCGGGGATGTTCTGAAGAAAGGTCAAGTCAAGAGTACTCTAAACCGACGAGCATGCATGAAAAGATTGATGAATGTGGAAGAAGCGAAAGATGTATGCCAGGATCGTAGTAAGTGGAAGGCCTTGGTCTCTGCCTACCCCGTTGGAAAGGAGGCGTGATAATATGTATGTATGTATGTATGTATGGATGAAGCATTATTTTTACGTTGTGTTAAAAAGATATGTTACTTACCTACCTGATTTATGGAAAATTTAGTCTGGCTTAAATCAGGTATATTCAGGCGGAGATATTCTACACCGTGCTTTTTGAACCACCAGAAAGACGAAGCCCACGATATTTAACCATTATGTGGTTATCAATGATTATCAATGGTTTCCAACGCAGACTGAAGTCTTATCTACTGGATGAATGTTTTTATAGTGTGGATGAGTTTATGGGTTCAGTGTAGTGACATTTATTAAAAAACTATGAATATAATTATGTGATACTATGTATTTGACTGATCGTTTTTTTTTTAAGTTTATTTCATTTTAATTGTTATATTTTTTTGATGTCTTTTTTTCCGACACAATGTACCTATATTGTTTAATGGAATAAATAAATAATATGTACCTATAACCTCAGGGCAGTATTATTTATTTTATCAATAAAAATAAAATTGGACAAATATTAAATACTGATTCTATATTTTTTACTCAATTAAAATTCTGAATTTAATAAAACACTGCTAAAATGTTATACATAAAAAATACATAACGCAGGCTTTGTTTGTCGGGTCGTCGAAAATGCAGTGTTAAGCTGCAATGTCTAAAGAAGCTCTCATAGTTTGTATTAATGACATATTTTTACTCGACGCCATGTGGCCCGACGGATGGACTGGTCCCTAGTTCGATGCCGCGGCCGTAGATCGGTGTATTTATTTCATAAATTATTATTTTTAGCCATTAACATTAAGAATTACAGTAATAACGTCACAAACTATTTTATTATCACATTCCAGCTTTTCGGGCGGTGGCCTCAACAATGGTATCTGCGCCGTTAAAATAAAGGCAACGAAACTGGACAGTGGCGAGTGGAGTTGCCATATTGGGCGAAAATCCACTGGGGTGGAGATAATGCAGTCCATACAAGTGAGGGTGGTGAACCAGGTGGCCGCGATCAGACCGAACATAACCGCAGTGCATGGGAAGTCGGTGACATTGGAATGCACTACAGCGAAGGGAATGGTACCTATGAGCTACTGTCGGTTTGAACCGCCGAACGGGGCAACGCCTTTTAGCATCAGTTCTGCAATTACATCAGATAAGTTAGTATCTTGTTGAGACCAGTTGAGGAGGGGACAACATCGATAAAAATATAAAATCTAGATAGACAGTCAGTTAAAAAATGCCACTGGTAAAATTGGTAACATTCCTCAGTGTTTGACGCAGTAATAAGTATAAAAGTAAAAAACGTAGTGATTACTTGTTCAATGGATATAAGGTCCAACAACTCCACTACCACCACAGCTGGCGACAGGCTGCGAGCTGCGACGTACCTAATCACGCAATAATCGTAGGAAATTTGCTTATAGTTTCGTCAAGTCTGTCTGTCTGTCCGTCCGCATGTCACAGCCAATTTATTCTGAAAGTATAGCATAACACAGTTGAAACTTGGTAGGTAGGTGTATCATGTTGACCGGTTTACGATTCTCATAAAAAAAATTATGATATTTAAGGGGGGCTTCCCATACCTACATAGAACTAAAACAAAATTTTTTTCACTCAAACCTATGCGTATGGGGTATCTATGGATAGATCTTTCAAAATGACATAGAGGTTCCAAAAGTCTAACATTTGAAGACGATTACAAAGTGGTAAAACTTTTAAACTAAGCAAATGAAAATTTTGAAAAAAATACGTTATGTAGATCTTAACAACGATATCAACGATATCAACGATATTAAAGGCTGTTTTCTAAATTCAAAATTTCTTTTATACGCTGACGACCTTAAAGTATACAGAACCATAAGTAATATCAAAGACTGCAAATTGTTTCAAGACGATCTTGATAGACTGACCGTTTACTGTAACTCTAACAAACTTCAATTAAATATTTCTAAATGCCACTCGATAACTTTTACAAAAAAGAAACAAATACTCCATCACAATTATTATCTTTGTAACACTGCCTTGACATCAGTATCAGACATAAGAGACTTAGGTGTACAGCTCGATTGTGAATTACACTTAAACATCCACATAGATAATATAATAAATAAGGCCTTCAAAATGTATGGTTTTGTAATGAGATCATCCACTGAATTCCGGCGCCCTGCGACATACTTATATCTCTACAAAACACTAATACGTTCTCAGCTCGAATATGCGGTACCTATATGGAATCCCTATTATAAAAAATATAAAGAAGCAATTGAAAAGGTCCAAAATAAATTTTTACGTTCTATGCACTATCGATGTTATAAAACCTATTTGTCACGTTGCCACGCTATGCAAGTACAATATTACATCGCTAGAAACAAGACGTAAATATCTTGAAGCCATGACTTTATTTAAAATAGTTAACAATAAATTTGACTGTACTGAGTTGGTTTCTAGTATACAGTATCTTGTTCCTAGAAATGCTCTTAAGCGTGCGGTGCGAGCGCGTAATCTGTTTGCCACCAGCGCATGCCGCACTAATGCCGGCCTACGTGCTCCCATTCGCCGAATGATGCAGTCGTATGATGAAGGCTTCAATGAATGTAATATAGACCTATTTGCAAATAATTTAAAAAACTTTAAAAAGTGTATTGTTGAGCGGCTATCGTCATACGGCTGCATTAGTAAGTAAGCAGGTTAATTTTCAATATGCTGTTTGCTTCTTCTTTTATTGATGTTTTTGTTTTCATGTCGCTTGGTTAAGTTTTCACCATTATTGTACTAACTATATTAATTTTAGTAAGCAGCTCGCGACAAATTGTTCATTACTGTAATTAACACGAGGATAGCGTTGTGGGCTGCAAATTTATTAACTTTGTTACTTTATAAACTTTTTTTTAAGTCACTATTTTGTAGCCGTTTGCTGTCTCAATGATTAAATAAAATAAAATAAAACAAATACTTTCAACGAAAATTGGTTTGAACGAGATCAAAACCGGTAGTTTTTGAGATAATTATAGCACATTTTTACCAACCGCAAATATAATTTGTCCTTCATACAACCACTATGAAAAAAAAGTTATTCTTGTAATCAACAAAACATTGTGGTATTTTGGCTTACTGGAAGTAAGTGGATCACTAATTCAGTTAAAGTTGGTACGGAACCCCTTAGTGCGCGAGTCCGACTCGCACTTGGCCGGTTTTTTTAAATTCTCTAGGGCCTTTTCTATTTATCATCGTTAAAGCACGTAGTAGTAAGTACGCGCGCTGACGTATCTTTATTTAATGCGGCCTAGCAAAAAGGAAGGAATCTTTGACTGATATCTAAGACGAATAATTAAATTGGTATTAGAATTGAGTTCAAAAGATAAACGTATTAATTTGTTCACAATGAAAACGGAAACGATAATAAATGAAAGTGATGGTTGTAGGTAAGTGACTAAGAATAGTCAATTAACCATGATAAATAAATTAGTAACAATATCAATTCAAGTTAAGTAGCGTCCCAATGTGTTTCATCGTAACTAAATTTCCAACACCTTCAAATTTAAAATTGCATCTTCGCAGAATGCTTCTGTGAAGACTTCTAAGGGGCCATCCACAAATTACGTTACACATTAAGGGGGGGGGGGGGATTATTTTTTATTCTTTTGCAAAACAATACAGTAGTCGCTTTCATTCAGTCGATTGGTTGTTATTGGATCCTCCCAATCTTCGAAGTATTAGTTTACGTTTCTTGCGTCGTCGAAGTAACAAAGCTATCAGCAGTATTTCCTCGTCGGAATCCATTCTGTTACTGAGTGTATCGTTCGCCGCTCACTCAAGGCGGAAACCTTGCAAATCCACGACGCGTACGCTCCGCGTCCGCAACTTGTTCGCTGCGCAGCTGCGACGTTTTTGCCGCGCACCCGCGGCGTGTTCGCTGCGTGGCAGCTCCGCTTTGAAAACGCCTGTAATCCGCCAGTGTGGCATGGCACTTAGACCTTATATCTTCTCATTCTTCGCTGCGTCAATCACTGAACAATTATACAATGAGGAATTTATCAATTTTAGATTAAAAAAAAATTGGTTGTTTGTAAAGTAGGTTTACGATCGAGATGTTTACGTGATAACGTCTTATTGGTGATATAAGTTTTTGGGAAGTAAGGAATTAATGAAGATAACAATTTTTTCAAATTTTAAATTACATGTTAAACATTCAACGAAAACTTAACCGCACGAGAAAATCTCCATTCGTTTGTATGCCGCTAGAGTGAGAGAGACGGAAGATCGGTCCACTCACTCGAACGCTATGCCAGCCTCCGCTCGTGAGGATTCCGCGTGACAAGTTTCACGGAATGACTGGCAGCGCTCGAGATGAGACGGGAGATCGGTCCGTCTCTCTCTCTCGTTATACCTGCGATCGCGCTCGTGAGGTTTTGGTGTGGCACAAGTTTCTGAACATGTCACCCGACTAAAACGATTTTAATGTCATAACTACTTACATTTCTATCAAAAATACGAAACGAAAAGTATCAGATTTATCATTCAACCAACATTTACGAAATCATAAGTACGAATTCGTAAATTTAAAAAACCCTACGATGACATATTCACTGCCACAGAACTTTGTGTTCATGTTATCGGGAAGCTCGGATCCCTCTGTCAAGGATCTTATCAGCAGATCTTAGCTCAGTTGTAGTACGTAAGACGCTGTTCAGACAAGACATTTATCAACTCCCTAATTCCAGCCCGATCATGGGGAGGTACTACTACCCGCAGAACAAGAGCATAGATCGAGGCGATTGCTCAGTCACCATCCGTAAAGTGAAGTATGAAGACGTGGGGTTGTGGACCTGTGGCGCAGGCCTCGACGACGGCAAGGAGCACATTGACGTCATACGACTTGAAGTTGAAGGTTCGTGATTTGCAGATCAGGGTTTTGTCGCTACGAGTAAGCTCGTCTCATTCTCACAGAATAACGAGCAAGCGAGGTGGGGATTAGCAATGCTAAACTCAACCCTCAACCATAGTTGATGATTGATTTGATGTAAATCGTAAATACTATTTTTGACCCCTTGTTTTTAAAACCAGACGGGCAGCAGCGTCTTTTCTCAGCATTGGTCAAAACTGCGATCATCAAACCATCTGCTAAGCGTAGCGATTACCATATTGATTTCCAATATGTATGAAAATATGCATGCTTTAGTATAATATGCTCGTTGCTAAAAAGTCCATCCCGTATAATATATGTATAATCCAAGGGAAAATAAGCAAACATTATCTTAAAAGATTTATCTAGAGCAGTGTTTCCCAAACATTGCCATGGGGCCCGGTAATTTTTATACTGCTCCTTTGTGACCCACTTAATACTTTTAAAACCAAACTAGTTCCATTAGGTAAAATAATACACATTTATACTGATTTCCCGTGATCATAGCGCTTGCACAGTGACGAAATATCGGAAACTTGTAAAAACTAAGGTACAAATAAACCCCGTATCAATTAACTCTAATACAATGTGTATTAGAGTTAATTGATACTAATACCAAAAATGTTTGATTAATACTACTATTCAGTCACTAAATTTTAGTGCGAATACTTCGCACGCTGCCTATGTTTTACTGAAGAATTCAATTTCTCCGAAAATGACGAAAGTTTAAGAATAATATTAACCATGCGTGGATCGATAGTATTATTTTATAAACAAGGCGGGAAGTTTGCGACCCGGTAGTTTGTTTTGATGGCCCATCGGGTCGCGGCCCGGCAAATGGGAAACGCTGATCTAGATGATCATGGGATTCTGGGATTCATTGATTTTCAAACGCGCGCAACAGGGGGAAGGAAAGTATTTATCTTACTAAGGGTTCATCTAGTTCTTCATGGGATTTTGGGATTTGTAATCAGTTGATTTTATACTGCCGGTAGAGGTTCGATCATGTCTTCTCATGCTCTAAAACATTTATTAACATTACTAATATGCATGCCGTTACATTAAAATAACCAAACCACTTGTTCCATTCAGGCCTGTATACCATGTCAACAGCATCAGCGACTGGGATCACATTCGGCGCTATCGGAATAGCAGCATTTCTCTGCATCCTAGGGATCGTTGTGTGGAAGAAACGCAGATTCTTAGGCACCACTCCGCAGGAGGAGCCAGAGATTATCGAAATACAAGAGTTGGGACCGCGGCCTAGGAGCAGAAGTCCTATGGCTTCGACCCACATGATGCGACCAGTACCTAGTGTGACTATTCAGTCTCCGTCAGAACCTGGTGGATCGCCGATGTTATAATGATAATAAAGCTAGCATCAAAGAAAATGTTGCATATCTGAAAAAGTGGTATTTAGAATTGAAGAGACTGGGTCTCTGTTATTTTATTTTTGTGGGAAAGAGATACCTTGAGGTGCAAGTGTGAGTATTAATATTCAAATTGAAAAGCAAATTTGAATTTGATGGCAAGGAATTTAATTGTTTAGTATGTACTTTCAAGTCGCGTGATTTTGCCAGGTTATGATGCTGATGGGTCATTTGTGTCATTTGCTTGTCATCAGATATATTAGCCAGGCAAAAAAATATATCGTAAATGTGCTAAACAATTGAATTCTTAGATTACCAAAACCTTATTTTAACATGTATTAAGTTTCAAGTTTTGGCTCAATTCAAAATCTTAATCTAGGAGGGGGTAACTTCCTTGAATCATACTTGTTATTTCATGATCGTCAATGTTAACGAGTTAAATGTAGGTATATATATGTTATAATTAAGAATACGTGATACAATCAGTTTTCATGATCGAATTTCGTTGAAACCTTAAGGGACCGCAGTTACTTTTTGTAAAGCAAAGTTTTGTACTTATTATTATTACTTACTCTTGTTACATTCAGAAATGTTGCTCTACAATAAGTCATTGCAGTGGGTATAAAAATAGTATGATGCTTTGATTACCATTACTTTTAATCCTATATTTTTTTTATTTTATTTTAACCTAGATATTAGTTGTCATTTTTATTTGTATTATGATTTACTTGTATGAATTAAAAACCGTTAAGTTTGGATTTTGTTTAATTAATAGTCTTAGATTAGTTATTTACATTAATTTATACTCATCATATATAATTCCTAATGGATTTTATCCTACAACTAGTAACTAGGATGGTTCAACATCACCGCCAGTCTTTCCATGTTAACAGCATAGACAGAATGACATGCAATGATATTCCTGTGTGTCTGCAGTGTGTTATAAAACTCGTCTATTGTCAGTTTATCATCATTTGGCTGGGTATTGGGTACACTGTAAGAAAAAGCAATAGTAAAAATTACTTTGGAACTACAAAAATAAAACATTTCTAAGATTAGTATATGTTACTTTTCATCAGGCAATTGCAATATGATTTTGATTAGGCATGACGTCATAAGTGTAGAAAAAGAGATAGTGATTGTGTCTAGTAAAGTGCCTTAAACTGGAGTTCTGGTGACGTTTTAGATGCAATCTGGGTATGATTGTTATATGCGTTAAACATGAGTTATAAGTGTAAATCCTTCTTACCACTATGTCCATTAAATCTTTAATTTAGTTACTTTAAAAGTTGATGGCTAATTTTTCTGATCTAAACTATTTCTTGCCTTCCTTACTTTCACCAATATTGTAATTGAATTTCAGTTATATCATTCGCAATATAAAGCCATTTAAAAATTTTGAGAAATAAGTCTACTACAAAACATTCCACTGTATGTACGTTTGGACACAAAATGTGTTAATATGACAGATAAAAGAAAATCTTGTTATAAAATTATAGTTTAAAAAACTAAAAAACCACGCTTTTAAAACAGATTGAACTAAAAAATTAAAAATAAAACTGTAGTAATCAATTGAAAAATTCATATTATTGTACAAAAAGCGTGGGGTGCTTGTTATGATATCCACAGATATAGTAAATTATTGATAAAATATTTACAACAATCTAAATCAAGCCCCCACGCTTTTTGTACAATAATATGAATTTTTCAATTGATTACTACAGTTTTATTTTTAATTTTTTAGTTCAATCTGTTTTAAAAGCGTGGTTTTTTAGTTTTTTAAACTATAATTTATTTTTTACTTTTTAGTTTAGTTTATAAGATTTGATTCCTTCTTTACCGACTGTAAGTCCAAACCTATGCAGGAAACATAATTGATACAGATCGCGCGCTAGCTCTATCTCTTTTACTCCCTCTTACAGAGGAAAACTGGGAAAACTGTTATTAAATTATTGCATTGTCATCGGCCCTTGATACGTGTGCAAAGTTTCAAATTAATCAAACTTCTGGAAATCGGTCAAATTTATGCTCAAAGATTCCATTACATAGATACAACCCAAGCTAATAAAAGCGTGGTAAAAATATAGTCAATTGTTTCAAAGTACTTAGGACTTACTACAGAATTGACCAATATTACGAGGGCGGGTCAATAAGTCCGTGACTTTTTGAATTTCTGACCTCTTTACTGAAAAAGCAACACTACTCCTGTCAACAGGTATCTGTCAGTTGATTCCTATCAAAATTTGAACTTGCTGCGTCAGTTAGTTTGTGTTTGACAGCTATTTTTATCAGACTACCCAGTAATTTGAGGAAAAAATGGAAAAAGGTGAATTTCGTGTGCTTAAGCATTATTTTTTGCGAAAAAAAACCATTACCGAGACCAAGGCTAAGCTTGATAAATACTATGGGGACTCTGCACCATCGATTTCAATGGTAAAAAAGTGGTTTACTGAATTTCGTTGTGGCCGTAAAAGCACTGAAGATGCCGAACGTCCTGGACGCCCAGTTGAGGTCTCTACACCCGAAACAATCGAAAAAATTCACGATATGGTGTTGGCCGACCGAAGATTGAAAGTGCAAGAGATTGTGGAAGCCGTAGGGATCCCGCATGGCTCAGTGGTTTCAATTTTAAAAGATCAATTGGGCATGAGAAAGCTTTCCGCAAGATGGGTGCCGCGTTTGCTCACAGTCGACCACAAACGCAATCGTGTAACAACTTCACAGGAAGGTTTGGCGTTGTTTAATTGCAATATGGAGGAGTTTTTGCGCCGTTTTGTAACCATGGACGAAACATGGATCCATCACAACACACCAGAGACCAAACAACAGTCAAAACAGTGGGTTTCTAAGGGTGAATCGGCAAGAGATTGTGGAAGCCGTAGGGATCCCGCATGGCTCAGTGGTTTCAATTTTAAAAGATCAATTGGGCATGAGAAAGCTTTCCGCAAGATGGGTGCCGCGTTTGCTCACAGTCGACCACAAACGCAATCGTGTAACAACTTCACAGGAAGGTTTGGCGTTGTTTAATTGCAATATGGAGGAGTTTTTGCGCCGTTTTGTAACCATGGACGAAACATGGATCCATCACAACACACCAGAGACCAAACAACAGTCAAAACAGTGGGTTTCTAAGGGTGAATCGGCGCCAAAGAATGCCAAGGCGGGTTTGTCAGCCAATAAAGTTATGGCGACTGTTTTTTGGGATGCACGTGGGATAATCCACATTGACTACCTTCAAAAGGGAAGAACAATCAATGGGGAATATTATGCCAACTTATTGGACCGCTTCAATGACGATTTGAATAAAAACCGACCTCATTTGGCCAAGAAAAAAGTTCTTTTCCACCAAGACAATGCAAGGGTGCACACATGTGCAGTTGCCATGGCAAAAATCCATGAATTGGGCTATGAATTGCTCCCTCATCCACCCTATTCTCCAGATTTGGCTCCGAGTGACTACTTTTTGTTCCCAAACCTGAAGAAATGGCTTGGTGGAAAAAGATTTGACTCCAATGATGAAGTCATCTCGCAAACAAAGGCCTATTTTGAGGACCTCGACAAATCATATTTTATGGAAGGGATAAAAAATTTGGAGAAGCGTTGGACAAAGTGTATAGAGCTCAAGGGAGACTACGTTGAAAACAAAATGATTTGTTTATCAAAAAATCTGTGTTTTATTCCAAAAGTCACGGACTTAATGACCCGCCCTCGTATTTAAAATTAGGTACCTTTATAATTAATTAAATCTATAATAAAATAAAAACAATATAAAATTACCTGCAAGCTATCTCAAAGGCAGCAGACTGTTCAACTTCATCTATGGTTGGTGGGCATCTTGGTGCTAACCCATCAGCTCCATCGTCCACTGTAACCCTTCCTTCAAACTGAGGGTCATATAGCTTTGAAGTGTTTCTGAGCCACATGTTAGGCATATCCCCTCCAACATCATACATAAAGTGTCTGTTACGCATCTTGTAACCTTTCCGTTGAGTAACAATAGCAGTGATGACATTCTTAAGGAAGTTCTGGATCGCAACTACAATTATGTCTGCTGCATCATCATCAGCGCCCTCGAGGCCGAGCTCCCAAGCTGCTAGCATAAACCGGCCAACCACTAAGGCATGGTCTGGTAAGAATATTTCCTAGAATGAAGAAAATTATTGGTCAGTGATATAAAGTAACATGATGGTCAAAATCTTAGTCAAGGCGAACAAGGCTACATAATCTGAGGATGGCAAACCTAGTTCATGGAGGTCACATAAACACTTGTGTGCCAAATGTTTTAGTAATCTGTAATTCCCGCCCCTAAGGATACCCTCTGACCAAATATTTTTAATAATTGGGCAATCTGTTGTAGTAGGTACCTGAGTTGCATATTTGACTCCATCACTGCCCGCTCCAGGAGGCGAATTAGGAGGCAAATACTCCAAGAAATCGACTGCTTCGAAGTTAGACTTTTCAGATGTACGCGTTGATCGCTTATGTCTTCTACTGTTTCTATTGTGCGAGCTTGCTTTCTCCTGTGCTATGGTCATAGAGGTCTCAGCCAAACCTTCCACTTTATTCAATAGTGCGAGCAGGAATTCGTTGTGATAATGCACCTGGTCAGGGCTCAGTAAAGTCCGTGCCTCAGTGTCGAACTCTTCTTTAGTAAGTTTCATACGAAACCACTGTTTCATGTGATTAAAATATTTAGTTGACTTCTCACCAAGGGCTTCGTTTAACTTTCTTCGGGCCAAATTCAGTGCTTCTGACGACATGGTATTAGACAGAGAATTAAAAAACTATGTATGCCCTAGCATATAACCTATAACTATTTTATCTGACTCAAAAAACTCGAATAGAACTTAGATGCACACGCGGAAACTTTATCAATAAAATTCATTTAAATTCACAACATCGATCAATCACAAATCACAAACACAATAGTCTTTTTTTAATTAATATTTTACAGCCTAGGACGTAGTCAAAGTACTCTGTGGACGTAGTCCGGTAAGGCATCACAATAATCCTCTGAGCACTGAAACCTATGGAGATGGCATACCTACGAAAAAAACCTAAACTGATCGAGAAACAAAAATGGCGCATTTCCGTAGTGCTGTCCAATGGGGACTACCGTTTCTTTGCTCACCAGTTGGCGCCACTGTAGACTGAGGTCCGGCGCCACTGTAGACTATAGCTGTCAAAGGCGATTGGCGCCGAAACAAAGTGTTATATGTTGAATCTAATTAAGGTTATATTGTTTATAAATAACTATCTTGATATCAATAAACTAACTTCTGAAATAGTTGCTCTTGAGGCCGCCTATTTTTGCGCTTTTTCTTAATTCCGCTTTTAAAGCTTTCAATTTAATCGCCAAATAATCCATATTTGCGATATTTTACGAAGGAGATCACTTTCCAGCGGGTATATATCGGGTTGCCTAATTATTTGTACTCCTAATTGTCATTGGCGCACAAACTATTAGCCTAAAATTTTTTCGCACATCTTTTCTATTCCTAATCGTGTTTAGCCTATTTTTACTACGCTTAACTTTATATCGCCGTATTATAATTTCGCCGAATATATCATAACACCTACCCTTTTGCAGTTCCAAATTTTTATTCGCAGAAAGTTAAAAACTTTATCAGCATGCATGCATGCTTGCAAAGAAGTAATCATGCATGCAAGCAAGCAAGCAAGCAAGCATGAATGCATGCAAACAATCATGCATGCATGCAAAGAAGTAAGCATGCATGCAAGCAAGCAAGCAAGCATGTATGTATGCAAACAAGCAATCATGCATGCAAAAAAGCAATCATGCATGCAATCAAGCACACATGCATGCAAACAAGCAATCATGCATGCATCCAAACAATCAGACTTCCGTGACGGCTTCGGCACTGCGGGGCTCCGGCGGTCCCACGCGTGCTTATCGTCGCAGATGGCTTACGCTCACCACCGCAGCTTCGGCTTTCTGGCCGGCTGCGCCGGCCAGCCTCAGCCGCGGCGCCTCGCTTACAGCCTCCTGCTCCTCAACCCGCGGGCTGCCTCGCCCCTCCGCGCCTACGCGCTTTTGAATTACACTCTAGGGGTAGGGCAGACAAGACTGCTTGAGGTCGGTTTGTGAGCGATTCGTTTCTTAAACTTTTCTGTTCAAAAAAATAAAGCGTAATGTCAAAAAAAGATGCTAATACATTTTAGTGCTTTCGATATTAGACACACTTAAAATTAGGGTTTTCAATTTTTAGACCAATCTATAATAGTGCGAAATCAACTGTTAGACTAGACAATAATTATACGTTATAAGTTTAGGCCAATACGGTTCGGCCAAATGAAATTAGGACTTTAAATTTTAGGCGAACCGAAGGGCACCCCTTTCCAGCAGGTAAATTAAAGAAATTATAATTTATGCAACAAATTCCGCTAAAACCAGTACAAAGTGAATGATATTGGACCTCACGCGACACTAGCGCCTCTAGTGGCAAATTCACTAGCGATAGCCCCCATTGTGCATCGATATATTTATAGGTTAAGTTGTTATTAGATAATATTCGCGGCGATATTTTAAGGGTTTTTTAATTTATACTATTGTCTAACCAGACAAAATCCCCCTCAATATGGCAAGCATTACATTTTTTGTGCATCGTTTCAAAGTACTACTAGGGATCTAGAGGTCATAAATATTAATTATAAAGGTTTATTTAAATTATATATTAATGTGATGTGTGTTTAATATTCATATTTATTTATTTATCATATACAAAACGATACCAAAATTACTATTTTAGTGGGAACTGGGACCCAAGATTGTGTCCCATTAACCAATGGCGTTTAAATAGTTCCTGAAGTATGGCACCCAAAATAGAAATTTTAGTATCGTTTTATAGATTTCCTCAAATTTATGAAACTAAAAGGTGGTAAAATAAAACAAAAAGCTCAATATTGCAAAAAACATATTATTTTCATACAACAAGAATTTTGATATTCTTGTTTTTTATATCCTAACACGTCATCTATATATATAAAAATGAAAACTGATTTAATGACTGACTGACTGACATATCAACGCACAGCCCAAACTACTGGGATTTAAAATCTGAAAATTTTCACCGTGCTTCCTTATATAGCGTAGGTGAGCACTAAGAAAGGAATTTTGGAAATTCCGCCTCCTAGGGGGTAAAAAGGGCCCCATAAGTTTGTATGAAACTCCGTCAGTTTTGAAGCTAAGTCGATGAAAATTGGTATCCAGCTACCTGATTAGAAATTATGAATAACGTCTTTCAGGATTTTTGAAAATTTAATCTTTAAGGGGATAAAAAATGGGGGCAAAGTTTGTTCGGTTCCGCGTCATATCCATACTCTTTACATAATTGTACTCTCTGTCTTCACTTAGTTTGTTATGACATTCAATGTGTCAATCAGAAAATAAATATCATATCTTACAAATAGAATAGTATTATTTTAGAATTTAATAATAGGCGCCGTAATGGATGAATTAACTAAATTAAAACGTACACGAACTTCATTAAAGGCTGCATTATAAAATTCGGCAGCCAGATACAAACCCTACGAGAAATTTCTGATTATGAATTAAAATTAGTGAGTGACCAGTGACAAATGTACAAAATTACCAAGAATAATTTGGAAGAGATACGACAACAAATAATTAAATTACTGATGACCCACAGTTGGAAAATGAGATTGAAGAAAAAAATAACCTTCAGGAAATTTGAATTTGACAGCACGAAACAATTCCATGTATGCAGAAGGTACTGAGGAGTAAAGGTCGGCAACAAACAAACCTTAGGACATCTAAATTGAACTCAGTACCATTAGACAAGGACGAAATACTCAAAAACATCATTAAACGGTTTGATACTTACTTAAAACTGAACAGATGTGATGATATCGATACCATGAAATACACGTTTATAACAACTTTGAGCCCAGAAAATTTATCAGAAATCGTATTATATTTTATTTATGTGCTCAACGGGATCCTTGTGAGTTAGTTAAAATTTAGTCAGTAAATTATCAACAACTCAAAATGGACAGATTACTAGAAGATATTTTATCAATAGTGTTTGACGGAACTCTTGTTTGCATATCAAACTAGAAAGCTCAATTAGTGCTTCAAGAAAATGTGAGACCCATTTTCATCTAGACGTATTCCATACGCCCTGAAGGACAAAGTTGACGAAGAAATAGGTGGCTTTGTACAGAAAATTTTGACAAAACTTGATAATTCCTATTGGCTGTCTTATCTATATTTAGGTACATATTCAGAAAATAAATATCAGTACTTACAAATAGAATGGTATTATTTAGAACTTATTCATTTTTGTTTATACGGTAGAGACAAATGTTGGGAAATCGAAAAAAGTGTATGGAATAAAATTGATGAGTGAATTTATTTATTTATACAACCAACACTACAATACGTATAATAAAAGTCCTTTACATGCAATATGCATGCAAAACTTAAAGTAAGTAAAAATGGAATAGGTAATGAAATATCAAATCTTATAAAACTACACTGTTGTACCTTATGAAATTATCAACTATATTAAGCAGTACAAAAAACTGGGAGTAGACCCGTATCTCAGACAGGCTAAGGTAACAGGTGTGTTGCAACAACAATGAGCAGCTGACTGGTGGATTAAATCAATATATACTGGTAGACCATTTGACAAGCTTCCGTTTATTCTGGTTTGCTGTACTTGACCAAAGTGTATCTTACAGGAACAAAAGCGGGGATTTTTCAAAAGTGTATCTTAGAAGAATGATTCGATAATTTGATAAACTTCTATTTAGTAACGATTTTTTTTTCTAGGACGCACAGCTTTTGAGGGTTTGGTATAGTTTATTTATTGAAACTGCCTATCTAACGCATCCAAATGGAATTTTTATTTAATTTCCACCATATTTAAAAAAGACACTTTTAAAACATGAAAATAAAACGGTGAGAAAAAAATCACCTCACTTCATAATTCCGTGTTGTTTAACTTAAGAATACCTACCACCACCCACTTATGACAGTGGCAGATGTGGTGGCAGTAGTAATTAATGATATTTCGCTGACATCATTGAAGCTAAAGAAATAAGTAACAATTTATAGACACAGTGGTCAGTACAGACGAATCAGTTCTCTATCCTGTAAAGTTTCTGAACACTATTAATCCTGCTGATCATCCTCCATCCATCCATGCCTCGAACCCACATCCCACATAAAAGTTTTGTAAAACTACGTCAGCTTTATGCTATACTAGCTGTTGCCCGCGACTACGTCCGCGTCAATTTCTGTTATTATGATCGCGATTATTTTTGCAACATTTTCACTGATTTTCCGCTCCTATTGGTCGTAGCGTGATGTTATATTTAGCCTAAAGCCTTCCTCGATAAATGGACTATCCAAAAAAGAAAAAAAAAAACATTTTCGAACCAGTACTCTCTGAGATTAGTGCGTTTAAACAAACAAACAAACTCTTCAGCTTTATAATATTAGTATAGATGTTGTATAAATTTTATAATGTTGTTTATAAGTTGTGAAAAACGGTGGAAAATTGTATGGTTGATTATTTGTGTTTAATATCAAATTGAAGTACTTGAAACTTCGTCTATCGATCATGAAGGGACAATGACATAGGACTGCCTTTTCCAGAGCTCTACACCGATGCTGGTACTACACCGTCTAGGTCCGACGTCCACCGTCCGATCTAGGTCTTTTATCCAAACGTAGTATGCAAGCAAATTGTCTTTGTAATATCGCCTTTTTATCGCTTATGGATCGAGAAAAAAAAATTTACCTACTTGGTTGGAAACTAAGAATTATTTAGTTTTTTACACAGGGCCACTTCTTCCAGGGCTCTACGCCAGTGTTGATCATATTCGAAAAAAGCCTTGCAAGCTGCTTTGAATGGTTTGTTGTACTACAGCATTGACAGTTTTTTAAGCTTCAAATGATATTGTAAATGCAAACAGATGTGGTGCGAGCTCGCTTGGACCACGATACGCTAGGAGAACCAACACCGGATCCCTAAAACGATAGTATAAATCGGCCCCTTTCATCCAACTATTGTATCAACGGGCCCCGGTAAGCCTGCAACGACGTATTGGCTCCCACTAAGTGCGAAGACACCACCACCTCGCTTGAGATGGCCACCCCCGGCACCGTAAGCAAAGGAAGTGGAGGAAAAGAGTGGAGGAGAGGGGGTTGAATCATGACGAAAACTGTGTAACAGATAAAACACCACGCGCGCGAAGCCGCGGGCATCAGCTAGTTACAATATAAACCTCGGACTAGATCGGGCTGGTGGCTGAAAACTGAAACATACATGAAGGATAACTATTAAATAGAACATTATTTGTCAGACAATACTCCAAGGACAAAACTAATCTATAATATAAAAATGTAATGTTGGTTTGTGTACGCTTCAAAAATCAAAAAGTTCTGCACCGATCAAGCTGAAATTTTAGCATGATATATAATCCGCATCAAGGAAAGTTTTTATCTATTTATCCGCAATCGTGAAATAAAAATAAAAAAAAACATAAAAAACAAAAACCACTCAATCACACTTATCACACACAATGTGCCACAGACGCCACCATGTCGGTACGATTACAGAACCAGAGCTCTAATCCGATCCAACTACAGCGAGGCGTGAGGCAGGGAGTCGTTATTTCTCCGAAACTGTTCACAGCTGCTTTGGAGGATATTTTCAAGCTTCTGGACTGGAAAGGACGTGGCATTAACATCAATGGCGAATAACTAACACACCTGAGATTTGCCGATGATGTAGTTCTTATGGCTGAGACCTTGGAAGACCTGAACAAAATGCTCGAAGATCTCGGTAATGCTTCTCAAAGAGTGGGTCTAAAGATGAACATGGACAAGACGAAAATCATGTTAAATGTCCATGTTGCACCCGCTCCAGTTAACGTTGGGAACATTGCACTCGAAGTTGTTGACCACAATGTTTACCTGGGACATGTAGTCCAGTTAGGTAAGTCCAACTTCGAGAAAAAGAATTATCTCGTCGAATCCTGCTCGGATGGGCAGCGTTCGCGAAGCTCCGGCATATATTCGCGTCCGAAATACCTCAGTATCTCAAGAAGAAAGTCTTTGACCAGTGTCTGTTGCCAGTAATGACCTATGGGAGTAAGACGTGGTCGTTTACTATGGGTCTCATAAGAAGGCTCAAGATCGCCCAGCGAGCAATGGAGAGAGCGATGCTTGGTATTTCCCCACTCGATCGAATCAGAAATGATGAGATATGCTGAAATATGCAATAAGCTACATTTGGTATGAATTCTAAGTAAACTATTCATAGGAAAGCTAAAACATAAGGCATTTCTTGTATTGTTTGGTATTTTTGCAAAATAAGTAGTACGTACCGGTGTAATGTAATGTTAGGACGATTTTTGCATTTATTGATGCCACAACCTACCACACTGCAATTAGGCATGTTCCTTTTTGCTTTCTTTCACCTTTTGATACATTTATTAACATGTAAGTCTCAAATTAAAATAATTATAACACAAAACACTGCAAATATAACTCGCGTTGACAGCTTACGTACCTGATACAGTAAGAAACTAAAATGGTGAACCGGCCTCAATCATGCATTGCTATCGTGTAAATATATTGTTGTCTTTTTCTACATGGTGTATTTTAGGTAAGTCAAAACAGGATGGCTATAAGTTTATGAGCACAATGTCGAGTTAACTCATATTTGTATAAACGATAGTTCTTAAAGAACAATATGCCATCTCTATTGGTTTCTTTACTCAGAGCAATAATCACATCAACTTCAACATTTTGTTTGTATGTTTGTTCCTTTCGGAAGCGGCTAAGGTCTGAGACCATGTTGCCATGTCATTAGTTGTGTATTCTAAATTCGTAAAAATACATAAAATATCACAAATACTTACTTAAACATCTTTTTTTTGTTTACGCATGATAAAATGCATTACGCATACCTACCGCTTCAGGGGAGCAGTAGGTTATGTGGGACTCTCTTGTCGGAGCTCAACAAGCATACCCACTAAAAAGACCTGCAGTGTACCTTGCAACGTATGTTGGCGGTATATGGGTTTCCCTTAGGATGCCCTCCATGCACCGCCTACGTACACGGCCTATGCCGGGCCTCACGCATAAAATATGGGTGAGTGATCTTGTACACCTCCAGTCTGGCAAGTTGTGTAATGCGAGCGTTGAGCCCTCCGGCCCAACGCCCGCTAGCCTGCTAGAAGTGGGAAGTTGAGTTTGGCGTATGCCTTCTCGTCCTCCCCCATCTACGACTTCGGGTCGAGTCCGCAAGCAACCTCGCCGACCCGAACCGTGGCCACCCTTTGCAACGAGAGTGCATGTAGTTGCAAAGGGTGGCGTTTAATTATCGTAAGTACTCGTAGTTGCGTTTTATTATTAACGGCTTGAATAAATATTTTTATTCGATAAGGTTAATAATATTTATTGATTAAATGTGGTAAAAAAATTATTAGTTAATTTTAACTGTTATTAGTAGATATTCACCATCTCTATTACCGAACTAATAAGCTAACACAATCATAGGTAACCCTATCACATGGGTAACCATATCGAATGGGTAACCCTATCGGATTGGTAATCCTATCAAAATGAGTAACCCTATCGCATGGGTAACCCTATCACATGGGTAACCTTTTCAATAGGCTTTCCTTTTAAGGCTACTCTTAAAAAGGGGTTTTCTGGTCCCTGATTTTGGCTTCAAAATGTTACGTCGTATCATATTAAAACAAAAAGAGGTTTTAATCTAAGATTTAGTCTTTTTGTTTTAATTTAAGCGTCTTTTTTTCTTGGATTTAGATTTTTAATTATTTATTTTATTTAAATTCCTTTTTTGATTGGTGCAATAAAGTTGCTATAATAAGTTTTAATTAATTTTTATCTTGCAAAAAAAGCTAATTAGAATTCTCGCCAACACTAAACAGACTGAAAGTTGCAAACCATATTTTAGAAAATATAACATACTTCCCCTTCCATGTATGTATATCTTGGAAATATGTAAATTCGTCCGAAAACATCCCGAATTTTATACAAAGCGATCGAATTTACCTTCGAACCACTCTTTGAGAAGTGTTCGTAAGAACAAATTAATGTTACCGCCTGTCCATCTAAAGCTTCATTCATCAAGCCCACTAATCATGTCTATAAAAATTTACAATAAACTACCGGAATTTATAAAAGAAGAATCAAATAAAATAAAATATGGAAAATCAATAAAATCTATTCTTTTAAAAAATTGCTACTATACAATAAATGAATACCTAAATGACGAAAATCTAATAAAATTAAAAAATATATAACCAAATTAATTAATACAATGACAACAAATATTACAATTTATTTTATTTCTCAAATTCAAGTTTATATAAATGTTTAATAATATAATCTAATAAAAATATGTAATTAGCTGTTATTTTATATAAAATAAATTAATAACTATCACCAAATTAGTCGATATCTATAAATTGAATATACAGTAAATTTTAGAAAGTAAGTAAATTATGTATGTAGTAATAATAGGTGTTTATTTGTTCTTTTGTATTGAAATATTATGTAATTATGGCGTCATCCTCTCTGTCCGTCTACTACAAATTGTATTGTTGTGCCCGAACAGGGTCTATAATGAACTGTCTACATCATACTTTATAACATCCTTGTAACATTATAGAACGCAATAAAATATTTGAATTGAATTGAATTAAGTTTTTTCAAATACAATTATTAATAAACAACATAATAACTAGTAAGTACGTAGGTAACGTGCCTACGCGCTAGCCTAGGAATTAGGATGGATGTAAATTAACATTCGACGCACGTAACATATTTAATTACTTTTAAAAAATCATTGAATCTACTAACCAATCAAGAAATATTAAAAGGATATTAATTTTATTGGATGTAAAGTAAACAAATACTAAACGATAGCACGTTTTATTGCATAACAAAAACATAAGTAAGGTTTTTGGATTTATTTTTTTATTACAAAGGTAGTCCTGCCTCATTTTAATTTTATAAAGTTTAATTCACACCATTTATACGTACTTATTTTGAATAATCTTAATTCATGCAACGCATTTAAAAGATTTATCGTACCTATGCTATTTACAATTTTTGACAATGTGGATGTTGACTGAAAAAAACATCTGCTGTTATTTTCTTGGTTGAAGATTAACTTTGACGCCATTGCGTGATCGAAGTATGAGGTCGGCAGCAAGCTCTGGTTCCTCACCGTGTGGCAAAATTTTAAAGTTCTTGATGATGTCGGCTATGGTAACTTTCATTTCCATCACAGCGAATTTTTGTCCTGCCAAAGATAAAAAAGTAACTGCATAGTTGGTTCGTACTCCTTCTTCCAATAACGTGTACAGAGGGTAAGTAAGTAACTACTAACAGAGGACCTACGCAGTGATCCGTTGCCCGGTGCCCCTATGCATTTGGCTCTCACGTCTCTCACTCTCACACTGAGATATTGGCATGTACGAGGGAGGTCGATAGATCGATTATTGGGATAGTAGGTCCAGAGTTTGAGGATCTGTGTTATATTCAAACCTCTTATTTCTCCATAAGAATAGGGGAGACCGGAGGCAAAAGTAACATTTTTTATTTGCTATCAGATTACAGACAATTGTTAAGTTATTCTAAATATGTTTTTATGCACAGTAAAAGAAAATATATCTGGCTGTAAAAGGATCACATCCAGATGTTGATATGTATATTTTTTATTGAGTTATTTTCGATTAAATGGGAAAAGGGAGAGTGTTACAATTGCCGCCTACCCCGGGGCAAAAGTAACACCATTTCAGAGTAATAAACCTCAATAAGTAGTCAAAAATTTGTTAAAAAAATTCTCTATTTAGCTTCCTTAGCTTGGCCTTAGTTACCTAACTGAGATAAAAATATTACAAGATTTTTTAAATTAACGCACACGCATTAATTAACACGCAGTAACATAAAATAGCAACCTCTGCCACAATTTTACACGACGCTATTTTAAACATAATAACAGTTTTTATTCCAAACGTGGAAAGGGAGGTAGGCAAGAGATTTTAAAATATCTACTACTAATTACATCCTCTTTGCTAGTGCTTTTACAAATATTGAGGAAGTTTCTAAGCTTGTAAAATACCTAGAGCCATTTAAAATTCCTCACCTTATTTCAGTTAGGTACCTTTTTACCTACTTTATACTAGCAGTATAGTGTAATTAAATAGATTTCAAAGATTACCTACATACCTACGTATAATTTTATTACCTAGTACCTAGGTAAGGTTAAATGTAGGTGTTTGGTTAAAAAAATACAAATTTGGATTAATCATCTGACGTCTGCATTTTTTGAAACTAAACAGGTAAAATAAGTAGTCCGCCTTCGCATGCATGACCTCGGCAACCAGTTTTATACAGTCCTTTGTACGACCTCTGTCAATTAAAATGGTTCGTTATGTTCTTATAAACAGTGACAAGTGCGAGTCGAACAAATGCACGACAGCATTTAGTTAATAACATTTTTAGACCTTGAAGATTAATATTTATAATCAGTACCGTCTGACGGGTTTATTAAGATACCTACCCAAAAAGTTTTTATGAATATTATTTTGTAATTAATAGTAAGTAAATAAGAATACCACTGTGACGACCATTTGGATCAGCGGTAGTAAACGCTGCTTCTGAGCCATGGGTAGCGGGTTCGATCCCCGCACAGTATAAATATTTGTGTGCATGAACATGTCTGTTTGTACTGGTCTGGGTGTTTTCTATGTTGTATATGTAGTAGTAGTATATGAGTAAGTTCGGTTGTCTAGTAGCCCATTCGACAGGGTACTTAATAGTAGCCTAATATGCGACTAGATGGCTCTGTGTGGCCCAGTGAGGCATGTCTTAAAATATTTATTTTATTTATACCTATTCTATCATTGAATAATTACATACGAATGTTTGTGTAGGTATTTAGATTAATTACCTGCTAAACCAGTAAATATTTTATATTTTTCGACTTAAGTATTACTACCTATTTAAAATTATTTAAAGTGACTTACTATTTAAAATAACTTAAAGGACTTTTCTGCATCTAAAAGCAGGTTATAGCTTCCATACAGTTCTTACCGATGCAATTCCTAGCTCCCGCGCTGAAAGGCAGCCAGTAAAAGGGGTTTCTGTTGTGGCTCTCAAAGCGCTCAGGCTTGAAGTCCAGAGGGTCCTCATAGAGCTCAGGGTTTCGCTGCATGTTGAAGAAGTCCATCACTACAGACGTGTCTTTTGGTAACCGCATCCCGGCTATTTCTGGATCAAAAACTTGTTACTTATAATGTGGTCTAGGATTTAGAGAATATTGCTTTCAAATCGAAGTTTGAAATAAACAGGTAGGCAGAACGAGGACCATTGGTTTACGTTATAGCAGTACTTCTCATGAATATAGCTTTTGACTGGTCTTTAAAGTCTTGGACAAAATGTAATTCACGTTCAATATTTATTATTTTTGTACCATTGTAAAAAATAATTGTAGAAGTATATCCCTGGTTACCAAATAGTATACTTATAGTTTGTCCTGGTATCATCTTAACTTTGTTTTCGTATTTCAATATGGTGCCCTCTTCAAGACACAAAGACAAACATTTTTTTTCGAATATTGTCTTTTATCTCTTTCAAACATAGTAGAGGACATAGGCCTCCACTATCGATCGCTCCCGAGCCATCCGCATTCAGCAGTTTTCCACGAGCTTTACCAAATTTACCCATAGATTTGATATTGTATACTAAATCTATGGATTTACCTACCCACAGGTCGTCGCCTGGAGTGCGGTCGGGATTTTAACTTTAACGAGATTAACTTCAAGAATTTTAAGGCGATATATTTTTTTATTTATTTATTTAAACTTTATTGCACAAATTAGTAAAATGTACATAAGGTGGACTTAATGCCAGATGGCATTCTCTACCAGTCAGACCTTTGGGTCAAACAGAAATGTTTTGTAGGCAGTGCGATATTTAAAACAAAAAAAAAACTTTACATTTGATAGAAAAAAAAAATGAAGATCAGACGGAACTAAAAAAAAAAAAAAAAGAACACGTAATATAAACTACATATATACAACAGCAATATACATAATATAAACTACATACTAATAATAATTACACTAATACAATACTATGTAATAAAATTTAAAAAAAAAAAAGTAAATTATAACAGATGGCGACGAATTTAGTGAAAGCAGAGTTTATGACGATAGATATATATATATATACGAGTATGGTCACTATACCAGGAACTTACCAACGTCCCGATGAATTGTTCTCTCAATCATAGGTACTGAAGGATACAGTCTTAACGATTCCTTTATTACTAGGTCCAAATACTTCATTTGTTGTAGCTCACTGAAAATAAAAGAAGGCTAGTGGAGCATAATCTATATCTCGCTAGACTACGTTTATTGGGATGTCTTTACGTACCGAAGTTAGAAGGAACGTAGCTTATTAAGTTAAAGATTCCCTTTTTTCTAAAATAATTAGGTTTTAATGTCAATAGCTTAAGTTAAAGATTCCTTTTTTTCTAAAATAATTAAGTTATTAATCAGTATTTAAACTTGAAAAATTATATTTTGTCCGGCATGCATGGAGATGAGGGTTCGAGTCCCGCCTGAGACATAATTTTTCATGTTTGAATACTGACATTATAATTGCAATTAAGTTGCTATAATATCATACAAAGAGTTTTCTACAAGGGCAGTTTTCTTCAAGTTGATAATATCATTAACATTTATTCATAAACATTTCCTATTACTGTCATGTTGGTTCTTCTAGATTAAAACTCGCCTTGTATTCCATTTATTTATGAGGTATTCTGCTAAGGTACGCTAAAGAAACCCAACGTTAAGCTACTCGTATTAGACAACGTGTTCCTTTTGATATCCCATAACTGTAAGGTTTTAATATAAAACGTTTTATTATATTTCTATAGGTAAAAATAATATAAAACGCCCTAGAACATGTGGTTCAAAAATCAATAGTTTCGAATATAACATCAATGTTAGTTAATTTGTCAAAAAAATTTAAGCAGTATGGCGAATCCTTAGTTTGCGAGACGTTGGCAAACTTATACTAAAGTAGTAAAGCAGCGGGAGAGCGTACCTTGTAAAAAACATTGACGTGTGTGGGTGTTTCATTGATAAGTAGGTAATACGAGAAAATCGTTTTCATTCAAAAGTTCATTTATAACAAGGTAAGGGTGTTTTACATAAACAGTCGTGACTCCTTAGAATTATTTTGTATGAAGAAATTAAACAAAAAATAAAAAATTGAAAAATAATTCATAATTATGCAATTTGATTCTTTACCATGGTCTGTTTAATTATTAATACCTTAGAGTTATGGGATATCAAAAGGAACAAGTTGTATAGGCTGCCATGGCACAGCATGTTCACCAAAAAAAATTTAAAAAAAATACTAAGTTGCTCGTAGGTCTTTCCACCGTGTGTAAGCAAACGCAAGTTAATCGACATATTTTGCCACTTTACATGGTAGGTACCATCTTCAAGAGAAGAGTGGTATCTTCACTTTGGCGAAGTGTTACAGTAAGTGTTAAAAAGGTGTTTAGAAGCGGAAGCTAAATCGTTAGTTAGTACTTAGTACGCTAACTGTTCTGCGATTGAACTTATTATGTAAGTACTTATTATTTAAGTTGTCTTTATTTAGTAATGAAATAATAACCTGAAGGTTGGATCTCTTCCAAGGTTGTCACCAAATATGGTTTTCTGTTCCTCAAAAAGCTTCTCTTGAACGTTTTCATTATTGGATAGGCAATAAATACAATATACCAAGCCGGATGTCGTAGTGTCGTGACCCTATGCAGGAAATATTTTGTTAATTTAATTAAAATCGCCATGATATTCGAAGGGGTAATATTGTACCTAATTACAAGTAAGTATACTAAGTTTAGCTAAAAATGACGAAGAAGGAATGGAATGGATGTAAAGGGTGGCCCTTTTAACTAATAAACTGTACTTACATTTTTTTTCTAGGTATATAAATAAGATAAGTACCTATTTATCTGTTAAATATAATGATATAACTTAAATTTGAGCTTTCTGTACAAATTAACATTGCACGTATTAAATATGTACGAGATTGGCTGTCTTTTCTTGTAGTTTTAAAACTTGACTAAATGCTTAATTACTTACCTCGAACATAAAAGTGTCTACTTCTTCTCTAATACTTTCATCGCTAATTTTCTGACCATCTACTTCTGCTAAAAGCAGTAAATCTAAGAATGCATGTTTGTTCTTGATACCTGAAACATTTTGTATCATACATTTCAAAACTCAATTTGTTGCTGCGAAATGTAGTACAGTTACCGCCATCTTTGTCTTCTTAAGTCATGGTCATATTGTATTCGTGTTCATAGGATAATTATTATAAATATAAGTTATAATTTATGTACTTAGTACAAAGAAAAAAGTTTTTAATTTTTAAATTAGTTCCATATGTGAGTAGAGCCATATGTGACGTTGGTGGCAATCAATGTCCAAAATGTCTGAAAATATCCAATATGCTTGGTTACATTGGTCAGATACTTAAATAGTGTACCTACTTTACGCACTTTCTTTATTATTGTGTAGCTGTGTCTATTCTGTCTGTAGGCATTAGGTCCTAAAACCTGCCAGTCACCTACACGTTAACACCATTTAAAAACTTTTACAGTTTTTTGGACATCGTTTAGTCTTTTTTCAAATTTAGTAGATAAGTACCTACTTAGTTTGTTATCTAAATCAAAGAAGCCTAAGTACCAGGAGGAATAAATAAAATCTTGACATTTTAGTTCTAAGCAATACCTACTTCAAGTTTACCTACTAATAAATATGCTTAGATTTTGTTATTCTGTATTACTTATGTTCATATGTGACCTCTAATTTTTTGTTTATCTTTAAATGTAAAATATACACAAAATACTCATTTAGCTATCGAAATTTTGTAAAAGGCCTCCTAATATTCTTTAAATGGTAATTTGATACTATCTAACAAGGTCACAAATAATACAAAATTTAATTAGAGTTATATTTAAGTGATTGATGTCGAATCGCAGTGTACGGTAAAACCGATACTGGTTTATGTTACACAGCCACACTGTATGTAGATTAAGTTTTTCTATTATGATTTTAATAAATAAATAAAACAATAAAATAAATTTGTGGTGTACCTACATTTCAGAACTCCGGTTTGCTCGCGGAACAGTTTAGGATGACATCAATTGTGTTTTGTTTTATCTAACACACTCTTCTAAATAATTTTGACGACAGTTTTATAATTTTAATAAACATTATTCTCTTATTTGTTTTGTAATAGCTAGAACATATATCTTAATGACAAGAAATCCTCTAAAGACTTAAAAATTTTACTTCTTACGCTAACGTGGTGACTCCTGCGTAACCTTTTTTTTTTGTTTAATATTTACATTGGTTTGACAAAAATAAAAACGTGGAGTGTGTGTACGTAAGAATATTCTTAGCAATGACACCTCACCAATTTCAGCCTGTGGCCCCAAGTCAGTTATCTTAGCATTTCTTAGTTCTTCCCTTCTGGCGTTGATGACCTTCCTGGTTTGACCATGGAGGATTTTTAAGGCCTTCTCCTGTTCGGCCTTGTATGGCAGCAGATTGAACACCACGTCTGGTGCCACGAATGGGTTTCGCATACGCATAGAGGCGATTGATGACATTCTGTTAAGAAAATTGTTGATAAAATAATATGTTAGATTCGATTCTTTATAGATTTTTCATATTCGTAACAAATCTGTAAAATGACTTTTGCTATATGAACTGTGTTGAATCAATAATCTCAAAAAAGAATGGTATGGAACAGCTCAGTTACTTAAGCAGAAGAAATCCAGTTAAAGTGTCTATGACAGTGTAAATGCCTCGGTGCGAATTTTACTGGCTGTCTCAACAATAGTACCTAATCAAGAAAAAAAAATTAAAATTTTATAGAGTACATACCTACGTGTGTTACTTGTATCTTACATACCTATTACCTACTCATTGTCAGTTTGCGTAATAATGTGGTAATTAGATAGGTACTTACATATCCACTGCTTTTACGAATTCTGAGTCGTGGTCACCTTGCGCGTTGACTGACACACCCATTATAGATTCTGCGAGGACAATTTATAATAAGGACCCAGAGGTTTCACTTCACAAAATAATGCCGGTGTATTCGGCTCTAAGAGAGAGGCCACACGGACGCGCTGCGTTGCGCTGCGGTGACGGAGCGTCGTCGGTGCGTTATATTACATACAAATTGAAGAGCATGCCACACGGTCCGTTGTGGCGACGCACGTCGTCGCAAAGTCGTGAACTTGAAGGCGAGAGACGAAGCGGGGGGAGAGGTGCAGCGCTCCGACGCCGGAACGACGACGCACGCGCAGTACAAACTAAACCTAATTTTAACGTACGACGACGCTTGGACAACGCAGCGCAGCGCGCGACGACGCATCGGATCGTGTGGTACCCATTCCGTCGAAAACTTGCGCAACGCGTCCGTGTGGCCTCTCTCTTACTGTGGTTCCTATTTATATTATAAATTTAAAAGTATGGATGGATGTCTGTTACTGAATTATCAGAAAACACACATCGAATATTAAGACAGTTTTGAAAATACATGTGATAATGACTACATACGAGTACAATTGTATGAAAGCATCAGAACCAAAGATGTGTACCAAATAATACCTAGATTATTGTTAACAGGAAGGGGACAAAATTTCAATTGAGTATTATTATTGTAACCCAAAAATACTATTAGGTGTTAAAATATGAAATTGCCGTTTTGTATGAACGTAATCGAGAAAAGTCATTTTTCCATACTAACAATTTTTTAGTTTTTTTAAAAACTCCTGAACCGTTTTCGATGCAATTAAAAGTGAAAGTTAGATGGTTATAAAGCTACGCATTATAGTATTTAAATTTCTGAAAATCAAAGTATATAATACAAATATACTTAATTGAAGCAAGAAGGTCAGCTGACACATTGTAAGGGGTCTTTTCAACGACTTCCTTTGAAGTAATAGGCACTAGTATTGCATTTTTTTTTTGAGTCAAATGTTACTTTATTTAGTTTTTCATACAATACAAAAAGAATTACGCAATAATATGACTATACTTAAGAGCTATAATATTTTGGGTATAAACAAAATTAAAAGTGGGAAAATAATCGGCAATTTCATACTTTAACCCCTATTACAAATAAAACCGTTTAAAATGGCTGAAGCGTTTCAAATAAACATGTTTACAATTTAATAAATCATCTGTTAATTAAAATGCTTTTACTTATTATACATAACTTACCTATAACAAATTTTGCAACAATATAGGTATGAAGTGTATGTAAATGAGCCAAGCAACACAATTGTCATTGTTTCATTTAAGATTAAAATGTAATATTTATCATTGTTTCGTTTGTTAGTTCAGGAATGGAGACTCACAGTGTTTTCTAAGATTGATAATTAGGTAAGCATTACCTGTATTACTTGAGTAATCATAGTCCTCCTAATACATTTTGATTCTCTTGGGAGTCTCGAAATATTAGTTTTAAGCGGCAGTTTTACGTTAACGTAGAAGTTTTATTTTTAACAGCTTTATGGAACTCTACGCGTTCCCGAGACCCGTGATAAACGGTTTTGACTTTTCTTTTGAGGCACAGAAACCTATAAAATGTCTGAAAGAATTTGAAAAGTAAAATAATGTGTGATTTTTACAGTTTTAGATACCTTTATTTTTACCTATACTCTCTTCAGAAAAATCTGCAGCAAGGGCTTACGACATGCGACAGTTGCTTATTAAGCAAAACTCGAGTCCTATAATACCTAATTGAATAAATTGTTATGTTATTAACGTAGGTAATACCACATCGAAATACTCTGTCATCTAATTGAATGACAGCCGGACATACGTTGGCTACGATTAACACGTGCAAAATTTAGGTAAGTACAACATTACATGACTACCTACTACTCGCTATCTACTTACATTCTTACTACTAGTACTTCTTCAATTTATCATGTACCTACCTACAATTTGTATTATTTTTCCGACGCACAAAAGAAGATATCTTCATTTTTAGGGTTCCGTAGACAATTTAAGAAATCCGTCCGTTTGTTACAAAAATAATAATTGGCAGTTGTCGATTGCTGAATGGCGTAAATTTGAAAATTTTCTGTCACAAACAAGTTAACTTAATTTGTGTTTTACTTTTCATTGGTCCTAATAACGGTATTAATAAAAAACTCAACTAAACTGAAGGCAACATCATTCTGTCTCTCATGTTGCTATCATTCTGAATGATCATGGGGGTATACAATTTTTTGATCATTTTGTCTCATGCCAGAGTTTGCTCAGACTGATAAAATACTATAGATTTAATATAATCTACTTATGTAAAATACTGATCGCGGAACCTTCTACTGATGTACTTACATTTTATATTCGGACCTGTTTTACGGGGCAAAAGAAGTCAGTTTTATTTTAAAATTAAAAGAACACTCCACTTCTAAGGGTCCAAAAAAGGCTCATTTTATAAGAAAATAATGTTTTCATACAGTCATCCATTATAATCAGTCTGTAGTAGGTAATACCTAATAAGAACCTTACCTGTTACGTTATCAAGTGCCGCCAAGGCAAATATAGGGAATAAGTCTATTAATGCAGACTTATCGGTAAGATTCTGCAATTTGTTTCTCAACACTTTGGCATTCTTGCAGAACACGGGAAGGAAGTTTTGCAAAATGTTGAAGTGGAACGCCGGTGTCAAAAATTTTCGATGCGCCTTCCAACGTAGTCCTGAAATAAACAAAACGTAGGTAGGTACGTTGTTAATATTTTTTTCTGTGAAGAACCATAAAAGCGAAAATTATGTATTAACAATTCATAATTTAGCAATACATAATTTTTGCTTTTATGGTTCTGTTCTTCAAGCAATCTACGAGTATAAATGTAGTCAGGACAACCCATCTGTTTTGATCTCTTTCAATTCCTGAACGACATGGGATAATATGTTATAAACTACGTTTTCACGCAGAAAATACTCAACCGATCATCATGAAACATTGTGCACATATTCCCAAAGGTAGGAAAGGACATAGAGAAGATTTCTGCCCCGCGCAATATACATACTTATTACTTAATTAGTTCACGTGGCAGAGCCACGGGCAAAAAACTGGTAAATCATAATTTAGAGTACAGTTTATATCTGGTGCCTATTAGAATGATCGATGAGTGAATAGCCATTGTCATCATTATTAGCCCACAAAAGTCCACAGCTGGATAAAGGACTTTCTAAAAAATAAGGTTTGCCGTTATCGCCAGACGCGCCGTCTTTATTGGAAAATACTTGTACTATTGCAGTATTTACTCTAAAGAGTCGTTACCCTTCAGATAGAAGTGCGGTAACCTTTTGTATTATGAACTTTTAAAGAAACCTTCAAATTTAAAAACAAGTACGGAAATGTATTTAGAAAAATAATTAATCATTACAAAGATATGCTAGTACTTAGTACAAAATTATAATTAACATGCAAATAATAAATCATCAATATTTGTATCGAATTAATTACCTGTCGAAGTAAGAAGACCATTGCCCAGCCAAGGCGCCAAAAAGTTATACGAAGTCCCTTTAGTAATTAATTCATTACTTGAGAGTATTCCCTGAAAAGAGACTCAAATGTAATATCTCACATTATCGGATAAACACAAACTATTTTTACAGTAGTAGTTATACAGGCTGTAAATGTGAATGGCATTGTAATCTGAAACATAACACCCTGTATACGAGGTGTATCGCGTTCATTTTTAATGCCAGTGTTGTACATTGTACCACCAGTTGTAAAAATATTTTAATACATTTGTTTAATTTTGACACGTAATACAAATACATAAGGTTGGTGAAATGATAAAAGTGTTTATATGCTTTTGTTGCTGTAAGTAGACCAAAACTATGGTTTACTAGAATAAGGATCAATATCGCATAACACTTTGAGTCTCATCATCAACTATTGACGCTTTACAAACATGTTTTGTATCTTAATTAAAATAGTTGCAAGGAAACCTAAGTTCTTATTAATATCAATGGATGGACACCGACATCATTATCTCGTTTTCGGCCTTAGACAAATTCTGATTAAACAAAGTGTTTTTAATATAGCCTACACTTTATCGAATTAAACAGATAAGAGTGTATACTAATATTATACCTACATGAAACTATGGTCAATTGGCTATAACGACCATGACAGTTTGTATGGTAAATTATCTCATTTTCTTTCCTAAGTTGCTTTAAAGCAAAGGCACAATTAATGGCACAATTAATGGAGATAGCCCTAAAGGTACCTACTCTAAAACAAAGAAACTGTTATAATTTAAATAAATTATAGATCTTCGGATTGCCAAGCTGCCAAGTAAGCAGGGCACGATTCGTCTGAAATTCAACACTCGTCGAAAAAGAACTTAAGCCTTACTACGTAACGTGAAGTCCGCATACGGATCTATCTGTCTCTTTTAGATATTGTTAGACATTAGTATGAATGAAAGCGATAGATGGATGGACTGCAATTAGGGTACTGAGTAAAGCCTAAGGCCCGGACACCACCAAAAGCGCAGGAGAGAAAAGCGCTGTTGTGTTTTAAGACAGATATCAATCAAAGGCGAGTTCGTTTCAGTCAGCTCTAGTTGTCATTGTATCAAGGAAGACAGCTCTAAATTAAATTAAATTAAATTAAATTAAGTATTCTTTATTCAATATACACTGCTCTCTCTCCGCAATGCACCAGGATTACTTGGAGTTGGACGTTTCAACAATTATGCTGCGACACTTATCAGTTCATTGCCTCGGCGTTTTAATATAAACATTGTTTTTATTTTAGTTCATCAATCATCATACTACAGCAGTAAAAAATATTGTCAGCTTATACTTCTACTGATACTCTTAATTAAACACAATATTGTTTATGTTAGCTTAAATATAAAGTCTTAATGTCTTCCATGGTATTTTTTTATATATTAGGGGTTAAAGTATGAAATTGCCGTTTTGTATCGACGAAATCGAGAAAAGTAATTTTTCCATACTAACAATTTTTTAGTTTTTTTAAAAACGCCTGAACCGTTTTCGATGCAATTAAATGTGAAAGTTAGATGGTTATAAAGCTACGCATTATAGTATTTAAATTTCTGAAAATCAAAGTATATAATACAAATATACTTAATTGAAGCAAGAAGGTCAGCTGACACATTGTAAGGGGTCTTTTCAACGACTTCCTTTGAAGTAATAGGCACTAGTATTGCATTTTTTTTAGTCAAAAGTTATTTTATTTAGTTTTTGATACAATACAAAAAGAATTACGCAATAATATGACTATACTTAAGAGCTATAAACAAAATAAAAAGTGGGAAAATAATCGGCAATTTCATACTTTAACCCCTATTATGTTCATTGACATCACAAACTATATAGGGTGTTAAATAAATGGTGTTACAAGCTGAAACCAGCCTTTTTTTAAACAAAATGTAGGTATTTAAATTCTATGGAGAAGTCAAAAACTTCAAAGCATTATTTTTAAATTTACATTTCCTTACTACACACACACAAACTCAGGTACAGAATTGAAGAAAAAAACATGTTTTACTTAACATTTACATGCGTATATTAAAAAAGGCTGGTTTTAGCTTGTAATATCGTTTACCTAACAGCCTGTATATTTGCAAAAATATCACATCCATTGAAAGCATGCTTCTTCTCATATTTTACAGAGGTAAAAGAAGGACAAAGTAACAAAACGACTTTCGCCTTTACAAAATCTTTACCTCAATAAGTTTTGGATTTGAAGTTAAAACGTATCGCTTCGAAAACAGATGAATAAATGCAGCATTGTTGTATTCGGTTTCCAATCGCTTCAATACTCTTATCATTTCTGTAAAAAGTAATTGTAATTGTAAAATCTGACAACAGAATTAAAAGTTTCGAACTCGAGGGAACAAACATTTCGCTAATAATGTGCTACTTAAGTTCATTGCACACCTTGCACAAATTTTCATTTTTTTAAAGTTACTTTGTGTTATTTTATTGTCACTACCAAGAACTAAACCAGCGTCGAACAGAGAACAGAGTGCACTCTGTTCCTCGGCATATTATTATTATGTTGTGTCTTCATGTAATATTAAACTGTATGAATCCCTTGAAATGGGCGTCAACCAACTCAAGGTCCCGACCTCTCAGTTTGAGGCCTGGTGCTTAATTCCTGTTTTTTTTTAAAAGTCAGTTTGACATTTCTAGCGATACACATAACGAGATATTTGTTTCTTGTAAGTGAATACGAGGCTTTACACTAGCCCAGCGTTTCCCATTTGCCGGGTCGCGACCCGGTACCGAGCCATCAAAATGAAATACCGGGTCGCAACATTCCCGCCTTGTTTTAAAATTAATACCTATAGATAGACGCATAAAAAAACTTCTTTCGTCATTTTCTGCGAACTTGGGTAAAAAATTACAGCAGCTCTATACTTCGCTCCAAATTTAAGTGACTAAATAGTGTATAATAATATTTCTACTATCGGTAAATGTATATTATTTTATTTAATATAAATTAGCGGGCCAGCCATGGCAGAATAATGTTTGGGAAACACTGCTCTAGCCCAATTGGCCATGAAATTGTCATGGTCATGGAACAAGTGGTTGCGGGACCGAGTCATAGTTCAGTCATATTTCAGATCAGAGTGTGTCTGTGGCTTTGATTTAAAACAATTTTATAAAATATCATGGGTCGAAACATACATTATGTTTTGGTGCAATCCAAACTGATCGGTCTAATGATCGATTTGATATGGAGTACCTTTTCAAAATATTCTTTGGAAAAATTCCACTAATTCCATTCCTGAAACTTTGTTTGAAATGATGCGTGCTCTATAAAATACTACGTCGCTAGAATGCTACGGGTAGTGTAGCATTTTCTTCTTCCAGTCGAATTTGTGTAAAAGCTAAATGGATAACTGTATGTTATTGTAAGTCTATATGCCCATTGTTGTATAGATGAAAACATACTGATAAAGTTTAATGACATTTCGCATTAAGTACTATATCACTTATCTTATCGAATACAAATGACCGTGCCTAACCACAGACAACCAAATAATTTTAAGAAGTATGTAATTATATTATGATATGTTAATGAAATACCTCTTAAAATCAAAGCACGACAGGACTTGGCATTCCTTTCTTATATTTGTGAAAAATATGATTTAATCCCTCAACCCCCAGGAGGCACTCAGGGCACCCGAGTGCCTCCTGGGGGTTGAGGGATTAAGACAAATTAAAAAAATATACAAAAACTAACTACCTACTTACATTAATATTTAAGTAAAATAACTATTTTAATGAAAAATTACTATCATTTTCAGTAAAAATAATGTCTTAGGCGGGACATAATTTTCAAGTTTAAATACTGATATTATAATTTCAATTCAATTACTTAAATATCCTATAAAGTAAGAAAAGTTACTATTTGTTTCTGTCTTCAATAAGAGCAACTTAAAAAAAAATTTTGGACTTACCCGAAGAATTTACGGCCAGTAGATGACCGTTCCCTATCAATGGGAATGGTACGGGACCCTTTATATTTGTTTTACTTCTATCAAGCATTAGGGACAGCCATGAAAATAGGGCTATCGCACATAGAGCCACTAACACTACAATAAACACCATGATCGGTTACACTCGCGGGCTAAATGTAATTCGTCCACTGGTGATTGTTGCGAGGTAGGCACGTCCTATTTTATCGAACGCGCTATGTAGACTGAAGTCTGACAGTCTGTGTCAATTTGCATAATTTGTTTTATGCCTCAGCCATAACAGACTATGCTCTTTGCACTGCAAGTACACATAACCAAGTTTTGGCAGTATTATAATTACTTTCGTAACTCTTAAGTTCCAATAAAAACATAATATCAATTGATTGAGTAGCAGTCGGTCAGTTTTTCAGATCTCTTAAAAAGTAGCTAATTGAGGGGGTACAGAAGTAGTGTTCTCACCTATGCCTCAATTTTAATAAAGAGGTAGATAGGTACAAAATCTTAAATGTAAATGGAGTGTCATTAGATTGCTTCTATTCACGCATATACCTACTCGTACAATACAAAGTACATACATTTGACATTGAAAGTGGCTATAAGACTATGTTTATGTTTGTTACAAATAATAGTAGGTACCTACATATTCCTGGATTATTCCTATCACAGTTTAAATTCATTTCGAAAATGTATGTATCTAGGTGCTTTATTGAAAGACATATTATTTCAGTAGGTATTTAAGAGTTTTATTAGAAAAAAAACTTGTCCCTACGTGCATAGATTTGTCATAATGCGAATAAACTGATATTTATGTGAGGGACAATAATTTGTGTTTAAACAATGTACTTGTGACATAGAGAGTTTGAAAACATATCTAAATGGAAATGCTTTTATTAGAAAATAGCATACATTTGGTGTGGTGGGATCTACCTCCTAGTGGTCCACCCTGGGCAACGGCATCTATGGTTTTCTAACCAATGATGACGGCTAACAGATCCCTTTATGGTGGTTGGCTTTGTAAGAGGCCGTCTGGATGCTACCACCCTCCTGCCGGAGTCCAGCGCCAAACAGGTTTTCTGTGTTCCGCTGGTGTGTGGGAGAACCACGGGGGAGAACCATTACTTCTGGGTAAGCTCGCTCCAACTTAGGCTTCTTCTTAACCGTATAGTTAAGAGGAAAAACTACGGGCGAGAGAATTGAAAAATAGGAAATTTGTAAAATCTATTGTTGTCGCGCAGTGCCAAACGCATTCACCGCAGAGTGTGATAGAACCAACTGGTTCTTGGACCGAAAATACCTACTAAAAACACACCAAACCAACGTTTCGTAGTCCCCCGATTACTTTTCCAAAACTAGACTGATTTAAATACTTTTTTCATTACAAATTAAAGAAAGGCTTTGGCCGTGTTCGTATGTTTTCCTTTTTTTCTAAAATTTAGCTAAATTTGTTTTCTGGATGTTTGAACACTGCGGAAAATCTGGCGAATTTTTTCGGTTTTTGAGGGCTCATATCTTTTTTATTAATTAATTTATGAAAAAACAGAAAACATAGAAACATGCTAATAGTGGCCATAGATTTTTATGATAAAAATTATTGCTCTACTGGCATTATCCAGGGAGGAAACAGGGGACTATACGTTTGTATGGAAAAACGGCCGTGGTGTTTCCTCTTAAGAATGTAGTCAAGAGCAATACCATTATTTATGAAAAAAAAAATACAAATTAAAAATAACATACACATACCTAGGTAGTTAATGTTGTTTTGTGTGAAGACTGTGTTTTTATGATGGCATCCTAATTAATATTATAGAAATGCTAAAAGTAACTATGTCTGTTTTACTGTCTGTTACGTTTTCACGCCTAAACTGCTGAATCGATTTTGATGAAATGCGGTATAAAAACAGATTAGACCTTTAGGAAGAACATAAGCTATTTGTACTTCACTGCACACAATTTTCTGCCCGCGCAATATAGGTACTTAACGTGTAGTTCAAGCGGGCTGAGTCGCGGGTGAAAAACTAGTTTTCCAATAAATATAGTAGGTAGGTAAGTCAGTGATCCTATTCTGATAACTCATTCCATCTGATACAACACATGCCATCTTGCTTTTAATTCACTTGGCCAGTGACTTACGGCCTTGGCTTACGGCAGAAGGTGAACATTTGATATCTATTATCTTACTAGGTCGAACTTTGTGTCAATGATCAAACCAACTCATATAAGTCGTAGACAGTCGACTAATTAAGTAATTATTACTACAACTCGAAGCAAAAACTTGTTTTTATCATTCTTGATCGTGACCTTGTTGTAAGCAATTATTACACTTGTGTGCAAAGGCAAAATAAAACAATCTTTCTTGAATAGATACGCATTATAAACTTGTTATGGACTTGTTGACTAAACAAAACCGTGACAATACACAACACATGTGTTAGTGTCAGTAGTAGTAGTACTAGATAAGAACGGTTAGCATCTAAATAATACAATGAAAAATGAACAACTTGTCCATTCAACTCCATTCCCCTACGAAATCTCTTGCAAACAAACAACTTGTTACTTTAGCAACTTAACCATGCTGACTGTACTACACTTTAGATTTTAGGCTTAATTCGTAAAAGCTCTACGATTTACGAGTTCATAAGTTTACTGATATGAAAATAATTGAATCTTATTTTAAGTTATCATAAAAGTTTTTTTTAAATAGGTATAAGAAGAGCGGGATCTCCTATAAATAAGTAACGCAGATATTATCTGCTTAAAAAAACGGATGGTTGCAAATACTTGTTTGTTGAATTGAACATGAAATGAATTAAACATTTTCATTTCAAAACCACCACTATGGGTAAGTATATGTAATTAGTACCTACTAGTATCCATTATAATATTTTAATAGCTTATGTGCCTGTTTCTTATCTCTTTACGCTTTCTTCATAAAATGGAATATCATCCCAGAAACCATCCTTTAAAGCAGCGGTCGGCGAACAGCGGCCCGTGGCCCGCATGCGGCCCGCGGACCTCTTACTTGCAGCCTGTAAATGTTTTGTAAATATAAAATTAAGTGCATGAACGAATCATGTTAAGAACTTGAGTGCCATTCTACGAATTGCAACTACAATTTTTTTATTTTTTTTTATTTCAATGGGATATGACCAATAACCAATTAGACGTTAACCCGTCCTCTGTTACGCTTTTACATTTGATTTAGGGCCGTTAGTGACAGCTATCTGACAGCCCGCCCTTTTTAATTTCTTAGACATCGAAAATTGGTTTATACTACCATTACTGTATAATTAATATCACAAGTGCGGGCCGCCATTAGTTTATTTCGCTACCTTATGGCCCTTGCCTGCCATAAGGTTTCCGACCGCCACTTTAAAGTAGTTATGAAAATTTTTCTCCCCTTTCCATCCGGATGAACGTCTATGAAATTAATAATTCATAATCCCAATCAGGTAGAATTCGGTAACAACTTTGAAACATAAAAAATACTTAGTTTAGTCCTAATAAGTGGATTCAATATTTTATTTGACGTGTAGAATACCAGAAAGATTAAAAAAAAAGATTTCTACTCGGTACGATATTAGCAGATAACCAAAAAAAGGGAAATGCGTTATTATGACTTATGGTCGATTCCCTACTTCCCGAGCGGACGAAGTGATTTTTTAACATCTGCACTTGTTACGGCAGTTTTTAACAAAAAATAAGAAAATGAAATTTTTGGTTAGATTTGGCAAACAATGACAGAATGCATATGGAGAACTAAAAATACTATAAGCACCACTCAAATTAAACACATTTAACTCAAATGGAAACCTCTAAAAATATTATTATTTTATTACAGAAACAAAGTCCGTCTTCGACCTTGCGTTTCCCGCGCAAATCTCCCCATACGATTTTTTTCATAGTATCGGTTTCCGTCGAGTCCATACAGCCTAGTCTTTAGATAGAAAGCACAATGACAGGTTAAGTGTCTTTTACTATCCGCTGGTTCGTAATAGTCCGCATAGTATCTCTTTCGTTGTTTATTGCCGTCTATAGTTCCTGCACGTTCCCTCACAGACTTTTCATAAACACAATTTTTTGATAAATAGTAATAGTAAACATGCATGGACCGTGCTACAGCTCACTGAGAGGCATGTGGCACATAAACCGAACCGATTAAGCCGCATAATCGGTGAGCAGATACTTTGTGCAGCAGCATGCAAGCAAGCTGTCAACGGCTGTATAGACTCCGCCTAAAGTCGTGAGTCGTGAAGCTATTACTTAAAAAAAGCGAGCTGTCAGAGTGACAGACAGCTGTTGGTTGAAGTTAAAATAATGTCCACAGTTTTTTTCTGATTGAATTGTTGTGATTTTACTGAACTATAATTCGTATTACCTATAAGTTCTACAATGTCGTTCGGCAGCCTCATCTCTGGTGTTAAAGCGAATTCTGTGTTAAAAGGTTATTTGGGTTACTTACAAATATATATTTTTGAGGTTATATTTTTTAAAATGATTTTGGGCTTCCTTCGCAGAATTTGTACGAAATGCAAGTAAGAAGACAGGAGGAAGTACAAAGAATACCAATTGTAAAGTGAAGCCTAAACACAGGGGTTGGAAAGTGCAGGACGGTCACTTTGTCCAACAGGGACATATTTTGGCTACTCAGAGGACTCCTAGATTCCACCCCGGTCTTAACGTAAGTAATAAAGCAAGTTAATTGCTTTAATTCAGTGTTTTCCAAACATTGTTCTGCCATGGCCCGGTAATTTTCACACTGCCCCTGTGTGACCCACTTAATACTTTTAAAATCAAACTGGTTCTATTAGGTCAAATAATACACATTTATTAATAGCACAAATGTTTTATTAATACTACTACTATGCTTTACTAAAGAATTCAAGTTTCCCAATGATGCCGAAAGTTTAAGAAGAATATTATTTACAGTGCGTCGATAGATACGAGGGCGGGTCAATAAGTCCGTGACTTTTGGAATAAAACACAGATTTTTTGATAAACAAATAATTTTATTTTTCAACGTAGTCTCCCTTGAGCTCTATACACTTTGTCCAACGCTTCTCCAATTTTTTTATCCCTTCCAAAAAATATGATTTGTCGAGGTCCTCAAAATAGGCCTTTGTTTGCGAGATGACTTCATCATTGGAGTCAAATCTTTTTCCACCAAGCCATTTCTTCAGGTTTGGGAACAAAAAGTAGTCACTCGGAGCCAAATCTGGAGAATAGGGCGGATGAGGGAGCAATTCATAGCCCAATTCATGGATTTTTGCCATGGCAACTGCACATGTGTGCACCCTTGCATTGTCTTGATGGAAAAGAACTTTTTTCTTGGCCAAATGAGGTCGGTTTTTTTTCAAATCGTCATTGAAGCGGTCCAATAAGTTGGCATAATATTCCCCATTGATTGTTCTTCCCTTTTGAAGGTAGTCAATGTGGATTATCCCACGTGCATCCCAAAAAACAGTCGCCATAACTTTATTGGCTGACAAACCCACCTTGGCCTTCTTTGGCGCCGATTCACCCTTAGAAACCCACTGTTTTGACTGTTGTTTGGTCTCTGGTGTGTTGTGATGGATCCATGTTTCGTCCACGGTTACAAAACGGCGCGAAAACTCCTCCATATTGCGACTAAACAACGCCAAACCTTCCTGTGAAGTTGTTACACGATTGCGTTTGTGGTCGACTGTGAGCAAACGCGGCACCCATCTTGCGGAAAGCTTTCTCTAGCCCAAGTGATCTTTCAAAATTGAAACCACTGAGCCATGCGAGATCCCTACGGCTTCCACAATCTCTTGCACTTTCAATCTTTGGTCGGCCAACACCATATCGTGAATTTTTTCGATTGTTTCGGGTGTAGAGACCTCAACTGGGCGTCCAGGACGTTCGGCATCTTCAGTGCTTGTACGGCCACAATGAAATTCAGTAAACCACTTTTTTACCATTGAAATCGATGGTGCAGAGTCCCCATAGTATTTATCAAGCTTAGCCTTGGTCTCGGTAATGGTTTTTTTTCGCAAAAAATAATGCTTAATAAGCACACGAAATTCACTTTTTTCCATTTATTCCTCAAATTACTGGGTAGTTTGATAAAGATAGCTGTCGGACACAAACTAACTGACGCAGCAAGTTCAAATTTTGATAGGAGTCAACTGACAGATACCTGTTGCCAGGAGTAGTGTTGCTTTTTCGGTAAAGAGGTCAGAAATTCAAAAAGTCACGGACTTATTGACCCGCCCTCGTAGTAGGTATTATTTTATAAACAAGGTGGGAATGTTGCGAACCGGTATTTTATTTTGATGGCCCGGTACCGGATCGCGACCTGGCAAATGGAAAATTCTGCTTTAATTTATACATACCTACTCTATTGTAATAATGCAAAATAAATCTCTCATTTCGAGGCTTAACTCACATTTTTTAGGGTTTATATATATTATTTTGATTTATTATAGGTAGATATGATCAAAATAAAATGCTAAGGAAGTGACATTAATATCCAAAATGTACCTTGGAACTTTTCCACCATTTTACAAATAAGTCAGTCCATCCATTTAACTGTGCAGGTTTTGTAATGTGAACTGTATGGGTAGATTTGATTTTTCATAATGATTATTAGTTTCATGTTTTTTGCTTAGCCCTTTTATTAAATTTATTAAATGTATATTTTAACTGGTAAGCAAAGCAACACTGTTCTTGATTGTAAAATAAATTGTAAAAACACTAGAATGTTATAAAATTACCATGCTCCTGGAGATCATTCTGATGAAATTGAATGAATCAAAAGTTTGTTCTGTTGATGGTAGGTAGGTGTTATAGTTATTATTATTATAAATCTTTTTCTTTTGCAATAGGTTGGGTTTGGTCGTAATGGAACACTCTGGGCGATGGAGCCGGGCAGAGTTGTAGTCACATGTGAGAAATTTGACCCTGACTGGGAACACACTTGGGTACAGCGGATATATGGTGGAAGAGAAGAACAAACCATTTACAAAAAGTATTTTAATGTAATACCGAAACCACAACATCAACGATTCAAGCTTATCGATGAAGTCTAATTGGTATAATTGAAGAAATATTATGTTATATTACTGAATTATTTTATAGAGATAAAGTTAATAAATTATTATTAGTAAACATTGCTGGCTGTTTAAATATTCCTCTGTCCAATTATGGTGGGTTTCTATTTTATTTTGAAATAAAAGTTTCAATAAAATATAGGAACTAGTTCCTATATTCCTATAATTATTCAATTACCAGAGTTCGGGGTAGCAGCAGCATCATCCTGAAAACTATTTCGGATAAGTTCGATTGTCCCATTCAGTCATATCTTGTCAGATTAGTGATTGGGGCAATAAAATAGATAGATAGATAGATAGATAGATAGATTTTTAGTTTTAGTTTTTATTTTTTTATTATTTATTTTTTCGTTAATTTGTTTTATGTCAATAATTATAGCTTTAAATATTACTGTTTCTAACCTAAATTGGATCACTGTAGTCTGAATAAATAAATGCATTATTATTATTATTATATTTTATTGAAACTTCTTCAAAAAAGACTTTACTTAAGTACTTACTTTAATGACCTTAAGAAGATTTCAACACAACAGTTGTGTGTTTGTTTGTCAATAATTTTGTGTCTAGTTTTTATTTTACATGAGTTAAAAATAGCCTCTGAAAAGAAAACTGAAACCTTACCCTTTTGCAAAAAGCTATTAGTGACATCTCCAAACTGTTCTGGTATTATTTAGCAAATATGAAGCAGTGTTTCTGCAAACCCTGTTTGACTAGTTCCGTATTTTGTCAGTAGATGGCGTCAATAATAAATATGTCTGAGCTTCAGCTTGCAAATAAATTTTCATATTATGTTGGTATAAAAATACATGTGGATTACTTAGCTACTAACATTATTTCACATTTAGGTAGGGTTTTCGAATTTAAGAGCTTTTACTTATAATGAAACATATTTGAAGTGTGTACCTAGGACCATTTTTAACAATCATAATCATTATAATTATATCAGTAAACTTAAACCGTATTATAATTATATTCCTAGTAAGATAGTTTGCAAACTTTTTCATTGGTTTACGTCTGCGGGCGTTAAAGGGAAGTTCCTATAACTGAGTATACAACGTGTTCCTTTTGATATCCCATAACTCTAGGGTATTAAACAGACCGTGGTAAATAATCAAATTGCGTATGAATTATTTTTCAATTATGATTTTTTTTGTTTAATTTTTTTTATACAAAATAATTCTAAAAAGTCACGACTGTTTATGTAAAACAACCTCACCTTGTTATGAATGAACTTTTGAATGAAAATTCGTACCTACTTATCAATGAAACTGGCACACGTTAATGTTTTTTACAAGTTACGCTCTCCCGCTACTTTAGAGTACACTTTAGTGTAAGTTTGCCAAACGTCTCGCAAAACTAAGGATTCGCCATACTGGTTAATTTTTTTAACAAATTTAAGTAAAATTGATGTTATATTCGAAACTATTGATTTTGGAACCACATTTTCTAGGGCGTTTTATATTATTTTTACCTATACTTAGAACATAATCTTAGAGTTATGGGATATCAAAAGGAAGACGTTGTATATTACTACGTAATGTAGTTGAGAAGTTACCAATTCTGCCCTGATATGAAAGAAGGCGGCTAAGTGACTTTAGCGGCTTTTTAAGTTTTCGTTACCTCTGAACTAAGCAGATGAAGCTCTATCGACCAATCTTGGAATTATATTTTTCCGTCTATTAGTTACTGATATAGCGTAAGGGTTTAAGCGGCTAAGTAACACTTTTTCAAACCGATTTCAAACGTTTTTCGCTGTTTTCTCGAAATTCACTTTTGTGGCCTTCTTTCATATCAGGGCAGAATTGTTCTAGTACAATGGTAAAACGATCGACTGGTTATACATAATGATCGATTATACCAGCCCATATCAGTTTAGTGCTGAAGAAGAGGACTTTGCTATGATCGTCACACTTAGCAGATGTTTGCGATCACAGTTTAGCCTGTGATTGAAAGAAGGCTTTATTGTACGCCTTTTGGCAGACTTCAGTCGCCTCCTAGGAAACACTTAGGAGGATTAATGTGCCGGCACTACACGACATACACATCAGGCACAGTAATATCATATTACATTACTAATATGTTAGTAAAATTGATTTTACATGCACAAGTATGGTGATACCTATACTAGACCAGGTAGCTACTTTGTTTTAGTTTTACTATGGGTGATAAGTACATATTGTTGGTTTTTGTATTTTTGTAGGTTTTTAGAGATAAATAAATAAATAAATAAATAAATATTTTAAGACATGCCTCACTGGGCCACACTGAGCCATCTAGTCCCAAATTAAGGTACTATTAAGTACCCTGTCGTATGGGGTACTAGACAACCGATAAACTTACTTATATACTTTTTTTTTGTAAATACATACTTATAATACATAGAAAACACCCAGACCAGTACAAACAGACATGTTCATGCACACAAATATTTGTACTGTGCGGGGATCGAACCCGCGACCCATGGCTCAGAAGCAGCGTTAACTACCGCTGATCCAAATGGTCGTCAAATTAATATTTTATTATGTATCAGTATATAAACTTGAAAAATTTTGTCTCAGGCGGGACTCGAACCCGCATCTCCTCGCATGCAAGTATATAAATGGCTGTTTCATCTTAACTGACTGTCAAACATCTGCAAAGATGTTTCTTTCGGGTGTTGGGGGTGCAAGCTCCTAACATTTGATGAAGCAACGCTGGCTCACAGCGTAAGAATATGCTTGAAAAATTCGCGCCGTGTCGCAGTGTCTCGGTGGCCTAATGGTATGGCGCCCGCCCGGCATGCGAGGAGATGCGGGTTCGAGTCCCGCCTGAGACAAAATTTTTCAAGTTTATATACTGATATTATAAGTGCAATTAAGTTGCTAAAATATCAAATAAAGTATATAAATGGCTGTTTCATCTTAACTGACTGTCAAACATCTGCAAAGATGTTTCTTTCGGGTGTTGGGGGTGCAAGCTCCTAACATTTGATGAAGCAACGCTGGCTCACAGCGTAAGAATATGCTTGAAAAATTCGCGCCGTGTCGCAGTGTCTCGGTGGCCTAATGGTATGGCGCCCGCCCGGCATGCGAGGAGATGCGGGTTCGAGTCCCGCCTGAGATAAAATTTTTCAAGTTTATATACTGATATTATAAGTGCAATTAAGTTGCTAAAATATCAAATAAAGTATTTTATTATGTTTCGTTGGTTCGAAGTTTCGAACCCCACTTGAGTTGTGATTCTTATAAGTTGAAAAATTATGTACTAAGTAGCTTTTAAAATTTATAAAAGCATTTAACAGATAACATGACGTAAGCAATTTGCCACCAGAAATGACCCGAGAAACATTCTTGTATGGCTCAAAAGACATTCAGTGCTTTCTGTATAAGTATGTCAAGTTTCTTCAAGACCATATTCTCTAATCTGTGATACTATAAATTCGTAAGTAGATTTCTAACAATCACGCCGAATTCTTACTCACGGTTGAATTAAAATCACATGAAACGTTAATTGTTTTTTTGGCTCATTATGTACCCTAGTTATACTACACTCAGATATCAGTACAAAAAATCACAGGTAGAGAGGAGATTGGTGATTTTCCGGAGTTGAAATGACGTCCGCCCGAGACGGATGTTGACCGGCCCGGTTCACCGGACGGCTACTATCACGGCTTATCGGGCCTTAGAGACCAGTGGGCAAAATCGGGTTAGGAGTCGATAGTTAAAAGTTAGAAAATCTAAAGAAGAATTTTGGTGATTTTTTTGCTAACGCTTAGTTTTATAACAGTATCTTAAAATACTCAAGATTGTGATTTTAACGAAGTGTGAATTAACTTTTTTTTTGGTACGAGTACCTACACACTCTTTTAATCCCTCAACCCCCAGAAGGCACGCGCGTGCCGCGATAACAATTGATTTCAATTGTGTCTGGAAAAACTCACGATCGAGGGATTAAATAAAAACATATTTTTATAATCGTTAAACATAATAAAAATAAAAATAATGAAGAATAGCACTGAACACGTAGGTACCATCACTGAGTCTAGAACTCTTTTATTGAAAATTATATCGATAGTCTAGTTCGTAAGGCTTTAGCTGTGGCATGTTTTTGATTTATGTATCAACTTAAGAAGTTGCATTTGCAAATAAATGCCTTGGTTAAATGGTACAGCTCATCGATCTGCCATATAAGGTCAAAAATCCCTAGTTGATATTGATCTTTATTGGTTTGTCTTTTAAGTTGAAAATCGAATGGGCAATTTGACATTTAAGGGTAGGTCGACTGTATTTTACTCGGGATAACGCACGGGTCCGTCGTTGAGCCTCGTATTAGGGCGAGACAGAGGGGTACTCCAGAGACTTCGTAGATGAGAAAAGTAGCTTTTATTTAAGTTTCATTCACTGTAGAACTATATCACCGTGTGGTAGTTGTGTTGAGCTCATCCCTGGTTTTGCTTTATGATCGATATGCTTAAAATCTACTTTGAACATCATAATAATCAACATCAACTTCTAAGAATTTTAACTATAACTAACAGACTTGTAAATTTTATCAGAACATCTGAACGGCTGTTGAGAGAGTTGTGTTTGGAGAAGTATTTAAACAACACAGAATACTTTACGTAGGTAACTGCTCCTCACCTTGACGAAAGTCTTTAACCGGTGTGTGTTTCCAGCTATGATTTATGGAACTGAAACCTGGTCGCATAATACGGGTCTCATTAGAAGGTTCTAGGTCGCAAAGCGAGCAATAGAATAGAGAGAGCAATGCTTATTAGTTCCCTACGCGATAGAATCATAAAATCTTTAGGAGACTATAATAACCAACATCACTGGAAGAATCTCTGAGCTGTGTGGCGGGGGGCGGGGCACATAGTAAGAGACCCCCCACACTAGCGTCTTTCGAGCGTCGATGTGTTGAGGCAGCAACCAATCAGTGTTGACGCAACGCAAGCGCAGCGGCAAATACTTAACGCTGATTGGACAATGCGACGTCGACGCTCGAGAGACGCTAGTGTGGGGAGGCCTTAAGAAGCACCGCTGGCTGTTGAGGTGGAAAGGTTCTGAAATGGCGACCGTGTACCGGCCGAAACCACTAAGTTGGGACCAGCGATCTGGTGAAGGTCGCGGGAAGCCGCTAGATTGAATGGCGTGTAATCGCATAGGGAGGCAAATGACCAGCAGTATACGAAAGCAGTATACAGTAATTTATTTGTAACGTCGACGGTGTCAACTATTTTTTACAATTTCATAGCAAATAGCCATAGCCACGAACAGAACCAAGTGCAACTAAGTAAACTATAAAATTTACAAAAGCCGTTCTATTATTAACAAGGTAGTTAAGCAATAAGTTTTTTAATAAGAGTTCAGTAAAAAACTCTAGGTAGTGAATGATTTGTTGATAGACCTTTACACAAAAATCACTGTATAATTGAGTTTCCTTGCCTAAAAGGCCAGTAGTCTTCATGTAACAATCGGACTTTTTGCAAATATAATTACTAGTAAAACATTAAAGTAACAATTCTAAAGGAGAATATCATAGGATGTTATTACCTATTCTTTTCGTAAAATCATCTTAAACTATTGTGTTCCAAACTCATCCCTAGCAACACCACGTTCATCCCATAAAACTTGTTTCAGTGGTTGTATTAACGGAATAAGATTTCAGATCGTCACTTACGGACCCTTCTGCCCTGGTGCATAGAAGAGGGGTGTTCACGTTGCCATAGTAGACAAGGACATAGTAGCATCAATCTCCTGTACCACAAACAGATCGCACCTGTCCATTTAAAAGGAAATACAAGGGCCGTTTTTCCATACAAACGTAGTCCCCTGTTTCCTCCCTGGATAAAGCCAGTAGAACAATATTTTTTATTACAAAAATCTATGGCCACTATTAGCATGTTTTTATTTTTTTGCTGTTTTTTCATAAATTAATTAATAAAAAAGATATGAGCCCTCAAAAATCGAAAAAATTCGCCAGATTTTCCGCTGTGTTCAAACATCCAGAAAAAAATTTGGCTTAATTTTAGAAAAAAAGGAAAACATACGAACACGGCCAAAGCTTTTCTTTAAATTTTTAATGAAAAAAGTATTTAAATCGGTTTAGTTTTGGAAAAGTAATCGGGGGACTACGAAACGTTGATTTGGTGTGCTTTTAGTAGGTATTTTCGGTCCAAAAAGCGATCGTCTCTATCACACTCTGCGGTGAAGGCGTTTGGCACTGCGCGACAGCAATAGATTTTACAAATATCTATTTTTCAATTCTCTCGCCTGTAGTGTTTCCTCTTAAACTGGTTAAGTTTAAACAAACTCTATTGGCAGCTAAAGTTTATCATATTTTGTCTGTCTTAATTGTTACAACCCACTAAAATTGCTCTAGTCCAGGCTTTACTATTTCCCATCTTAGATTATGCAGATTGTTCCTATCTAGACCTAAACGAAGCTCTTCTCGACAAGCTCGAACGCCTTCAAAAGTTCTGCATTCGTATAGTGTTTGGACTGCGGAAGTACGACCATGTCACTGAATACCGGGCTCAACTTAAATGGCTTCCTATACGACTTAGGCGGGACATGCATATTCTTTCCGTACTATTTTCAATTTTATTTAGTCCTAAATCACCTCCCTATTTAAAATAACGTTTTGAATTTCTGCAGCCGGCTCAGGATTGTGATATGCGGTCGTCCAAAAAATTACTTCTCAAATTTCCACCCCATTCAACGAGCTATTATTCACAATCATTTACTGTACAATCCATCCGCTTATGGAACTCCCTACCTCTGACTGTCAGGCAATCAGAATCAATAGCGATTTTTAAAAAACGACTTAATGCGCATTTTCTTTCGCTTTGATTAGTATCTGAGTAAGTAAATTACTCATTATTGTCACATTTTATTCTTTCACATATCAAGTATTTTATATAGATTTATATTTATTTATTTATATTGTTTATACGTATTTATTGATTTTATCATATGTGTTTTGAAGGTATGTATAATCAAATGTATTTGTATATATTTATGCAAAATTTTGTGTATTTATTTGTTTTTCGTGTTTGTAAGCAAATTTGTCTCTACAAAGTTATCTGCTCCACCTTCCCCTTACTTTTATATTGTGTCCTGACCCAAAGGTTGTCTGGAAGAAATCGCTCATAGCGATAAGGCCGCCTAAATTGTACATCTTTTTGTAAACATTGTTTTTTTGTAATTTATCTTGTTTGGTGTGCAATAAAGAATATTCTATCTATCTATCTATCTTAAACTTATTAAGTAACAGAAAACAGACACTAACATACCTTTTTCTAGCTCAACGTTTTATAGTAAGTTTTGGCCTGAGCCCCTACGGCTGCCATTTTCTTTTCGTTTTCGAGGGGAAGACAGAGTATATTTACGTAGCAGATAAAATTGCCCAGTGATTATTTTGTGCCATCGATACTTTAAAAAATGTAACAAATAGCTCTTATAGTGAAGTTTTTGTACCTGTTTTTCGCGCGTAGGAAGCCTACTCTGTGTGCCTTCATTGCGCTATGCCCACTTGTAATTTTTCGCGTCAGCCATATTGCGAGCTCAATAATCCCAACACCCGCTGCTGGGTATAACTCAAGTGCTAAATTAAACTTTTTGGCGGGAAAGGAGGTTGTCATGTGCGACTGGCTTTTATGGATTGGTTTGTTTCAGTCGGGTTTGGACGAACAAGGGGGAAAAGTTCACTAGTTATAAACCGAACGAACATATAAATACTCGATAGTTTTTTTTTTGTGGTTGGATATTATGTGCAACATAAACATGTTACGGTAAATAAGAATTTATTTCAATAGCCGCTTTTTAGATTATTTTTGTTTGTATACATAGTCAGGTCATAAGTTCTGTCACACAATAAAAACTTTTGAATTCATGCTGGCCACAAAAATGTTTATTGAATTCTAATTTCGAATTTTTCATGAAAATAAAAATGTGTACTTTTTAGAATTTTCCTCATTTTTAAATATGGAGTCGACACTTAAAGAAGACCGTGTCGCGGTTATTGCGTTGCATCGTTGCGGTTACGCGCCAATTCAGATTTTTGACTTACTGAAAAATTTGAATATAACCAAAAGATTCGTTTATCGTACCATAAAACGATACAGTGAAGACTCTAGTGTAGATGACAGGTCAAGAAGTGGTCGCCCTCGCTCTGTTAGGACTCCAGCGACCAGCAGTGATAAAAGCTGTGAAGGCGCGAATTCAAAGAAATCCCATACGTAAGCAGAAACTGTTGGCCCTTCAGATGGGGTTAAGCAGGACCACGGTGAAAAAGGTGTTAAATGAAGACTTAGGGCTTAGGGCATATCGAAGAAAAACAGGATATCGTTTGTACGCTCGTTTAATGGACCTGAGACTGAAGAGATGCCGCGCTTTGTTGAAGCGGTACGCAGGAAAAAAGCATCGGGAAATTATTTTCGGATGAAAAAATTTTCACCGTGGAGGAGAGCTACAACAAACTATATGATAAGGTGTACGCACACAGCAGTGAAGAAGCGAGCAACCGTATTCCGCGTGTCCAACGAGGTCATTTTCCATCCTCGCTCATGGTTTGGTTGGGAGTCTCTTATTGGGGCTTAACTGAGGTACATTTTTGTGAGAAAGGCGTAAAAACGAATGCAGTTGTGTATCAAAATACAGTCCTCAAGAATCTTGTGGAACCTGTTACTCATACCATTTTTAATAACAGGCACTGGGTATTCCAACAAGATTCTGCGCCAGCTCATAGAGCGAAAAGCACACAAAACTGGCTGGCGGCGCGTGAAATCAACTTCATCCGGCACGAAGACTGGCCCTCCTCCAGTCCAGATTTGAGTCCGTTAGATTACAAGATATGGCAACACTTGGAGGAAAAGGCCTGCTCAAAGCCTCATCCTGATTTGGAGTCACTCAAGGCATCCTTGATTAAGGCAGCCGCCTATATTGACATGGACCTCGTTCGTGCTGCGATAGACGACTGGCCGCGCAGATTGAAGGCCTGTATTCAAAATCGCGGGGGTCATTTTGAATAAACTTTATTACCATATGAATCTATGTTTTATTAAGTTCATTTTGCTATATAAACGGTTACATAAATAATAAACATGTCTAAATTATTTCATATTACACATGTGACAGAACTTATGACCTGACTAGGTATTTAAGACAATTTTAACCAATTCTGGTGAATAAAAAAATATTAAGTTAGGTTTAAGGTGGCCCGTGAAAGTCAATCAATAATTCTTCAATCCATGTCTTGCGTGGTGAAGTGGTGTACACACCGGTTTTTAGGGTATCGCCATATCCTAGGTCATGGGTTCGACTACAGGATGGGCCAATAAAGAAAAATAAATTTTCGTTTGGGTTCGGTTTGGGTGTTTCTAGTGCAGATGTCCCCGATTTTTCTGATTACCACAAAACAAGTGATTTGTAATACAATACCATAGGGAAAGAAATATACATAGGGAAAGATGGTAATACTTAGTATACGATGTGTCTCTATTATTATTAATTAGTTTGCTTACTTTTAATGTCTTGAAAAAATAAAACTGTTATGACGCTTACTTATTCTATTCTATTATTATAAGGTAATAAGTTGGTTTCTAGATAAACTAATTTAGATACGTCATCATTAATAAAATATATCTGAACAAAAAGTTGAACCGAACAACAGCATAACCAATGTCAAACTAGTAATTATTTTAGCAATCTGTGTTCAACATTTACCATGCACTGATTCAAATTAGTTCAATAGGTATTTCATGCTTTCCTTCCTCGATCAAATAATGTTAGTTTTTCATGAACATTTTTTAATCGTTCTTTACCAACAGCTTATATTGGTCCTCTTCTTGACACTTTAACGCCCCGTTGGTTTAGTCGTTAATATATCGGCCAAGACTTCGGGGTACCGGGTTCGATGCCCGGGACGGGCAGCAAAAAGTTTCGAAGTTTCGAACATTGCTGGGGTTTGTGATCACCAACCCGCATTAGGCAAGCGTGGTGATTATGCCAGTACCTACCCATAATTGCTGTGGTAACTTGAATTCGATGATGGAGGCCTTTTCACTGCAGTGGGACGAATCATAGGTTGTTACTTACTTACTTGACACAGGTTCTCCGAAAGGAGGATTTAGCCACAACCGTCACGCTTTGAAGTGTGATAGCGATTGCATCTTGGGCAATGAAGGTGAGAGGCTGTTGGTGGTCTTCTACTTGTGGTACTCCTTTAGTCGCCTCTGGCCACATCCATAGGAATACATATGAAAAAGCTTTATGAAAACAATATTATATGCAATGCATGCAAAAAAGGCTAACATCTTTATTAGAGATATTAGCACTTTAAAGAGGATTATAATAACAATTTACCCAATATCAATATGAAAGTATTTTGGTGTTGGAATATACCTACATACGACTTTTTTCATTGCACAACGAAAATAGATAATGCAATGCACATTCAACCAGACATTAATGCATAGTAGGACAAGTCTGACGTTCCATTTTTCACCCCCACTCCAATCCTAAAGCACTCGGGTCTCCACTCTGCTTCCAAGGCGTTTTTAAAAGCAAAACATTTGTACTGGCGAGCCAACTTTTAAATGAGGACCTTGTTTGTATAATAGTAAAGTTTTAATTGCTGTAAATGGTGCGGGGGTAGATGTTTTACAGTGTACATTGATGTAGTGGGCTCATTGTGCTGTGCTTATAGTTACTTACCATCTTAGTCGTTCGATCACGTTTGGATGAACTAAGATTCCGTTTAATGGGAACGTATCATAAAGATACAATGGACATGAATGTGTGTGTTTTACATTAAGTAAAAAAAATAAACAGCTACAGTATTAATAACTTTAAACTAAGTACAGAATAAGTTGTCTTTTACTAAGCTTGTTGTAGGAAAATTAACTATGTCTTTGTGCTTAATGTAATTACATATATTTTTAAGACAATTAACGTATTATTTAAAGGTAAAATCATATAAATAGAATATCAACACCCCTTCTGTTCGTATTTTAGGTTATGTAATAGGCGAATATAGGATTACCGCCAAAAACAGACAGCAGCTCCTTTCCACTACTGGCCGAATGCGATCGCCAACCCGCCTGCCAAGCGCGGCGATTGTACCAAAATCCTTCTCTTGAAGAGGCCTGTGTCCAGTAGTAGACATGATGTGTGGGCTGATGATGGAAGTGTGTTTTGCTTCTCGTATCTCCATATAGGATAATCTGGTGGAAGAATTTTCCAAGCTAAACAGGAAGAAACATGGCCTGCTTATGATTAATACTAGTTTGTTGATGGTAACTTTAAAACAAGGGTAATACTTCTTTAAGTTTAGGCCATGCCTTTTAGGCTTACAGTGCATGGCTAACTGTTTGTCTCCCTATATGTTTTAAGCAGAGTGTTCATACAGCGCTTACTGGATGAAATTTGCGGCATTGCGCTTACTGAGTCATTCAGTGAGCATCTGAGTAGCGGCTGACGATGCTCGCGGGCGACAAAGTTCAGTTAGCTCACTACGTCGCCCAACGTCACTCAGAGTGAGCCTGCAAACAGTAAGCCTGGGGACACGGCCTCAAAAGGCGTTCAAGATATCTGTGTTTTGTCAAAAACCCGTTATATACCCTTGAGCGTGAGTAGATAGATATCTATGTATAATCTGTACACGCATGACGCATGTAAAGCGTTTAGTGAACTCACTGCATTTGGTTGAACTATGTCGTTACGTTCCAATTACACCGTGAGCCGAATGGCGCTGTGCTTCTGTAATGAAAGTCTCGAGTGATGCTGTCGTTCTTGCGATTGTGAATGCAACATTGTCACTTCGTTTTAGTAGTCTCGCGTTTTTGTTAAACTAATTAGCCTAATAATTCTAACTGCTTTTGAGGTCACCATTATTCTCGGCTGTAGGCAGTGTCGGATTAAGCCAGAAGCAATGTAGCGATTGTTTAGGGCTTGCTTTGGGGGCATCAGGTAGTAAATGTATGTCAGCTATAAATAAAAAACCCACGTTTTGCTCATTTGTATACAATTAGTAGTACTTACGTAATGGGTTTATTTGATACTAGCTTTTCGCCCGCGTCTCTGCCAACGTGAACTGACATTACATGTGCGAGCAGGAACCTGTGCCCAGTAGAATATAAAGTAGAATTTGTTCTCTCTTAAGGTGTAATCTATCCTTATACCAAATTTCAAAACCGCAGGTTGTGTTTCCTCTGCTAGGGAATCAAGTAATCTAAACTCGTTAAGTACTAGCTTTAAGGTAAATGCACGTCAATACATTTAGGCTAACTTCCGACTCTATTCAATACGATATTGTTGGTATACTTACTAGCTTAGAAAAACAAAGATTTCAATTAAAACATATTAAAAAAGCATAATGAAGACAGTATCAAATGCGGTCCCTTAGTCTCTTACAAGTTGTTAATACAAGCAATTTTATATTGCTTTAAAATGTTTAAATGAATCAAAAATGTTTCATGAAGTCTGCAACACGGTAATATCAATATTATGCCCTTGCGCTCAATATTTTACAAAACGATAACACAAATAAATCACGTTCCCCACCAATTTTAAAACAAATGTTCGCAGTTACTTTTACTTTTTTCCCGTTATAACAGATTATCGAAGCTTTCCGTTAGCCCAACCTTGCCCTCCCCAATCCGCTCGCTCTCCCTTTTTAATCCACCTGAACGTATTTTACGATCGTCAACTTTTACGTATAAAAAAAGTTTTAACACTCAACCTGCTTCTGCAATAAACATCAGCCGTAACAAGGAAGCCACTTTCAGCCTCCGTTTTATGAAGTTACTTATTGTTTTAATCTTTTAAGCTGTCGTTCAACTTATTAACTTCTGAAAGGACCTTACGAGTATTATAATTATGAATCTGAAACGTTGAACAAAGTGTTTTGACCTAATAAGATCAGAAAGTTTGGTGGTTCAGTTTACACGACTGAAATATTTTATGACATTTTGTGTGTGCGTTACGTTGCTAAATTTTTTAGGCGAAAAGGGATCTAAGTAATTCCAGTACGCTTCAGCATCGTTACCGTACGAATGAACTCTTGCACTGTTATCTGTTAAATTAGAATTAAACATACCATTTCTGAAAAAAATACTAATAACGACAATTTAAATTTGGGTTATTTTCGATATTTTTGCTTTCATGAAAAGTGAATACATAATTGTACTTTGTTTTAAAGCATTTTAGAAGATTTAATGTCTTACCTGACTTAATAATATGTATGTCATATGTCGAAATGTCTTATAGATTGTTTTGATTTATTCTGTGTTGTTAAACAACTATCTTCAACAACAATTACTCAAAGCCAGTTTTCTTTAACCTTGTTTGCAATATAGCTTCTGGAGTAAGGACAGTCTAAATTAATGTTTATTACTTTCTATAAATTTGGTCTGGTCTATGTTTTTGTGTTTTCAGTACCCTTGTTGTTTCTGATTTTCACACAAACAATTGCTTTATTGCTTTGGAGTCAAAACAACATTGATGTGTCCATTAGTTAAGTATATTTAGTAATTTCGTAGGTACCAAAAAACGTGTTTACAATCACCTCTGAATTAATTGCCGTACCAGTCTTGCCCGTCTTTCCCGGATAAACTCGATCCATTCGATCCGGACGCTGATTTACATCGGCTCTCTGTAATTCGTTGGGCTGACGGACGTGCCGTATAAATCAACGTAGGACCCCACCTAACCGGACATCTATCTCGATCCGGCAAAAAAGTCGATCGAAGGGCGAGAACGATGCAGGCGCGTGCATTCCAGTGATTATTTAGCGAGATTTGTCGCCGGCGTTCGGTAGGTGAGATAAAGAGAACCGTTTGCCAAAACGTTTTTTGTGGGGTGATTTACTTAAAAGGCGATACAGTTTTAGAAATGCTAGTTATACTAGTTATCAATCTTCTAAATTATAATGCAAATGTCTAATACATATATGTATTTACTTTATTCGACAAGGACCAACAATTTAAGACCTTACCTTAAGAAATGAAAACTACTACTGAATTTTACCACAATTATGGTTGCAGTTTTGGCCAATGGAGGAGATAAGACCCTGTTGCCCGTGTTCTTAGACATCCATAGGACAAGAATCGCTGAATTTCCTTCTTTCTTTTGTTTACGATTATTGTCTGTTTCTTTCACGCTTAATCATATCTGGACATGATTAAAGGTGGAAGCCACACATTGGAAGCAGATACAGAAGGTTTTAAACAAAACATACTTCTGCTCCTATATCATATTTGCCGTAAGACATTTACCTTGTTCCGTTTCGCTGAGGTACCTGAAATCATGATTAATCGAGACTTTTTCATAGTCAGTTGGGTTAAATAACGCAAAAAGATTGCGACATCGAGTATAATATTCATGGAAAGGCATAATTTAATTCCCGGGACGTCCTGGGCGGGCACGTCGCAGATTAGACATGTCTCGAAAAATGTGTAATGAAGGAAAAACGCACCCAAAATGTGGAATTATGGACTTACGGCTGATATTTCCTCGTTTATTACCGCGAGATATGGAATATTATGTGCTTCACTTTAAATGTAAACACGAGTCTTTGGGGTCGTTTTTGCAAGAATGTTTTTAACTGGTGAGAAAAAAGGAGTAAGGTATTTCGCACTTTGTTATGAAGGAGCTTACTAATCTTACTATTAAATGTTGATGAGAAAGTTTGGATTGATGCTATGGGCTGCAATGCCTGCAATAGCACATATTTTATGCTACTTTTATTCGAAAAAGTGGTGCGGTTGGGGGGGGGGGGGGAATAGATCAAGTTACGGACACTAGCATCTTGTTTTCATCATGTTATATTTTTCTTCTGAAGAGTTCTTTTATATATTTTTTATTTTATTGTGTTTGTTTTATACTTAACTTCTAGGCTCCAACTTCATAGAGTACGAACGTCGTGGCACGCCTTAATCTGCAGCATGAGCTGAGTTGAGCGGGGAGACCTTTTTGGCAATATTATCTATTCGTCATATTTTTCCTAATTTTTTTCTCTCTCTGTCTCTTTAATTCTTTCTACTAAATTTATTTTCATCCTTCTTCCTACTCTTAAGAATTCCCAAAACTTAATAAGTAAGTATGTAATTTAGCTGTTGTGTTATTAATTAACAATTTGTGTAAGTAATTTAGTACACAATAGCACAAAGCTGCTGAGTTTCGATTTAGTATAATTACTTAATGTAACTCTCTTTTTTTTTTCTTACATGTGTCTTATAAGATCCAAGCCGTGAACGTCAACTTTCGGTAGTCGATTTTTTACAAGCTAGGTATTTAGAGATAGTAATTTATGAGATTGAAAAAAGAAGCTCATTAATTAAAAACTGAATTTTTGTCCATTGCATATCAACCTACAGATGAACACAGACCTCTCAAAAAGGAGGATTATACCATAATTTCTACGTTTGGCAGACGGGTTGGCGTTTGCAGTTTGGTCAATGATTGAGGGAAGACACTGCTGCGCGACTCCTTCTGGCAGCTGGAGAGCTGTTGTTCTTATAAGCTTCTAAAGGAGTTTAGAAGCTTATAAGAACACCCATAGGAAGATTAGGGGTTATTATCCTTTTAACCTGCTATCACCACATAAAACCGACCCTGACTCGTGCATATGCTGCAGCTGCCGCCAGGAAATGCAGTTACATGGCGGCTTCGAAGATGCCGGCATCACAGGCAGATAAGTGTGATGAGGAGGGCTTTACGAAGGTCGAGAAAAAGAAAAGGAAGCCCTCCACTCGCAACCAGTGCGGCAACGCATCGACTGGACTGAACCACCTGCTTCGGCCCGCAGTTCCAGTGACGCTGTTATACGTGTTCCGGCTTCATTAGTCTACAAAGGTCGAAGAGATTGTAGAGTACATCCGAGTGAAGACCAGATATACACTGAGGGTCGAACGGTTGGAGTCTCGACTCAACACGAACTATAATTTGTTTGTGGTGAGGGTCGACTGAACAGCTGTCAACTTTCATGCAAGTAGAATTTTGGCCGAAGGGTGTTGTATATCGTCGGTTTCGTGGACGGTTACCTGACACCAAGTTGTGAAACACAACGCCGCGCCGTCAAAATAGTGTGTCGAAATACTTAGTGTAATTTATGTGTTTCTTTGATGTATGTTATTTATTTTTTGAGCCTGTTTTTCATAATCTGTAGCCTGAATTAAATGAAAATATTAAAATTTAAAAATAAATAAATATGTACCAAGAGGACTCTGTTTCACTCTGTTAAAAACCCGCATTAAATCAACCCCAAAACGCTGACATATTAAAAGCAAATTGATCATGAAAGCGGGACAGCCTCTTTGTGAAGCACTGGCGACTGCGAGAGAAGGGTTGACTCGACTGACGTGACGTCTACAGGTTAACTCAATTAACTTGTTTGCTGACCTCCCCAGTTAATTTCTTTATCGCTCTGTCCACCCGTATCCTTAGGCTCGGCGTTTGAAGAGGACTTTTGTTCTTAATAAATAAATAAATATAAATAAATAAACAGAAATAGGCCTAAAATTGATGAGTAGACAAAATCGATAAAGGAGTTGCTAATTTCGTGTAGATTTTGAGTTCCCTGGGAACTGGAATAACCGGCCAAGTGCGAGTCGGACTCGCGCACGAAGGGTTCCGTACCAAAAAGGCCAAAAAATCGGGTTTGTTGTATGGGAGCCCCCTTTAATTATTTTTTTTTAGTATTTGTTGTTATTGCCGCAACAGAAATACATAATTTGTGGAAATTTTAACAGTCTAGCTATCTATCGCGGCTCTTGAGATACAGCCTGGTGACAGAGCGACGGACAGACGGACAGACGGACAGACAGCGAAGTCTTAGTAATAGGGTCCCGTTTTTAACCTTTGGGTACGGAACCCTAAAAAGGAAAAAAAATTGAATATTTAGAACAGTAAATTCTTTTAAAGATGCTTAATAAGAAGGGTTTCTTATAAAGCTTATTTGTTCTTCAAATATTATTATTAAAATTATATTAAAATGCTGGACATTCACGAGTTCGCCTTTATCATTATTTGGCTTCTGCAGATTTTATTTACAGCAAACATTAAAAAGTTTAAAGTATTAATATTTACCTTTCATAATTTTTTTTCAATAGTGTTGTTTTTCTAAGATTTTTTTTGCAGTATTGCAATCGCCATAATCAAAGAAGAACACTTACGTCCTCATCATTCCGGATGTGTAACGTTGTTCTATAGAAATTATTAAAAACTGGGTATCTACAGGCGGCCGCACATAATATGGCTATACACTTTTTAATGTAACTTAAATAATGCTATTTTCCAACTAAAATGATAGCCTGTTGTGTAGGTCACAAGTCACATCATAATACAATGTTATCTCCAACAAAACTAACTTTTACCCTAGATAACCATTGTGACGACGAATCCTAATCATTGCTTGATTCATTGATGGGAATGGTTTATTTCAGTCTCTGTTACTGAGTTTTTATGAAATTGTGTTTAATTTCTAATTTCTTGTCTTCGGGTTAGAGTAAAAGTACACTTTGTTTTTGTCCCTATTCCCGTTGGAATGAAATAAATAATCAAAACGACGTATAAAACGGTGAAAAATAATAAATAAAACAATAAATGAATGAACATCTTAATTCAATGTTACCATAGTCTTGGTCTTCTTTTTAGACTACTTAAAAGCATTGCTTTTATTAGCAATTCTATGAGATATGTTTGCAATACTAGCAGCATTTCTGCTAATGCTGCAATTAAAAGCCACAAATTGTCTACGCTGCTACAGACTCAATAACCGGAGTAATAAATTTTAAATAATAGCTGGAAGATGCCATTTTTCTCATGTTGTATTGTGTTCCGTTGTTTATCGCCGGCTGTGTATTCGATATTATATTATTTGTGGTGGTAACACCGCGGGTGCCGTTTTAATTTTCCGCCATCTTTGAATTTATACTTTTTGAAAAGAAAAAGGTCTCGTTTTGTTTTAAAAGCTCCAGGCTACAATCAAATGGGTGTTAAAAAAACCCGGGTAGGCAAATATGAGCGGATTAAGGGTCATTACTTTTTAATTAATTGCGTTCAAATTTTTCGTTTAAAGAACCTTTTAGTTGCTCATTTTTTTTACTCCACAAACATACATTAATCATAGTAGAGTCTATAATTTAAATCATAGTAGAGTCTATAAACTTGAGGACAGTTACTTGACCATATAAGTAGCTGAAAAGCAGCTTTGCTAAGCAGATCTTGCAATTGTTTGCAGACTTGAATACAATTTTCAATTGTATTTTCACTTCGAAGGAAGTCGTCCATATAGGAACTAGTTTTAATAGTTATATGACAGAACGGGGTGTAAATAAATGTATATACATACTTAAAGTCAAATGTACTTTTAAATTATTTATATATTATAATGATAACATCAAATTGTAGTTTCTTTTACGATTGACGCCCTAACTTTAAAAGGAATACGTCTATCTAGTTATCACATCGGAAGAGGTTATAATTATGTTATTCGTATGATTTATGACACTAAAATTGTTAAATAGGCTTCTTAGAGCAAACTCTTTCGGAATATATGGACAAAACTTGCTCGGTAAGGAAATAAAAAGTCATGGTCCGAAAGTGACTAGTTGAAAGAATACGGAGACGGAAGATCCAAATTTAAAACTGGACTCGCTGCCTACATTCCGAATTATGGTCAAGCGTGATCTCGATTTAAAGTAGGTACTCCATCTTGTCGTTAGCGTTAACTGATTCTTCGTTAGAAACGATAACCACACTCTCTTAAGTGTGGTCACGTGGTGTACGTAGACCGAAAGGTATAAGGCCGTAGTAAAGTAAAGAAATACTTATTTATAAAAACTTTCAGTCATGTGTCGTGATCGTGACTCGTGGCATGGTCGTCTGCCCTATGTTTTTACCCTATTTAGTTTTTTGTTGTGGTAGCTTAATTTCAATGGTGAAGGCCTAAGCCCTGCAGTAGGATGATTATAGGCCGTTACTTTTTTTAAAGTTTTTTTTTGTATTTTCTCAAGACACAAAAAATAACTCTTCTAAAATGTTGTAATTTTATTTATCCCTCTAATAATATTACGGTATGTATGATCTAGTATTAAGAAAGTGCTCAATATTTTGCGTATCCTATCGATTTAGATAAACGTACCCGTTTGACCCAAACACATAAAATCAGAATCTGTAATTCTCTAAAGTCCACTCGACGTATCCGAGCGTGTTTAGATAGCATTCAGCGTATAAACGAAACGGCGGAAAAATAAATATTTTTAAATTTGGACAATATGGCGGACAGCGGGCCGCTATAAATCTTAAGATGGTCGTAATGCGAGGAAACACGGCTGGAATTCTTCATGAAGGGATACCAAAGAATGGGATTGGGAGAATAAATGGGGCACGTTTTTTCTAAATATTCAGTGCTTGTTGCTCAAGATTATGGTGGAATAAATACACATAAGATAAGCGACTACTTTGACACATGAAGATAAACATGAGAAAAGAAAGAACGAAAATATTTGCAATAATTATACGAGTGCACAAGTTTACTTACATTTAGAATATTTTGGAGAAATAAATAAATATAAAAATGGAATAGCAAAGATCATGGCATAGACTAATTCGTTTTAATTCTTGTGTAAACGAAATTAAGCATTTAATAGTTGCCTACCTTACTAACATTAGTGTCAAACATAAATAAGATGCAAATAAAAGAGAATTATGTCAAAAAACAGAAGAGGCAAGTATTTTAACGTGAGTGCAACTTAATTTTAACACAATTATTAGACGACCTCCGTGATGGAGTGGCGTACACACCGATTTTTAAGATCTCGGGTCTGGGTGTTTGTGGTACCTTCATTGTGTCTGATTTCTACAAAACATATTGTACTTTAAATTGTTTCTTACTTTTGGGTCATAAATGTAATATTGTCCACATTTTATTTTATTTTATTTGATCGTTATTGATGAGGTATTTATTCAGTATTATTATATTATATTAGTATATTATTCAGGTACATCACAAAGTTGGTTTCATAAAATTTTCATGTAATGTTCCGGTTTCTCGGTGTATAAAATAGGTAGCAAGTTTTGAGTCGTTTATGAAATTGCTTTATAAATGCGTAGTTTTTTTTACTATTGAAAAGAAAATATCTTCAAGAAGATTCATCTAAAGGAGATGTCCCAAATTGTTTGGAGGCCAGGCCCAGAACATGTACACCCCACCAAAAGATAGACCAATACACCTACAAGATTTTGTTATTATCCAATTCTTTTAAAATGTCTTCGTTAAGTGGTTCAAATAAAGAGATAAGTAAGAAAATAGCAATACAAAACAACAAAACCATCATGGCGGAAGATGACATTATGATGACGTCTGTCAGTTTCAAAATCGCGCAGCTAGGAGTCGAGTGCCATCGCTTACTGTAGTAACAACAAACATTATGAAAGTAATGTATCGATCAATACTAAATACAGAAAACGAAAAAGAGGTCGTTATAATGAACTACAATAAAAGCGCGACAAGCAGAACAAAAACTTGAAGTAAATGATTATGCCAAAGTGACAAGGGGTATCTGACAGCTACTGACATTTAAAGTTTTTTTAGATTGACGCCATCTTGGAATGCCTAATGGAGTTTGATAAATTATTCGATCTTATTTATTTTTGAACCACTAAATTATACGTTAAATAAATTTATATGTATTTTTCCCAGAAACAGTATTTTTTTCTTGATTTTTGAAAATGGTGTACAATGTCTGGGCCTATTATGGGACATCTCCTTTCTAATAGAACCGTGTGGCTACTATTAATAACCTTTTAGATCGTATTAATGAATGCACTATAGCTAGAAGCTATATAGGACCCGCATAATGGTTACAATGCAAACGCATTACTGTGTCATTAACAGAGGCGGCTGAGTTGCCAGCAAGTCGAAATGACCGTACATACGTTTCTAAATGGCTTACATGAGCCCAAAGTGCAGCAAATATTGTTATTGTATTTCTTTCTCCAAATAAATAAATATATTTATTAATATTTTAAATTCGGATTATTTGACTTAATTTCTGCTAAGCCAATTCTGAACATGAATCTAAACGAAAATAAAGGCTTCTAAATGTATAAATTCGTCAACACAAAAAATTTTTAGATTCGCCCGGCAAGCGGAAAGTTGTGGGAGGAATAATTTTCAAATAAATAAATTTTTAACTGTTTTCTTAGCATTGATTGTTGTAAATGTAATCTTTGGAATATTTCGGGCGTTGGTTGGAGGTAGGTAAATGAACAATTATGAAATTACAGTAACTTCTTGAATACATTCATTGACACAAATAATATCTCCGTAATATAATAGAGCAGATACCTAGATAGTGAAAGGTCGTGATAATTTTGTTATTAATTATTATAATTATAAATGCTATGAAATAAGTTAATTATTTCAATGTACGTCTGAAAATAATTTACTTATATCATAGCAGAATAATATAGTTTACCAACTCAAGGGTACATCAAACTAATAAATTATTTTATATTAATCATCTAAGTTATTCTTGTTCTCAAGACAATCAAGCAAGATGATGATTATATCATCTATTCGTAGCAAGATCCAACAGATCTAAATTGTTTTCAAGGTGATATTTACTTGTAGGGGTTCTTAATACCCGATTTGATTAAACAGATCAGATTGGCTATGCGGAGGCTGTAGAGCCGGTGATTACGAGACCGGTGGCTCGTCGCCTGGAGGCCTTTTTAATTTTCCGCCAGCCCGGAGTTATATGTTTTCATTGCGTCGTCAATTTTCGCGATTTTCATTTGTACGGTACGCTGCCCGTTTCAGTCCATGAATCACGTTTTTATAGAAGTCATCCGTATTAATTGTATTGTAAATGAAAATTATTATTTATGAACGGAAAATAAAAGATTTTACAATTTTCTAAGAAAATACTCTAGACTGTAGAAATGTGATCATAAAATTAATTTTAACTAACTTATGTTACTAATATTTAGTCATAAGTATGTGTGTTTTAGTTATCATTAATTGTAAGCTACTTATGTCACCCGAATTTAATTTGTGTACTTATTCACTTAACATTATAAAATTCTATATTAAGTTACTGTTTGTTGATAGCTATAGAGCAGTATAAAGTACCTACTAGCTAAATCCAAGAGGCGATTTAGAAACGACTTTAGAATACAGACAAAATAATTTTGAAATAGTCTCCATCAATAATAATGGACTGCAAGTAATATATAAATGTAGATAACACATTAATTGTTTTATTCCCAAGTAATATAAAGTACTAAGACGAATAACACCTTAGCTTACCCGTGGTCTTGAACCTTGTAAGTTTACCGACACATCAGGGTAAACCTAAATAACTAATAAAAAAGTGAAACACTAATTAACGCGTCTTAATCCCTCGATAACAATTGATTTCAATTGTGTCTGGAATAACTCACGATCGAGGGATTAATTTTGTAAATTGAACTTTTATTTCAAAGAATGTTAAGATAATTTATTCAATAAAACCATTAATGCAATATTCATAAAATCGTACGCTGACATTATAGAAGTTGCATTGAAGTTATTTTTATTATTTTAAATCTCTTTTTCCATTTGTGTTTTTTAGTATTTACCACCGTTCTATGTGTCCAAAATGAGGATTGTGCCATAACCGCCACGCTTGGTAGGCAGGTTGGCGATCGCAGTCTTTGCAGTATTTTTCTTCTGGCAGTAGTTCTTTACGAGTAGTCGCCGCCATCCATAGAGTGAAAAAGCACCTATTCATATATTGCTTTATTGCTTCTGAACCACAACCTTTAATTTGGTTTGTACTTTTGAACAACCTGTATTTGATATTGAGTATCTACTACAGAAGACAGATGATTATTCTATACTAGGCTTTGCTTTCAGCCAATTAATTAAGACATAGCTAGACTACTAGAGTGTTTACGCTTTGATCTTCCATTTCAGTGATTGGGATTTATTAAACAAGCCTTAGTTTAATCCTTGTCTGTCAGGGGAGGATCCAATATCTAGTCTAAATCGTACTGATAGCCTTGGTCACAGAATAAGTATAGGTACTAGTACGGTAAGTATCTCTTTATTATTTTGTTTGACGTGTGATTATTCAGATGTTGTTAATATAACTTTTTAGCAACTTAAATGCAATAATTGTTCTGTGTAGGTTATTTCTAAGCTTAGGTTATATCTGCTTTGAAACCTGACGCTTTGAGCTCAAATAATTCACGATGAATTTCAGTTGTAGCATTTTTGCTTCTGCTCCTATCTGCATTCCCCTAGAATTGTTGAGACTGTAGGCTGTTTCAATTTGCTTGCTTTGTAACTTACTTCATATTTATATTTATTTTGTAATATTTTTCTGTATCTTTATATGGCTCAAGTAACGCAAGTGTTGTCTACCGTGCAGATTTTTTGTTGCTTTTGTCCGTGCTTCACTCTGTGGCTCCAACGGAAGACCAGCGTTGTGTGCCCGTGCACACAACATACGCTGAGATGGATGCCTTTCTGTCGGGACCTTGAGACTCGTATACTTGTCCTACTTGTTTGTGTTCTTGTTTTGTTGTCATTATTATTATTTTTTTGCTTTTACCTCGTTTTTTTTCTCTGGGTCTCGTCACATAAATAAATGAATCTGAATCTAATTATAATATCAGTATTTAAATTTGACAAATTATGTCTTAGCGGGACTCGAACCCGCATCTCCATGAGGAATTGAGGATCCAATATCGAGTGTATAATCGTGCCGATTGCTTTTGGATCTTATTTATTGTTGTGTTTGACGTGTAATTAATAAGAGGTTCTCTAGATGATATTTTACTAACTTAATTGCCGGGCATTTTCATGCATACTGGGTCCGGTATGCATGGTCAATTTTTTTAAGTTTAAATATTGATATTATAATCAGAGGTTATATTTATAATATAGTTACTTATTGTTAAATAGTTTTTAGTAGTTGTTGTCTTTGAACAGATTGTTCTAAAGCTCCATTGACTTGCACTTACGACCCTTTCTAATCGGACGACTGTTCTTCCAACTGTGCTACTGCGACATTGTTTGTATGAATAATAATAATTAATAAGTCAGCTTATTTTTCTCATTTTGGTTATTACCTGCAACATACTACAGAAACAATTTTACAGCATATTTAAAATCAGTAAAGCTATAATAGTTTTCAAACAGTCGCCAGTTACCAATAGGTCGTGACTTCTAATCCAGTCGGATAAATGTACTTTTGATAAACTAAAGCCGTGTTACTTACTATAAAAATTTTTTTTAATATAATAGTATTGTTATAGTTTAGCACGTTTCATTTAGTTATGGCTCCATTATAAAATCAATAATATTGATCGTTCTAAGTATAATTTAACATGTTTTAAACTATGTTTAAACCATCTTCGGTTTTTGTAGTAACACTGTAGCATTCTTTTTTAAATTGTTAATGAGCTTTTTATATATCAACTAATAGAACTACTGTGCTACATAATAATACAAAATGACTTCAGAAACTTCCGTTTCAAATATTAAACCAGCGTATATATAAAGATATAGTTATGGATGTCCGTTTAATGTTACGATTTCCTAAATGAAACCATATCCGGAGTATGCTCCGAACAGAGGATGGAGCAATTGCGGCTTCTTTAGTTAATAGTCTTCCGATCCTCCAGTCTCATATTAACGGTGAACACAGACATATTAAATTCACAGACCCCCGATTATTATATCCCACCACTCCGACTTTTCTTTGAAATTTTGAAAGCGAATTTCACTGCCTCATCCTAATTACTATAAGTTCAGCTATTAGGGGTTAAAGTATGAAATTGCCGTTTTGTATGGACGAAATCGAGAAAAGTCAATTTTCCATACTAACAACTTTTTAGTTTCTTTGATATTTTAGCAACTTAATTGCACTTATAATATCAGTATATAAACTTGATCGCAGTGTCTCGGTGGCCTAATGGTATGGCGCCCGCCCGGCATGCGAGGAGATGCGGGTTCGAGACCCGCCTGAGAAAAAAAAATTAAAAAATTTCAAGTTTATATACTGAATTTTTTAGTTTTTTTAAAAACGCCTGAACCGTTTTCGATGCAATTAAAGGTGAAAGTTAGATAGTTATAAAGCTACGCATTATAGTATTAAAATTTCTGAAAATCAAAGTATATAATACAAATATACTTAATTGAAGCAAGAAGGTCAGCTGACACATTGGAAGGAGTCTTTTCAACGACTTCCTTTGAAGTAATAGGCACTAGTATTGCATTTTTTTTTAGTCAAAAGTTATTTTATTTAGTTTTTAATACAATACAAAAAGAATTACGCAATAATATGACTATACTTAAGAGCTATAAACAAAATAAAAAGTGGGAAAATAATCGGCAATTTCATACTTTAACCCCTATTATAAGGATCTGTAATGTGTTTGCATAATATATATGTTAATAAGTTCAAATACCCTGTACATTCAATAAACAATAACATGAGTATCCATAAAACATAAACTTAATCGTAAACGGCGTCATTACGTGACTTCGAAATACAATATCATTTATTGGTTTTTTAAGCAAGACAGGGCGCTTTTGCTTTTGTGTTTTGATAATATTGATCAAGTAATTCTCTTCAGATTAATTATGTCGAATGTGATTAAAGTTCTAGACAAAGAAAACAAGACAAGTATAGTAAAGAAGCCTGCTGTTCATCTTTTTTTAGTTCTTGTTTAGTCATTTATTACGACCCATAGGGCGTCTAGCATACTCGTAGCACTCCTCTTGAGTGCTATTATATTTAAGGTCGGCGCTGGGGGTACATAATTTGCTTTGAGCATTACCTAGTAAAATTAATAAAATATGTTTTTAATTTAAGACATCGCGTGACAAATCAAATCAAATCAAATCAAATCAAATTTTATTTCGGAGGTTAATCCATAGGTAGGTACATGACTACTAACTTAACTAAAATTCTTAAAAATAAATAAAATAAAACATAGAGTTCTTAAAAAAAAATACAAAAAGATGAATTAATAAAATTTAAAGAGTTTGTTATTATGTACATGTAAGGACATCCAAAAGTGTTGAATCGGATTGTCCATTCTCTCAGCAATAACCTTCAGAAGGGTATTGGAGCTGCCCTGCACTTGTTTCCAGAGAGAAGCGACTCGCTTGCGCAGCACTGCTCCGAAGCCATCAGTGTTCCACTCTGCGCCAAGGCAACCCCAACAACCCTCTGAAGGCATTATTATATTGGACGCGCAGAGCACTTAAGGTCTTTTTGGTGTAATTGCTCCAGAGGTTGCCCGTGTATAAAGTTTGGCAGTATGATTTGATAAGAGTAATTTTTACCTCGCAAGAACAACGTGCAAATCTCCTTGACAGCAAAAAAACTTGATAAACATACGAAAATAATACTAGAATAAACATTTAAATATTAAGGTTCCTAGCGGTGTCTGTAGCCCTGCGTAGTCTGTAATGGTGAATGTACAAAGCCTGACTCCCCAACTCTGCTACCATAATAATAAAACCTGCAGGTTAGATTCACGTCTGTGCAGTTGTGTGTTCACATTTACATGTGTATTATTCTAATGCTTGTTTAGTACGGTATCAATGAATTTGTACAAAACTTTTTACTCATACTCGTACAAGAGGTTATGAGAAATATTAGAGCATTTCAATATTGAGATAGTGAATAAATTTTTATAAGTTTAGCGTGATATTAAAGCTATTTGATTGGAAGTTGTGTGAAAAGTTTTAGTGACTGACTTTGAGTCAAAAATATAAAAAAAAAACTTCTCTGTATCCAGTGTCTAAATTATACTTTTTTAAATTGACTCCAGAAAGGTTCAGTACATTTTAAAAACAAAAATTGTTTCTGAATTGAAAGAGGCCATGAATGTTCCATTTTTAGGGTTCCGTACCCAAAGGGTAAAAACGGGACCATATTACTAAGACTTTGCTGTCTGTTCGTCTGTCCGTCTGTCCGTCGCTCTGTCACCAGGCTGTATCTCAAGAGCCGCGATAGCTAGACAGATAATTTTTTTACAAATTATGTATTTCTGTTACCGCAATAACAACAAATACTAAAAACTAAATAAAATAAATAATCAACGGCTCCCATACAACAAACGCGATTTTTTGCCCTTTTTTGCTCTATTTTAATAATGGCAACCGGCAGGCTTGAAATATTTAAAAAACACTCAGTTGTATTTTAACTTTAATAATAAATAATAAAATTAAAATAAAATGTATATTTAAGGGTGGCTCCCATACAAAAAACGCCATTTTTTGCCTATTTTTGCTCGATATCAATAAATAGTAACAGGTAGGCACTACAAAACTAAATTGTACAGAACCCTTAGTGCGCAAGTCCGACTCGCACTTGGGCGATTTTTAAAGTATTTTGACAAACCCGGTTTTCCGGAATGCTACCCAATGTAAACGCGCACGATCAAGCTGTGCAAGCCTCCAGGGGGAAACTCGGGAAAATTGCAAACATAAAGTTTCTAATCGACGGATCTTTTATTCCGTAGCTTTCGAGATACAGCCCATTAGCTTTGTAATGGGGGATGTTCCAAATTTATTTTATCATCTTTTGGCACGTGATGTCTCTATTTTAGTATAAAAATACAATACGGCAGACTGTTGATTTATACTACTCATACCCTTAGCTTATTTAAAACTTGGCTGGCTTGCAGGCCACTTAATCTTTTGTTTTAGTTTGTTGTACATACTTCCTTCTTTTACTGATGCTAGCGTGTTCATTTAAGAAGTTCCGTGGTCCTTACCGGAAAATCTTATTCTTGCGTCTTATCTGTATGCGCTTTTTGGTAATATTCCTGCAAATGGAGGCTGCCTGGGGCTATCCTTACGGAGGTTTATACCTGGAACTAAAAATAATATGGTCTGTGCAAATATAAAACGACAAATCTGCACGCATAGCCCCTCAGTAATAGGCGATCGATGGATATCGATCGATCACGAACTACTGGGCCTTAACCAAGGTTTATTTTTCATTTTTTAAAGGCAGCAGACAGAATCATATTACATGAATACATTTAAAATTATTTGCGAAATACCGATAATATCTAAAGCTTTTTAGTTTACTTACACCATTTATGTTGTGGTGACAGATTGTCCATAATAGATAATGTATATTAAATTAAGATAATTTAAACGATAATTTGTATAATCACGAATACCTCGTTGAGGTCATAATATAATTTAATTACATCTTCATGCCTTTATTGTCTGCAAAATTATATTATGTAGTGAATAAATAAATATGAAATATGTATTTCACATCGAAAACCATACCCAACAGCACTTCCTTAAATAAACATAATGTATGTAGGTATGTATGTAAGATTTTTTTACTGAGAACTAAGAACAAGTTTGAGGCACCGGCATCACAGAATTGCTGTTTATGTTTCCTTCATTGGATAAATAATAAAATAACAACAAACGAAAAAAAAACCTATTGTTTGAGTTAATTATTGTTTCAGTTGCTGGCTTACAAATAGTAAAAGTTGGCAGACGGCCGTGCTATATTAAGAAACAAACAATAAAAGCGAACAAAACCACCCGACTTAGTAGTGAGCGAAATGAAAGCGACTACAAAAGTTGTGAAGTTGTGTTATAAATCCGGGACTACAACTCCCACTTTCACTAACGGTAGTAATGATACAAAAAGCGAACTTGGCACTCGAAGAATAGGGTTTATGTGGGGCGAATTTGAAAGTTTGTCAAGTCAGTTCAAGCCCAAGAGAAAGTGTTGTCAAGGAACAAAGATAAGTCGGGATTGTCGCGGACTCGTCTGCGCGGAAATTACAACTAGTGGTGTTAAAATGTTCTTTTAAAATGTGAAATTTTGTTAACGAAATAATATGCAAAGGTTCGATCGTCGAGTGTCGAGTTGTAATCTTAATCTTAATGTGTATCCCAGATCGGGCCCGCCAGAATGGAGCCCGACCATGATGCGACCGGTGCGAGCGAGCGAAGCCTCATCCTCGGCCGCACCGGGAGACCGCTAGCGCGGCGGACCTAGGCTGAGCGCCCTCAGCGCTCGCCAAAGGATATTGACCAAAAAACTATAGAAACTCGGCCCACTTTGCGTCAGCATGCTTCTTTACAAAAAGTTTGGGAAAAAATCGGAAATATACTAAAGAGTAGACACAAAAAATATTTCAGAAATATAATTAGGGGTTTACGAGAAATTCAATGGCAGATTAGGCATTTTGAGGTTATGTTTTGTGATTGCAGTAGTTAATGTAGGTAACTATCTCACCAAGTTAATATAGCTAGCTATCGTTTTAAGGCATACCAAATGATGACCAGGTACAAGAGCTGATGAACACATTAAGTTAGAAGGATTGACGAGAATGACTTAGGAAACAATTAAGGCGAAATTATGAGGCAAATATAAATTCAGTCTGTAAAAGCTTGATTTTTGGAGCCAGATTTTATTATACATACATATCTTTAAGTTGGAGTCACAGTCCTAAGCTTTGTTATGCTAATGTAGAACTCTATCCAACTCACATCAAGCTATACTTTACAAAGTATGTGACAGGAGAAGTAAAACAAATAGGTTATAGGTTATTCAAAATATAGGTATTTGTTAGTGTATGTCTTACATTTTTATTACTTAATAACATTATATACTTACCCTAATCAAAAAAAATAAATCTTAAAATGGAGCAGGAGCCTGGATGTCATTCAAGCGATCCTAGCTCAGATAACAAACCACTGTCATAATGTGTGCGCAACAACCTGTTGTTGTTGTTAAAAAAGGAATCGGGAGACAGAATTATGCTTTGCTTGAATGACAGTGATTGATACATAACATACCCTAATAAGACAATTATTACAAAAATAAGCGGCATAAATGGCGCTTCGTTCCGAATTTAACCATTATCGATTTTGACGTACTTAAAATAGTTTCCAAATTCATAGTTCCTTGTCTTTTCCTTTTAACCCGTGTGTACACGATAATATCGATTTTGGCTCATTTCGGAACTACACCGGAAATGTATTTGCAACTATTTAAGTGTTTCTTTTAAACCCCTATTTATTTGATATTAGCAAAAATACCAGTACAATTATAATTTGAAAAGAGATTTTTGAAATATAAACTACAAAGACGCAATCTGGGCCTGGTTTTGGTCATTACTGAATAAAGCCTTCCATATAAGGTTTCAGTGATAGGTCCGTCCGAAAAAAAAGTAAGGATACTCTTGTTCTGTAATTCGTTAAGTAAAGAGCTCCACGCTTAAGAGCAAACCAAGTTGTAGTTTTATTCATAGCATTATAATTTTAACTATTAACTCTCAAACGCCAAGTCCTATTTTTCAATGTTTATTTGTTTGTGTCTAAAGAATGGTTTATACAAAGCCTCAAAAAGCACCTTCATGTAATAACGGCTGATCTTTTATTTATGAATTTCCGAAGCAAAACAGTAAACAACTAAAATGGCATGGGCTTTCATTTGAGTGACGTGAAACGATTATTAAGATTACCTTGAGTTGAGTGCGGATTCAGAGCGAGTGTCGAGGGAAAATTAACTTTTCGATTACTTTGTACATTTTTTATTTCCATTGAGTAGGCTTAAGAAAAGTCGTGGTACTCAACTCAAAAATAACACATGAAAACAATTCAGATAATATAATATAAAAGCTATCTTTTGTACTTTGTTAAATGAATTTAAAGTTAAGGCAAACGTTTTGCCACAGGTGCCGTAATATCTGAAATTCATGAAGAAAAGGTACATGGTAGAAATTTCGAAACAACTAACTCATTAGTTGTTTCGAGACTTCTACCATATTATGATAAATAAATAAATAAACATTTCAGACATGCCATACTGGGCCACACAGAGCCATCTAGTCCCAAATTAAGCTACTATTAAGTACCCTGTCGTATGGGGTACTAGACAACCGATAAACTTACTTGTATATTTTTGTAAATACATACTTATAATACATAGAAAACACCCAGACCAGTACAAACAGACATGTTCATGCACACAAATATTTGTACTGTGCGGGGATCGAACCCGCGACCCATGGCTCAGAAGCAGTGTTTACTACCGCTGATCCAAATGGTCGTCAAATGATAAATGGTTTATTGAGATGGTTAATCGGATTTATCATATAGCAGTATTAGATCAGTATGTTGGAAATTCGCGTACCTACCTATGGACCCACCTATATCGAATTATTATTTTCCTGCTCTCCTGATATGAATCTCAATATTGGCACTTACTTTAGAGGTATTACATAAATTCGTATAATGTATTACGGAATGAATTTCATGTCAATGAATGGAAAAGACGCTATCAGGATGCCTAATCTAAAATTGAAAGGTCCCTATTTTAGCAGAGATCAAGCTTAGTTGCCGTCTGGTAATCCGATTTCATTCACCAACTAATGAGCACCATTAAACATGCTACTATCCAGCTCCGAAGAGCACATCACCACTTCAAAATTATAATGCATTATACACTTCATTTGCTTAACAGTAAGGTTTGAATTGGTATGGGGACTGCCGCCCACCCTACCGTGGAATAAGGATGAATGGTTAATATTCCCAACCGAAATTGACTCTTGCACCGACGGTAGTAAGTCCAAGTTACCTCGCCATAATTAGCTTATGTAGAATTCATTTTAGACCTGAAAAGATATGCCGAACCCGGCGCAGACGAAATATGAGGATTAAATTCCTGTACTGCACTTAACAAGACTAATTTATGCGAGGCTGCACGCGTTGTGTACTTGGTTAACTAAACTAATTGAGAGGTAATGGTTGAATTTTCACGGCGAGCCGTTTTGTCTTTGCTGTTGATATTTACCTTGAAGTTGCCTCCCCATTCCGAGGTACAAGAAAGTTGAACCAACAACGGCCGTAAGTTGGATTAATGGGTGCATAGTTCAGGTAGTTCTAGTCTGAAAGACTTATTTTATCGCTGTCTAAGAGTGTCTTTGTTTAGAAAAATAAGTTTCTCTAACGTAAATTCTTTAGTTATAAACTGCAGAGAGCGGGAAACCGGAATGCAATGCGTTTCGTTCGCTTTCCGATGGAAATTGTGTTTGGTAGATAAATAAAGAGTTTTGTTTTCAATATTCCTGAATAGTTCCCAAAATAGCTTAATTTGATAAATAAGCTTAATAGAATAAGATTGGGTTTGATTTTAACTGTCGATTGATTAATAGTACGTTACGAAACTAAAGGGTATAAAAAAATCGAATTTGTTTTGGTGATTGAAAATGTTGCAAGCAGCACATATTTTTTAAATGACTTGTAAATAAAATAGAAAATACCAGTAGAAAGCAAACACACGCCACATAGAGTTAAGCATACGACAGTCCTACTCAAAAATAAAGAATGAATAATGTTATAAGCGTTAATTAAATAGCAGTTGGTACTTTGTTATCAGGTGACAGCCAATTTTGTAGGGTTACTTATGTCTGATCATCTACACAAAAAGTACGGCACGGGAACCGAAAAAATACGGTGCCAAACTTACGCTCAACCATTATCATAGTTCTAAAATACTTTTTTTTTATATACGGCTTAAGCATGTGTTTATAAGGCTATTAAGTTTTTTTATTAATTTTTATTATTATTATTATTGATTTTGTATTTTTTGGTTGTTTTTGTCCGTGTTTTCACTCGGTGGCTACATCAGAAGACCAGCGTTGTGTGCCCGCGCACAACATATGCTGAGGTGGATGCCTTTCTGCCGGGACCTTGAGACTCGTAGGCCCGTCCTATTTATTTATGTTACTGTATTGGTTGTGTGCTTTTCTTCTTTACCGTACTTGTAATGTTTTTATTTTGCTACCTATTTTTGTACACCTTAATCGGCCTAGAACTCTGGGTCTCGACAAATAAACGTTTCTTTCTTTCTTTCTTTCTTTCTTTCTTATTATTGACACAATTTTGCTTTCATGTTTCCCATTACTGCGATTTGTTAATGGCATTTAATGCATTATCCTGTCTTTACTATCCAAAACACCTTTCATTTCGCCAGCCTTTCAGCTGAAAATGAATAGCCTTATCATCTTCACAGATTAGCTCGCTTCCTAGAGATATGACGTCAATTTTCGTCGTCGGTCGGGTGCAGCGTAATTTCACGCGCCGCCATGGCTCGGTCGGCCGCGCGCAAATATGCAGTGACAGTGACTAAATGTGCTATTACTTTTTTCAAACAGAATAGCTGTGATGATCCTTACAATAATTATGTATAGGAAATAATTCCTTGAGTAAAAATGTCGGCTGGCCTAGGTGGGACTTGAACCCGTTAAGACGACTGCTCAAGCCAATTGAGATACCTGTCGGCGAATTTATTCAATTTGTACCAGCAATTTGATTCCTGACTTTAAAATAGGTTTAAAGTATGGGTGAATTTTATATTACTAACTTTAGGCACAAGTTTTGATGGATGTTTCTTACTCAATTTTCTTACCAAAATATATATTTCAGTCTAGAATAGCACATATGCTACTTGTAATACCGAAAAAAATACAGTTTCCATTGCATAATTTTAAGTTTTAAATTCCACGCGTACAAAGCCGGTTATTTCGTTTCTACATTGCTAGCCTAATAAAGTGTCTTAATTTTTTAGTGTGTTAATGTATCTTTGGGTAATTGCATTTTATTACTGTTTTTATGGTTAATAAAGTTATTTGAAAATGAAAATGACCTTGGAAATCGGTGTGTATGTCCATTACTGAGGTTGTTGACTTCAACATTTGATATTGTACAGAACAATACCTATAACCAAAACAAACAAGTACATCACTTTTGGTACAATTACATTACACTTAGTGTCAGCACTAATAAATGTTGCACATAAATGTTCGTATACAAAACCCGAAGTGGAATGACTAAAGTGTGGCGGGAATATTGTAAATGGCGACAATAAATAATTCGAACGTCGCGGTTTTTGTACTAAAAGTGTACCTGAAAGCTTTCACAGCGGCAATAAGTCTTAACATAAAGGCGATTATGTCTTTTGCTACCTCTGAATGTTCAATAATGAAGAGAAAATGGTCTGAAGAGGGCGTTTTTAACAGCTGCTTTTATGATGTAAATTTAGGTAGGAGGTCACATAAGAAATCAAGCATGTACAACTTTACGAGATTTACAATTAAAACAAAAAAAAAACATTGATACACACTCTTTTTATTTTAAACGTGAAAATCCGTTGGGAAAATTAGACACTCTTGTTTAATTTATTTATTATTACCTACCTAAGCAGAACATGTTACAATTTGATCTATTTATAAACTGTAAAAGTAACACCCTATAATCATCCCTCTGCAAGGAAAAGGCCTCTAACATTGAATTCAAGTTACCACAGCATTGATGGGTACTGGCATAATCAAGGCTTGCCAAATGCAGGTTGGTGATCGATCACTAACCCGAGCAATGGTAAAAAATTCGAAACTTTTGGTTGCCCGACCCGGGGATCGAACCCGGGACTACCAGATTTGGCTTGGTATTTAAACCTACTAGACCAGTGTTTCCAAAACTTTGTTCTGCCATGGCCCGGACATTTTCACACTGCCCCTGTGTGACCCACTTAATACTTTTAAAACCAAACTGGTTCCATTAGGTAAAATAATACATATTTATTAAAAGTAAAAATGTTTTATTAATACTAATACTACTATTTAGTCACAAAATTTTAGTGTGCATACTTCGCCCTATGTTTTACTAAATTCAACTTCCAGATAATGACGAAAGTTTATGAAGAATATTTACCATGCATCGATTGATAGTATGTACGTATTATTGCATAAACAATGCGGGAATGTTGCGACCCGGTATTTTATATTGATGGCCCGGTACCGGGTCGTAAACCGGCAAATGGGAAACGCTGTACTCGACCATCGGGGCGTTCGACTTATCGACTGTACTTAAGTATAAAAGATGAAGTGTATGAAATAAAGTCTACTATTTAGGTAAAATCAATATTTTGCAATTTAACTTCCTAGCCGTTCATCATATTTTTGATTATTTGCTTGTTAAGAGTAAAAACTAAGGCAGTAAGAGAAATTTAAAGTGTCGCTGAAACTAAGCTTAGTTTCTTATCCAATGAATATTTTTAACATTTCACTGAATCGTCTGCTTAGTTTATTTTATAGCCACTTAGACACTTTCTGTTCATCATTAAATTATCAGTCGACATCAGTCTATTGCACAACATACGCCTAAAAAGGCAGTTTTAGCCATTATCGCAACGCATGGCAGGCGGGCTGGCGATCGCCATTTGGCCAATGATGAAGAGAAAATGCTGTTCTTCGAGCAGTAGTCAAAAAAAAAAAAATAGAATTACATAAAAAGTTCCATACAAAAATGACACTTTGAAGTGCTTTTTCTCTTGTCATATTACCTGCTTAATAAAGAAAACTTGACCTTACGTACATGATATAAAGTTGAACGCTACCATGTTGAAAGAACGCCCAAATGTTCTAGTGGGCACTCAAAATTAAATGGTGAGGACATTTTCCTGTAGCTAATTGTAAATATGGTGTTTTTGTTATATGGCAATATCCCTTTAGTTGCCTCACACGACATAGATACGAGTACATAGTACGAAAAGAGATGGTGCTATTCTATTTTAGGCCAGCAAAACCATCCAACCTTAGAGCATTAAGCATCCAACCAAACAACTTTACCTTTCTATTGCTTTCCTTTCACTTCATAATATTTTCAAATCGAGTTTGACAGATTTAATTTCGGGCTCAGCGCATATTATCTGTCTGTCCTCGAAGATGTTTGCTTCCATACAATGAGCTAAGATTCGCCATTGTTTGCTCGAATGAATTTTCATTTATATGCGTAAACCGTCATCCGTGTACTTCCATTTATACAGTGCTTGATAATACCGCCATTTGAGTGAATTATTGACGATCCACCAGCATTGTGGAGTGAAAGCCAGGGTATTAACACTCTCGCACTTTCCATGGGGTTAGGTATTAAAAGGTCTATAAAACCTTCTTTGTGCTGACTATTATAATAAAGATAAGGTACTAAGTTTAAAATTCAACCTGAAAACTTCAGCAAAATAATTTTAACTCGCTTATTTGTACTTTAATTTATCTCACACATGTTTCTGTAAATAAATTTATCTTTATCTTTATCTCTTTATCTTTAGGTTTCTTTTCTTGAAGAAATTATTAGTTGTTGATTAGATGTTATACAGTTATGGAATAGTTTTTTTTTATTCTATCTAGGCTGATTCTATTTCTAAAAAGTAAAATTAAACAATTACACAATTGTCTCCCCCATATTTTATTTCTATGATGCGTACACGAAAAACTATACTATTCGTATATGAAATGCGGAATAGCAGTTAGTCCTATTTAAATTTGATTCTAAAGTTTTATAGGGAATCAGGACTGACAGCTTGCAAAAATCAAAAAGTAATATATTTTTACAAAAAATTAACGGGGAAACACATTTTGAGTAGGTAGCAAACTAGAAATCACTGGCAATTGTTAAGCGCCGCGGTACATACAAAATTAGAGGTAGATGATTTCACGCTTATCGCCGGTTTAATTTTTATAGAAAAAGTTCAGACTTAATTCAGCATTTCTGGTATTCACGTGTGTTATCTGATAAGGTAAAATTGATTTCTTTTGGAATACTCAATTTGTCGTGTCCTAGAGTGCCGTAAAGTTTTCATATAATCACATTGAACTTCGAAAGACAAAGCCATGTGTATTTGTTTAATCATAACGAAATCCAACGTCAATAAACATGTTCGTTTCGCGAGATTAAATCCGCAGATGCCTGCGCGTCGTCGATAACATGAATTAATATTGTAAATTTCCAAACGTCGTGTTGATTTTCAAATATTTCAACAACAACGTTGTTTCTGTTGTTTTTCTTTGCTATATTATAAAAGGGTGAACCTTTGTGTCGCTCTTATCAATCCCTTTTTATTTGGTTCCTATCGAAGGTCTATCGATTTTCAACTTAACCCGGATTAGCTATAAATGTTAATGTGGTGGGTCACGCAATCCTCGTTTAAGAGGACATCGGAGTTTGTTTTGAAAATCACAAATGTACATTAAGGGGACTGCTAGAGCTATGTGCTGCCCCCAATTGATTTAATTTTATTACTTATAAACAAAATCAATTTAAAAAAAACTAGAACAGTATTACCTCAGCAAATTACCTCTAGTATTTATTGAATCACTGTTAACTGCTTTTTATTCTGGCATTCTTTCGTATTGTACATTATTGCTTAAAGCGGCCGCTTTTGGCTTTAGCGAAAAATTCGACTTTATAAACAACTAAATGAAAAGTTTACTGTTATTCAATAAATACTAGAGGTAATTTGCTAAAATGATACTGTTCTAATTTTTGAATACTTATTGGTTTTGTTTAAAAAAAAACAATTGGGGGCAGCACCTAGCTCTAGTAGTCCCCTTAAGGGTAAGTAAGTTAAGGGTAAATGCATGTATGTTACTCAATTACTCCAAAACGGTTGATCAAATCTGAATGAAAGACATGGAGATATATTATAATAGGGGTTAAAGTATGAAATTGCCGATTATTTTCCCACTTTTTATTTTGTTTATAGCTCTTAAGTATAGTCATATTATTGCGTAATTCTTTTTGTATTGTATCAAAAACTAAATAAAGTAACTTTTGACTAAAAAAAAAATGCAATACTAGTGCCTATTACTTCAAAGGAAGTCGTTGAAAAGACCCCTTACATTGTGTCAGCTGACTTTTTTGCTTCAATTAAGTATATTTGTATTATATACTTTGATTTTCAGAAATTTAAATACTATAATGCGTAGCTTTGTAACCATCTAACTTTCACCTTTAATTGCATCGGATCGAAATGAATTTTACAGGGTGATAGGCTGGAATAACACGTAGGCTTGTTATCTCGAAAAATGTTTGGTGTTAAAATATGTAATTGCCGTTTTGTATGGACGAAATCGAGAAAAGTCATTTTTCCATACTAACAATTTTTTAGTTTTTTTAAAAACGCCTGAACCGTTTCCGATGCAATTAAAGGTGAAAGTTAGATGGTTATAAAGCTACGCATTATAGTATTTAAATTTCTGAAAATCAAAGTATATAATACAAATATACTTAATTGAAGCAAGGAGGTCAGCTGACACATTGTAAGGGGTCTTTTCAACGACTTCCTTTGAAGTAATAGGCACTAGTATTGCATTTTTTTTTAGTCAAAAGTTACTTTATTTAGTTTTTGATACAATACAAAAAGAATTACGCAATAATATGACTATACTTAAGAGCTATAAACAAAATAAAAAGTGGGAAAATAATCGGCAATTTCATACTTTAACCCCTATTATTTCTGTTCCTTTGGGATACTTTATCATGGAGAACAGCTAAAATTTAGTAACCGTTAACTTAACTTAATATCAATGGAGCAAAAAGTCTCTTTTTCTATCGCTTCGGCTTGTTCCTGGTGGGAAATGTAACTCTAAAAATAATTAGGTCCTTGAAAGTAAGTAAGTAACAAGCCATTTTCGCTCACCGTTGACTACGGGTCTCTCTCCTTTTTAAGGAGAGGGGTTAAGGCCTTAGTACCACCATGCTGGCCTAGTGCAGGTTGGTGGACGGCGAGGGCGACGCTGTGGCAACATCAAACCGCCGTTGGACGTTTATCAAGCCGCCCGAAGGTCTTCAACAGGGCTTAACGACTGTTATCTCATGATAACAGCCGGGACCGACGGCTTAACGTGCCCTCCGAAGCACGGAAGCGCTCAAGGTATGATGCCACAAACGGTCACCCATCCAATTAGTGACCACTCTTATCGTTGCTTAAAATTCGTGACAGAAACTGATCACGAAGAAGCATTGGGCTATGAGCGCTGAGGTCCTCATTACCAGCCTTTATCTGATTCTGTCCACCGCTGGACACAGGCGTCTCCAAAAGGAGTGTTTTGTCATAACCGCCACGCTTAGCAGGCGGGTTGGCGATCTAAGTGGAGATAAGGCGCTGCTGCCCGTTTTCTTCTAGTGATTCATCAAATACTAACAGCTGAACAAAAACATTTGCATAGAAATTCGTAGTTTGACGTTGCTTAATACGAGTACCAACATCGATACAAGTAAAATATTTACAATACTCATACTTGCAAACGAAGCCACGTTCAGCCGCAGCATCTATTGCAATATTCTTTTCAAGCCATAGATCCATGCATCGACTAGATACCGGACAAAGCAACTCTGTTCCCGTCCGCTATTGTTGCGAGCGCCCACAATGCTCTGCGGTGACCCATTTTTGTTTCGCAATGAAAATATCAAGAGTTATCTAACCGTAAGTTTTTTTGTTTTAAATCCGTTGTAAATGAAAAAGATACGTTCGGCCAGAATAAACCTATTGCGGTTACGCTATTTTGATTCAAGTCGTTGATGCCACAAAATTAAAAATCCTTTGTTGAGACGCAAGATAGCTCTGTGTAATAGAATTAGGTTAGTCGCTTTTCCAATCTTGGCAAGACACTATATGATAATCAGAGATCGGAATAGGTAGAGTAAAATGGGGTCGTTGACCGGAATCGTATATATTAATATGGACATTCCTCCGAATTACCGGGCTTTATATTTTTATACCAGGTCTTTAAAGTCACATACATAATATGTTCTGAAAAATGTTTACAAATAATCTGTATGCTTTATTTAAATAATCCTTTACCTTATGTGAGCACCAAAAATTGCGACATTTTTTATACCGGGTTTGACTGACTGACAAATCTTGACAGAAAAAATCACAATAGACAGACTGACTGACAAATCTTTACAATAAAATCACGAAAGACACACTGATTGACAAATCTTGTTAGTTTTTGACACCTATTAAAATCTTACACTTCATTTTGGTCCTGTTACTTATCCAATTTATTTTTAAAATAAGTTATATATTGTTTTGTACTATGTAAAGTAATTGCTTTTTGGAAACATAAGGAATAACATTGTTTTATTTATTGTTTTGATTTCTACTGAGTGTTAAACAATAAACAATGTTAAATACTTAACACTTACGGGGTTTAATGCAACGAACCGTTATTTAAAGGTAAATAGTAATTTACCTTCCCGTCTGCCCGCGACCATGATTCGTGCAACCGGATCGAAACGTCGGGAAGGTAAATTACTATTTACCTTTAAATAACGGTTCGTTGCATTAAACCCCGTAAGTGTTAAGTGTTTAGTGTAAAAATGCAACAAGAAAGTTTAAAATCCTAAATAAACAATGTTGATTTTTATCTCTTTTATTTCATCTTTACTGTCACAGAGAATGTACCTAAAAGATGTTTGCCATTCTTTCAATCAGTTTTACGCCTAATTTCGCATTACAAGCTTTTCCGATGCTCTTACTCCTTAGCTTAATTCGTGACTTTCCGTTGCCAGGTATTTCTTCTTAAACTTGAGTCCCGCTTAGAATCTATCCCCCCCTTAACTTTAATCAAAAAATACCTACGTGTTTAAACGATTTTTGAATCTTCGGCAGGGGGGGGGGGTTGAAATTTCTACACTTGGGGGGTGTCAGGGGTTTCCACCAAGCCCCGAACCTTACGTTCCCCCTAGCCTCTAAAATCATATTCTAATCAAGCCTCCTAGTTTATTGAGATATACATCGTAGAGATTTAAACTTATTCATTCAAAAAGAATTAAATAAAACAGTAGAACGAAAATATATTGAAAATTACGAGTAATCGTCTATTAATTGCTCGCATTATAGTAAATTACAAACATAATAATAAAAAATACCGGTAATTATACTGGAACATCAGACCCGGTAAATGGCTTATCCATGTTATTATTTCTGGGCGTGGTTTTAGTGCAAGTACCAAAAATCACTCTACCTATTCCGATCTCTGATGATAATGGATCTTGTTCAATTATAAATTATGAAGAATAACACTTTTATTTGCTGACTGCCGTTAGTGATTCGCTGAATTAATTTGAATCGAGACTTAAGTTTTATATTGAAAGGCCAGTTAACAACATTTTGATGATGATGATGATGATAAAGTTTAAATAAGATCTTTAGGGGAGGCCTATGTCTAGAAGTGGGCGACGTCGGACTGTGATAAATAATGATGATGAGTTAGGAACTATACATAATTATATGTATTCTCTATTACAAGGGCATGATGAAAAAATACGTAGGGTCTTAACTCTTAACCAAGCGATTTCCTTTTTAATTTTAAGTTTGTTTTGGAAATTCCTTACTATTTGTATGTATACAATTATTTTTATTTTAACAAATATTCTGTAATCGTATTATTTTAACATTCACTATTCGGCCTACCCTTCAAGTGATGTCTTTAAGTACCTAAGTTTATACATATAAAGTCCTTGTAGATACAGCGCCGCATCTCAAGGGATAATCTGATACACAAGGAACAGAGCCTTTCTTGAAGATATCTTGTGTCAAAATTGTATAGGCTTCCTTCGGGAATACACAATTCGGAGAAATAAAATAATAATGGTAAATAATAATTTGTGAAATCGCTCAGAAAAAACGTTAGTTAATAAACTTGTTATTATGTAACATAGACCTCATAAACAATAACGTAACCAAAACATTTTGGTCAGAGTTGTAGCCTGTCCCACCTAAGATTCTAGATTTCTTTAACATCAGAAATAAAACTATATTTTTTATTTCATACCAATAATGATTTAACTTGTTCTACTTTACTGTAAAAAACAGGCTCTCATGATAGGCTTTTGCAACAGTCAACACTCTTATCTTCAAGCTTTTAAAATTTATATAAAATTTAAGTTGTGGCTATGTGTGAAGCAAATAGCTCAATAAATAAAAAAAAATGTCTCCTTTCTATATTATCGTCGTTAATCTAGTCAATCAATAGAGTGTAGGTAGGTAGGTACGGTAGGTACGGATCTTCATAAGGACAACTTAGAAAATTCTTTTCTTGACAGTTTCTATGTAAATCTGATAGGTCATAATGAAAACTAAACACTGTAGAAATTATGGTAATCTCTTCAAAAGTTGAAATAACTACAAAGTTAAATTATCTCTGCAATCTATACGCTCGTAGGTAAGATAGCGCAGTGGCGCGGTGAGCGCATGGTGTGCCTTTTCGATACTTGTCTGGTTCAATTTAGAAATGGAACTGTTTAGATGGGCTCATGTCTTTTTGCTCTAGGAGACGCCATTGAATTTGGCGATAACTTGTTTCTTCAACGCCGTAATAGCTATTTAGTAGTCTGTCGTAATTATTTGTACATTTATTTATGTTTCTTTCCAACTAACTGTGGCTCGAGACTTCGATCTTCAATTCAATTCGAACTTCAAACTCCACGGCGTACGTAGGAAAACTCAAATAATTTCATTTCAATCAGGTCAATCTCGATTATTAATGTTTAAGATCCCAAGATGCGTTTTCTGAAAGACTGAAATCCAGCAAATTACCCTGTATACGATACAAGTTATTAGTTCGAAGAATCTCTAGATTATGCGGAAATAAGGCCACGATCAGACGCATAGTTCGTGTTCAATAATAAACCGCTAGAACCAACAAACTTCTCTATTACACTAACTAAAGTCAAACTTTAGGCGCCTAGCTCGAGTCTAGGATGTTTGAAAACTATAAGTACAAAGGGTTTATCTGCGTGCTGGGAGAAGTAATTACTTCCCAAGACCATTAAATTTGCATGACAATAACGTTTCTTGGATGTGTAAGGAAGATTTCTGATTGCGTACATAGTGAAAATAGGTACAGATGACTCGCTTAAAATCCATAAATCTTGGACTATGTCTATAAGTTGTACTCCATAACACAACATGAGTCATTGCGTCAAAGGAGGGGAACATGGGTCAAAAGAACTGATGACAAACGGAAAGTCACGAATTAATTTACTTATCATTTTAGGTACATCATAAAACAAGTTATATATCGTTTTGAAGATTCCATTCTTGTTTTGGGCAAACTAAAGCTTAACAATATTAAAGCAATTGATAAAGTATTACAGTGATCACTTGTTGGTTGACAAAATATAGTACATATATGTACAGACAACAGCACGTCAACCTACCACAAAACGTCAAAATTTCTCAATTGGTATTGATCTCTTCTCGTAGTACATAAAGTTGAAAATCAATTCAATGACCTTTAACTTTTTGGGTAGGTTGACCTGCCGTTGTCTGTACAAGGATGTTACAAATTACGCTTGCTTCTAAAAGTTTTTTCTTGTTTTAGCGAGTGTAAATACATTTTAGAATTTGTGATTTGGTTCACAAAGTTTTAGTTTAACCGTAGAATCAGTGGTTTTTAGCCTTTTATATAGCTTATCTTTTTCTGAAACAAAAAAAAATTGAGCCTGCCAACTCATATTATACTAGAAGCGACCTTTTCCTGGATGGTTCAAGTCTTGCGGCTCCATACCTCATGAGGATATAAGCACTTTGCGCTGTTTTTTTTTCTTAGATACGTGTAGAAAAACATGTGTTCCACGCGTTGAGTATGTCTACTGAATTCATGTTTGCTGTGGTACAGTACGTGTAAGGGAGAATTCTGACTTCGTATTTGGATGCACCCTTGGCAATAACGTTAAGGCTTAGGACAGTTCCACACTCGAGACTGTCCTATTCACACTTACAACCTGTTAATGATAGTGCTAATGAATATGCAAGAGATACGCGCTTTGCTTATGCTGCCAAACGTAAAGCTTCCTATACTCGTAGATAAGACTTCAAAAGGATTTTGCCATCTCTTAGGTATACAAATTTTCAAGGAACAGTATTTCCAGGAATGTACTGGCGAGAGTTGCGTCGTACGGTACGACCGACGCTCTACATTTCAGTTGCGGATAAAAGAGTGACCATTCCGACCTTAGTAACATTATTAGTAACAAGCATCTCTGTCCTTCTTTCTACTACGTCTTAAGTTGCTTATTGATTTTTTTCTAGTTTATAAACCAAAGCTTAACGACAATCTATTTTGTTATAAATACATATAAAGTGCCCTCTTTTAAATCACACTACACTCAAGCTACGAAACGAAACGAAATAGATTTAATAATAATGGCTTAGATAGGACTCTTGGTAAGTGCAACTAGAATTTACAAATATCTTTTATACAGTTTAATATTACGACATGAAGCAACTGCAGCGATGGTACTAGAATACCCTTTATACCTCTATAAGAGAGGATCTCTTAAGGTTCACCTTAATCGCCACACGGGAATGCATAAAGTCAGGCCTGTGCCTTGCCTTGTGACGATGATGCTATGCGCCGATTAATGGTTCATATTTAATGCTAAAACACGTCTTTTAGCTACAAAATGCGCAGATACGGCCCAATTACTGTTTCATACCTAAACAAAGAGGTTTTTGTTTTTGTTATAATCAGATTAGTAAGGATCCTTTCAGAAAAGGGTATCAGGCAAGAGCAACAAAACTCAATTCAATTACCTTTTGCGTTCATTGAAAAACACAAGATTGTTCTCTTGTTGTTTTTTGAGTTTCATCAAAATTTTCATAAAATTAGATAATGAAACGCAAACATACCCGCGTTCGACACACCGTGTGTGATAATAACGACCCGATGAGGGCCAACGATAAAATTTCAAATTCCGTTGTTTATTCGACAAAAATTGGGTCATGAAGTGGAAGTTATCGCTCCCAGAGCCCCAATCACAAGGATACATAGCATATTTCACCCTACTCCCTCGTTTAATGTATTTTTTTTAATATTCCACAACATTGCGGTTAAAGGGATACGCATAAATTGTACGTGTTTGTAACTGGCTTTTGTTGCGTTAACCTTTTTATTATCCAATGATTTTTTTGGATGGTGTTCGGTTTTCACAAAACGTATGTACAAGCAGAAAGCTCGCTTAGAACTGCTTTTCTATTATAAACACTGAACATGCTAAAATAATGTTGTTTTTGCGCAAGGCAATAACAGATCATGGTGGTCGCAAGTAGCTGGCATTATCTTATTTCCTTCTGATTTGTGTATTTTTAATATATAACTAGGTGACTAGGACCCATTGTGCCTTTTGGTTCGTTAATTTACAACCTTCAAATTTTCTTATATCTTTGCAAGGTTTGTAATTTATTAGAAATGTTAAAATATTTGTAACATATAAAAACGTAATGATAACTTCCTATTCTTATCCCTTTAATTTTTTTAACATTCGTTGCAAATTTTTGGAGCAAACTCACCAGGTTAAGACATTAAGACAGATAGAGAGAGAGAAGAATTGAAAATGCTTTGCTGGGTGCTATGCTGCACTAAAATAGAATAGCACCACTCTTTCTCGTCATATTAAAAGAGTACTGCCAAAACGTAACGGGCACCTGCGTCAAGTTTCGAGCATTAGCCAAACTACGATCGCCCATCTGCCTGCCAATCGTGGCTATTGTGGCAAAGTCTCCTTCAGAAAGGCCTTTGTCTAGCAGTGGTCTATGATGTTTAGTTGTTTTGGCGTGATTGAGTAACAAACTCACATACATTTTTAACATTAATAATATACCAGTGCACTTCAAAGACTATAAAAACAGCATTAGCCTACTGTATTTCTCTTGGTTACAGTGTTCGGTTCCAATAAAAAATGTCCTTGATATATTTTATGGTCCGCTGATGGTAATTACGGACAGGAATTGTACCTGATATCATTTGTAATTAATTGCAATTTAATAAAATTTGAAAATAAGGCAAAGATGATATACGATAAAAATAATTAGACCAAGATGTGGACTGCTCATATTTGCCGTCTAACCCATAATAAATGGGGTTCCTAGATGTGTTTTGAGTGGAGATCGCGACTACATAAACGTGATGAGGGAAATCACTCTCTAAGAAGTTGAAGCTATGATATAGACAAAGCTGCTCTCTTGAGTTAGGTAAGTATCGGTCTTTGTGCAATGGCGTGTGGTACAAGAGCTATCTTCAACTGTTAATTAATCATCATCAGCGCTTATCAGTCCACTGTTGCATAAAGATTTTCAAAACGAGGATTTTGTCTTCAACGCCAAATTTGGCAGGCATCAACTCCGTGACGGCTTTCCGACTTTATTTGGTAGTCTGCTGTTCTCCTTTAGTCGCTTCTTATGATTCCCATAAGATAAGAAAATAATGCTTTTGGTGACACTAATTTATTTAACGCTGACACTACACGTCCGTATTAGGCGTATGTTGATCCAAAAAAAAATGTTCCAACTTCTTGGTGCAGTGAGCAGTCACATACTTTTCTCCATTTTAAAGCCAAATCATGGAACAGCACCGGCAATACCTTTTCAATAGTTTATTCGATAATCAAATGCAAATCGTTTCTGACAACAGTAGGTAATCTAGCGAGAATATAGGTCGGCGGCTTTCGTGAGCGGTAGACGTTAGCGTGTTTGCAGAAGCGTTTTTCTCTGTCGCGTCGCATGCGAAATCGTTTCGATTTCCACAACTTATTTTTCTATCCCGGAATATAAATAAGCTTACGTAAACTGTGGCCCAGTTTCAAATTTTCTGATGAAATCAGCGAGTCTATTTGATTAACGTGAGCGGCGGTCCTTTTTACACAAAATCATTTTAAAAACTATAAATATCTCTTTCAGACTCTTTTTAAATAAGGCGTATGTGCTTCATCGGAAAGGTTTCACTTATAATGAAAGGGTTTTGATATTCGCCTTCTGGGTCCATCTTGCCATCATTATCATCATCCTTGTCATGGATCAGCCCAGTTATAGACACAGAGCTTTCCGTAAGGCTATGGTAATTTTGGCCAATTGTGGAGAGAATACGCTGCTACTTGTGAGTTCTTCTGATAGGATGAGTAGGTCAGTGTCAGAAGTACCTTAGTAGCCTTAGTCGCCACTTATAACACTGAGGGCTAGAGGGTGATGGGTGATGCTATTTAAATTTAAGGATTATCAAAGATACGACAACTGAAACATTTCAAAACATTATTGACGAAATTAGTAAATTCAATCAATTAACAAAAAATATCTTTCAAAAGCTTAAATAATAAATTATACCTCCCATTATGATTGTAATATACTAGTATAGATCCATCCTTTACAGTTAATCGGGAAAACCATGTCATATTTCGAATATCATTCAATACGCTAAGCCGATATTAGGGCAGATAGAATAAAAGCCGCAAAAATTAATTCCCCGGCTTTTGGTGTGTTCACAAGCAATCAATTTTGAATGACACCGATAACGGGTTGCGGGAGTAAAATAAATTCATATCAAGTCCCATCGATCACGATTCAGGAATCAGGTCCACTCAGTCCCACCAAGTGACAGAGCTGCGTAGAAAATCTAATTGATTTTAGATGATGTGATTTTGATGAGTTGTTCGAATTGTGTTTAGTGATTTTTTACTAGACTATTTATATTTGGGATATTAACAGACTACATTATGAATAAAAGAAGGATCATGCCGTGATCGCCACGCTTGGCAGGTTTTCCAGTGGTGGAAAGAAGACGTTGCTGCCCGTCTGCTTTATATCAGCCTATAAATATCTTTATGCAAAATTTCAAGTACAGTTTGTCAAGCCGTTCGTGCATTGAGTGACAAACATACATCCAAATTGCTTAAGTATATATTATAAGATAGATTAGTTCGATGCGGTTTAATTTTTAATAATGCTAGTTCGTTCGGTCAGAATAAGTTAAAATCAGTTAAGATTTACCTAATAAAGTTTATTGTTTGATTTTTATTGTTTTTACGTATTCTTTCTTTTTTTTTTGGTTTTTAAGTCCACTTTTTAAATATTTATTATTTAATATGAGTTAAAATCCTATAATTTTTTTCTAAGATCATTTGAAACATATTTTGGCATAAGTGTCTTTAATATCTCTGTTAAACAGATCGTAGAGTTGGAAAGCTACGTTTTAATGGGTAAGTAAGAGACATGTAACTTTATATGCCATATTCTCGTGCGGCTGAGATTGTAAAGTTTATACACCGCCCTCCCAAAAGCTCCCAGCGACCATAGAGCGCGGACATAACACAAACGGTTCCCGCTTGTACTCTAATCAAATTAATTGCCTTGTGGTTTGAGAGGAAAGCTCTTGACAATGTTTGGGAATGTGAATACAGAAAGCATACATTTTATTTAAAAACTAGCTTTAGCCTGTGGTCTTAATCATCCTTAAGTATGATTTTACATAGCAAGTTTACTAGTGATGACTGACCTCAAATACTAAATATCGTGGTTATTCAGGTTATTAACTTTGATCCTTAAATCGTTCACTAGGATCAATGCTAAGTAAATTTCATCTCAAATGGAACAAACTAGTACACTTTACTAGGAAAAGTTTTACGTATGAGGTAGTCTAATAAAGACCGCTTTCACTAAAGCAACGGTAATTTTTCTGAAGAGAACATTGCGGCCGAGTGCAGACAATTTAAAAGGTGATGTAGAGTTTCGTGAGGGATTTGTTCAGCTCGAGGTATTTGTTGACACATAATACAAGTAATGTAGAGAGCACACAGAGCTGGGAAAAATAATATGTTACGCTTTACTGACTTAATGTCAAAAGATAACGTTGCACCATTGCACCACGATGTCAAGAAATTATTAAAAAGATACCTAAAATGTTATGTGATTTATTTCATCCTAATTAAGTAATTGAAAGTCTTTTTTTAAAAGGTAGTTATTTCTATAAAAATATTATTCTAAAAATATTTAAATTATACTTTATCGACATTGCTTACCTACTATATGTGACGAAATAGATAAACATTGTTTTTATTCCTTTAAGACGTTTCTATCTCAATGTTTTTCTTAGTTTAAATTGAAGGAAAATTACATCCCGATCGGAATTAAAATTGTTTCCAAACTTGTAAGGTTGACAAAATGTTAATCTAAAAACTATAAATTTTACGTTACACGTCGCGTCACGTCGGTTACAAACAAACCATCAAAGCCCAAATTCTTGGTTCAAATGTATAATAAGCTTTTGTCAGGTACATATTGTGATCTTTTATGTTAGCAATTTTTTTTTCTATTTTTTAAAGGACATTCTTAGAAATATTTAAGGAATGCTTACTCATTCGATCTCCCGACTAACAATTCAATTAAGATAGTAAAAGAGTGGCTATTACAATAAAAACTGAGCAGTAAACGTATTTTATGATACGACAAATATTTGATTATCTTTAAGAATATGGATATGCAGGTTCGAGTCCCGCCTGAGACATAATTTTTCAAGTTTAAATATTGATATTATAATTGCCAGCATTGAACTAGCACGGAAAGAAAACGTATTCTTATCGGTATAATAAGTTTCAAATAGTCTGATCACTCAATTCACTCAATTTTGTCCGTAACGTTCAAGTTAAGGCTTAACATAACTTATCGATAACGTCACGTAAGGTACGTTAAGTCCCATACATTTACATCACAGAAAGATATAGTGTTCCATTGAACAAAGTTGCCAAACATAAGACACCTGAGTGTTGTTTACTTATGTACATGTTGTATGAGCGCTGAGGGGAGACTGTATATTTTTGGATTGAATATTTCTAGCACTACTTTTCTTTTAAAATCTTACTACTGCAAGATGTTTCACATTCTTTTCATTTCGAATCAACTAACTAAAATTAAAAATTTATAGTATATTTTATAAAAGTTCAATAGATCTATTTTTATCTAAGTTTACTGAGTTCTCGGAAAAATTGAATTATCATTATTTTTACATGTATGTTAGGTATAGAGCAGAGTGGGGGACATTCATATTTTTACATAATTACAACATATTTACTAAAGTTTTTCAATACTAAAATAATTTCCACTTCTAAGTATAAAAGTATGAAATATTGAATTTTTGGAATAACATTAATATGTATTAGAGTAACCTATATTAAAGGCTACTTTTTATCCAGGGAAAAGGTACCGTTTCCGTAGGATAATTATAATACATAGGTAACGAAATTCCACGCGTACGAAGTTTGCGGGTAGCAGCTAGTTATAAAATATTATCGAACAGACATGTTAGCTTATATCAGAAGCGGGTTAATATGTTGCGTAACAACAGCAATCTGTCCAGAGTTAATTAATATGCTCGTGTCCATTGTCGTTGACAATAGAGCATTGTTCGCGGCTTGTGGCACTTCTGTGTGTCTGCCTACTCTATGCTCGGCATAACTCGCTATTCAGATTATTTCAGATATGAGCTGAATACTGAAACTATCGGACAGTATAAGTAACTTTACAACCAATATAGGCTTTAACATGTTCAGTGCCCAAGTCTAATAAAAAAATAATTGTATCAGTTATATCAAGCTACGAGAAATATAGAATTGTATTAGAGCCGATTGTACTTTATTGTCCCAAATAAAAAATCCCCGTTTTCATACTCATATCATTATGAGATTTCCCCATTTTGGAAATCGACTTTTTGAGGAATCCCCATAGTGCTCATAAAGGATATTTTTAAATATTTATATTATACATAGTCAGGTCATAAGTTCTGTCACACAATAAAAACTTTTAAATTTAGAATGCTGGCCACAAAAAAGTTTATAAAATTCGAATTTCGAATTTTTCATGAAAATAAATATGTGTACTTTTTTGAATTTTTCTCATTTTTAAATATGGAGTGGACACTTAAAGAAGACCGTGTCGCGGTTATTGCGTTGCATCGTTGCGGTTACGCGCCAATTCAGATTATCGACTTACTGAAAAATTTTAATAATATAACCAAAAGATTCGTTTTTCGTACCATAAAACGATACAATGAAGACTCTAGTATAGATGACAGGTCAAGAAGTGGTCGCCCTCGCTCTGTTAGGACTCCAGCAGTGATAAAAGCTGTGAAGGCGCGAATTCAAAGAAATCCCATACGTAAGCAGAAACTGTTGGCCCTTCAGATGGGGTTAAGCAGGACCACGGTGAAAAAGGTGTTAAATGAAGACTTAGGGCTTAGGGCATATCGAAGAAAAACAGGACATCGTTAGGACGCTTGTTTAATGGACCTGAGACTGAAGAGATGCCGCGCTTTGTTGAAGCGGTACGCGGGAAAAAAGCATCGGGAAATTATTTTTTCGGATGAAAAAATTTTCATCGTGGAAGAGAGCTACAACAAACAAAATGATAAGTTGTACGCACACAGTAGTGAAGAAGCGAGCAACCGTATTCCGTGTGCCCAACGAGGTCATTTTCCATCCTCGCTCATGGTTTGGTTGGGAGTCTCTTATTGGGGCTTAACTGAGGTACATTTTTGTGAGAAAGGCGTAAAAACGAATGTAGTTGTGTACCAAAATACAGTCCTCAAGAACCTTGTGAAACCTGTTTCTCATACCATGTTTAATAACAGGCACTGGGTATTCCAACAAGATTCTGCGCCAGCTCATAGAGCGAAAAGCAAACAACACTGGCTGGCGGCGCGTGAAATCGACTTCATCCGGCACGAAGACAGGCCCTCCTCCAGTCCAGATTTGAGTCCGTTAGATTACAAGATATGGCAACACTTGGAGGAAAAAGCCTGCTTAAAGCCTCATCCTGATTTGGAGTCACTCAAGGCATCCTTGATTAAGGCAGCCGCCTATATTGACATGGACCTCGTTCGTGCTGCGATAGACGACTGGCCGCGCAGATTGAAGGCCTGTATTCAAAATCGCGAGGTTCATTTTGAATAAACTTTATTACCATATGAATCTATGTTTTATTAAGTTCATTTTGCTATATAAATGGTTACATAAATAATAAACAGGTCTAAATTATTTCATATTACACAAGTGACAGAACTTATGACCTGACTAGGTATATTATTTATATATTATTTCTTTAGTAAGTACTTTATTTTGCTGGATTAAATGGAACATCACCACCCCCTTACCTATCGTTCAATGGGTGTTGTAAGGCGACCTTGCGACTAAAGGAGTAGATGCTAGAAGAAAAAGGCTAGCAGCGTCTACCAATCAGTTATACCAATGATTTTTCAACTGATAACTGCAATCGCCAACCCGCCTGTCAAGCGAGGCATCATAGCACAATCCTGCTTTTGGGGAGTTCTATGTTCAGCTGTTAACCGATGGGGTTCAGTTCTTAAACTGATAGATTATACTGAATACAATAATCAGAAGAAGAATTTACAGAACTGCTCGTAATAATCAGTTCTTGCATACTACTAAACATCGATTATCATACCCGTAACTGGCGCTTCAATGTTCCTTTCTCAGCCAAACGACGCCCTGAGCTGAGGTCGTACTCCGCAACACAATGTCCATATATTCGACTCGCATCTGCCCCTCTTACTCATGCCAAAGCCTTAAAGTATGTGACAGAGGCAGAAAGATCCGTGTTTACGGGCATCGTGTTGCGTAGTAGGCCCTCTGAACGGAGATCTAGCCTAATGACCTCCACAAAAAAAGAACCTGCCTGCGATCACCACGGCATCATGTTTGTTTATATAGGATATAAACTATGTTGTGTGGTGTACGTACTTTAAGATAATATCATTAACCCTCCTCTTACTCTCCGTATCCTTAAAGGCGACGAAAGGAGTACTGCCAGAAGAAGATGGGCATACTGCGATCGCAAAACCCCCTGCTAAGCGTAGCGATTATGAAAAAAACCTTCTTTTGGAGAGACCAGTGTCCAGCAGTAGAATGAAATGGGCTGATAATGATGATGATGATATAAACCGTAAGTTTTCTTTTTACGATATTCGAGCAACTTCATTGCAATCATAATCAGTATTTAAACTTGAAAAATTATGTCTCAGGCGGGACTCGAACCCGCATCTCCATGCCTACCGGGCGCGGCGCTTTGGACACTACGTCACGGGTGTAATTTTTTTAAGCATTTCCTATCGCTGTCAGCAAGTGCCCGGTGTGCATGGAGATGCGTGTGCGCGTCCCGCCTGGGACATTTTTTTTTTAGTTTAATCACTAAATTCCCCTAAACTAAACGCCCCGTTGGTCTAGTGGTTTAAATACCGGGCCAAGATCTCGGGGTCCCAGGTTCCAATCCCGGGTCGTGCAACAAAAAGTTTCGAATTTTCGAACGTTGCTCGGGTTTGTGATCACCAAGCCGCATTTGGTAAGCGTGGTGATTATGCCAATACACCCATCACTGCAGTGGTAACTTGAATTCAATGCTAGAGGCCTTTTCCCTGCAGTGGGATGATTATAGGCTGTTACTTTACTTTACTTTACTACCCGTAACCGTTACAATACCCGTAAGTTTTTCATTCAAAAAAAGCTAAAAAGTTTAAATAGATGGCAAAATAATGTCGTAAACAGACAGTCCTAAACCCGTATCAAACATGTTACTTCTACGTTTTATCTTGGGAAATATACGGTTTCCGAGATGCGCGATAATGTCTCCCTCTGACAAATTGCATTTCAAGACAGCCGCGGGTTTATTCACGAGACTAGATGGAGTGTCAAGTATTTTTTATCACTTTCAAATGTCTACAAAACACCATATGAAGCCGATGATTTAAAACGTCAAAATTGTTTCTGCATAAAACGTACGCTCTGTTAATGTAGATACTTTTTTGTAGTGGATACATTATTTTTTATGCAATAAGCTCATATATTACTTACTAATAAATTATATTTTTATGGGGTAGCGATGCGTTACGGCAATTTGCCAAAACGATAATCTTTAGCAAATTACCCTTTTCTACATCCTCTACTAGAATCTGATTCCATGACTAAATGATTGTTTCCCGACGAAGACGATGGATGCCGATAAAAACAAGCCAAACGAAACATTTTATGTTCAGGCCTTTGTGAGATACTGATGACTTTTGTTGTCGTATGTTTTATATTATTTTATTTTTTTTATTCTTACGAATCAGGCCTAGCCTAGTGTAGGAATCACAGGTAAATTGTAATAGATTAAGTTATGATTCGGCAATAAAAATATTCTATTCTATTCTATTCTATTCTATTCTATTCTATATAATCGTACTTATTGACCAATAAGTACTTGCGTAACATCTTTGTCAGTCAAACCTTTTTTTTAATAATATCTACAAAATTATAAACAGTAGTCGAAAAAAATTAAGATTTAGATCATTATGCTGCTTTTTAGGTTTTTAGGTAGAACTTGTTTCTTATCTTTCAGCAGAAATATAGTTGATATTTTTTTAGTTTAAAATGTTAACAATATAGCGTCTTGTATTTGCTATAAGTAGGTTGAGCTTACTTATGTTCGCAAAAACGTCAAGTTATTGTAACAGCAGTTGTTATGAAACCTAATAAAGCAATGGAACTAAGTTAGCGCGTTGCCCGAGGCACGCACAATCCGCGCACCGACATCGCCGAGATGAGATGAAACTCGCAAAGGCTTCCCTCATCTAAACTCTTTGTTCTAAACTCTCACCTGCTATTATGTCGGCTTCGGGTTAACTTCGCTATCGCCGTTGTTTTCCGTTAGAAGTGTTTTAAATGTTTGCACAAGTTTATTAAAGCGCAAACATAAAGGGAAGTTGTCTGTAGCGTTTTGAGGGATTTCAAAGTTTCTTTGAATTAATTTATTTTCTGTTGAGAAAATGTGTTTTTGTAATAAAACTTCTTTATCAAAATTTTGCTGACGGAAGAAATGTGGAAGGTTAGAAACCAATTAAATTAGGTTGTGTGGTGCCGGCTTAAAATTCAATAGTACCACTCTTTTTTTATGGGTTTCTAAGTACCTAGGGACTATAAAATTAATGTTGTAGCAGCTGCAATCTACTATAAGTTAAACAACCATCGCCAACTCGCTTGCTAAGTGTGACGTTTATTGCAAAATCCTTTTATATTCAACCCGAAACGAATAAAGTCGCGTCTCCTTCGCGAAGACAAATCGTTTATTTAAATGACACATATTCGGTGACAGACGTTTTGCGCCTCCACGAATCTAATTTAGAAGTGATACACACACACCGCGGCCGCAAACGCGTTAGTGTAGGGCGCCATAAATTTGGCAATTACAAGCCCTGGCGACAAAACAGAAGCATTAATATGGTGCTACAGAAATGGAGGAAAAGGTTGCAAAAAATACATTTAACCGAGTTGAATCTTCGGCTTTCTAACAATTTATTTGTAGGAATAACCAAACTCGATTAAATTTTAAATATGCTTGATAATTGCATATCGCTATTGGAATGGAATGGAATCTGGAATGTGCCGTGTAGTGCCAGCACAAGATACAATAGGACAACCGATTTGAAGTCATAAGGGTCGACTAAAAGAATTACCGCCTCTAGAAGACGGTTAGTAGCGTCTTCTCTTTGCGCGGTTAGTGATCACAAACCCGAGCAATTTCCGAAAATTTGTAGCCCGGCCTTTGATCTTGGTCCGATATTTAAACCAAAAGACCAATTGGGCGTTATGGCGATTACGGTAAAATTCTCCTTTGGAAGAGTCCTGAGTCATGATGTAGGCTGGCGATGATGAATATGATTACCCTGTGTAGAAATGCTTTATACTCGTAATGTTTATAGCACTTCGATTAGTAAGGCAAAAGTTGAAAAAAAAAAGATCCTTTAAAACACGTCTAATACACAAAGAAGGATACATGCGAAATTTTAGATGTATCCTTGTCACTCTATCACATCAATACGGATAAGCGGATCTGGATTAAATTTAGCACGAAGATAAATAATAAGCTGGAATAACAGATAGGTTACTTATTATTCCGGTTAAAAAATATAGCTTTCTTAGGATTATTAGTGCAATTGCTACATTTTAGCTGCCACCTTAGGGAGGCTGTTAGGGGCATTTGCCTCTGGCGACGACGGGGCGGCAACACCAGACAGCTTCTTGGAAGCCAGCAAAAACGTTTTTGGCACTCTTTGCTTGCACACGTGCCTACAACTTTATTATATACAAGCTCTCCTGCGACTCCGACCGCGTTTGAATCGAGTACCTACATTATAGCACTCCCAGTTATAGTCCCGGTAGTAACTTCCAGTTAGATTATAAAAATTTTTAGAAAATCTTTTTTAAAATTCAAAATTACTGTAAAGATTGTGGCAAAAATATTTGCCCGCTCATATTTCTTTTGGTAATTTTGTCTTCGCCTTCAAGAATAATGTAATAAGGCATGCAGGAAGGGTTTTGTGAACGGCCTCCAGATGTTTTATGAGTTTAATAAAATATCATCGGTGTATAAATCACACGGCATTATGGTGTTATGAGTTTGGAAATTGCGCCCTCTGTGTAAAGTCGGAGATCTGATTGTTAACTAGTTGATGTTACGTTTTGTAGAAAGGTTTATGCTGTTTTTGTTATTCAGTGTACTAAATGTGTTCCTATGCTCATGGTCTAACACATTATTAAACATAAAATCATTGTACAGAGACTTCAAGACTTCCATGGTTTAATCTAATATGCGTATGTTTGGTAGGTCTTAGTCTTATTTGTGTATCGGACATAAGTACGATTTCCTTGGTATATTATTGTATGTACAGTACAGTTGAGGTATATAACCGTACTGAGCGCAGACCATTTTTTGCCATTAGTATTACGTTTTATTCAGATCTAGTTAGTACTAGCTTTATTGTATTAATAATGTTGGTATAGACTGTGATTTTGGTACCAAATAAATAATTTTCCTTGTTTCTTTCAATTAGTTTATAAAAACCAACTTTTAAGTTAATAAGTTTGCCAAATGTAATAGAAATAAAGCATTCTTTGTCTTATATTAAATACTAAATGCAAAATAAGCTACTTAATCAACGCGTCACTACAACATTGCTAAATGGTACCAGCATGATAATATTCAAGCACTATCGTTTCTAGTTTTATGGGCGCGTATGAAGCGACTAACGAAGTTCTACCAGAAGAAGACAACAGCGAATTCCATCCATTATTGGCCAAGGGCGATCGCCAACCTGCATGTTGGTTGAGTGTGGCAAGTTATGGCAAAATCCTTCATTGCTTGGACATAAGCATGTCCAACAGTGAACTGTTCAGGGTTAATGATGATAAACACGCCACCTCAAATATGTAGTTGAATTCAGCTGTTACTGGCCTAAGTATTGTACTATTGTAAAGAATCGTCTAGTTTAAATTCATATAGAAACCTTTTCTGAAATAGTTTAGCAAAAGATTGATCTGTATTCATGGTTAGATTTCAGGTCTGACACTGAAGAGTACGTAATGGTACCTAAAGTCCAGCCCAAAGCACTGTGGTTTGTGCTATTCGGAGAGCCTCAGCATGTCGCATCACTAATTCAGCGCACATTATCGCCATGTCCTTTCATTCCAAATTCAAAATCCGAACGGAATGTACCCAAACTAAACTGCCACTTTTATCTCGAACACATAAAGATGATTTTACATTGACAAACAGGCAATCAGCGCTACTCAAGACTGTGGATCGCATAGTGTTGGTTTGCCGCCATCAAATATTTATCCGTGCTATTTTCGACGACCGGTAAAGCGCATTTCAAACATCGGACGCCTGGAAGAAAATAAAAAGTTAGTTTGAGGAAATATCCAGTAAGAACCGGAAGATATTTTTTTGCTTATAGAGGAGGTTTTTAATTAGACGCACTCGTCTACTATTATTTATCTATCACGCATACCTTTTTTAGGTTGGCGGATAACGATGACTTTTTTAATTCGATAGAGTGTGATGCCATTTTAATTTTAAGAATAGGGTAGTTTTCCTAAAAGTAAAACTGTATAAGGGTAGAAAATAGGGTTAGTAGCCATCAAAACTTAAAGTAAATCACAAAAAAATACGATAAGCTATAAACAAGCCGCTAATTTTGAATCGGTGCTAATCAATAGACTACTGACGATAATTGATGTTACTAATTTCACGCTTTTCGTCGGTTTATTGCAAATTTTTACAACCTTTTGAACATTTGACAATGTTTTAGAAACTTCGATCTTTTTTTATCGTCGTAATAAAGTTTTCGGATTACAAATTTCAAAGTGATATACATGACCCTTTTAATTTAGTATGGTCATGCAATAAAGAAACTGTGTACATTAATATTTTATTTTTTGTCAAATGTAAAAGCGGTCTTTATGAATTCACAGTGCAACGATATGGCGTGAGTACGTACACTTTGGACAGTGCATAGCCTACGTCCCGTCAAATAAGTATTCGGTGTGTTGCGAACAACCTCCCACAGCCTTATCATGTTAATGTAACGTAGCAAGGAAGTAATTGTCGTGCTTTACGACTAACATTTACTTAGATAAACTTTGACGCGACAATAACCTGGCTTACTATTCAGCGTTAACGGGAAATGTTAAAATATTTAAATTAATAAACAATTTTAGTAAATAAACCTGCTCAGAAAAAACTATCATACGTTTGTTATACTTAATTCATGAAAAAATGTCCATCCCAACTGGAAAAATATAGTCATTTTTTGGGTTGAAAAGATTTTGGTAGGTAAGAAAAATAGGTAAGAAGTCGCGCGAATTCCATGTTTTATTCTTACAATAATATCATTAATAAACACCACTTCCAAATAATTTGCTAAATTTGAAATACTCTACACAGCGTCATACCACTGATAAAAATTAAGCTAAAATGTAGGTAACGACTATAACAATGTTTAAAAAAGAATTTTCTTCCGACATAATTACGACTTCATCTTACCAGCGTGTTGCAAAAAACGGAACGTGAGAAGAAAAGGAGCAAGAAACTCTGTAACCCTTTAATACTTCAAAGGCAAAAACAAACAGCTTCAGCATTTACATTATGTTCCTACTTAAACGCAATTTGATTAAAATTCCCTACAGCACTTTTAAACGACAACAAAATGTACATTATCCGATCTTTTTATACAGTACACTAACTTAGAGACCGGATTTAGCCCTCACAACACAAAGGAACTCACAATGTCTAAATCCCCGTTTGAATGTCTGCAATTGGCCAACAAAAAAAGTAAACAAGTCGAATTGAGACAAAACAAAATGACCGTTACTGAGTTGCAAGATTAAAACTTTTTAAACTGAGAATCTTAGTTTTTTAATCGGGCCGATTGCAGAGCGCAGCAAATGATATGATTACTAAGAGACACTTTCAGGATACATTTGAATTGCAAATGAGAATATTTTTTAGGCAGTCTGAGTGCAGGGAATTAGATTAAAGTCGAAAATAGCAAGTGCCGTCTGGCGACTATTTACCTACGTGACACAACGACTTTAGGATCACGGCAGATTTAGATGCAGTAGGTCCACGAGGTTAAAATCATAATTTGTTTTGTTAGACATACCTATAAATTTGTTATACACAGCATAGTATAGTAATCGCGTATATAGGTGATATCTAAAGTGCATGTGCTTATTTATGCTTGCGTATCCAAGTACGAAAGACGCTAATAAATTAGGTTGAAATAAGTTTACATTTAAAATAAAATGGTGCGATGCAAACACTGGAAAATATAAGTTTTAAACGGAAAAACTCCCAAAATATATTTTCCCGTAAAAACCCGTTGTAATTAGTTTATAGTTGCACTTAGAAGTAATTTTATTAGTAAGCTATGCTCAAGTATTACCTACTTCAGTGGTCTACAGTGAACGCATTTAGGCGATGCTCGCTGTTACGAGTAGATGACGTTATATTTCAAATTAACTGTCTTGATTTGAATTTCTTTGTATCTTGTCAGAATCACTTCTACTCGTAATATATCAGTGCAATTTTCTTTCCTAATACTTTACAATATTTAAACCATCGTGCGTTGTACCGATCTTCCACCTATTTAATCAACTTACTGTAACTTTTTCTGCTTCCATATAAGGATGTAAGGAGGTCTGAGCTGACAAAAATATTTTTTCTATTCTATCCTTTTGCACAGCCCGCCTTTATTCGCATACGGAAAACGTCTCATTATTTTTTCATCGAAGGTTCACGTCCTAAAATTGAATAAAGTAAGAAATTGTGTATAGTGAGAAAAAAACGATTTGATCGCAACATCTATCAAATCAGACCTACTGGATACATCTCTACAATGACTGAACGTTCCACACGTAGCAAAAGCAAGGTAAACTTAACTCAGGAGAAGTAAAGAGTGTACTGCTTTTAATAAACACTTTCTTAATGGGATAGAAATGGTGCCGGTGGATTAATACCAAAAAGATACTTTTATTAGGAACAGTAATGGACATTTGTAGATTATTCTGTCTCTGATTCCAAACAGACTGACAAGAACCAAGTTTTCATTAAATCAGGGTTTAAATGTTAGACTGGTTTGAAATGGGTATTAAAAAATGCCTCAATGTCAGTACGATTAATATACTAAATTCAACATAGTAATTTCATTAATTAAACAATTTTTTTCGAGTTTGTTTTGCCTTTTGTTTACCTGAATAATAGCTGCTTAAAATTTTAACGAGGCAGCTCAGCCCCATCGATGTTTGCAACCACAGCAAACATGAGGCTTGGACATTTCAATTGCGGCCGTAATCAAAGCATGGCGGTCGTGTCATAGCCAATATCCTAATTGACGTATCGGCCAGTCTGTTCCAGCCGTCTGCGGATTAGCAACGGTTCTACATTATATGTAGACAGAAGGCTTACCCAAGAACAACGTCTATTTTGATAGTAGTTTTTAAATTATAAATAATGGGCTTGCTCTTGTTTACTATACGGTTAAGAAGAAGACTAAGATGGAGCGAGCTTACCCATAGGTGCTGGTTCTCCCACACACCAGCGGAACACAGAAAAACTGTTTGGCGCTGGACTCCGGCTTTTAGTCTCAATAAAAAGTAAAGTATCGGCCTATAATCATCACACTGCAGGGCAAAGGCCTCCATCATTGTATTCAAGTTACTACAGCAATGATGTGTACAGGCATAATCAACACGCTTGCCAAATGCGAGCTGGTGATCACAAACCCAAGAAATGTTAGAAAATACGATAGGTACTTTAGTTGCCCGACCCGGGGATCTAATCCAAGACCTCGAGATATTGGCCCAACTTAAGCCACTAGGACTAGACCAAACGGGGCTTTTCTCGATAGTTATTTAACGTATAAATGAGTAATCATTGTGGTCTTCGTAGGCTAAAACAGAATGACACACGTACATAGCCCAAAAACAAAAAGGAATTCTATTAGCGTTTTGTTTATGTCTTGTCCTAGCTGCGATCATCACTCCCCCAAAAGCGTTGTGGCAAAATCTTTTTTAGAGAGGCTCAGGTCCAGCAGTGATATCTCATGAGCTGGTGACAAGTTATAATTTGTTAAAAATCAGCTAAGTTAGATAAAAAGGAAGGTATACATTCTTGAGTTCGAGATCCTGAAGTTAGTGCGGGACGATAAGGCCTTTATCTATACTAATATTATAAAGCTGAAGAGTTTGTTTGTTTGTTTGTTTGTTTGAACGCGCTAATCTTAGGAAGTACTGGTCCGATTTGAAAAATTCTTTTTGTGTTGGATAGTCCATTTATCGAGGAAGGTTTAAGGCTATATAACATTACGCTGCGACCAATAGGAGCGAAGCATCAGTGAAAAATGTTGCAAAAATAATCGAATTCTTATTAACAGAAATTGACGCGGACGACGTCGCGGGAAACAGCTAGTAAGCTTTATAAAATATTTTTCTGTTGTACACACGGCGGCACGTCAGACTATACATGTTGACCTTGAGACCGCCTTTATGCCCTACGTAATAAAAGCTGTTATCGCAGTTCAACTGTTTAACTTAACTTTCTTTCTTTCTTTCTTTCTAATGTTTCTAATCATTAGTCTATAAACTAACATACTTCTGTAACGAAGAATTTTCATTCCCTCCAAAGCGGCAAAGATTGCATTGGCGGGAAAGAATAACTTATATTAATGAAGGAATATGCCTAAGTCTGTCTGTGTGTCATTATTCAGATTCAGAGTTTCTCTGGCTTAACGTTCACATCCTACTTTGGAAGTGTTAAATAAAAACTACATCTGAGACACATGCTATCGATTCAGTCTGCACTATTCGGAAAATAGATGCTGAACTAAATTAATCAGGCATGAAACAAGCTTTGCTTGTGCTTATCAAACTTTTTAAAAACTTTGACAATCAGGCAAGGGATGAAAAATTTTGACAGTCTTTGTACCTCAATCAGTAATACAGATGGAGAAATAAACTTACTACCAAGTCATGAAAGTGAAAATTCTAGCCGCTTAGTAATCAAAGCATGCCACGCTGTTTCATAGCCGTGTAAATCCCAATATCCTAATTGACATATCTGTGAGCCGCTTGCAGCCGACTGCGGATTAGCGGCGGCGAGTGCCGAGTGCGAACAATCTGCGCCTATTCTGATACATTCATTATCCAACCTATCCTAAATCATTAATATCACAGATTAGATTTTGCCATAATAGCCACGTTTGTCAGGCGGATAGGTCCTGTTAGCGATCGTAATCGTCATCAGAAAGAGACTGCTGCCCATTGCTTCCCATTTTTTTGGCAATACTCCTTCGGTCTCGTACGCCACATAAAGAATGGGTGGTTCTATTACATTTTAGTGCTGCTAAACCACCGGGAAAATACCTAGTTATATTATTTTTGGATATACAATATTTTCTATAGATTTAGTGTCAATTAACTTATCTTTACAATCAAATGGTACAATGCATTGTCGTTATGAAATATCTTTAGTTGACTGTCATTAAAATGGCAAATGCTGACAGGAACGGCATTCTATCGCTTACGTGCGAGTAGGCTGTTTATATTTTGATATGTAGCTGCAATTCTGACCACATACTAAGATCTAATGAGCTTAAATATAATTTAGAATAAAAAAGGAAGTCTTATGCCTATACTATTAGATCGGATGTAATGAAACTGCTAATTTGATTAATAATTTGTTACTTTTACCGACTCAAATCTCAATGGTCAACGTTTATACCGTCGCATCACATAACACTCGTCCATTCGTTGCTTTAAGTTTATAAAGCCACATTTGTGTTACAATTCCATTATAAGATTGCAACGATTAAGAGTTTAGTCTATTTAAAAAAAAAGCTTCAAATTTACGAATTACGGGTATCATCAAACTGTCTATTCAATGATTTAGCATCTGTTGTTGAGTTTTTAGTTCTGATTTCATAAACACTCAGGCAAATCTATTCTTGACTTCTAACAATTTCGCAATAAATGCAGTAGGTACTGGGGAATACGCCTGCCTCAGTCCTGGATAATGGGGATCGGGAATGCGGTTGCGGTACCTAATCGACGCATCTAATGACGAGTTGTTGTCATTTGTTCCATCCACCAATCTGGCGTGTTCGCGGTTGGGACTTACTTACGTATGAATTCACTCAGGTAGTACCAAACCATCGGTACAGTAAATGGTAGTTTTTTTTTCAGTTGCTTGTTATGGTTTCAGATTATCAGATGACAGCATATTAAGCTTCATAATGGGACACCTTATGTAGCTGAGACAGGATTGATTTTGCTACGAAAAAAAGAAAGAAAAAAAGGAGTATTCCCAAAAGAAGACAAACATTAGGTCAGCAGGGTTTTCTTTCAACTCGTCAAATCGTCTGGGGCGGCCATAATCCTTTCTGGGAAATGTTGAGGATGATGAACCATTTTATATAAACCATGTTCTTTACTTATTTTGAATGGGTAGATTTTGATGAATATACACACGTTTATCGATATTCCATAACTCTATGGTTATATTCTAGCTGGGTTATACATAGGTAAAAATAATATAAAACGCTCTAGAACATGTGGTTCAAAAATCAATAGTTTCGAATATAACATAATTTAATCCTTAGTTTAAATCCTTAGTTTTGCGTGACGTTGGCAAACTTACACTAAAGTGTAGTAAAGTAGCGAGAGAACATTATTTCATTCAAAAATTCATTCATATTAAGGTAAGAGTGTTTTACGTAAACACTCGTGACTTTTTAGAATAACTTTGTACGAAAAATTACAACAAAAAAATTGATATTAAATAATATATATGCCATTTGATTCTTTACCATGGTCTGATTTATACACTAGAGTTATGGGATATCAAAAGGAATACGTTGGATATTTGAATAGTGTAACCAAACTACAGAACATTTCAGCTACCTAACATGAACCACGTAGAATTATTATCATGTGTATATGGAGTGGAAATGAATGGTCTAATTCGCATTCTCTTTCAGGGGTGGTAAGGGCGTGTAAAATATGTGACAGTGTGGTCACGCTCCACGGAGCGGGGAAGAATTGTGACCTCTCAGGACCCAAGGCAAAACATGCAGAAGTGTATGGTAGGCACGAGGATAAGTGTGGATGTGGTGGAAAATTTGTCAAAAAAGCCGGCTTAATAAGGGTCGGACTTAACCAAGAGGGGTTACGTATCATCGTATAAGATGTAACATTTTGTAGATTTAATTTATTTTGCGTTCAAGATATAAGTATATACACCGTGAAATTTTAGTGGTTGTTTTCCCGCAACAGAACGATTTACCTTTAGTAGCACCATCGAATCGTGCGAGTTATTTTTTGAAAATAAAGATATCGTTTTTCTTAATCATAATCATCAATTCAAAAGCGTGAGATACGATAGTATCTTTACAAAATGTGACGTGTTTGGGTACTGTTTGCCGCACGAAATCAATGTTCAAAGCAAAAGAAGCTCTACGCACTAAGTAATACAGCATAATCTGTACCGCGCGAGGGGCAATGACCCCGGCCGGTGACCGGCTGCGGCGCGGCTGGTACCATTGGTTCGAGGTTGCTTTCGAGTTTCGTTTATCACAATCGTGAAACTACAATTTTTTTATTTGAATAAAAAAAACTGCACAAATTTATTGTACTACTAAGATAGAATCATTTTACTGCGGGAAAACAACCACTAAAATTTCACGGTGTATACAAAACGATAAAAAATTGCGTTTTTTTTAAACATTATAATCGCAAGTGAAGTCCGTATATACAAGTATATATTCATCTACTAACCTTTTCATTTGGCTTGGCGTCAAGCTTAGATGACCTAGGCGTGTCAATGATTTATTTTATTTAATTTGAAATATTTTATTTTATTTTAATTTTGTATAATCAATAAAATGCAGCTCTTCAGATCAAACAGTTGTGATGTTACTGAATACATATTTTATTTTTCAACCGACGAAAAATAAAAGGGGACGAAAATACTTCGGATCTACTAATTTACGACTGGGTAAATTAGTAGATCCGAAGTATTTTAGTCAGTTATACTTATTATATAGAAATGTGTCAAATTTAAAATAACCCCTAATTCCAACAGCTTCTTCTTCTTAGCTCTTCTGCTAGTTCTTATAAATATGGTGACAGTCTTTCCAAGTCACCTATTACAAGCCTCATACGCGACTTGTTTTTACGAGTTCCATCTTGCAGCATTAGACGGGTCCAACGGTTGACGTTCTTGCCTAAGCTCAACCATATCACAGTTGTCACTTCCACACCCGAACTTGTTTAAAAAATATCGTTTCATATATTAACCTGTAAGTAACAGCCTATAATAATCCCACTGCAGGGCAATGGCCCCCATTATTAAAATCAACTTACCATAGCAATGATGGGTATAGGCATAATCATCACGCTTGCCAAATGCTGGTTGATGATCACAAACTCGAGCAATGTTCGAAAATTCGAAACTTTTGTTGCCTGACCCGGGAATCGAACCCGGGACCCCGAGATCTTGGCCAATTCAAACCAACAGAGCGTTTATTCAAACCCCGTGCTCTTGTGTAGTATGCCCCACTACATCGGGTCTTCTTTGGCGGTTTCCCAGCCATAAAATGAATATTTCTTCCTATTTGAGTCAGTTACAATAATAACACACTGTCTCGGTGATATAGTCCGAATTTCTTCTTCTTTGTAACTCTACATTCTGATCTTACTATATACCGCTGCTAGTAGTGTTCTAATATCATGTCCCCACGAGACGCCGTGTAATTTCGAGTGCAATAAGTAAATTTCCTTTTTCATGGTTTGTTGTTTTCTGACAGATCGTCGATGCGGTTTCGGCCATGCGGTTTTTGTTTCGGAAATGCAATCAGTTATTTTGCTTGTGGACAATGTGTTTGTTAATTTCCTTTCTTGTTTGTTAATTTGTGTGTTAAACATGCTGTATAAACTAATAGGCTTAAAACCACGTAATCAGCTGGTGATATGCAAATCTCTTGCATTAAAGGTAACCACAAAAATACTATAACGTAGTAGATTTTAAAGTTTAGAGTAAAAGTCTTCTTCTTCTTCTTATCGTGTCGATATCGAGTAAAAGTTAAAAGCGCGTAAGCTATGAATTTTATGAACAGGATGGTTTTTATTCCGGAAAACGTAAGAAGGAAAAGTTTCGTGAGAATTTAATATTTTTAAACCGTTAAGATACCCATATTAATTTCATGAAGATAGTTCGTGATCCGGATAATGACAAAGGGTAGTTATTGTCCTTACAATCATCCTTTGAGGGATAAAAGTTTGATAGACAGACATTATTTTCTAAAAATTGGTACTTATAGAGAATAAGAGATGTTGATTTCAAAAGTAACATAATAGGAAACGCGATTAAATCAGGAGTGCAATATAGCCTTTTCCTGCCGAAGTTCATTTAATTTGCCTTTCTTTCAGTGTTAATGACAACTTTTTAAGGTAAATAATAATAAAAAAAAAATATTGTATATTATTATACACATACCTATTGCATGGTTGCATGTACATAATTATTATTTCATAGTCACTGCAGTTCTGTGTTGTGTTAATCACCCCAGCCAAGAACTAGTTTGCAACAGCTAACAATTTTATTACGTCCATCTTCGCTTTCATATTGAACGTTACGTTTACTTTTACTTATTCTCCCCGCGTCCACTTTTGAAAGCTCAGAACGTCGAATCAAGACCTTCATTACACGGTGCCAATCAGGCCTCGCGTGAAATCATAACTCAGGGAAACGCCAACCCCTCTCTAAATCTTCGGGGAGGCACCATCCACTGCGTTTAATTATATCCGACCCCAGCACTCCACTACCTGCGTCGTTAATCTTTCTTAAAGATATATTCCTTGAGTCTTGCGCGCTCACTAATCGCTTCATCTCCCGTACATGATCAAGCGGCTAACTTTAGATAAACGAATTATCCAGTCTTAATTTTATTGGCATGAATTGGCTACAGACTAGTTAGAATTTTCTTGACTGCCATTGGCTATGTATCGGCAACAATATTGGTACTGACAATATAGATTTATTGGTAGGTTCTTATCTTGAATTTACGCGAAGACTATAGATTAAAATAAAAACAATTTTACAGCGATCACTTTAAAGCGTTTGTAACGTCTGAATAATCCGAAACATTATGTAAAACCCTAATAAATGCAGTTAAAGGAGATTTGCATACATCAAAAAAATCTAGTACATATTTATTACATCTAGTTTTTAGCCTGCGGCTCTGCCCGTGTAAACTACACTTTATATCGCACGTGTGGAAATTTGTGCTCAACGGTGGGATTAATACCTCTAAGAATATGTGCACAAAGTTTCACAAGTTGTTTTCGCGTGAAAGTCAAAACCACAGCAATGTTTGAAGATTCGATACTCTTGTTTTCAGACTACTTTTAAAATATCGCGTTGCATAATTATTTAAGATGTAACGGGATTTTTCGCGAACATGCCTTATTTTATTTGCCTGACGTTTCAACCGAGTTGCATCGGCCGTAGTCACAGGCTGGCTGGAACAGCGGTGCACTCTCTCCGTGTGGAAGTTAGATTTGTATAAAACTACCCCAATATATTTATTCTGTGGGCGGTAGATTAGTCCAAAAATACTCCCAAATGTTTATTTCGCCAAGCACTGTCACACACTACACTGACCGTGTCCCTATTCCGCAAGGTCGCCGCCGCGTCTGTATTCTGGTGCTCTTGTTTTCTGTCCCGGGGTTTCAACCCAGGCCCCGAGATCTTGATCCGGTACTTAAGCCAATGTACCAATCGGATGTTCTTGAGCTAAGACTAAAATACCGGCCAAGTGCGAGTCGAACTCGCTCACGAAGGGTTCCGTACCAAAAAGGCCAAAAAAAACGGATTTGTTGTATGGAATGAAATTGTATAAAATTGAGGCAACAGAAATACATAATTTGTGAAAATGTCAACTCTATAGCTATTGCGGCTCTTGAGATACAGCCTGGACAGACGGACAGACAGCGAAGTCTTAGTAATAGGGAAGTTTTTACCCTTTGGGTACGGAATCATAAAAACGACATCGGTATCGTTTGATGTTCATGGTCCTAACCATGAACGTCAAACATTAACAATTATAAAGGTAAAATTCATACCGCGATTTCACATAGCTTCATGTAAACTTTAGCACGCTCAAGCCACGCATTTAAAGCACGCAGGCGTGGTTAATTTCGGGTGCAATGCTGTATCCAAATTGGAGTCTTTAAACTTCTCCTCTCGGGTATAAGTCGGTACATTGCTTCAACAACCCATATTCATAAACCAATCCTCAATTATTGTCTCTATAAACGTTTAGAAACTGATTATAACAGTCGCCGGGTTAGCGGAAGGTTGTGAGTTTTAGTCCCATCTAAGGTAGTCAATTTTTTGTTGAAGGACTTGTATATTCTGTTTTCGTCTCTATAGTTTAGTATGTAAGAAAAATTCTTAACAACGGTTTTTTTAACGATTAATAATTTAAAAAACAGTTAATGTAATGTTTTGTACATTACATCGACATTTAAATCTAGACAGGCAGAACCTAATCATGTGTTTTACTTTTTAGTAATATGGATAAAGATGCTTTTCTACATTCACTGTCTGTTAACGTTCACCTGGTGTCTAATAGCTTCTTTCTTTGGTGGCAATTTCATTCTGTGCTAAATGGCGCTTCTGTTAATTGCTAGTTCCTTCCTTACTGATAGTAATATGAGTTGAAGTATTAGTATAGATATATAAAATCCATATAAGTCTTCAAAAGACTTATACAATCTCAATAATATCAGTATATAAACTTGAAAAATTATGTTTCAGGCGGGACTCGAACCCGCACCTCCTCGCATGCCGAGCGGGAGTCGCAGTGTCTCGGTGGCTTAATGGTATAGCGCCCGCCCGGCATGCGAGGAGATGCGGGTTCGAGTCCCACCTGAGACATAATTTTTCAAGTTTATATACTGATATTATAATTGCAATTTAATTGCTAAAATATCAAATAAAGTATATAAATAGCTGTTTTATCTTAACTGACTGTCAAACATCTGCAAAGATGTTTCTTTCGGGTGTTAAGGGTGCAAACTCCGAACATTTGATGAAGCAACGCTGGCTTACAGCGTTAAGAATATGCTTGAAAAATTCGCGCTGAGTCGCAGTGTCTCGGTGGATTAATGGTAAAGCGCCCGCCCGGCATGCGAGGAGATGCGGGTTCGAGACCCGCCATAATTTTGCAAGTTTATATACTGATATTATAATTGCAATTTAATTGCTAAAATATCAAGTAAAGTAGGATACAATCTTAATAAGTCTGCAACAGACTTATATATCTAGTCTCCATAAATCTATTGCTCACGCACTCTCAACGTATGCTATAACTATTTTACGCTCATTTGGCTGCAGACCCTTGCAACCGTCAGAATGATCTGGCTGTTCAAAATTTTTAGGCTTCAAAATTTCAGCCATACGAGGTAAAGAATCACTATCCCGATGACAACTTTGTTATCGTTTGGCATAAGCTTGCAACTATCAAAATTGGTTGCCAATTTTATACATTTAAACATATTATAAATAAAACCTCATTAATAATGTAGCCTTCTAAAAGAAGATAAAACTTTTTATTAACATTAACATTTTCATTAATTAAGGAATGATAAGACAACCGCGAGCTGCCTGCCAGAATGATATTTTCTTAATGGGCCGATAATAAAACATGCAAAAAATTTATAGCTTTGTGGGAAACTGGTTAGTTGGATGGTTCGCTAGCTCTTAGGCTATACTTATTTAGTATATTACACTTATGTCATTTGTGGGTAGACCCCCAACTAGATGGACCGACTTTATGGTGAAAAATTGCGAAAAGCCGCTGCATGCAGGCAACGCAGGACCGACAGTCGTGGCGGTCTTTAGACGAATCGCTTAGCAAAGATTCATCTGCCATATTAACAGATTATGATGATAATATGGCTGATGTTACTAAAAAAAGTAGTCAATTCCATTCCATTGTACAATGGATAACATAATTTACGACTCTTCAAAAAGCCAACGCTTCAAAGCGACTGTCACTTGAAGTAAGATTGGCTTATAAATCCGGGGCGCGTGCCGATCTCGATCCGACATTTATGCTTATTGATTAGCGGGAAGACGTCAGATTTCAATAAGCCCCATTAACCAATTTGTGTTTGCGAGTTTTGTTGGTTTAAAGTTTATGACATCTCGTCAAGCTTTCACCGTAATTGAGTAGATTTAAGCGTCGCATTTGAATTCTGATTTAATTGAGATTAGCATTGATTCATCTCCGCTTAGAAATCCTGAATAATGAATGGGATCTGGGCTGTTAGCTCTGAATCCGTTGGTGATGGTTATCGTAATGGTACCTTTAACTTTTCAATAGGCGAGTCGAGCTTGATACGTTAGCAGGAAATTTAATTGCATTAAAACAATATTAATTGTAATGGGACAAGATCAAAATGTGCATCACAAGTTATTTTGAGAACTTACTAGAACCAAATTAAATGTCAGAAATTACTCAAAACACAAATGGACCCAAGAACTGTCCTTGCATTCTCGTATATAAGATTCGTAGATGCTCTTGTGGCTGTGATCACGAATATCTCAGCTGTCACTGTGACGGCTTTTTGAAAGCTTTTTGTTTGGTAGCCATGCAGCCCTGAAAGAGAATACCAATCGTGCGTTCATTGCTGTTACAGAAGCTGTATCCAAAGCTGTTAAGACATTTGCGTTAAGAGAACGCACTGCTGTAAGTGTAAAGAATAAAGCTGATGAAAATTAACTTAAAAATACATTACAAAACAAAATAATATATTATGAACGCACAACAATAGTCAACTTATCTTTTTACTCTAAACAAATGTTTATTTTAGTTTACTTCTGACAAATTTCGAGAAGATATATCATTCTATGAATGAAAAAAAATTAAAATCACAGAATTTAATTATTGAACACTTTTACCGGGACACACTACGCACGCATGTCTCTTATATTACTTTGTCACGCAATATATTAGGAAGTTATATGTGTCACAAATGCAGATTCTCTTTAAAAAATCAAAGAAAAGCAAACTTGTAAGCATAAAATACAAAAAATCATTTTAAATTACATCTTATTCATCTTAAATGTGTAGTAATTTGAAATTATTTTCGCCTTCGAGTGTGGGGGTGGACAATCCATAGTTGGAGTGGTGGTCTTTGACACAACTCTGACAAGAGCAGAACACACAGTCTGGTCACGGCGAGCACTGAGCAAATACGTCCGACGCCCCTCCGCTTTCCAATTAAGTTCCGAAACTGTTTGAGTTCACTCCAGGTATCATACCTGAATGCCTTTGGTACTCTCTCATATTCCCAGTTATGTGTAACTTGCTTTCACAACCAATTCTGTGTAATTAAGGTAATGACAAACCAAACTTTCCAGACGTTGAAAGCTGAAAAAAAACACCAATTAAAAGAATGTTAGACCCATCGTAAATCAATGTCGGAAGAATTATTATAAAGCCATTATGACAATCAAAAATCATTCAAGAAAAATGTTTTTAACTCTGAAGTTTCTTGAACTTACTTTTTTTATAACATCAGCTTGAACATAAATGTTCAAAACAAAAATGAAGAAGGCTCTCCAGAAAGCAAAGATTTATGCACTGGAGGTTGTCTGCGCTACAGGAACCGAAGACAATGGGAAGGACCCGACAAAGTTATTTAAATTACGCGACAATTTTCTTGGGCCATAACGTTTAAGTGGTAGAGGCGTCAGGGCCCCGCTAAATGAGGTTTTAAGCCGACGTTTTCATGAAAAGGGATTGGTAAAGTAGATTTCAGAAGGCCGGGGCGCAGAGTGCACAATACTGCTGTGATCCCTTACAAGCCACAGACACCTAAATTATATATTGTTTTATGATTCTCGCGTTTATGACGTCTGAATTAACTGAGTTAAGTTCGCCTTTTGTCAGCGAAGCGGCAAGAAATACTTTTGGTCTTTGTGATTAATGAATACCTGGTTATTCAAAAGAGACGATTGCCATCATTGAAATAGCAATTTGATTGAATATTCATCTCATTTGATGAATATAATCCACATTGATATCAATCGTTGTAATTTGACAAATATACTCCGTCATTACGGCTTGAATACTGTGGGAATAATGTTGGCAATTTGTTGCTTTTCCATAATTGAGTAAACATTCCTGGCTCGCTTCTTCAAAGCTGCGTAAACAAGATTATCGAGGTAATTTCAGCCAATTTATTCGTAGGTCTTTGCAAGATACGAACACTGAAATTTAGCTATTTTTACTATCAAGATCATAATCAAAATAGCGTAAGCGTAGGCGTATTAAAAATTTACTTATCTATATTTTTACCAATTCGATTCCTCGAATGAAAATATTTGAGGCTCCCAAGGCAACAAATTTTTGCGATTAGAACTTTATCATAAAAGTAGAAATGTTATCTAAATGTGTCGTGTCCATTACTAGGCATAACATTTTTTTGCGATCTGTTCTAATATTTTTCTGTATTAGTAAAGTTGAGTATAATAGACCTGCAAAACTACAATTTCTTTCATGAAATCTCGAACGAAGTAATCTGGACTAGATTTTTATAGGATACATTTGAGCTTATTTTGCTAAGCTTCAGCAAAGATGGTGCACTAGGGCATTACGGTCCAGAAAGCTTTGTCTAATCCTTTGTTACCACGTTTTTGCCCTAATTTATAGCATCCTTAAATTCTAAAGGATTTTCTACAATTTGTATTCAGTTTGCGCTACTAATGTTACTACCAGGAATTTAGGGGATCTTACGTGCTGGAAATTACACCTGCAAGAATTTTAGTTGCATCCTTCTTTGCAAAATAATATATGAATATTGTCGTAATGATTATGTTAAATTATTAGATAATGTCATTCGATAGCCACCATTGGTCTACTGGTTTAAGTATCGGTCCAAGATATCGGGGTTCTAGGTTCGATCCTCGGGTCGGGTCAAGAGTTTCGAATTTTTGAACATTGCTAGGGTTTTTTTGATTAGTAGCTCGCATTTGGCAACCTTGGTGATTATGCCCGTACCCATCGTTGCCGTGGTAACTTGAATATAATGATAGACGCCTGTGCCCTGCAGTGAGATGATTATAAGTCGTCATTGTGTGTTGTCAATGTTATTTCTAAACTTGTATGCACTAATTATTAAAGGTATTTTCTACCAATTAATTACTTCATGGGATCGTATAATGAGAGATTCCTTTTTTAGACTTATAAAGAGCAATCAAAGTTAAAAGATGTTCAGTTTGAAGTTAGGTATAAAAATACCTAAAAAAATTGGAAGAAGACAAAATATAGATTACGCAATTTTTCCAATAAATTAAGTTTTTACGTTTTTATAAATAAATAAACACATGATTCTTTATATACAATGGCTTATCTATAAACATTTGATTTTGTTTTGTTGATTTCATATAACACGAAAATGTTAGGATTTAGATTTTGTTGTTGATTTTATATTACGGTTTTATGGTTTGATATTTAAAAAAAACCTAAAATTTTAATGATTAAAAGTTCTGCCAAATAATTAATTGACTTTAATTATTAAACCTAAACAACTGGACATTTTGAAAACTTGACATTTAGCGAATTTGACAATTTGCGAATTTGACAATTTGCGAATTTGATAATTTGCGAATTTGATAAATTGCGAATTTTACAATTTGCGAATTTGACAATTAGCGAATTTGGCAGATTGCGACCGCTTGATAATTTGCGAATTTGACAATTTGCTCATAAAGGAAAAGAGCCTTTAACAAAAAATATAGTTTTTAGGGTAATTTTGTGGTAAAACATTTAAAACAGAAATCTGAAAAACAAAGACCGCTAGAAACTATCAAATAAAAAATGAACAAGTATTAATAATATCAGTATATAAACTTTTATGTTTCAGGCGGGATTCGAATCCGCATCTCCTCGCACACCGGGCGCGGCGCTTTTCCATTTAGCTTACAGGCTTGAAAATATGCTTGAAAAATTGACGCCTGTGACGTATTCTTGGTTATTAAGTTGTTTGTTTATATTATAATGCAATTGCAATTAAATTGCTAAAATATCATATAAAGTATAAGTACCTATAAATAAGTAGTTATTGTGTTATTAGTTTCACCTTTAGTTTTTTTCCTTTATTTATTGCAGTTCCCAAAATTTAATTAACTTGTGTAAAACTTACTAATAATATCGTAGTGATTGGAAGGTAATAGTGGCCTCAGATTTGAATTTATTTAAATTATGAAATAAACCATTTATGTGTCAAAATTTTGCTGGGGCGTATTAATTATTTAAAAAGTTCTGCGTCATACATACATAAAAAGTAGGTATGTTTGACGCATAACTTTTTCGGAGTGAAAATATTTTGATAACAAACGTTATTTAAAAAAAATGAACGGTTAGTACATTCCTATTATTTCCTATATATAATTGATAATTCAAATTTAAGTGACTAAAAGCAGTTATTTTGTGGAACTCAAAAATAACTAAGTTACCACAAACACCAAACCCATGACAAATTGAACCGTCTTGGTATCAAACCTGGAATTTCAGAGCTGGCGACACCGCGAAAGCCGGCATCTATGCTACTCTACTTCGTAGGTCATTTAATAACAAAACAGTAGATAATATGACGTAGGTAAATTATCTTTTAAGTCTAATATTAGATTTTAAAAAGCGAGTTTGCGGCTCCTTCCTTCATACTTTCCCGCCATACATTTCTGAGAATCTTGAAAAACTATTTAGATTAAGCTTTTGAATTCAAGAATCGCGTTCTGAATAGCGAAGCGGGTAGTTCTGTGAAATATGAGCTTAGATAAGGAATCTAGCTATCATAATGTATACAAATAACAGTAGATTCACTTATTGTTAACATTTTTATATGTTGATTAAACATAAACACACTATTTGACACTAATGCAAATAAAAAAAAAGTTTCTGGGTAAGCTTGACATTGCCAGAATTAGATAATTATTTAGCCGTGGTTACCTTTATTTAAAAGCTAAGTCGGTATAAGACTATTGATATGCCCAAGAAAGTTACCTATGTAAGATTAATTCCAGCAAAACATAAAAATAGAGCTCAATTGTATCTATCTATCTTTTCTTATAATATATTTGAATGTTGACCACATTGGAACATACTAATTCTTCTTTAATGCAAATATGATCGAATCAGGTTAATCATTTAGGAAGTGCTTCTTTCTAAATAAACTTCTGACGAAGTAAGGAGGCTGTATCATTTATCGTATTGTTTGATGCAAAATGTGTATAATTTCTTACTGCAGTATTGACGCGTTAGTCCAACTACAACGCAAGTGATCCAGGTTTGATTTACGATCAGGTCAACTAAGAAAATTATCTTCATAAATTGGCTTGAGTCTGGAAAAGGTAAGTGGGTTTTAGTCCTATAGTCGTTTTTCGTAAGCCACATTAAGCCATCTTCTACCGAAAGATGGAAATCGTGAAAGCAAGTCATGCCAAAGGGTCTATAATAGGTAACTAGACTAGGATAATTCTGACAACAGATTATCATATTAGTATTTAAACTTGAAAAATTATGTCTCAGGCGGGACTCGAACCCGCATCTCCTCGCATGCCGGGCGCGGCGCTTTAACCATTTAGCCACCGAGACACAACGACATAGGCGTCAATTTTTTAATCATATTCTTATCGCTGTAAGCCAGACATAGTTTTTCAATTTTAAATTCTGATATTATACGAGTAATTGCAATTTAATTGCTAAAAATATCATTAATTTTAATTCCTTTATATTATAAAGCAACAGATTCATATCCTTGAACAACGATATGAAGAAGTAAATTACTTCGTTTGTTTTCATACGTAATTAAACTTAATCACACGCTTTTCACACGCTTTTATAGTATCAAATTGTGCTTTTAACATCATCTTAAGCAATAAACAATTGATCATTCTGCACCGAATTCTATTGTATCCTCGAATAGTTCGTAAAACCGAGGTCGACCCGTGGTTGCTATAATGCGATGCACTTCGTCATCGGCGTGTTATCTAACCGAATATATTGTGACTATGGAGCTATTAGTCAAGGACCGATGCGGGTCGGGGCGGGTTCACTTCGGCTTCCCGGCGAGGCTTCCCTCGCAAAGAACAATGCTATGATAATGTTGATTTAGTCTCCTGAAGACAGAGGACTTACTCCGCAACGCAACACCCATACAAACATACATAGCAAGTATAATTGACGCATAACAAATTGTACAAAAGTCATTGACGAGTGACGACCATCGTGGCGGAGTGGCGCGGTTTTCAAGGTATCGCCTGCTCCGAGGTCCCGGGTTCGATTCCCGGACGGGACAATATAAAAAAAGGTTTCTTCTACATTTTCTAGGGTCTGGGTGTTTGTGGTACCTTCGTTGTTTTTGTTTTCCAAAATACGAGTGCTTTAAATAGTTATTCAAATTGGGATCAGAGTCATGTATGTGATATTGTCTACATTTATTTTATTATTATTTTTTATGATTATCTCATACTCATGCCAATATCTTAGAGTATGATAAAGAGATGGATTCGTTTATTATTCTTAAATCATAATCATGTTCTATCGTATATCTTTGTCGGTTGTCCTATTAAAATAAATAAAATTGTAGAGTTTGCGAGAATATCCATCAGCGACTGAGGCACTGCCTCTTCCATTCAGTAGCTGAAGCCCTACTACGCATTGCGTTGTTAAGATTGCTTACGCTATGTATTGCTTAAACTAAAAGTTGCCCCGGAAAGGGTAGAATAGGCAGGAGTAGGTACCACCACTTTTCATCACGAACGGTTCCCGTGCAGTAACTTAATACCCAAATATCTACGCATACGAAGTCGCAGGCAACAGCTACTATTGAATTATATTATACTAGCTGTTCCCCGTGACTTCGTCCGCGTCAATTTCTGTAATTATGATCGCGATTATTTTTGCAACATTTTTCACTGCTGCTTCGCTCTTATTGGTCGCAGCGTGATGAGCCTAAAGCCTTTCTCGATAAATGGACTATCCAACACAAAAATATTTTTTCAATTCGAACCAGTACTTCCCGAGATTAGCGCGTTCAAACAAACAAACAAACTCTTCAGCTTTATAATATTAGTATAGATTGGAAGGTACACTAGTAAATAGATCAGTGGTTACTTTAAAAAAAACCTCAATATTATTGTTCGATACGGTCTCACGTGACATTAACAAATGTTGAAGAAAAAGTTTCCGCGACCTATAAGAAAATCTAAGTACAACTGTAGGGCTAAGATGCGACCCACGACTTAGTATTATCGCGGCCTTTTATTTATTTTGTTATTTTGACAGCGTTATATCGTTTGTCTACCGCTACTACTAACATGGCAGGCCATTTATGTCATCTCTAACTGTCAAAATACAAAATTATACGATAAAATTGTCTACAAACTCTAACATGGGGGTGTCAACGCAGGTTACGTAAGACTTAAGGTTGCCTAAGAGGCAAGAAGTGTTTTAGCCAAATCGGACGTAAAATTTGAAGGAATGTTATATTAACCAATATTTCCACACAGAAAACTATATAATTACGAGTAGGTATGTAATATGGCTACATCCGTTTGTAATTTAGATAAACGTTTGTTTATCGAATAATTTATATCGCGGGTGGTTGCCATGTTAGGAAAAATGATAAAATAAGACAGGTAGACAAATTTTCTCATGTCGTGCGACAAATTTATCGTGGTTTCGAGATTTATTTAAAAAAATATTAGCAATTCATGAAAGTCAATTTACTACGAATAATTTTTAATAAAGAGTAAGTATATGAATGCGATTAGATTCACTTTATCATCTTTTTGGGCCAAAGGAACGTTATAATTATAGCTGTCAATGAACATGTAATTTTGACCTAGTTGGCAGAGTTTGAAGCACTTAGTACTTATAAATCTAATCTACGTAAAACATGAATGTTATTAGCCGCTATTTTAGCAGGGGTAGGTATCATATTAAAGGCATACAAAGCCCGTTTTAATATAAATACTTTTGTACATTTCTGAGCTATGTACTTTGTGTATAGAGTTTCTTCAATTTTTTCTTAATACCATGCCACCTCCTCAGACCTCAGAATTGAAAATTTAAATACTTACCGACTAAGTATTAAACAGATTTGTTGTAAGTATAGGTTCTTTTGTATCCTTACTACCAAAGCCAAGTTCGTAGATGAAAAAAAAAACATAAAAATATTAATAAAAATATCAGGTTCATTGCTTGTTCAAGCACCCTTAGAACCCGACCGCAGATCTTATTGAGCTAAATTGCTTTTATCAACATTTATGGTGCTTACGTCTCGCGTTGCCAAGGCTGCTAAGTCCTCTCCTTCAAGAGTGCTTTCGTCCAAGTAGGTAATATATTAGTTCGGTACAAGTGTACTATGTGCCGACCCGCCGTCAGTGGCTTTGAGCCAGCGATAGAACAAAACATAGACTGTATTAGTTGTAATACAAAATCCATATTGAAGCTTCTAAGTAAGTATCTCAAGAAGAAGATATATATATGTATGTATAGAGAGATAAAAAGCTTGACATGGAACTTTGATAAAGACAAAAACTTCAATCATGAATGATTTAAAACTAGAAAGTACTCTAGATTAACAAACACCAAAGACAGTGAACTTTAAAAACTGGCCAAGTGCGAGTCGGACTCGCGCACGAAGGGTTCCGTACCAAAAAAGCCAAAAAAACGGGTCTGTTGTATGGGAGGCCGCCTTAAATATAAATTTTATTTGGTTTTTAGTATTTGTTGTTATTGCGGTAACAGAAATACATAATTTGGGAAAATTTCAACTGTCTAGCTATCGCGGTTCTTGAGATACAGCCTGGTGACAGAGCAACGGACAGACGGACAGACAGCGAAGTCTTAGTAATAGGGTCCCGATTTTACTCTTTGGGTACGGAACCCTAAAAACGAATCATTATAATAATCAAGAATTTGACAAAAACATGTCAGAAAAAAATAAAGTCATTGGCATTAGCGTTCTTAACTTGAATTAGCGTAAAAAATGTTAAAATATCGTCATAGATATTTAGTATGCTTTTATGATTTTGACATTGACTTTTCGGAGCTCGGTATTTGCTGCGATTATCGTTGATTCTCCAGAGAGTGTATTGTGTCTTGAAATTTACTTAGGGACTACGAGCTTAAACGGTTCCTAGTGTTTATTTAAGAGTGCTCTAATACTAGTTTTAATTCCACTTTAAAATTGAAATTCGACTTCAGCCAGGGTTTTAATTAACTTTTCTTCCCATAGTAGAAAAATGTTTTTAAGTTACAACAAAAAATTTTAAAGATTTATAAAAAGTGGACCTTTCATTACTTAATATACAAAATCTATTGACATTTGAAGACATTTTGCAACAAGTGATAAAATCCAATCAGAAATTGGGAAATATTTGTAATTTTTGACAAATACCGAATGTATCAATGCCTTGTTACAGATTTTATTTTGTAAACTTTAAAGCAAGATTTGGAGCGCGTCAAGTTAGTTTTCAAACTTTCTGATATCCTGTTCAAAGTTTGCAAGTCGTTACAAGGCACAGAATAAGTAAGTGTCAACACACAAGTTGAATATTTGCAAGGGAGCAGGAGTCAATTTTCTAATTTACACCACTGAATAAATATAATGAGAATGTCCGCCCGAAAAATGCTATTGATTCTTCTTATAAAAAAAAAGTTTTGTACTGGTGTCTGTCTCTCAAATACTCTGAAAGCTTACTTTCATTGAATTGGGCTGGAAATATTTTCTTCAATTTTATACGTAGGTACTACCATAGGAAAAGTAATAGGTATACATAATTATAATTATGTTACTTAATTAATTACTTTATCTCTATGGTACTAGCTACACTTTAGGGGCCACCTGCTGTGCGTGTCGAATTACCCAAATAGATTTTGAAGTTTAAACACAACGTATAAACATCATCATCATCATCATCATCATCATCATGATCATCATCTTCAATTTTATACGTAGGTACTACCATAGGAAAAGTAATAGGTATACATAATTATAATTAAATTACTTAATTAATTACTTTATCTCTATGGTACTACCTACACTTTAGGGGCCACCTGCTGTACGTGTCGAATTACCCAAATAGATTTTGAAGTTTAAACACAACGTATAAACATCAGTTTCAGTTAACTAAATTGAATATTTTCAGATGAACTGATCTGCTGTTGAGTGTATCCATCCTACAACAGCACGACAACCTACCACAAAAAGTTAAATTTTCTCAATAGATATTGATCTCTACCTATTGAACTTAAAGTTGAAAATCAATTCCATGACCTTTAACTTTTTGGGTAGGCTGACCTGCCGCTGTCTGTACCTTAAGGATCATGATAGTGATTATGATCGAATTTCGGAAAACCATTTTTTTTAATATGCTTGCATGGTAAAGATATAAAAAAACAAAGGAAAGAAGCGACAAAGATTAAAATAACAGAATCACCACGCGGCGAGACCTCTAACTTTCCTACCTTAAAGTTAAAACGCAGAGTGACAGACCCAGGACGATCCCTCCGACAGTGCTTTGTCAAACTTCTGCCGCCTGCGCCGAGATAACCGACTTGTTTATTCCAAGCGACTTGCACATAGAGCCTTTATTCCTGTGCCTGACTTATTTGGCTTTAGGCATTTTCCGAAACACGGTGAAGTTTTGGTCGAGATTAATCTGTTAAAATAAAGTTACCAAAATAAACCCATTTCTTTCTAACTGCATTTTGTGTCAAATTTTTAGTGGATAATATAGTACACCCTAGTGAAAATGGCGACCTCGTAAAGGGCGTCTCCAAGCTGTTACTGTTACAGTTACTGGATGCGGGCAGTGCTAGACCGACCGTTGTGTCGATTCGTGGGGGAAGGGGAGGCTATGTCCAGCAATAGGCTTCGTTTTTTAGGACGATGATGATATGATAAATAATAATATATTAGATGATGTTACTTTAATATAACTTTGTAGTTGAAAAGGGCCACAGCTTTTAAAACTAAACCTTTTAAGACAGTATTTTCTACTCTTATTATTCTTATATTAGGTATTACATTGGTTTGTCTTAATGATATGTACCTATTATCTTACTCGTATCTGTGGCATACAATATAGGCATACAGTTAACGTTATACACTATAGATCTTGAGTTTAAGGAAAAATAACTGCATTTGAGTTCGTTGTAGCCGATCATAAAGCCTTATAAAGTCTTAAGACTGGAGAGGTAATCCAGGTGGCGTAATAAAACAGCACTTTTTGGAAGATCTCTTTGGATAAAGGAAGGTGAGCGTCGATATATCAAGAGATTAGTCGTTTGCCGCCAAGCGAGGCGTTGAATGTAAAGTGGGTGTGTAAGGATGGGCCACACGACGATTACCATATCGATATGCTATAACTGAAATCGATAGGCACTTAGGCTTGGTATGAAAAGTGGTGAAGTGATGACTTTGGTATGTTTCTTTATTTAAACAATTTTGTGATTTAAAATTCACATCATTTTTAAAAACTTATTTATGCCTAAATACAACTGTTTATGCATGAAAGTGATTTGTTGATACATGCAGCATGCTGTTTTCTTGAGTTTACGCGAACACTATACATTGAAATGAAAGATAGTTTACGGATTTAGAACGCGTTTATTTTTGATTTAACCCGACGTTTCGAACCCTTTACAGCGTTCATGGTCACGGGTAGACTAAGGTGTTATTCGTCTTTAAGATGGTAATTTGAAAAAATGTTTTACTACCGCCTCTAATTTTTATCGTCAGTTATATTCCTTTTCACACAAAATGAACTGTGTCCGGAGTCTTCGCAGTGTTGCCATGGTTTGTGGACTTCAATGATGATAAGACAGGGTCCCAAGCAGCTGGTAAATTCCAACCATCTTCTCTATTGAAATTAGGATGTTTTTTAATTTCTATTGCTTCGCGTATCATTCTAGGTACATATCGGTTTTCCTTAACAAGAACTTTAGGTTTATCAAATCTAATGAAATGGTTGGGCTTATCAAACGCATGACTACAGACTGCAGATTTCGTTATACGCATGTTTTTCATATCGGCTATGTGTTCTTTTACTCGAGTACCTATACTGCGTTTAGTTTGACCTATGTAAGAGAGCCCACATTCACAGTCGAGTTTGTATACGCCTGGTACTTGAAGGGGAATGTTACACTTGACTGGTCGTAAGAATTGGTTGATCTTCTTCGGCGGCTTGAAGTAGGTCTTGATAGAAGCGCGCTTCAAGATGTTCCCAATTTTGTCTGTGACATGAAGGGACCCTGTCTTATCATCATTGAAGTCCACAAACCATGGCAACACTGCGAAGACTCCGGACACAGTTAGCTCATTTTGTGTGAAAAGGAACATAACTGACGATAAAAATTAGAGGCGGTAGTAAAACATTTTTTCAAATTACCATCTTAAAGACGAATAACACCTTAGTCTACCCGTGACCATGAACGCTGTAAAGGGTTCGAAACGTCGGGTTAAATCAAAAATAAACGCGTTCTAAATCCGTAAACTATCTTTCATTTCAACATGCAGCATGCATCAAAAATAATTAAGTCACAAATTAGACGTCGCAGACATCTCGTATTTATTTTACCAATTTAAAGTTCTTTAGTATGTAAGTGTAGATTTATATAAATATCATTACCGAGCTATGACCATGAATGAATGAATGAATGAATGAATGAATGAATAAAGGAATGAATGAATGAATGAATGAATGAATGAATGAATGAATGAATGAATGAATGAATGAATACTCTTTATTGTACACAAATAAAAAAAACACAGATGATTTTACACAGAAATATGTACAATATAGGCGGTCTTATCGCTTATGAGCGATCTCTTCCAGACAACTTTTGGGTGAAAGTATTTTTTTATAGAAAGGGGAAGGTATATACGATGATACAGTAAGAGAATAATAATACTATATATACACCTATTATTTATTACATAAACCTAAACAAAAATATACCTACATAAATATCTATTATAACTATATATAAATACAATAAAAATACATATACCTACTTAAATAATAAAATTAAAAATACGCAAGAAACGACGTCATGACCAACTAACAATGTTTAATAGTTTACCAAATTAATGTAGCTTTATCAAACTGCCAGATAGAGCATTTTTAAAGGCTTTTTAAAAATTGCTATCGACTCTGATTGTCTGATAGCCAAAGGTAGAGAGTTCCATAAGCGAATGGACTGAACTGTAAACGACTGGCTACAATAGCTAGTGGAGTGTGGGGGAAATTTAAGAATTAGTTTTTTTGATGACCGCATGTCACAATCCTGTGATGGCTGCAGGAATTGAAAGCGCTCTTTAAGATACGGGGGTGATTTTGGACTAAATAATATGTTTAATAATAGGGCAAGTATATGTGAGTCACGCCTGAGTCGGATCTGACCATATTTGTGCTCCGTAGAGAAATGAAATATAACTGAACCTCTGATGAAAAAGAGCTGAGTTGCAATTTATTTGTCTTACCACTGATTGATTGACAGTTACAGTTACGTTTTATAAGCATTGATACCGCTTTTATAGCACAATTTATAGCACTTATAATAAGGAATCATTGATACCTTATTCACCAAAATTGACTCAGTAGTTTAGCCACAAATGTAGAACCCACATACCTTCATATATAGACGCTAAAATCAGAACATTTCCTGTTGGCTTTGCCATAGTCGGGTAAAAAATCAAGCCCAAATCTTGAGAAACCTTAAATGCACCTTTCTGTAATGTTAGGATTGTCGACATCGAGATCACCAAAAGCATAGACAGCACTAGCGCCTCGTAAGGAACTCCATAAGTTAACAGCTAGCGGAGCCTGTCATATATCAGGGCCTACCGGTGACATATTTGCCGTCGTGTACGCCCGGCGTGTACCGAGGAGCTATTACGCCTCGAGTTGGTCTAAACATGCATTTTTCAACTTAATGTAAAGAGGAAAATATACTCAGGAGCTAAGGAATCGACTCGCTTCAGGATACAAAATATTCTTTCAGTTTTTTTAAATATTAAAGTGTTAAATTTTAATAACTTATCATTCTTAATGCATCAAATAGATAATATGATAGTATTTTAAACAACTTTTAGTAGATTTGTTCAATAAAGTTATACTTGCCGTCAATATTCTAAAAAAGATCAATAACTCAGTAGTTTCATCCTAGACTTCAATATTAACTAATTATGTAAATTTTATCTCGTAAACCTTCAACTTAGAACGATGATTTAACTCTTAAAGGATTTTGCTAATTGCTACTAATTCAAGTGATTCTAAGAAATTATCAAACAATTGTCTATTTTAAATTGTAATGGTTAGAACTATCTTTGTAAGATATTAGAGCTTGCTTAGTGGTTGTGTAAGATGAAAATATCTGACGAGTTTGTCTAAATCGCTATTTCAAGGTCCAGATCTGAATAGTACGGGTTTAAAGTTCGAGAAGTTGGGTTGTTCTCTATTTATTTGTTCAAAATTACTAGTAAGATAAATTATTTACCTAATTATTCACCTAAATATTTGACTACAAAGTTAAGAAACAAAGCAAACAAAGTTAAAACCACTCATATTTGGGAGGGTAGGTATTGGTACTTTTCCGTTTAATGCGTCGGCGGCCGATAAATTTCGCCCTTTGTTAGGGGAGGGCCCGGATGTTTATGGATGTAATCCCTAGCTCGCTGCACTCTAGTGAAAACGTTGCAGGCGCCAGGTAGTGACGTGATTACAGGTAGGGATGTGACATAAAATAACAGGTGCGTAAGACCTAAACGAATATGCTGAAAAACGTTTTTAGTACCAATCAAGTCAAATGTAATTTTATTTATTATATATCAACAAAGTTTTGAAAAAAAATATACAAACTTTTTGCAAATTGTTTAATTAGTCAAAAGTATTGGGTATTATTTATTCGTATAATTTAGTTACAGATTTTTTATATTAATGTATTGTTTTTATATTTTTAGCAAAGTAAGTAAAGTTAAGGAAACATTTTATTCACCATCACTACAATGCGCCAGTTATTCAATTAAGTAATATTGCTTTATTTATTATTATAAGTTGGACTTACAATTGAAAATTTATATAATACGATTTTTGACATTATAGGTTACTAGCGGACCCCGCGAACATCGTATCGCCTCAGAATAGTATTTGATTTTGAGGTCTTAAATATGGCGTGGTTGGAAAAAAAATGTAATTTTTTTAAATGTTAACTTCTTTATTATTATCTCAGTTTCACCAAACTTTTGTCGTTTCGTTTTTAACCTCGTTGACAGCACTATTCGGGGGCCACATTTTACAGACGTGCCTGTATATAAAGTATGTAAAACTGTCGAGTCATATAGCGGTGTAGTAAAATGTAGCGCGATTGGTATATTTCCCTTCGTGTTTGTTTTCTGTCGGTACCGTTTGCATTGAAATTTTGAATAAAATTTATCGTAAAAATACCGTTTTGACTGTTTTAAATATTGCACACATGTCACAACAGCAGTTCACAGTGACATTAATATTTAAAAAAAGACCCACCAAAAGTTTTTTCGCTAACATTTTCCTGAGGTTGTAATCATTTCAGAAAATCGTTATAAATAGTATCATATCAGGAACACCTAATCATACATGTAAAACAGTAAATAAAAATGTTTGTGCACCTTTGGTACAAACGTACGTGTTTAGGTATAGGTGACAAAAATACAGCTAAATCCAAAACTATAGCAGTCAAACCTATTTTAAAGTATCATTAAAATTTCATTCTTTTTCATACGAGTTAGAAGTACCAATACAGGGTGAAATTTTAACCACCTTCCAAATTTTTAATCGACTTCCAGAAAACGGAGGAGGTTCTCAATTCGACTATGCATATATATATTTTTATTTATGTTTGTTACCTCAGAACTTTGGACTGGTTGAACGGAGTTTAAATTTTTTTCTTTTGTTTGAAAGCTGGTGCTTCCAATGTAGTCCCATTTTAGCGAAGTCATGATCTGATGGTGGAATCCGGGGAAATCGAGGGAAACCCTCAAATTTTAAAAGCATGTATTACATTTTTGCATATCTTTCTTGAGGTTTTTCAGTATTTGCGTCTGGTACTCATCATTTTATGTTGATGAGCTGATGATGAAAGGTACAACTCCTTAACGGTTAGGAGTTGGAGGATTATTCTTTAAATATTATAGGCGCGTACAGTCAGATATTGGTCTTTCTTCAGGTTATTCACGTGAGCTGATGATGAAAGGTCAAACTCCTAAGCAGTTAGGAGTTGGAGGATGATTCTTAAGATTCTATAGCGATGCAATGAGGAGTTTCTCAAATAACTCATACATTTTCATCTAGAAGTCGTCATTACTATTTTTATGTGGGTAATGTTTCCGGTCAATAGAGGATTAATATTTGTGTAATTTATTTAACACTAAAAAAAAAAAATTTTTGTTAAATAAAAAATTTAACCGACTTAAAAAAAAACGCACTAAAAAGTGCAAAATAACACAAAAACAATGTTTTATTTTTAAACCTATTGACCTACTTACAATATTATTTTAATTACTAACAATTAAACAGATTGAAGTCGGTGCCGAGCCCAAACAATACAAAAATAATTCTACAAATGAACCAAATCAAGAATGAAATTTAAAAAAAATATGTTGGCGAGCGGCAATCTATTTAGTAGTGATTATACCCCTATTCTATTTCGTTCGGCAACGACTTCGATCTGTATAGTTGATAGTAGTTAAAATAATATTGTAAGTAGGTAAATAGGTTTTAAAATAAAACATTGTTCTTGTGTTATTTTGCACTTTTTAGTGCGTTTTTTTTGAAGTCGGTTCAATTTTATTTCTAAAATATTAATCTACGAGACAAAAAACAAATGACGTATTTTTTCTTTTGGTATAGCCCAGTATAAAAATGTCAAGATAAAGCACTTAGAAAATGTCCGCCAAAAATCTAAAATTTTTGATACGGCTAAACAGGCCTAAAACTAAAAATTTAAAACTATATTTAAAAAAATATTTTTGGGTAAAAACTTGATTTACATTTTTTACTTTATAAATGGGCTCTAAATACGATACTGAACGCCTACAAAAATTTTGGAAAGTGATTAAATTTTCATCCTATATATTTATTTATTTAATAACCAGACGTTTACCTTAAAGCATTCACATCCGACCTTAATTTAACCAACGGTTACAAAGCCAAAAGTCAGCAATCTCGCAGTCATAAGACTACGTCAAATCGATGACGAGCGCTTCCACCTAAATTCTTAATACCTCACGTAACGGTTAAGATTAGGGGAGGGAAGGAACTGCACTTAACTTTTATTGTCGAGGCTCGGAGACTCGATCGATGATAATGCACCGGATTGTAGGGGTTTAAGAATTAAGTTTGGAGCGCATCGTTTGTGTACCTTCGAAAGTGCTTTTAATAGGATGACTACATCGAGGTAGCGCACAGTGCCAGCCATGTCATCTACAACGTAGTATATAGTTGCGAAAGTGCCGCCTACCTACTGAAGATGGGAATCTTCTTATCCCTTATGAAATCCAGGCTTGCTATTCTCTTTTTAAGGATAGTCGTATGTCCAGTTTTCCAAGCTACCTATTACAGGCCTCTGACACGTACTTGTTTTTAAGATTTCCATCTTTGTGACAGAAGCCGGGATCTGTCTTAATATGCCTTTCGAACGGGACTATCAAACCCTTTCAAAAATAAAAGGTTTCGTAACAATTTAGGAAACGATAGTTTTAAAATTACACAATTATCGGGAAAACTCCGACCGGAAACCCAGGACCATTGCATAGATATTCCGCTTTGAAGCTATGCGTTTCTTTAGCTTAACCAATAAATTGTTAAATATTTTATCTTGACCGTTAGGCGTTAGATGGTTACATCTCAAGATTCACAAGTCATCTCGTGATGGTTTGTTGATCGTGGTTTTAACAGAAGATAATAGACAGACCGATCTCAGTTCAAGGTCATAGCAGTTTGAGCGCGGTTGATATTTGTTTTTGAACCCTACGTCGAATCTGGCATCTTCCCTTTACATCAAAAATAAAAAGTTACAATTCTACGAAGCTTACTCCATGAAAATAAAGCGCTCTGAAAGGAAATCTTACACGGATTAATTGGATTTCTCCATTCACTTTTAATTCCTCTAATTTTCGTTCCAGTCTTGTCTGGGGAATTAATCGCGTCTCCACATAGTCTTTTGTGGGGTCTAATTTAGTGGCATTCAGGTAAGCACATCTCTGGTCTCATTTACCGGAGTTTAATCCGATAGAGGGTAGAAGCAAGACTAGTGATGTGCCGACTATATAATAATGTATTAACTAACTATAACTTCACATTCATTGGGCTTGTGAAAGTGTCAGTCTGTTTGTTTGTTTGTCTGTCTCTTACCTCTTCACACTTAAACGGCTGTAACGGACAAACGGCTAAAATTTGTATTCAAATAGCGTTAGTTCACGGAAAGGAAGAAATATATATTCTGGAAAAAAAATTTTTTTAAGAGAGCGTAAAATGGAGTGGAAGTTTATATAAGAATTCAGAAATTTCCAATCTGGTTAAAATGAAAAGTAGCATGTTGATAGTGTGAGATCCTAAGAAAATAAAATAGCAGCAAATCAAATTGTTTTCAATGATTATAAAACTTTTTTTTTGAGAAATTTAAACATTAGATATCCTCCCTACCCGATTCTGAAATGTAATCGATCCCATCACTGAGGCGACTAAGGAGATTACAATATTCGAGTGTCTGTCTGCCCTAACAACGGGACTTGGTGACTTGTTAGCTCAAGTTTGCCTTGTTATAACTCGCGATGGGGCGCAGTATCACATGCCAGCCAAACTGCACTCACAAGTGCAGGTTTCTTTCTACGAAAGAAATTTATTATGTTCTCGATCCTGAGAGAAATAAATTACAAAACACAAGTTGAAGTTCTTCTCGGACTACTTACTGTGGAAGATAAAAGCACGTTCATTCGTATCTTCAAACTGATGTACTAGCCTTGTAGGCTAACTCCATTTGTAGTAACTTCAGGATTCCAGCTTATTACTCCTATAAGTAAGTAAGGCTGAAGGGGCACTTTCCGTCTTCTAGTAGTAAGTCTATGCTTATAACTTTATAAGACACCGCCTGCCAAGTGTGGCATTTATGGCTAAGCATTATTTTTGGAATGACCTATGACTGATGTGGGCAGATGACGACACAATGAACATAGAAGACTTACAAAATATATTTCTTCAATTAACAAGTTCAACAAACTGTTTTAAACTTTTTTAATATGATAGTACTCGTAAGGAGTATACGAGTAAGTTTACTATCATATTAAAATAACAGTTTAATTGTAACTAATTACGTGAATTTTCACAAAAAGTCACAAGCGTTTTAGAGTTTGAAACGTAGAGAAAAATTAGAATGAAAGGTTAAGCCCTAATAAACGAGAGATCGCCGTAAATTTACATTTCAATTCAATCTGATTTATTCTTTGAACTTGTATCACATGATACAATTCTGGTTCCATTGTGAGCCAGTCATGTTTATTGTAAATTATCTTAAGTCTGTAGGCTAGGAGACTGGCAAAATATCAATTAATTAAGTAGGTACTTTTGACGCAAAAAATTTGGCCCTTGCATCGCGGCAATGGACATTGTTGTGATGTCTGACGCATACCAAAATTTGCCATGTTACAACAACATTAAATGAATAAACAAAACTCTTTTTATTGCAAAGGTAGGCAAATCGTATGTCACGTGTTAACGCAGCCCGGACCCGTGTCACGCGATTCCGAGATTTGCTTAATAAGATTAGAGAAGCGAAAAACGCCAGACAATGTACCCGAATTAACTGTGAATATAAATGTGGGACAAAGCTGTGTAACGTGGTCACTTGAAAAATACCACTTGATCTAGGATTTTTGCAGACTACATTAACTCTTCTAAGCAGGTTTTATACAGATAAAGGTTGCTTGCAATAGTATGTTCAAAAGATCTGACTCGATGAAAAATAATCAAAGGAGTTTTCTCGTCGTGTTCATTCAAACACACTAAGTGTTTAGGCTAGCAAAGGCGTATACTGATTTAAACTTTCATTGTCACTATTGTAAGAGTTGGTTATTTCCAGATTTCTACCACGTACCTTGTTTTTTATGAGTTTCCTATATTTCGGCATGCTACATACCTATCTAATATGAAAAAGCGTTTTTTATTTTATTTATTGGGCAGTTTAAAAGATGCTAGCGAACAGAGAACGGAAGCGACTTAATTTAATACTGTGTAAAGATTTTATTTGCTGGTTTTATGATATGTTTTTTTCTACATATCATATGAAATAAATGTTTATATTTTGGCATTGTCAACTTAGAAGAGATAAATTTGGATTAGGATGAGGGAAAAATTGTGTTCGGATTAAAAAAAACAATATTTGAAATGGGGGCGCTCAAGCATGTCAAAGAGCTTAATTTTTATGCGAAACGTACCATTTTGCATTTTGTTCTATTTATTTAGGCTCCTTTTTTCAGTTCAATTCACTTAGGTACCTATTTTTCAGTATGACTTTATTTTATTTTGAGGCAAATCATACGTTTATAATAACATCCTTTTTACGAAGAAATCTATCCAACGTACAATTGATAAGCTCATCATGATCATTCAGTTTTTAAGCTCCTTTATTTGGTATTTAATATATTTGTACATATTTTTTATTTATTTATTAAGAGAACACATACAAAATACAATCACAATGCATAATAAACAAATAGGGCACCGTTTTAAATTAGCTAAGATCTAGATCGTAATCCGATAAAGTGTTCCTAGCATGTTTGACATGAATTATTTACAAAACAATTTATAACATTTGGGTTTAAATTTGGTGCACCTCAAAATACCCACAGAAATATTGTTGAGTAGTGGGAACAGTGCATTAAATACAAAAAGTTAAAAAAAACAGAAATAAATGATAATATTAAAGAATAATGTCTCAATAGATATTTAATTTTAAATTGCGAACTAAACAATTAGAAAATAATTTGAAAAAATGCGGACTATAGGATTGTAGAACGATGTAATATTTTTATAAACTTTCAAAGAAAATAGTTTAGGATTGTGAGGTCCTATAAACGGTGTTGAAGTTAATGGACGAGAGAAGTGGCGGTGAATCAATAATATAATGTAATATTTTATGCAAACATAAAAGATCTGATTGCTTCCGTCCTACCTCGAGAGTAATGATATTAAATTTTGCTCATCTATCGTTATAAGTCGGTAGTTTCCTAAGAAGGCCTTGTCTGAATGAAAGAACTTCCAGAAACTTTTTTTGTAGGGATTCAATACGTTCAGAGTGAACTGCATAGAAAGGTGACCAAACGGTTGCCCCATATTCTAGATTGCTTCTACCAAGAGTGCAATATAGGTAGACAAGAGTGCGAGGGTTTTTAAATTTTTTTGATTTCCGCTTTATGAATCCCATCATCCTTGACCCCTTTTTGAACACGTGTTAGTAATGGTCTCTAAAGGATAACTATTCATAAAAAGTTATGCCTAGATCGTTGTTACTTTGTCGAGTCAAGATTTCACCATTTTAAGGTTAAGATAGCAATATTTTGAAATTTTAATTTGAATATTGTTATGTTATTCTAAGAAAAGTTTGACTTGTAAATGTCGGGTGTCCTTCGGTTCGCCTAAAATTTAAAGTCCTAATTTCATTTGGCGGAACCGTATTGGCCTAAACTTATAACGTATAATTATTGTCTAGTCTAACAGTTGTTTTCGCACTATTATAGATTGGTCTAAAAATTGAAAACCCTAATTTCAGTATGTCTAATATCGAAAGCACTAAAATGTATTAGCATCTTTTTTTGACATTACGCTCTATTTTTTTTAAACAGAAAAGTTTAAGAAACGAATCGCTCACAAACCGACCCCAAGCAGTCTTGTCTGCCCTACCCCTAGAGTGTAATTCAAAAGCCCGCAGCGCCAAAGCCGTCACGGAAGTCTGATTTTTTGGATGCATGCATGATTGCTTGTTTGCATGCATGTCTGCTTGATTGCATGCATGATTGCTTGTTTGCATGCATGATTGTTTGTTTGCATACATGCTTGCTTGCTTGCTTGCATGCATGCTTATTTCTTTGCATGCATGCATGCTTGTTTGCATGCACTCATGCTTGCTTGCTTGCTTGCATGCATGCTTACTTCTTTTAAGTTTTTAACTTTCTGCGAATAAAAATTTGGAACTGCAAAAGGGTAGGTGTTATGATATATTCGGCGAAATTATAATACGGCGATATAAAGTTAAACGTAGTAAAAATAGGCTAAACACGTTTAGGAATAGTAAAAACGTGCGAAAAAATTTTAGGCTAATAGTTTGTGCGCCAATGACAATTAGGAGTACAAATAATTAGGCATCCCGATATATACCCGTAAATGTCACTGCTTGTGTAGGTACTGCGTAGTGTTCACAGTGTAGATCATGAGCTTTTTTGATTGATCATATATTATAATTTGTCTAATTCAATTTAAAATTAAATTTACTCCCGCAAATTGAGACACAAACTCTAGTTTGAACCGCCGTTAAACCTTACCACGGACACGGACCGTCAATTTTAATAGCATTGCATCAATGTGCAAGTGAAAATCAATTTAATGGCAATTAGATAACAGTTACATACGGCGGAAAACTCTTTTGAAGTAACAAATTGGGGATGTCCCAATGGACGAGGCGGACACTGATTAAAAACGTTTCACACACTGCAAATAATCCAAAAATAACGAGCTAGCAATTAAATATGGCTTTGAGACAAACATTGGACGCGTGGGGCTCGCTTCAAAGGGAAAAGATAGCGTCTGTCACTGAAGATACGACACTGTTTGTTGGTTGTAGTGTGTCCATATTAGAAGTGGAGCAATAGGACTGGGATTTATTCGCTATTTAATTATTTTAGGTATCCCACAAATTTAAGTAATAAATACTGAAAATTAACTTTTTAAAATATATTTTAATTAATTATTTTGAGACTCTAAATTCATAGATCGTACGTAACTTTATTAAACCATATATTTTTTACTTAGTTAGTCAGCGTTTAAAGTTTTTTGTACATATCAGCCATAAGGTAACTTATTGTGATTTGTTATTGTTAGGTAACGGATAGTAGTAGTAGCGGAAGATCGAACCAAAACTTTAGTAAAGGTACTAATTAACTGTTAAATAAGACTACTTTAATTAAGAAACCAAGTTTGCAAATGACTAAAGGTAGTTGCATACAATTTGATCAAGAAACACACAAACTTAACTGAACTGATACCTATGTCACATCTCATTTATAAATTTACTGGTGTATTTGGGGCAAACGTTCAAACTATATTAAAGACAGTAGACCGATGATGATGATGATGATGATGTACACAAATTGAAACTAATAAGTATTTAATTTACAATTTTAACTGTGAATACATGAGATTTGGAGTAATGGTCGTAACTATTAAAAACAATATGAATTGCTCATAAATTTATACAATAATATTAAAAAAAACGGCTACCGGTTTGTTTCTGTGATAGTAAACGCCGCCGCTACTAATTATGCGGGGATCGAACACGCGAGTCATCGCGTATACAAATATTTGTGTGCATGAACATATCTGTTTGTACTGGTCTGGGTGTTTTCTCTTTGTATTAAATAAACATTTAAAAAGCTATATGCATAAGTTTATCGGTTGTCCAGTACCTATAGCCACTCAACCGTCCGTGGATAGTATACCATCCAAAAATAAAACGTAAACTTACGTCCTGGATAGCAAACCATCCAAAGGAAAAATAATTCATTTGGTCTAAAAAAACTCCTTAAAAAAGCCATCTGTTGGCCTGTGACGAAAAGAAGTGCTATTAGAACGAAACTTTACTAACTAATCCACATTAAAAACCATAGATGTCATCACAGTATGCTTTCGTGACTGAAGAATATTTTTTTTCGTTTAGTGCTATTGTGAGTTCTTGAATGACTTGTGTGCGCGTGGAAATACTGCTCATTATGTCGTAAGTATTTGTTTTATTGTATAATTCAATGGTTTTTATTGATCTTTATGATTGGAGAACCAAATATTTCCTGTGGTATTTCTTTCACGGCGATGAATATCGAGTAAACACATTATTACGAGTGGCTATAACTTTCGTGTACAAACAATGGCCACCGATAAGGTTTTTTGCTATTAATTATAGAACTATTCCATAAAATATGTATTGTAGAAGATGCATTAGTTATTTATTAACATATTTTTAAACTTATTTAATAAAAATACATTTAGTCTGCTAAAGATTTCTTAAAATAACCTGAAACGTTTCTCAGGTTTCTTCTATGGATAGTTAAGTATCCAAGGACGTGCTGTGATACACCTGATATAAGGGTTTGTACTAACGGAAAAAGTGTACGTACGTATTTTATAGATAATGCTTGGTTGTTGGTATGGTACTACTATATAATATTTGCATATATACAATATTCATGTTAATATGTTTTTATATGCACTTTTTTTGTTGGAGATACAGTTTTCAGGGTTTCGTTGGTAATTGTTGCTATATGTTTTGCAGAATGTTTTTATTATTTCATCATTACATCCAAGACTTTTTTTTGACTGTAATATTATTATGTGATGTTGACCAATATTTATTTATTTATATGACGACCCTTTGACGATCTGATATTCCAGACACAATTAAAATCAATTGTTATCGCGACAACCGGTTGTCGCTTGGGGTTTGAAGCGCTACGGCATAATGCTACTTTATTTTGTTTAATATGCCAATGGTATCTCGGTAAAGGCCATCGTCATAAAATAATTCTCAATTAAGCTAGCATGTATTGACACCTACTTAACCTATTCAGCTTTTTTATAAAGCATGCAAATATATTTATCCTATTTAAGAATGTGTGTATCAGTATTTACATTTTTACATTTATAAAGAAATAAAAATAATTATAAATTATAGTTTCATTTAAAAAATCCCAAATTCGTTACCATGTTCTAATCCAATAATAAATAGTTGCTGAGAAATCCGATTGTAGCAAGCCTTATCCGGGCGGCCATCTTGCTTGAAATTTGTACCTAGTCCTGACGCGACTAGCGATTACCAATGTAAGGGAGTAGGTAATCTTTATGAATTTATTGTACCTCAACAACTGCATTACACAGAATTATTTTGGTATCATTTGAAAGGTAATTTAGCCTAGAATAATACTATATTTTTTAATTGTCACTGTCAAGTTTAATTATGCCAAAAAAAATAGTTGAATTATTTAAATAGGCATTTTTTCAAATTTTGCATATTTTTGGCCCAAATACAGTGTAATGTATTAAATTTTATACATTAAAATATATGTTGTGTGATAGTGTATATAATCAGCTTCAGCACAGTATTTTTTCCGTAGCTCTGGGCCGCGGGACTTTGGACGTATGCTCCTATACTCTTATCGCACGCCGGACGGTTGAGTGGATAGTATCAGCTCAATTTAGAACTAAAAGACTCTATGTGGCCCAGTGTGGTTTGCCTTAAAAATATTATTATACACCGTGCTTTTTTAACAACCTGGACTACGAAGCCCACTGAACTGTTATGTATAACATCATGGCAGTGTTATTTATTTTTTGATAACAAAAATATTTTGAAAAATTTTAAATTATGATTCAGACTTTTAATTATGTAACACGCTATGACACGCACAGACGAATTATTTTGCTACGGCGGGGTCTCGGTTGAATGGGCCTTACACAGCTACATCTGTACGCGTCACAGCGTGTTTTAAAAATTAATAGCTAAACCAAAATTTAATATTTTTATAAAAAATGTTTGGAAAAATATAAAACTGCCAAGACGTTATACATAATTGTTTCATAACGCGGGCTTCGTTTTACGGGTGGTCGAAAATGCTCCGAGTATTATTAAAATAAATAAGCTATATTTACAAAATTATAGCAACCTCAAGCAAAGCCAACATGAAAGATATTAGAGTTATTTAATTCGGGATTTATACCATGTACCTTATTTATTATGAGTTTCCGATATTTTGGCAGAGTTCTCCCGTGATCATGGCGCTTGCAACAGTGCCGAAATATCGGAAACTCATAATAAATAAGGTACATGGTATAAATCCCGAATTAAATAACTCTAGTGATAGTGACCATGAAAGTTTAAATCAGTATGAAAGATATTATACAATTAATGTAACATTAATGAGTGTGTTTAGAAAAAGTCTCACCAAAACTCTAAGCATGGTAACTCCAATCAGAGTATTCTCTAGTTAAAAGGCTTATAGGTTTCCTTTTGTACCAGTAAATATTTGCTATCCGACTCGTGTTTGAGGGATTTAAGAGTTGTAATTGAACGCAGCCGTGTGTTTCGGGATTACTGGTTTGCTTATTAAAATGAGTTAGGTAACGCGCGGTGGCCATCTGAAGCGTTCACTATGACCAATTTAGGTAATATTATGGGGTTATATTAAACAGCGCGTTTTTTTTTATTATTTCCGTGCACCTGGCGACGATCTGTATGTAGATGAAGATGTATGTAGGAACCTCATCAGGTGGACCGACGATCTGGTGAAGGTCGTCGAAAGCCGCTGCATGTGGGTGGCGCGCTATCGATCGTTGTGAAGATCGTTAATGGAGGCCTGGCATGCAAAGAAAACAATTAACTATGGTCTAATTAATAAAAATTAGGAGCGCATTTGGAAATTTTCGCCAGTTAAAGTTTAGGTAGAATAAATTTAGACTTAACATTATTTTTTTGGCAGTATTATTATAATTTATTTATTATTGTCTAACCGATGTTGTAGCGTAAGATACTATTTCTCTATAAGTAAAGTCAGTATTTGGATTGGCCAAAGCGTCAATTCTAACAATACTAGTCTCTCCCACAGCCAATTAAGAGCACTTTTAATTTATTTTGACCCGTTCCTGAAATAAGGATAATAAGTTACCTCCCTAATGAACAGGGTTATTCTGGCCACGTCCCGCTCTGGTCGCGAGAGTTCATGTCCCGGGACCTGTCTGGAATACGACACTTTCCCTATTTTCCCGTTTTCAGCGGATTTGTTGTTCATTGTTCCCTTAAACTAACGAGGGTGTATAGTTTTGTTAGACACGATAATTAACAAGTTTTATAAACTTTAATGGAAAGTTTGGGAAATAGGTTATTGGGTATAGTTTATGTGGAGATACATTTGTGTTACATGATACTGTTTGGATTGTTTTTAAATTAAATTTAGTAAAACCGATAATATAGCATTATGAACGCTAAAAGTAGATTAAGTGGGTTCACTTCACCTATTGCCATAAAATTTCGGAGGGAGAGGTTTCCAGAAAGACCTTACAGTACTTATAGGATATTTAATTTTTTACTCTTGTTTACACAGGAGGCAGGAGGCAGCGGCCATACCCTTAAGTATGAATATCTTCGGCTTTCGTGACCTTAGAGTGGCGTTCGAATTGCGTTATTATGCGTTATTATTTTAAATATGTATGCAACATGGATGTTTAAAAAGTAGTTATGCGATCAGAGAGTCAGATACTGAAAAATAATTTACTTTTAATTTTTTTTTTATTCAGCCTTCACAGACAACTTTTAGACAAAGACAAAAAAGATTCTTCCGCAAATGCCGCGTTTGGCAGGAGTCTCGGCAATTGCAGTTTGGCCAATGATGGAGAGAAGACGCCATTGCCGACTCTACAACATCAATAGGACAAGAAGGGGTGGTGTTGGTATTGAAAGCTGACGCTGACAATGCATAAAAACTTATACGTTAGTACGGAATCCGTATGTAAATCCAGCTGGTTTTTGAATATTTTATTCGCATAATTCTACTGAAATAATATCCATTGTATCCGAATGCCAGCAGACGTTTCCATTTCCCGAATGTTGCGGGATTTTAAAAGTGTCTAAGCAAGTAATTGCTCTGCCAGTTACCGGGTGGATTTGTAAACTTAGTGGCTGCTCGGACTTGCTGGGGTTCAGTTATCTGCTTTGAATTTAAAGTTTGTACTTGGACGAGACGTAAAACATTTTAGTAAACAGTTTGTTTTTTATTCTGATTCAATGTTTGTTTAACAAAAATGTAATAAAAATAATTTGCAATTTTTTAAGTAAAATATGAGAAACAGAAATGAGGAAATCCGTTGGAGTACTAAGATCACCGACGTCTCTCGAACTATTACAGACTTGGAAGTTTCAGTGGGCGGGAGACACAGTAAGAAGAACCTATGGGCGTTAAGGAGGAAAGGTTCCAGAATGGTGACCACGTTCCAGACGTCGATATAGTAAAGGTTGCGAAAGCCGCTGTATGCTGGACGGACATAGAATAATTTTGATAAATAATGTTAACTATGAAGTAACTATTGTGTCAATAAAAAGCATAGCACTAGGCCACATTAATTCTAAATATACTAGTAGTTTTTATTATTATCATATTTTGAAGTCAATTTCTAATCTCTACCTTTATTTAATCATAGTAAACACACACTTTTCTGCAAGTTTTCGATCCTTTCATTTCACATTAAGAAAATGAGCAAACAAATAAAGAAATTTATTCCTCTAGCACAGCCAAACTAAAAAATGCAATCGCGTTTTAATCATACCCTATTCGCCAAATCTGGGTAAAGTTCTAAACGCTGGATAATTAACGATGCACAATGGTTCTCCGTTTCGAAATGTACTAACATTTAATTACTGTCGAGTGTCCATGTATAAGATCAATTAGCGCCGGAGCAAGTTCGAGCCTTGTTATGGTTCGCGTGGCGGGAGACTGACGCTTGTTGCTTTGGTAATGGAGGAATAGTGATGTGAATGTGAAATACTCGTATCAACAGTTTAAAGTTTCTAAGTGTAAATGATGTTCAAATACAATAAAATGTTCAATATTTTTGCCATTGACATTAACCCATATCTTATTGGTGTTTTCAGGCTTATTGTTATTCTCTATGTCCTCACGACATGTGTATTGTGTAATTTGTAAGCTTTTTGTTTTCCATAAAATAAAAAATAAAAAAAGATCAGCTCACTGTAGTTCAAGCCATGTGGGCTAAAACGATGACGATAATGTATAGTTTCGGGATAAACCGCAAAAAAATACTGCTGCTTTCTTTGAGCAAGACAAACGAAGAAACGCAATGTATTGCGTTTTGATTGCGATTGATTCACTCAAAAAATCTATAAATAGTGGCGGAAGAAACAAAAAATCTAAAATGAATCGTAAGCTGCCTCAACTCATCACTTGAATCATATTACCCAATGGGCAACCACCGCTTCTGGCGACCTGGGCGTTTCCAAACGAGCGTTTAGGGCCTGCCCAAAGATCGTCGTCCGTAGCGCGGTCGTCATTTCTTAACTTTTCCGGTCCAATGGCCATCGGTTCTCCTTGCTATGTCTTCGACCCACTACCACTACAGCTAAACAATCCTCCTACGGAATTCTTCATTTACAATTCTATTACGCAGGGTGGCTAATACCAATTATTGCTATCATTATTGCCCGCTGTGCTACCTTGAGCCTTCTTATAAGACCCAAACCTATGAAATTTCCGTTTTATATGAAAAAATTTAAACGAATTTTTTTCATGTACTTTTTATTTGTATTAATCGAAGTAATCACCCATGCAATCAATGCATCTTTGCCAACGCAGTGGCAGTTTTTTGATGCCCTTCTTAAAGAAATCAGCTGGAAGGGAGGCAACAAATTCTTCAAAGGCATTTTGTACTGCCTCTCGGGTATTGAATTTTTTCCCCGCCAAGAAGTTATCCAAATTCTGGAAAAAGTAGTAGTCTGTAGGCGCAAGGTCTGGTGAGTAGGGCGGATGACGTAGAGCTTCCAACCCCAGTTCTTGCAACTTGGAGACCGTCTGCTGTGCAGTATGAGGTCGCGCGTTGTCGTGCAGGAACAGCGGAGACGAGCGATTGACCAATGCTGGTTAGAGATGTGCCAGCTTCTCCATCATTGTGTTCAGTTCTTCACAGTACACATCTGCAGTAATGTTTGGTAAGAAGCTGAGATGAATCACACCGGCGCTAGACCACCAAACAGTGACCATCACTTTTCTAGGGGTAAGTTTTCGTTAAGGGCATTGTTTAGGTGCTGAACCAGGATCCAACCAACTTGCTGAGCGCTTGCGGTTATCAAACAGAATCCATTTTTCATCACAGGTAACAATGCGATTCAAAACTCCTGCATTTGTGTGTCTGTTGAGTAGTGCAAGGCACGTCTCGACCCGTTCGTTCGTGGGGCACCCATTTGTCAAGATTTTTTACCTTGCCAATTTGACGCAAATGGACCAATATTGTTTTGACGCAACGTCGAAAGCTGCTGCTGCAGTCGCCTTTAATTCGTCATTGTCGACCAAAGTCTTCGGACGACCGCGAGGTTCATTTTTCAGGTCGAAATTTCCAGAACGGAAGCGAGCAAAACAATAACAGGTGGTGCGTTGGTTTGTAGTGTTAGCTCCGTAAACGTCGTTAATGTTGCGTGCTGCTTGTGCCGCGTTGCTGCCACGACGGTACTCATATTCCATAATTACTCGAATTTTTAACGTATCCATGATGACGAAAAAGATTGAAATGCGATGAAAATGTAACACTAATCAATAAACAAGTGACTACTCTTGGAAAAAGAATTCCATGTTTTTAAAATATAATTAATTTTAAATTAGAATTCTTAGCCAAACAAAAATTATTTTGATTTGAAATGGCCAGTACTGCAGAACGGCAATTTCATAGGTAAAGACCTATTATGCCAAAGTAATTACTGGGAACACGCACTGGTCAAAGACACTAGTATAATGATTCTGCTTTTAAGTTTTAAGTCAAACCAATAATTATGAATTTTTAATATCAAGTTCAATGACGAAACGTTTCAAGTGTAATCTAGTAGTACAATGTAGCAAGGACCCCTTAATTAGGATTACATTTCTACTAGACTTTCAAAAAAGTTTATGACTACCCCACATAAATATTGAAATATTCTGAATAAATCATCATAACTAACGTAATTATTTCTCCATCGGCGCGTCAATAATGCCAATAAGATGAATGCGTGCGCATTGGAAACCCTTCCTAGATTTATGGCTTAATTTTCAAGAGATAAAAGAAAAAGATTTATGTTTCTTGTCAGGATAAAAAATATTGCAAGGAAACATTATTTATATAATTTTTAACTGAATCGTGTTACGGATTGAAATGAATTTCCGATAATATTACAAAATACCTCAATTTCGAAGTCAGTAAAAACTTTCTCTGTAAAATCGTCAGTGTAAAATAGTATAATAGACGGACAGAAAACAAAGTTATTATTTTAAAGATCATTTTTTTAAAACATGCATAACATGTTTGGCTATAGATACTGTTCCTAGCGAACCTCTTAAACATAGTTACAGAGGTATTAGAACACGGCTACTATTATATCTAAATATGAGTGCAAGTTAAATATTATTAACAATTAAAGTTAATTACTCGAGTGTTAAAAACCTCACAGGGTTTTTTGATTCTAGTGTTGTGATACCATTTATTCACCACTCAGATATCAATATCACGAAAAAAGTTATGTCTACATTAGCCTACACCAGGTCCAGTCAATTGCGTGACATAGACCGCTCCAACAGGAGGGTTAAGTCATAATTACCACGCTTGGCAATTTGTAATCTTTCGCAGTTTCGCCAAGATTAAAAAGAAGACGAAGTCGCTCATTCTTAATCTGACTGTACGTCTTCTTTAGACGCATTTTACGACTCTTTTAGGTTGAGAAGGTGAGGTGCTAATCTGTTTAATAATCTGGCAAACTTCATAACATTAAACATCAAATATTCTCCTCCCTCTTTTGGCATTGTTAATTATAATTTTCGGTGGGATAGATATCCTAAGCAACGGGATACGCGCAAAAAGAAAAGCTTTGGTCGCATAATGCATGATATTCATTTTATGCGCAGATAAAACTATATTTTCAAAGTCCGTCATTTCTCCTTGTTTAGTTATGAAGGATCAATGTTGCGGAAAGGCGTGGGCGCCACAGATACGGTTACCTCACACGTCATAAATATTCGCGGGTGTTTTAGGATTATACCGGGCAGTTTACATTTTTTTGACCAGGAAAACTTTGAAAATTTACGCTGGTTTTTACGGTTTATGCCTTTTATTGCAAAAAGCAGTAGATTTTTGAAACGTAGCTTTTAAAATAATGATATCATAAATAAATTAAATTGTATACTATACCTTCGTATTACGAGTACATAAAGGAGCCTAGTTTGCTACGAATACATTATTCGTAGCTCGTAGCGCGTAGCAATGTAGCACTTCTGTTAGTATCGTTAAGTTTAGGTAAAACTTGTTAAGTGTAGATAACCTTACAAATATTGACTACGATTTTACGTCATGCATTTCAGTAGCGACGATTTGTAGTTAGGGTTCACATAAAAGCAGTAAATACCGCTAAATGTTTATTCAAGGGAAGTATATTTAAACTATTTGTTTTTCATTACATCCTTAAGACTACTGAGGAATGGCGCTGGTGTCAGGTGTTCCGCGTTGTTTGCGGAATGGTGGGGTCACTACACCCACTTGCGAAGGGTGCATAGAACAGGGACGGCAATAGAGTTAAAAAATAAGTTTTCTTAAAGAAACATGTATAACCAAAGAGTATGTAATACCAATAAATCAACGATTTAACAATTGCAGTATATTACCAAAGAGATCCTTGTTTAATTTAGTAAATGGGCACATACTTTTCTGAAAGCCAAACCCAAATAATTTACAAAATTGAAAAAAAGGTCAAACGAACCAAGTCAAATAATGTGCGCTACTGTTTTTAGGAAATACAGGTACAAATTAATTTGTAATTTACGTAATGTATCTTCGTTTATAAGATGTGTGTTTATTTTTTGTGAATTTATAGATATTAGTTTCTTGAATTCTCACAAACCCTATAAATTGCAATGAAATATACTTTGAATCGTGACCATGAGCGCTGTAAAAATTTTAAAACAACAGGATATATCAAAATGTAATGTAGATCTCTATCACTTTCATTTTAATTTACATACATATATATTTAGGTTGGTAAGTGCAGAAGCCTTGTCTAATATTACAAATTCTAATCAGAAAGTTTTGAATAGGCTCAACCATGACATAAAAAAAATATATAAAAGGGTAACACTGCATTTATAAAAACCTGAATATTATAGATGCATAGTCCACTCCCTTGATTTCGCTGTCCAATTTGGGAATTACGTACATCGAAGATTACCGTGGCTGGTGCCCGCGGACCGGAAGCTGCACGTCGGGCGCGCCCTCCGATATTATCTACCTGCAACGTCACTTCCGCTTCAGCTCGCTTGTCTAGTAAGCTTTGTTTCATTTATAAAGCTGTTCCATTTTCAAAGAGTTGGGTTTAGAAGTAGGAAAGAACTATTTTGGCATGTGAAATCGCATGAAAAGTTATAGCATATATCACGGTTTTATTAGCTTATTAAATTTTGAAACAAAAGATTTAGTGACGAATGTAACTCGCGTCTATTAAGATTTTTCATTTTATTTTTGTTCATCTCTACACAAAGTTTCAAAAATTTACATCTTTACAGTAATCGTCGTCTTAATAAATTTTGACGACCTCCGTGGCGGAGTGGCGTACTCACCGGTTTTCAAGGTGTCGCTTGCTCTGAGGTCCCGGGTTCGATTCCCGGACGGGTCAATGTAGACAAAATGTGTTTTTCTACATTTTCTCGGGTCTGGGTGTTTGTGGTACCTTCGTTGTTTCTGGTTTCCAAAATACGAATGCTTTAAATAGTTATTCAAATTGGGATCAGAACAATGTATGTGATGTTGTCCACATTTATTTATTATTTATAAATGTAAAATTTTTACAACGAGCCTTTTGTTTTCGGCTCTGCCCGCTTGAACTACGCTTGTTACAGTATTTGAGACCAGAGTCCTCCAAAATGGCTAAACCGATTTTTGTGTATATTTGATGAGTCTTAAATAAAATAGGTTGTAAACTATTTTTAATACCCCTAAGTGGTTAAGGGTAGACCACCCTGTGGGGTGATGTCAATTCCAAATTTCACTCGTACAAAGTCAGGGGCCACAGCTAATTTTAATCTATATTTAGTAACATTCAACAACATTCCTTATTAGTCAAACAAAACAAAAACTTTAAAAGTACCTGTTTATTTCACGTTATACAGACAACAGTTTTTTTTGTCTTCTTCATATATGATAATTGGAATACTCAATTTAATAAATAACAAAATACTATTTATTAGAAGATTGTTCATTTGTGCTTATCAAGTTCTTGTTAATTTATCATAGCTATCACAACACATGTCCGATAATGTAAAAAACAAGAGTTTATTACGATAATAATTGACGATTGAACTTTAATATAATTACAAAGTCAATTAAGACATATTTGAATAATATGAATTAAGTGGCATAGTTACTTTAGTTTTCTCCTCAAAGCTTCAAACCGTAGGTTCACCCAAATTATCATGTCCTGCCTGATGGGGGAGTCAAACGCGACCCTTCTTTTGCGTGTTGGTTTGTATGTTTAACCGTGGGATACCTCCCTCCCTGATTAGTATTCTGTCAACCAGTTAACACACTCGTTTGAATAAAGTGGAATTTTCATTGAAATTAGATTCAGATATTCTTTTTCAAAATTATCATTGTGTAAGTGAGCGTATTTTTCTTACTTAAAAATGTGTTTCATTAACAAAATATTATACAAGTAAAGTCTAGTCGTTTAGGTACCGGGCCATGGTTCAATCCTAGGTCAGGCAACAAGATTTAAAAATTTTCGATCATATCTGTTTCGAACAGTGGGTGATCGTTATGATTATGCCTATACCCATCATTGTCATGGTAACTTGATTTCGATGATAAAAGCTTTTGCCCTGCAATGAGCTGATTTAACACCGTTACTTTTACTCTACTTTTACATGTAAATTCGATAAATGTCATATGTGTGTGTCACAAGTGTACTCGTACTTTGTCCTAAAGCAAACAACGGATCCCATTAAATTGACATCAAAGTTTAACCGTATTCCTAATGCCCAGCTCTCTCTCATTACCATTATCAAAGTCACCGCTGTCAGTTTTCGTTGAATATCCTGACAGAGTATCCTAAATAGGAGCAGGTAGTTTATCTTTAGTAAATAAGGCGTGAACATTTACCGCAGAATGTTGTTCACCCGCATCTGTATTCCATTAGCAAATACGGTTTAGCCGGCCTTCAAATTTTCCAGGCAACTCTGAGCTCCCCCACCCCCTATTCGTGGGGAAAAGTGGGCAAGATGCTGGATATAGGACGGGTAATCAGAGCTCTAATTACGGCGGCTGAGGTGTAAGACGCAACAAACGCCTGAGGTGCCATCAGGCAGGTAACTTAGAAGAGGAGCAGGGCTGCTACTATTTGACGGTTAGTAGGAAACTAATATTTAGTTACATTACTTAAATGAAGGAGTCTTCTTGATGGTGTTTTAAAAATACGCTTTCCATATTTGAAGACTAGAGAACTTAAGAAAATATTACGGTGAAACATTTTTTCGCTCATTTAGCCCATGTCCTTTTCATTAAAAATTTACATAAATTAATATGAGGGGTATTCCTTCTTCCTTGTTGTATATTGTTGTATGAATATTAACGTACTCGTATCTTATAAGTATAGTATTTAAAAGTAGTGTAAGTACGTTTTTACTAAAATTTTACAGCAAATGTAAATTTCTTAAAACCGTTTATAAATAACGAATCTATCTGTAAACCATTACACGATACACAAACGATTATACCTTTTGCCTTATATGTCTATGATCTTTAATCAATTTGTTAAGATTTTTTATGTCACGCACGCCCTGAGAAGAAAAAAGTATCGAAGCGGTTCGAGTGACTGCCCAGGCTGTCCACGGCGCTTGAGTAAGCATATTTAATAGTTATATTAGTGTACAACCTGGGAGGTTGGTGGAGCTTATACAGTTTTACATGCCACTGACCATAAGAAAGAAAAGTATAGAAGTAATCATTACCATCACCTACCTATATCCTGGTACCCGGTCAATGTCAGGGGGAAAATTAAAAGTGCTCTTAATAAAAATAAAAACTTGCTGTTACATTAATCAAAATTAATAATTAAGTCAGGACAGGTTTATAATTTTGACGACAATTTGGATCAGCGGTAGTTAACGCTGCTTCTGAGCCATGGGTCGCGGGTTCGATCCCCGCACAGTACAAATATTTGTGTGCATGAACATGTTTGTTTGTACTGGTCTGGGTGTTTTCTATGTATTATAAGTATGTATTTACAAAAAAAAAGTATATAATTAAGTTTATCGGTTGTCTAGTACCCCATACGACAGGGTACTTAATAGTACCTTAATTTGGGACTAGATAGCTCAGTGTGGCCCGGTGAGGCATGTCTTAAATATTTATTTATTTATTTATTTAATCTACGTTCTACAATAGCCATGACAACCCTTCTATTAGAAACATGTCAGTCGACCTGTGTAATCTCGTCGGAACGCGGACATGAAATTCATAAGTGCTTGGGCTGGCTAATGGCTGAAAACATTAACTCCGACCGATGAATTTGCTAAGCTTACCTTAGGGCAGGCGATTTACATATGTGATTGTTAGTTATACAGCTTCTTGTTCCTTCCCTGGGGCCTAATCTGGCTTGGCGATAGCGTTTGAGGGTTTTGTTTGGGTACAGACAATCGTATGTACCAACTAAGGTAGCAATAGTTAGATTACATTACAATACAGTCATTTTAGTTGTAGTAGTGTATATATACAAAACAGTTATTTTAAGCATAATCAAAAAATTACATTTTATATGTGGCATAAAAGGCGACTAACAACATTTAACGACTAACAAAAATAAATATTAAAACAGTAATTTAATAACCAAACAATGTATTACTAATCTGTACTAATATTATAAAGCTGAAGAGTTTGTTTGTTTGTTTGTTTGAACGCGCTAATCTCTGGAAGTACTGGTTCAATTTGAAAAATTCTTTTTGCGTTGGATAGTCCATTTATCGAGGCAGGCTTTCGGCTATATAACATCACGCTGTGACCAATAGGAGCGAAGCATGAGTGAAAAATGTTGCAAAAATAGTCGCGATCATAATAATAGAAATTGACGCGGACGAAGTCGCGGGCAACAGCTAGTATTATATATAAGTTAGCATAAAGTTGGCTCTAAATATATGAAATTTTAACTCTTAAATGTTAAATGTATAAGATTAATAACTAGTTTTATGGCGTCATCATATCTCTACCATTAACCAAATAACACTTGTCGCTTACCCACCTGCTGAGCTTGGTGATAATGGCTAAATCCTTTTTCTGGGAAGGCATCTGTCTAGCAGTGGAATGATGATGATTAAAGTTATTTTAATAATGATTTTCTGTCATAATTTATATTTTGTACTGCTTACCTAAAGAAAAACATTTCCGTCTTATTGTTATTTGTCGCTAATTTGTATTAAAACATAGGGGCTTACCATTATGTCACAACACAAAAATAACTTTAACCTTGTTTAGTGTTTTCTATATAGTACCTAACTGACGTTTAAACAGTATAAATATACAGTTAAATACTTAGACTAATTCAAACTTATTTCGGTGTATAATGGGAATGGAATAAGTAGCGAACTGTATATTGAAATTTTTATCATTCATATCAGACGTCGGTTAGAAATACAAAAGTTGTGAAACATTGAGTGCACCCGCGGTCATTTCGAGTGCGCCCAAACTTTCTCGACGATGCGTTTTTTTGCAATTCACTCGTCCGCACCGACGTTTGCCGTTGATTTTATAGATATGCCGAAAGTTAGGCGCGAGTAACGAGTTTGGAAACGTTTCGTTTTATGTCCGCTGAAAATTGAATAACGTGCAACTTTTTCGTCTTTTAGTGACATTACTCGTGGCTTATTAAAAGTCCACCGCTATATAGCCACCAAAGTTCTCGTATACAAGACATGCGTCCTAAATAATCTGCTGTACGCCTCGGATACTTGACTAGACGGAGAGATAGAATGATCAACGTAGATCTTCTTGCTAAGATCAAACGCAACAACATCGCAACAATTTTAAAACTGAAATGACTCCGCTGACTACGCCACGCTTACCGCATGGGATCGGAAAGACTGCAGCGAGAAGAAAATACATGCTAGACCTACCAGGTGAATGTTGTGTTTGTCTATAAGTGATTGTACAGTTTTCATTTAGATGATTGTTAAGACCCGCATGTATACTGTTACAATTGTTATTGAATTAATAAAAAAAAAAAGTAATGTTTGGTACAATTGCTAGCGCCAAAAAACCAGTAGGCCGCCACATGCTGAGATTGCAAGATTCCTGTAAACGAGATGTGGAATCCTTCTATAAGAACTCTTATAACTGGGAAAAACGCGCTTGTATGAGACTAGTATAGTCTCATGTGACATATCGGACGAACATGACAAAGCTTGACTTGATAATTCGAAGCAGAAAATGCCTGTACTCTACCTTATGACGACCATTTGGATCAGTGGTAGTAAACGCTGCTACTAAGCCATGGGTAGCGGATTCGATCCCCGCACAGTACAAATATTTGTGTGCATGAACATGTCTGTTTGTACTGGTCTGGGTGTTTTCGATGTATTACAAGTATATTGTATTTTCAAAAAATATTGGGGGGCACGGTAGTGCCCCCGCCAAGTCGAGCGCGAAGCAAACACTGCCGTACCATCCTTTACTGGAACCATTTCGCCGCATTTTCAGGTCCCTATTTCAGTACCTCTGGATAAGACCAGAACGCAGAAATTTTCGTCATCCAGTAAGCTATAATTACATACTTTAAATCCAAAATTTCAAGTCTGTAGGTCATTTAGTTCCGAAGTTAAGCTAAAGCAAAGTTTCGCATTTACGACACTCACTCACTCACTCATGATCAGCAAATAGAACTAGTACGTCCCATAAACTCAGAGAGCTGAAATTTGGTACAGAGTTAGGGTTTAATGGCCACATAAAGGGAAAACTATAGAAACTAGGATAATCGAAGATCTGGAGTACCTGGTGACCCTGATTAGAAAACACAAGAGCCCAACCAAACTATAAGAGATCGACATACCGCCTTTACAAAAAATATTCAACTTGGTGGGCCGCTTCATTTGGTGTCAAAAATCGAAGGTCTGAAGTATCTGATAAAGAACCCTCAGCTGGTCTCAGCTGTATTAGAGATATGGTAATGCCCCCTTCTACTATTGATACATAAAAAAATCGACTGTCATTGCAAAAATCCAGCGTAGTGGGACACATCTTCTAATTTTATCTAGCCTACAGCGGCCCACTGCTGGGCGAATGCCTCCCCTTGTGCTTTTAATACGCATATAAATAAAATTAAAGGAAAACTCTGGATAAGACTAGACTGGCTTTTATACTTAAACCTACTAGTTCACAAGAAGAAATAGTCGAACGATTAACTTTATTCTACTCGAACATTACACAAATTGTTTATTAGCCGCAATATGATAGATATATAATAGATTGGTTTTCCTTCAATAAATAATCTGCTTATGAATGTTGATAAGACATAATGAATACATTTCAGACTTGGTAATCAAGTTACGCATCTATGTGTGAGTAATACTATTATCGATCTTGATTTAAGTGAACAAAATAAAGTGAAATTTCTCGGAATTGAATTAGACAATAAGTTAACTTGGGCATCTCATATACAACATTAACTATAATAATAACGAAATCGCAGTAAGGAACCTTAGACATGGCACGACTTTGTCTAGATTTCATTACTTTTTAGAGACAAACAAGCAGCTGCATCGTGACTTGGCTAGTTTTTTACAGAATGTTTTTGGTGGGATATATTCTAATTACTATATCTAATAGTAGCTAATACGACAATCTTCTTAGTAGCCCAGTATGTCATGTCTGAAAATATTTATTTATTTTATTTATTTATTGACTCAAGTTTTATCTGTGTGTGATGGATGTGGCAAGAAATGTCGTGCTGCCTTCGGACTAATAAGCCACCAAAGAAAACCAGCTGAGTTACTAAGACACTACAACGATCATCTGTCGAGATGTATGATCTATGATGATGATTAAAAGTCCAGTGACATGGCCTTTAAAACATTATCGGGACACATAGAAATAAGAACCAATTGTTGTTGGGGCGTAAGGGTTCCGAAATGCCGACCGCAGATCGAACGAGGATCTGTTGGTAGACCCCCAGCAGGTGGGCCGACGATCGGGTGAAGGTTGCGAGACAGCTAGGGACCGATCTTTGTGGAGATCCGTAGGTTTATGTCCAGCAGAATTCGTCATTTGGCGGAGATATTGATGATGAACTATTATGTGCTTATAACAGTATTACTACGAGATTTATAGGTAAAAACTATCGTCGTCGACTTTCCTTGGTTCATATAAGTACTACACAATCCGTAAACAAAGTTAGAGCAGAACAATAAATAGTTTTTAAGTACAGCTGCAGCTCTATGATTTATAAAAAATATGTTTTTTTTCAACTGGTAGTCGTCATATAACATTGGACTTTAAGTTGAGAGTAGAATACTGAAATTAATCCTTCACGAGTAGGTAGGTTAACAATTAGCAAATAGCATTATGAGCGTAATCGAACACAATGCTCTGATATTGTATCTATTGATTACTCGAATTGCCGGCGGACAAAGCAATGAGACCCAACAAGACCTATTTAGATGGTCACGTCTGGGAGATTCTATATTAAATTATTTTGAAACGTTTCCTTAAGCAATTAAATTACCGATATCAATTGAAAATACAATTTCCTTTATGATACAAATCATTTTATACTCAAATTAATGCCAGCAACTATCAAATCAACTGCTTAAAACAGGCGTACGTGTAATTAACTAACTACTACCTTCAAGTTTATAAAACGCTCCCAAAGTGATACAATTTACATTCGCGAGAAGTGGCATCGAAAAAACAATTTTAGAGTATTCGTAACGCAGAATAAGTATGACGCAAATGACCACCACCTGCATTCTAGTGCATCCCGGCTCGCTTTCGCAAGTCTCCTTGAGCCATAAACATACAAACGGGGTACTTAAGCATTATTAAAAGGATCATTATCCCCTGACCTGGATGCCGAGTGCCAGGTTACCTTCAGTAAAAGTATAAGAACATTATGCTGGAGTCATGAATTTCAAATAATAAAACCTACAAGGTGATCGTTGGGACCCCGTGTGCGTAAGGGCAAATGTCTTACGCAGTGCGGGCTGGGTCGTTTACATAGGAATATTTTGGGCGAGTTCACTTGCCTGAACGTTGTAAGTATGCTATTACGCAAGTAATGTCTGAGTAGCTTAGACGCCTTGTGGGGCCTGCATACCAAATTATAGCACCAACACTTCTCGACCTGCGTTGAGGGACGTAAAAGAAAGTTAATATTCTCTTTGCCATTAGCCAAACTTTTGTATGCCTATATCATGGAAAATTCCAGGAGGCCGTATCAAAAATTTTAGTTCTTGGCGGACATTTTGTAAGTGCTTTATCTTGCCATTTTTGTACTAGGCTATACCAAAAGAAAAACTACGTCATTTGTTATTTGTCTCGTAGATTGTTGTGTTAAAATTTGGAAGGTGATTAAAATTTCATGTATAAAACATATAACCGAAGCTTTTACCGCAATATAATCTAAAGTTCTATCATATCAATAATCATTCATTCACTAGCCCTGTTCCCAGGTCATCTGGGGTCGGCGCAGTATGTTTTCCTCTTCCATACAATCCTATCAGTCGTCATCGAGTCGTTTACTTCCTTCTCAATCATATCCTTTCTAACGCAATCAATCCATCTCTTTTTTGGTCGCCCTCTACCCGTCCATCCATCAACAGTCATATTCATCACTCTCTTGTCACGTGCCCTTCATCTCTTCTCATCACATGTCCATACCATGATAGGCGATTTCCTTTCAACTTTTCTACTATTGGTGCTACTTTCATACTTCCTCTAATATATTCATTTCTTATTTTATCAATTTTTGTCACTCCACACATCCACCTTAACATTCTCATTTCTGCTGCATGCAATCGTCTCTCATCAACCTTCTTTACGGCCCAGCATTCCGATCCATACATTAAGGCAGGTCGTATCATGGTCTTATATATTTTCCCCTTTAGTTTCAAACCCATCCGTGGGTCGCATGTTGTTGTCGTGACCTGCCTCCATTTCATCCAACCTGAGTTGATTCGCTGCTTAACATCCCTATCGATGTCAAAGTCGGAACAGACTGGTAAATTTATCCCGTCAAGCGTTATGGGCAGAGGTCTGGAGAGACCGCCAAAGTCGCAAAACAGGTATTCTGTTTTAGTCCTACTGACTTTAAGGCAAACATTCTCCAATCTCTGCCGCCATTTCTCCTGCCTGTTTTGGACCTCTATAGCATCTTCAGCTACCAGCACAATGTCGTCGGCGAAAAGCATACACCAAGGTGCCTCCTCCTGTATTTCCGATGTCAAGGCATCCATTACCACAAGGAAGAGGTAAGGGCTAAGTGCCGAACCTTGGTGTAAGCCCACAGTGACATTAAAGCTGGTAGTACTACCGACTACAGACCGGACTTGGGTACTGCATCTGCTATACATAGCCTGGATCAACTGCAGGTATTTCCCTGGCACAACTTTCCTCTTTAGGGCCCACCATAAAACATCACGGGGTACTCGATCGTATGCCTTTTCGAGGTCTACAAACACCAGATGTAAGTTCTTATGTGCCCTTCTGTATTTTTCACACAATTGTCGAATGGCAAAAATTGCGTCTGTAGTTCCTCTACCAGGCATAAATCCGAACTGGTTTAGTGATATTTTACTCTCCTCTCTCATTCTCCGGTCAATAATCTTCTCCCATATTTTCATACTGTGTGACATTAGCTTTATTCCTCGATAGTTATTACATTCTTGTATATCACCCTTGTTTTTAAAGATGGGCACCAACAAACTGTTGCACCATTCATCCGGTACAGATTCTTCATACAACAACTTATTGAAGAATAAAGCTAACCACTCCCATCCATCCTCTCTTAGTATCTTCCATACTTCAACTGGTATCCCATCCGGTCCCACTGCTTTACCTCGTTTCATTCCATTTATTGCTATTTCAACTTCTTCGACATTTATTTGGCTCACTAATCCTATATTAGTCGGTGGATAGTCAGTCACTCCATTCCAATCATTTTCTTCATTCATCAAGCTTTCAAAATAGTTCTTCCATCGAATCATAATACAATTATCATCCGATAGAACCTTACCCGTTTCATCTTTTATGCACCTTTTGCAAGCCGGTATAGATGTTTTTGACCATCAGCACTATTAAGCGAGTTGTTAAGTTTGTCCTGAGCTTTAGCTCTTGCTACGGCAACGGCTTTCTTGGCCTTTTTCTTCCATTCAGTATATTCAGTTTTCTTTCTATTCTTCACGCTTACATCTTCAGCGCTCTGCCATTCTTTAAATTTTATTTTTTTCTCCTTTAGCACAGTTTGCACTTCATTTGACCACCACCATGTATCTTTATCAATAACACATTTTCCTTTTGTCTCTCCTAAAATATCTTTTGCCATACTTCTCATGCATTCTGCCATCTCATTCCAACATTCATTAACATTTCGCTCTGCCATACTACCCATTTCCAATATCTTGTCAACAATTTTATTTTTAAATTTACTTGCATATTCTTTTTTCTCCAACATATTGTGCCATTTTACCCGTGGAGCACGTCGTTCTTTGTTTTTGTTGATTTTCATCCTGAGCTTAATATCCATTATAAGGAGTCTATGCTGTGAGACCAAAGGTTCTCCTGGTATGACCTTGCAGGCAGTTGAGGCTTTCCTGACGCAGTTGAGGCTTTTGCGTCTAATGAGAAAATAGTCAATCTGCGTCTGGTTTTGACCACTTTTATAGGTAACTAAATGGCCATCGTTTTTCTGAAATGAATATATCATATCAATAATGAAATTTCGAAAAAAAATGTCGGCAAAGGCAAGGATTCAGCTATTGTCTTAGCATAAGAGGTCCAATTATGGGTATAAAAATATAAACATTTCAATGTTTTTTTATTAATAAAATGTATCCTTTATCGATTAATACACATATTATCGTCGCTCTCTAGTTAATGCCAATATGTAGTCGGGTGCAACAGTCAGTTTTCTTATATTATGGACTAGTGCCACTACTCGTCTGTAAGTAAACATGTAACTTTCGTTTAGTACCGAATTTTTCCTTCGAGCGCAGATGCCCAGAATAGTTCGGCGCTTTACGATCAAGAATATTACCTACATTTTAGATAGAAGGAGCTTTTGTAAGAATCACCTAGTAACGAATTCTAAATGATTCTACCCTTTCAGAACTGGTCCATACAATTGCGCGGTTTACAAAGTTATTTTTTTCTTAAAAACTATTTGTGCTATGTGGACAGGCTCCACGTCACACGATTGCGCGTGAATCGTCCTGCGATACTAAACACAAATTTTGCGCGTCGGTTAGTCGCGGTACAGGTCACGATCTGCCAAGTTGGGTGTAATTTCAAGGTGCCACATTTCACTACTGTAGGCACGAAATTGTTTTGTTTTTGTTAATTAATCGATATTTATTAAACTAATATATTAAACTAGTGATACTGGCTGTTTTGTTAGCCTGAAAGTAAGAACAATTCGTCTTTTCCAAATATACACTAGAAATATAAACATAAATAATTAATGTTTTTGAATATAAAAACTGGACGAAATATAACGAAACAAAGGCACTGTTGCAAAGCTATCTGTCTCTTTCAGATAATCTAAGACATTGGTATGAGTGAAATGGATAGATGGACTCGAATATACGGCCATAATATAGCGGAGTAAGGTCTCTGGAACTTACTTTTTAACCAAAAAAAAGACTGTATTTTTTTAATGTTTGTTACCTACCTCAGAACTTTAGACTGGTCGAACGGATTTAAAAAAATTTCTTAAGGCTTTTCAGTATTTGCGTCTGGTACTCATCATTTTATGTTCATGAGCTGATGATGAAAGATACAACTCCTTAACGATTAGGAGTAGCAGGATTATTCTTTAAATATTATAGGCGCGTATGATCAGATAGTTGTCTTCCTTCAGGGTATTCACTTGAGCTGATGATGGAAGGTGAAACTCCTAAGCAGTTAGGAGTTGGAGGATGATTCTTAAGATTCTATAGCGATGAGGGAGTTTCTCAAATAATTCATACATTTTTATTTAGAAGTCGTCATCACTATTTTTATGTACCTAGGTACTGTTTCCGGTCAATAGAGGATTAATAATAGTGTAATTTATTTTTAGAGAAACTAAAAAGAGAAAATAAATTATTTTCCAATAAAAAATTGAACTGAATTAAAAAAAAAAACTCACTAAAAAGTACAAAATAACACAAGAACAATGTTTTATTTTAAAACCTATTTACCTACTTACAATATTATTTTAACTACTAACAACTAAACAGACTGAAGTCGGTGCCCAAATTTAGAAAGCTCATCTAAAAATATTGTTAAATTTTTAATGGTATAGCGGCCTCCCGGCATGCGATGTGATGGGGGTACAAATCCCGCCTGAGACATAATTTTTCAAGTTTATATACTGATATTATAATAATTGCAATTAAGTTGCTAAAATATCAAATGAAGTATAAAAATAATTATTTCGGATGTAGGTAATAAACTAACCTATAAGCAAAAAAACCAAACGAGGTAAGTAATCAATACCATTTTAATGTTAGTGAAGCCAGCACAACGGATTGAATGCGTGTTTTTCATAAAGTTTGTTTTAATGTGTAAGTGATCGATAGGGGTGGGCCGGTCGTCTGTCTGCCTGTCCGTCCATTAGTCAAATAGGTTCTCCATCAAGATTAACTTATCTGTTCGCTGACAGAGTCCCCTATGCGCGAGTACTAGCGTAACAGCCATCTCATTAGGATCGAACAGACAGTTAATTCAAATTCAAGGTAAGATGGATACATTTTTTATTATAAACCACTTAAAATAAATTTAGATGTTGCCTGCTGCTTTCTAGAAATAAAGTGTTTTTCAATATTTTCTCTCTGAGTGTTTGTTGAGTTGATTCTGATTTATACAATGTTTGTGATGTTGTTGACATTTATTTTTTATTTTTTTATTTTAATCAGTGTAATGGTCGATAGGTTAAACAAATCCTAGTTTGTTTTAACTTATAAAGCATATTTTGAACTTTAAAAATATTAATCAAGTAATGTTGTGGCGTATACATTTGCTCTGTGGTTTCTATGCAACTGGATTCACAAATATTGTACACTTTAATGTTATTATGTTAAGGTAGAGATTTGAATATACCTCGAAATGAAGCTGCTTGCTAAAAGATAACTGTTTGATTTCATATAGAATTAGAAATAGATCCAACTGAACGTCTAATCATCAATAAATAGCGCTGTGTCTAGATTTATCTGAACATTAATTGCTTTTCGATTTTATTCATATTTTTGTAAAGTATGAAAAATACTATAAAAAAGCCAATTTGTTTAGTACTTTTAACAATAAAATTAAAAATTATTATGCGTTTTTCACTTATCTTAAAATCAAGCTTTTTTACATTTTATCGGTTTAGTGTACTAGGGAAAATCCTATTTGTGTAACAAAGTGAAAATAATAAGGAATTTAAAAGCATTTAAGTTTAAAAATGTAACTCACGAGAGTGGCAATAATTTTTTAAATAGTATTATGGGCTACCTCTAGCTGATCACCAACCCGCATGTAGTAAGCGCGGTGATTATGCCTGTACCCATCATTGCTGTGGTAACATGAATTCAATGATGGAGGCCTTTGCCCTGCAGTGGGATGATTATAGGTCGTTACTTATACTATCATTGGCTAGTATCATAAAGGGTGTATAATATATAGTATAACGACATATAGTATTAAGATCAAAACATATACAATCAAATGATATAATTTTGTTTAATATAACACTTTTATAATATAATGATGGAAAGATATAATTTTAAATTACATAATTTTCAAACGTATAAGTAACAATTGGGATAAATCATTTAGTATAACAACCGTTTAATATAACAGTCACATGATATAATGCTAAAACAAATTAATTTTATTTAGTATAATAACATTTATTATAACGTTCATTTACGATAACACCCCTTTTATATAACATTTAAAACAGATAATGATTACTAGATACAAAATCATCAAAATTCAGAATTTTAAGATACCAAATACTATAAATTCCGAATCTTTAATAGTACGAAATGCCATAAATACGCAGGCAAGTAGGTATGCATGCACGTAAGCAGGCAAATATGCATGCATGCAGGGTAGCATGCATGGATGCAGGCTAACAAGCATACAATATGTATGCAGGCATGCAAGCAGCATGCTTGCAGGCAATCATCATTGCATGCATGCAGGCAAGCAAGCATGCATTTGTTTTGCTCTTCTCCGGCGCTGCGGGAAGTGCAGTCCTTCCGCCCTTGCGTAACAAATCTCTGGCACCCACACTCGCCCGGGCGCCCGAGCTTCGTTACTGCGAGGGAGGACTGCAATCCCTCCGCGCCTCCGGCTTTTAAATTGCACTCTAGTGTAGGGCAGACAAGTACCACGGCGGAAGACCAAGGCGAGTCGGGATTCAACCAAATTCTGAATTTTAGCAATGTATATCAGTACGGTTATTTCTTTTAATCAATATTTAAAACGTTTTTATCTCAAATTATAGATATACGAAATGACAATGCGTATAACATACAAATTTATAACAAATGAACGATATATAAAATGAGTTTTATTCCAAAGTGTTTTATTTGCTTTGAATGTTATACTAAATAGTATTAAATAAACTGCATGTTATGTCAAGTAATCGTTATATAAAACAAAATTATATCATGTGTTGTTGTAACAAATGGTCATTATGTAAAGTGATCGTTATTAAAGTTTGATTATATCAAATGATTTTATATCACATGAGACGCACCCTATCATAACATTACTTATTGAGGTGTTAAAAAATCAGGCAGATGCTTTTTTTATCTCAAAACTATTTCCAGCTCTTTATCGAATATTCAGTAGAAAACAATACAAGTGAAATTAATTCTGGCAAGGTGTTACGTTATCAGACAAACGCAAACATTTATCGCTATCACACGATAACACATCCAGCCAACTTATTGGAGTACATTTGTTGTCTGTGATAGTCGTGCCTGTGTTTTTCAATTTTCATTTTATTACTGTAAAGGCCTTGCCAGTTCACCGATAAAAATGCAAGCCCCACCTGGACGTAAGTATCGATTTTGACTATTTATTGCACGCTTATCCTTTAATAACATATAGAGGTTTGAGTACAATGTGTTAACGTGGGTCCTTAACCTCATAGGGTTAGACTCCTGTCTACCATGAGCGTAAATCATGTCCTTTTTACTCTGATCTGCACGTCAGGCTATAATTTTGTTTTTTCGTTGCAAAATCGCACATATTTTAACTACTAAAGATGCCACAGTGATTAGCTGGAAGTGTTATCTCGCACGCATCTGTACGTCAAAACAACATTGATGTAGCGTTTTTTATGACATCATAGTTAGTCTGTTGCGCTTGAATGAACATGCCTTTCATCATTATCATTATCAGATCACATCAGTCCGATTCTTGACATCATCAGCTTCAACAGCCTATATTAGCCCACTGCTGGACACGAGGATGTTGCCATGATCGTTAAGCAGGCGGGTTGGCGACCGCAGTTAAGCCAATGGTAAACAAAAGACGCTACTGCCCGTCTTCTCATAGCAGCACTCCTTTAGTCGCCGCTTACTATACCCACGCTACGCCTCGTTAGTCTAGTGGTTTGAATACCGGGCCAGGATCTCGCGGTCCTGGGTTTGATCCACGGGTCAGGTAACAATAAGTATATAAAGCGCACAAACACATGCGAACGCACACGCATACATGCACATGCCCACGCAAACTCACACACACACACACACACAATATTATTTTTAATCGTAAAATATAATATGTAATCCTTAAGTACTTTTTCTATACTTTGCCGCATTCCTACTTGAGTACATAAAATCTTAAAATATGTATGAATAAAGGAGCGGGATTCTCTTCATACAGGTTATTGCAACTTAAAAAGAGATCCCCACCCCATGAAACTACACCATGTAAGCTATAATAAAGATATTTTGATTTTGAATAAAAAGTATCGAATTTTCGAACATTGCTTGGGTTTCTGACTTTCAGCCTCATTTCATTCCAATCTGTCATTAAGTTTGTGACTTTATGAACTCCTTCATTTAGCACTTACTTTAATAATCATAAACAAAATCAAAATTTCCTAAAAAAAAAAAACAGTAAAACTGATCCACCACTGATTCGGCTGTATTTACATACAAAGCGATTTCTTTTGATTAGACTGTAATTGTAATTGTTTTAAGAAATGATAATATTTAATCTACTTATTATTATTATATATCTTAATCTTATATGTTAATAAGATTGTGGTAAATATGTACTGACTTTATTTGAGTAGGTGTATAGGAATAACAATTTATTAAATTGTGAATTGATTTTTTTCTCATGAAGCGTAAAACTGCAGAATGTTGTTTCAAATAAATTGCTTTTCTCGAAATGCGCGTAACATAACTATTTCTTTGACGTGACATACTGCCTTTCTATTATATATTTTTTTTCTTGTTCTTGGCCTGTTATGCCATATTTATTATTATTACTGGTAACACCATAAAATAGATATGGTTTGTTCACTCAATTATTGTTAGTATCTCTAATGCCTTACGCTTAATGTGCCTATTAACCTGCTGTTTAAACGCCTAAACGCCGAATTGAATTGAATTGAATTGAATTAAATAACCGATTATTGGAATCATCGATACAAGCATAAGCTTGTCTAAGCCTAATACAGAGACCATCAATATTATTGGTGCATGTTGTCTTTTTTGGTAAAAACAAAAAAAAACTATGATAATGTTTTTAAACTTGTCTATTTCCAGAGCCACCGCCGTATGCCCCACCACCAGCATACACGCAACATCCTGGCATGGTATATAAGCAGCACACCGTGATAACAAATGCCCCCATGCCCAATGCTATGCCCCAGTTGGTGATAGCCCAGCCCACATACATGGGTTCCAAGCCCACCATCCTGACATGTCCGTCTTGTCAGGCACACATCGTCACAAGGGTAGAAAGCACGCCATCAACTAGAACACATCTTATTGCTGCCTTGTTATGTTTATGCATGTGAGTATTTGAGTACTTAACTTAACATTTCAAAATCGATTTGTCATGTGACGCTCTTAATCTCAAAAATTGGTGGAAAACCGACGAAAAACGCCGCATTGGACTAGTGGCGTAAGTACCAAGCTAAGATCTCGTAGTTTTGGGTACAATCCCGGGGTTCGGCAACGAGTTTTAAATTTTCAAAGATTGCTCGGATTTGGCAAGCACCCTATACCCATCATTGTTGTGGTAACTTGAATTCAATGATGGACACCTTTGCCCTGCAGTATTATGATTACTCTAGGCTGCTAAAGTAAAGTGAAGCTTTACTTTTACTATTTTCCAACGAAAAAAAGAGGGAGCTCGTCATTCAAAGCATTTTTTTTTCTGCCGAAAGCCCAGTCGTTCCACGGCGCTTGATTGACAGCGTACATTGAAACGCGTAAAAGGCTTTATGTTAGCAATCAAACGCAACCTTGATCTCTACAAGGTTAATTCGATATCGCTTTATTTTGTTATAAAGTTCAATGTTAAAGATATTGCATTGTTTTGCGTTATATGAATAGGAAATTGATCAACTAAAGCTGATGCTATCAGTAACATAGATAAAAAATAATAAAAAGATTAACAGGACTTTTTGCACAGCTCAAAAGAACGTACTAATTTGACACATTAAAGCCACTGACTGCACCTGCAGCGGCTTACGCGAACTTTTTTTTTGTAGTGGCTAGTACGTTATCATCATCACTATGGTGGCGCAGTTCGGTGGTGAGAAATTACTGCTACCTTTTGTCTTTTTATGGCAATAGTCGTATAGGTGTCGCAAGGCACGACTTAAGGTATTTTAGGTTGCTAAAGCCAGAGCCCCTGTTTGTCCTGTAAGAAATCGTAAGAGTTTCCTTTGACGTCATCTAAAGGATATTATTTTTATTTGGGTATATTAAAGTAGATAACATCACATACCTACATTGTTCTGATCCCAAAGTGAGTAACTATTCTTGAACTCGTATTGTGGGAATTGTGGAAATCATAAACAAAAGGCAAAGGCAAAGGCCTCCATTATTGAATTCAAGATACCACAGCATGATGGGTACAGGCATAATTACCACGCTTTCCAAATGTGGGTTGGTGATCTCAAACGGTGATAAAACTCCGAGATATTTAACAGTTTCTCATTGTAATTTATTCATTTTGTTTTCAGATTCTGGCCATGCACGTGTCTCCCCTACTGCATCAGCTCCTGCAATAGCGCCGACCACTACTGCCCGAACTGCCACGCGTATATTGGAACTTATAAATTTTAATAGCTAAAATAACAATGCCTTTAAATATCTGGTTATGAACTCGAAGTTCAGAGATATTGCATCTAAAAGAAGTTACATATAAATAAACTTTTTTGGTGATTATATTTTGAAAATGGTGTTCTCAAATAAAGAAATCAATTGCAATCGCTCAATATGCAACATTGCAAAAGTGCATAAGAAAATTTGATTAGAATATATTTATTTAAAGAAAGACAAACAATTTTCGATTAGTAAGCTCATCATTAAATAAGTTTAAAAATTAGTGATTAACTTAGTATGCTGTATGAAACAAGCGAAACATCTTGGGCATTGTACAAAATGCAAGCTGGCGTTATAGAGCATTATTTTGACGTCATAGCACTTTATAATGACACATTTCATATTTTTTATGTACTTGTCTCGAACTTATAGATCACCTATTGATTAAATAATATCTGATTGACAAAAAAATAATTTTAAGTCATACACTACCTTAGTTTATAGTAACCACTTCAGACATATTCCAAGTTTTTGTTGTGCAGACGACTGCTATTATGTGGTTGACATAGGTACGAGCTTGCAACAAAAATGATGCTGATGAGCAGTAAAATAAATATGTAGTATCAAATCTTAGAAGAAATCTTAACCAACATAAACTCTGTGAGCTGGGCTTGCTCTTTAAAGATGTTAAGAAAAATAACTATAACCTTGCAAAATGAATTGCGCTTCAGCATCATAGAAAGTTATCTTTTTTTAATTTACATGAAATATATAAATAATAATAATAACAAGAAATTATTGTAATAACACACTTATATTACCTAATATTATTTTATTTTTTGCTCTCGAAACATGTTAAGGGCTCTTACACACGAACAGCAGTTTGCTGTCGATGTGCTGTCGACAAGTTGGCGGCTGCCGCCGGCTGATGTCGACAGGTAGCCGCGTCCGCCGTTTTGACAGACAGTCGAATGCAGTTAGCCCAGGAGCCAGGACGTGCACAAAATGAGCCTAATAGAAGAAATTGATTCTGAATTGCTTATTGGTGCTGTCAAAAAAATTTCAATAAAATAATTAAAAATAGAGCATGGGCTGTTTGAATTGCATAGAAATGAGTTCTTTCTCTTGCGTCGACGACGACGGAGTAAAAGCAACAACAGTGTTTCTTCAACGAAATCCATTTTCAACTGGCTCTTGTACATAGATAGTTGACAACATCGGCGTCGTCGGCAAGCTGTCGACGTGTCGACTGCTTGCCGCAGGGAGGTCGACAGCTAGCTGCCGACAGGTGACGGCGACTGCAGTCGCCTCTGCCGTCGTCAACGTGCTGCTCATGTGTTAGAGCCCTACCGATTTATATAATTTAAATTAAAACAGTGGAATACATCGTCAATAATAGATGAAAAAAATAATTTGTCATTCCAACATCAACATTTAGTAAGAAATCTAAGGAAAGATCCATTAAGCTCCTGAACTGCAATTATATGTTATATTCAATCAGATCAATGCAATGAATATAATGAAGCTATGATTCGGTAAACTTCAGTCGGCCAAGAAAGTCGTCTACCAGTTTGGACAAAATGACATGTATTGTGTACAAAAGTAAGTAAGTTGAACTCGTGCAACAATGACGGATTAGTATCAGTAGCTGTCAGAATATTTTTGCATGGGAAAATCAAACCTTCAAACGACCATTTTATGGCCGACTTGCTTACCTTAAGTATTTTCTAGAATACTTTCTTATTAAATTATATATATTATATAATATTAATAACAAATTATGTTCAGAAGTTCAACTTCAGTATGTATAATATACACCTTTTTGTTCATTCTCTTATCAGTGCATTATGTAAATAAATGAATTACCGCATTAACCAATATACTGTTATTGAAATTATGTGATAACAATGTGTAATGCAGTTGTTTTTGACTATAAAATTATGGACAACAAAATAAATAATAATGAGTATTTTCATAGGTTGTTTCACTATTTTTCTCCTTTGACTGTCTTATCTAAACTAAAAAATGGTAAGAATTGGGCAATTTTTTTATAGGAAACTAGCTGGTCCCCGCGACTTCGTACGCTTCAATATCTGTTATTATGAGAGCGATTATTTTTGCTACATTTTTCTCTGGTGCTTCGTTTCTATTGGTCGCAGCGTGATGTTATATAGCCTAAAGCCTTCCTCGATAAATGTACTATCCAACACAAAAATTTTTTTTCAAATCGGACCAGTACTTCCTGAGATTAGCGCGTTCAAACAAACAAACAAACAAACTCTTCAGCTTTATAATATTAGTATAGATTAATCTACATATACAGAATGAAATTTTAACTACTTTCCAAAATTTTTGTAGGCGTTCAGTATCGTATTTAAAGCCCATTTATGAAGTAAAAAATGTAAATCAAGTTTTCACTCTAAAATATTTTTCGCAATAAAGCTTTAAATTTTTACAGTTTTAGGCCTGTTTAAGTGTAAAGGGAAAATCAAAAACTTATGATTAGTATCGTAATGAATGAATGTGATGTGCATTGCGTAAAAAAAGTATTGCTAGGCGGCCGTATCAAAAATTTTAGATTGTTGGCGGACATTTTCTAAGTGTTTTATCTTGACATTTTTGTACTGATAAAATACGTCATTTGTTTTTTGTCTCGTAGATTAACATATTAAAATTTGAAAGGTGGTTAAAGTTTTACCCTGTATAGTTTACTAACTGTCTGTCCCGGCTTTGCACAGGTTTGTCAAGGAGGATAATGTAAACAAGACGTTTGACGACCATTTGGATCAACGGTAGTTAACGCTGCTTCTGAGCCATTGGTCGCGGGTTCGATCCCCGCACAGTACAAATATTTGTGTGCATGAACATGTCTGTTTGTACTGGTCTGGGTGTTTTCTATGTATTATAAGTATGTATTTACCAAAAAAAAAGTATATAAGTAATTTTATCGGTTGTCTAGTACCCCATACGACAGGGTACTTAATAGTACCTTAATTTGGGACTAGATGGCTCAGTGTGGCCCAGTGAGGCATGTCTTAAATATTTATTATTATTATTATTTATTAAGTGGTCTATTAATGACTGTGCACACTTTTCATGCAGATATTTAAAAAAAAAATACGTTGATCAATAATTTTCTTCTAGATAATTTTCTCCTGACTTTGATGCAATCAACTGGAAACTGAGCGCGTACCTATATTTCTGTGTTTTTTTATTTATATGAAGATTTCAGTTACAATACGAGCAGCGATATGTTTGTGAAGCCGGCTATGTACCTAACTTAGTCGTAGTCACAATAATTACCTTTAAGTATCTGATTTGACACAAAATTGTATTAAGACACGTAACCACAATTGTATGTATTAAGAAAAAGTTTTGTACTGTTCCCAATGTTATCAGTTTTATATAGAGATCTTACCGTTTTTCTGAAAATTAAACTTTTGTTTTATTTTTAAATACCTATACAATTATTTTAATTAAGATATTGTTTATTGATTTTATTTAATGTTTAATAAAATGAAAAATAAATTGTAATGCCCTACCAGGGTTCATATGTCCTCTGCCCTACTCTGTAAGATCCTTTTGTACATTGTATACATATGTGATGCAATTAATAAATGAATATGAATATGAACTTGATAACTTGGTAGGTATATATTATTATATGCTGTTTATAATTTACCATCCACGGGTAAAATAATAATATTATTCTGTGGTTATCCCATTGTGAGAGATCACAACAGAGGAAAATACGGTATTGCAATGTGGAATGTCACGATGGCTAAATGACATATCATCATTATCATTATAGGCCTTACCCAGAGGCCGTCAAATTAATCTTTTTTTTTAAAACCTACTCATTTTGTTTTTGCCAGGTTTTATCTGCCAAGTTTAAACCAACCAGCCAAACCTACTAGCTAACAGGCTACTTTATATTTTATTGATTAGTAGGCAGAAAAACCTTTGTTATAAGGTCAACTAGTCTGACTTCAATGTTATTTTTTGATCTAAACGGCTTTACTATATTCCTTGAATGTCCGTAAATCTAGATTTAATAGAAATTAAAGGTTATCATTGCACCCGTATGCATGCAAATGGTTAAATTTAGTCACAGTAACTGTTTTCTTATTAACATAGATAATTATGGTTGCTTGCTTTAAATAGAAAATTATTTATTTAGCTGAAAAAAAAAACTGCTTACTAAATAATTATACAGGCAATTTGGAGTCGCCTACTGCTACTACTGCTAGACAAAAGGCCTTCTTTTCGGTCCACCTGATTGGGAGCCTACCCACAGATCGTTGTCCGGTGCACGGTGGACATTCCTGCTTTTTACCGCCCCAACGGCCATCGGTTCTCCTTACTATGTGTCCCGCCCACTGCGACTACATCTACGCAATTCTTCGAGCGATGACGATTACCTCAGTTTCCCAACGAATTTGCTCATTTCTTATTCTATCACAGAGGGAAATACCAAGCATTGTTGCGCGCTGTGTGACCTTGAGCCTTCTTATGAGACCTAAAGCGACCACGTTTCAGTTCAAGTCATCACTGGCAACACGCACTGGTGATAGACGTTTTGCACGATTAAAATAAAAGCAGGCATTGTTAAAACATACAATTGTGCGCCAATATGTAATCTTAAGTATAATGACGTCAATATTAAGCGGAGCAAACTATACATTTATTAAAACCCAAAACTGTTGAAATACCGCTGTACACTCATGTACTTAATCACGTCATAATATTTATCTTTATCAAGGAAAGATAACCAGTGTACAACACATTGTAGTGAAAAGCCAAGTTTGATGAATTCTTTATATTTTAATTGGTGTTTAAACGAGTGTTTATGTCTATTTTACTACTTATTAGAGTGATATCTTGAAATAGACTACAAACATTTTTGGAACAACAAAATCAAATTTGACTTATGGTCTAACACACAGTAAGATATCAACTAAGATTAATTTGATTCTTAATCGGGTGAAGGTGGACACATTTATCCTATAAATTGATGATTCAGTAACATTGAGAGTAGGAAAATATAACCCTTAAAATTTTATTAATATTACATACAAGAATTAAAGCTGACGAATTTAAACTAAAAAAAAGAAGAATCTGACGATGCAAGAATTTTTGGCCAGCGTAAACGACGCTAGAGTGCTGGAGTAGATAAGTAGATAGAGAGAGGCATAGATTGAAAAATAGATGGATAGATACTCTTTCTTGCACAACAAACAAATTAAATAAGTGAACATTTAGAGAAATACAATTTAGACTGTCATATAGATTTGTCTAAGTAAGATAGCAGCAAAGCTGCCCAAAAGTTTTGCGGGAAATTTACAGGGCTCGCTTTGTGGCATTGTTTGTTTACGTGATATGTTACACCAAGTTGACAAATCATATTCAAATGGGCTGCAAGGATTTACGCCGTGACGGACGACAATTAATGTGCAGCGTTTCATAAACGCTGTTGTGCTGTTCCTAAGTCAGCCTGTGTCAAGTTGTGAAACCGTTCTAGTCTGAATACGCCAAAATGTTGGTACGCCAATTATTAATTGAAAATAGATATAGCGTGACTATTACTTAACCAGTCTAACAAATCTAAACACCACCGCGATCTAAGTTTTACCGGCATTTAAGTGTGTTCGTCTTAAACTAGAAAAAGCTGTAGTACAATTTGTTATTGCTAAACGGGCTAATGATGACCACTAAAAGACAGATTCAATACGTAAATAGTAGGAAACTCAGTGTCAAATTAGTTTAAATCATCGCCAATCAATGAAATATAATATTACTAAGTTCTTACTAACTTTAGTAATACTAACTTCAGGCATGATCGTCCGTTACTAAACTTGGCTCATTTTTACGGCTGCCATTTTTTTATAGATAAACGTATTGTTTGCTATAAATTGTTAGTGCAGTAGTGATTCAGTATCGTTGAGCACGACAACCTGTTCTGTAAACCAAACTAGTTTTTTTTTTAAAAAAAGGACAAACTATCTTAAGCACCATGAACTCAGGAGAGAAATGTAAGTCCACGTTGAGATCTTTGAAAAAAAATACTGTAGGATTTTTGTAGTTTTTAGAAATATAGATTATTTCGAATATAGTGGCATGAAAGTCTTTCCATCTTATCCCGTTCTTCCTGCCGGCAAATATATGTATATGTAATTGCACCAAACGCCAATATTAATGATTTAATATTTATAACGTAACTTGAAAACACGTAAATTACTGCGACATAGATTATTTATTTTGAACACGATTCATAGCGTGCACTAGTTAATGAAGTAATTCTAGTGTGAATGTCAGCATTGAGCAGCATGCATAATATTCCAGAAATGTATTAGATACCCTTGGGTTTTTGGCCTGATTACACTTCGATGATTATTATACCCGTAGCTGTGTATTTGAATAAGTAAGAGGTTAGGAGATCGAATACAATTATTATGTATATTAGGAAAGTCCCAGATCTCGGTTAGGCTCTGGAACATGGCCTTGATACATGAGACAATAATTATAATGCAACAACGTTCAACCATGTTTTTCTACAATTAGTTGCCCAGCTATTATTCGCTGAACGACGTAGTAGGAAGACTGAACGGCGAAGGACATAATAATGATGCCTTGTTTATAATGGGATTTAACACTATTTAGAAAAACAGCAGCATAATCTGATAGAGTATTAATTCACCTGTTATTTTACTACTTAGAGATAAAAAGTAAAAAAAATGGGCCCATGTTCTTCTAAAACTACTTAATTTTTTAAAAGTGTTTTTTGTTTCGGAATATCTGCCTACAGTATTATATTTTGCAAGACTTATTATTTTATTTTAATTTTGAATCCTAGTACTGAAAGTATATCACAAATATTGTAATTCCGTAGGTACACATATTTTTGTCACTACAGTGTCGTCCGATTTATTGATACAACCAGATAACAGTTATCTCTATCAGAAATGTTCGTTATTCGTAGAAAAAGAAGATGATAAACTCTTCAAATACGATAATCTATTGAATACCAAATTCAAATGTTTCATGCCTGAAAGCCAATTATTGAATTTCAATTTATTCTTAACCGTTGTTTTATTATAAAGATAAATTATAACATTTTGAGTAGTACCTTGTAGACCTAAAAACGGATCAAAACGGGCTTTCCTAAATAGCCTTGAATCCAGCACCCCTGTCGTCTAAAAGATCCTTCAGTCGTGCTCCGGACACGTTTAGCCGTTGGTTCTGGCTCCTGTCGTAAAAACAAGTCATGTCTGGGGCCTGTAATAGGTGGCTTGGAAAACTGCAGACCCCAAACCATCTTTGAAGGATAGTCATACTTAATAAGAAGAGTACATACATACATACACTCACGCCTTTTTCCCGGGGGGGTAGGCAGAGACCACATCTTTCCACTTGCTACGATCCTTACAGACTACTTTCGCTTCATTCACATTCATTAATCTTTTCATACACGCTCGCCGGTTTAGGGTACTCTTGACCTGACCTTTCTTTAGAACTTCCCCGAAGAAGAGTAACTTCATATAAAAAACATTCGTACTTACGAGGGTACTAAACGAGAACAAACTTCTTTTCAGCATCTGCCCCTCCACCATACTCAACCGCACAGCAACCGCAAGGTCCACCACCAGGTTTCTACCCGCCACCTCAACAACAAGGCCCTCCTCCAGGCTTTTACCCATCACCGCAAGCCACCATCCACACTACTACTGTCTATCCAGCAGTTGCTGTGACTGTGTCTAATATCACTCCCATGGGCGCACAGCCCAGCATCACTGTCTGTAAGAGCTGCCATGCAAATATCACAACGGTAGTCAAACATAAGCCTACAACAAAAACGCATCTATTCGCACTTCTTCTTTGTATTGTTGGGTGAGTAAAACAAGTGGTCCTTTGTTTCTCTTTCTCTATACAGGGTAGAGTATACATATATCGAGTAGACATGGGCGTTTTCGATATTTTATGATAACCGTTAGGCAACCGATATTTAGTTTTGATATCGATATCAAAAACAGTTTTTTGATATCGATATCAGTCGTAACAAATATTATGAATATCCTGAATTAAAATTAAACCGTATTTATATGTCGTTTAGGTCTATTTTCCTTTGTAAGACACTCGCTTCGCTATGTGACATCGGCCGACGACTCAGCTTCTACAAATTACGCAATATACAAATTAAACCTTATTGCTAATAAACTAATAGCGAAATTCTACTGAATAACCAAATCACCCGAGCATTCCCGTTGCCGCGCCGGTAGCAATATTCGCTTCATCTCTCTTACACCACCTTAAGTACGTTTATCGAAAAGAGAAGGAGTGAATATCATGATAGCGTATGATGCGTTGCCTAAGTTAGTTGCGTGCGTATCGCTTTTGTTCGGTTTTCGTTTTTCAGTTGCCCGTTAGTTCTAGTTCTCGTATCGAGTTTACGCGCGCGTTTAGTTATTGTGATATCGGTTATGTAGTTATGCGATATCGATACGATACGATATCTAGCCGAAAACGGTTATTAGTTACGTTTTGATATATCTAACTCATGCCTAATATCGAGTAGTCTAAAATAGACTGGGAGCAGAACTTTTTCTCTATACAGGGTGAAATTTTTACCACTTTCCAAATTTTAACAATCTACCAGTACAAAAATTCCTTAGAAAATGTCCGCCAAAAATCTAAAATTTTTGATACGGCATCCTAGTAACACTTTTTTTACGCGATGTGCATCTCATTCATTCATTACACTACTATTCATACGCTTTTGATTTTCCCTTTATACCTCAACAGGTCTACGACCGCAAAAATTGAAAACTATATCGCGAAAAATATTTTCGGGTGACAACTTGATTTTCATTTTTTACTTCATAAATAGGCTCTAAATACGATACTGAACGCCTGCAAAAATTTTGGAAAGTGGTTAAAATTTCATCCTGTATATAATAAGTAGTCTAAAATAGACGGGGGCAGAATTGCGATCGTGACAGGAAAATTGTAATATTGCTGATATATTTTATGCTTGCCTGGTAGATTAAGATATTGGGCCGTGTAAAAGCGCCTTCTGGGGCCTATTTGCTGAAATGATATTAATTTCATACAATTAGCTTGATGTTTAAAATCAGTATAGTAGAGATTTTGCCAATGTTACAATTGTCCTCTGTTACTTCTGCCTTGTCTACTTGTCAAACCTTGTTGGTATGTTAATAGTGAACGTAGAATCCTACTGCAGAGCAGAGGTTTAATTATACCTAGTATAGCTTTTACTCAGAGGCCTAAATTATATGACAAATACCTTTATTGTTTTTTCAGATGTTGGCCGTGTGTGTGCATTCCGTACTGCATGGACTCTTGCCGAAACACCGACCACTATTGTCCAAACTGTGAAGCATATTTGGGATCATACTTAGGATAGATTCAATTTCACAAATTCGTCATAAAGTCATCCCACTGCAGGGAAAAGGCCTCTATCATTGAATTTAAGTTACCACAGCAATTATGGGAACTGGCATAATCACCACGCTTGCCAAATGTGGGTTGGTAATCACAAACCCGAGCAACGTTCGAAAATTCGGAACTTTTTGTTGCCCGACCCGGGGATCGAAACTGGGACCCCGAGATCTTGGCCCGGTATTAAAACCACTAGACCAACGGGGCGTTGCGACTAGGTAAATTCGTCATAGTCAACCCACATTCATTCCATTCACCTCAGAGTCCCGTATTCTTCATTTGTTGACATCACTTTTTCAGAAAATAACTACGGGCTTCTCATGGTTGCTTTTGTTAAGTTGCGGACTCTACTCAAGAATGTATTGACTTTACCGATTGGTTATATGATCGACTTGTACTTAGCCTCGTTCTTGCTTGGCTTATTGTCATGAATTTAATATTTTGTATTCTTTTTCTTCATAAATGAAGAAAGGAAGAATAACAACCAGTATAAAATAATAAGCAGTACGGAATGATTCAATAAGCGATATCTTATCTTGCTTTTTATGAAAGTAACGAGATAGTGGCAGACATCTATGAGTTAGAAGTAAACATTCGAACAATGTTCTGTTAATTTTATTTATTTATGTATTTTAATGTATTAATCGCAATGTCATAGCTGTATAATGGTAGCCCCTGCAGAGTTAATTAGTCTGTTCTGCAGCTAATACAATCCTTTGTACATTTTAATTTATTTAATTAACCTTAAGTGTTAGTGACCTTTAATTACTTATTTAGGTATATGTTATCTTTGTAAAATATTTATGGATTAAAACGATTATGTGCTATTGTAAATGTCTAAATTGGTTAACATAATCCCCTAACAACTTGCTAATACTTTTGCTGCTAGTGTGCGATAGTTCTGATTACTGTGTGAAAGTAAGATTACTTATTGATGTAATACAAGGGGTATTATTAAAAATATATGACCTCACATTAAGTCGAGAGTATTCTACAAAAAATGTACGTCATTAAATATAATGTTTTATGATTATTAATTTATTAATGTAAAAATAGGAGCCACAAACAAAATAAGTGGGAAGAAACCATATATAATTTGTACTATTTATTATGCCATCGATGCGCTTAGAGGAAAAAAATATTGTATATACGAGTATTAAACCTAATCGAACTGTGAAATAAAATAGTTGAAATAAATTTAAATAATAAGTATTTTATTTATCAACCCAAATATTTATTTATATTAATAAATAGGAGGTACTCAATTGGACGCCATTATTTATAAAAGTATTGATATACAAATTACCAGTAAAGAAATAGGTACATATCTAGCATTAGAGCTTTGCCAATTATAAAATGAGTAATTTAAAAGGTAAAGGCGGCCAAAGATAATCATCATACATCCTGCGTGGATCACACATCAATGTCCAAGTCTTTCAGCCAGCTTGCAGTAGCAGGTGTGCATTTGTGGACTTCCGACAAAACTGCAAAGTAGGCATTCGTTTACCACATGGGAAAGAGTGTGATCAGATGCTTCGCAGTCGCACTGTGCTGACTCCCTTAATCACCATTTGAGGAGGTGGTGGTTAGTCCTTGTAACGAACCCCCCTTTGCCGCCCAATATGAATTTACTCTCTCGACTCAAGTTACTAGAGATAGCAACATCGTCGTTAGCACCACCTCCTCTCAATAAAATAAAAGAAGAAGTGGAGCACAAATATAATCCCTTAATAATTAAATAGTTTGGCCTTGTGATCGTCTAGTTTTAAAATGGTAGGACCGTACGTTGTGTATGTAGTAGTAGTAACCCTGATTCTTTTAGAGGTACGTGGATATCTAAATAAGTTCTCATAAGTTTCCTGGGGAATTGCGCCTTTAAGAATTGGGAAAAGGAAGCCCCGAGGGGCGGTGAAGGAGCCCCACACCATCGCCCCCATTCACAGTGATGACCAAAACCAGGAGCTACTTGTCACCTCCATTGGAAAGGAATCTACCTGAATCACGGGTTTAACCGTAAACAGGCGCAAGGAGGTAGACTGGGATAAAGGAATCTAATATAAGTACTAATTACTTATCTAAACTAAGACTTCATGAGAAGTCTACCAAAGTTACTAATTTACTAACTAATCCCGAATACTTCCGATAAATACATGACATTAAGTGAGCACTGTACCAGTACCCATCTCCTTATGTATCTAATCATCTAGCCGCCAAAGCTCGATCAACTGATGATCAGGTGAGTGCTTACAACCCGGGACCTGGGAGCATCCTTGGTGCTCCGTACAGCCCTAAGGGGACAGGAGAAATGGTATCCATATAATCAAACACCTGGGCAGCCTCGAGAGTACACATAGATCTTGGATCGATAACAGTTACAATGGTGACTCCGTCTGAACCCATCGGAAGCATATATAACGAATTTCTTTCATAATACAAGGTTAATCCAAAAATACCGATGACTCCTTTATAGGCATTTAATGAAAGCAGTGGTACGGCCTATGGAACCATCGACATTCCCACATCAACCCCTATTATTTAGATTCCATAGATTGAATAATTTTAAGTTCCTTTGGCAGTCTATTCATGATAGCCGGAGATAGCATTGTAACCATTTGCAAATTTATGAAAATGTAATTTAATGTCAAATCGACAATATCTTTACATTAAACTCTTTTCCCAGTCTATAAGATAAGGATGTATTGTAAATTTTCTAAAGGTAGGATGCCTAAAAATAGTCCAATGTTTCCAAAGGATCTATCTTTAGAGGTTAGGATATAGGATAGGGTTTAAAGGAGTAGGGTAGGATAAGGTTTTGCCTACCCAACAGTACCTCTGTCTAAACCTAGGACGAGTATTCCGTATAGCCCTAAATCATAGTAGTTGCGTTTGTGTGATCTGCGGTTTGATATTAAACGTAATGTCGTAATATAGAAGTCATATTTCCCTAATGTAGTAATAATTATGTCCTTTTAAAATAAATGCTTAATTTTAATTTTAAGGTGCTTAAAGGAGGTAAATAGATGAAATATAATTGTTAACAGACCTAGCAGGATTCAATAAATTGTTAAAACCTCAATACGTCGTGTAAGTTTGATGGTAGATAAAATCTAACTTAAATTAGGTTTCAAAAGGTGATAATCTTCATAGAAGATCATCATATCTAATAAATTATATTTGTTTCAGGTTTAAAGTTTAGCTGGGCATAAAACTCATAAAATGTTTGTATTTGAAAGAAAAATAAATAATATTTATAATCACTCAATTGAGCATAAAATGCCAACTTATTATGTTTGTTTATCGCAAATAACCATGACGTCTTAAAACGTTTAATAAAATTTAAAATAGCACTTCAATTTCCACTCTAAGGAAAAATTAAAGCCGTAAGTAAAGGCATTATAATACAAATGCCAATAATTGTTTTGGAATAAATATATTCATGTACTGAACTTGTAAAATGAGTTGTTATTTGAATAGAACTATTTTTGCAATAGTTAACCTAACTCGTACTTAACAGTGTAAGTATTTGTGTTTAAGAAGTAAAATCTGAAAACTAATAAACGTAGATAATCTACAAAACCCTCCTATTCGCTGTCAAAGTGAGGACGATAAAACAAAACACATAACATCAGTCCATAACACGAACAAAAATTAAATAAACTTTCAAATAAATTCAACAAAGAAAATAATATGACGTTGCAACGCCAGATCATAAAATAGGTTTGAGATATTTTAAATCTAGTTAAAACCAAAGTTCATTGAATTTAACATAGGAGATGAAGTCACTCTAATTAAATATATGTTTCAAATTTCTAAGCTAGGATTAATCTTGAATGTGTAAAGTAAAAGTCAATAAATTGCCGAATAAATCCTACTAAAATATGAAAATAATTATATTTAATCAAACCCTTTTATATTCCTACAAGAAAATGTCAATAGAATAAATTCAAAAATTAGGTATGTCAAACATCCTGTTGAAATCAATATTATAAGAATTTAAAGAAGAATATCATTTATGGTTACGACATAAACTAGAATATTAAATTATGACTTTATCATTTTAATTAAAAGTATCAATCAAAAGTAAACAAATTTAAATTATGATAAAATTTTAGTAATACATTTTTTTTTATTTTACCATTATTTTTTAAATGATTGCAAATAAATAAACAACTTCAACAGGAAATTTAACTAATCAAATTTCACATACCAGACACTGCAACTCTCCCTCCTACCTTTACCCTAAGTCTCAGCCTCAGCCTAGATCACGCAGTTCAGCAGAATCGTGCCTTCAGGACTATTGATGACGTCTAACTTCCTGTAAATTAGTCTTCCAGCCTCGCACAACCTCGCTCTACCCTTGCTACCGGTATCACCAGTCAGTTAGAGATTCTTGAAAATCCGCGTCGAACTGCCCCGAATCTCAACTCCCAACACTATTTATCTAACCATACAATCCCGCCCCGCGCCTCACTTCCCTGTTTAAAAATCCTTGTGTCTCGAGTAAACTACCACTTGGTCTTCGTATTGCATTAGACAATAGAAGGGTACACATTAAGGTTATAAAAAAAAGATACAAAATTTACAACTAAATAGTTATGGCATGGCGAGACGTCCAAGTGCGCCGGGATTGCCATTGTTATCTGGCATCGGGTTACCAACTGTTATGCAATTGTTATCTGATGCCGGGTTACATGTGGTGGCAGTAAATCAGGGTGAAAGCGGTGATTTAGCGATGAGACATCTTTGGATGGTCTTCCGGTTATACATAACACTTGCAAACAAAGTTTAAGTTACCAGTGGTTCTAAACCTGCTCTAAATAATCAACAAATATTTCAGGCTATGATGGATCTAAAAGGTCTCTAGCATTTCTTCAGTATTTAATTTCCCCTATTTCAATTAAAGTAAACAACTTTATCAATAGTTATCTAGAAGGTTACATGGACCCCTAGCTTTCCCTACTAATTACTCTTTCGTTACTTATTTAACCGGTAAAAATATTTACTAATATCGGAAAAGCCAACTAAAGTTCCTATTCACCATTCAATCACGTTAAAGATTCAAAATTAATTAGCAATATTAATTTTATTTTAAAATCCAAACCCAAGTTCTAACTTAGTTATTAGATTACATTCGTTCCAACCTAAGATTGACAACATCTGGCTACCGACCGATGCTCTCGCGCAAAACATTTACCACTTGAATGCAACACATGGACAAATATTTGACACATTCTTATGGATATTTATTTATACGCAATAAGATAAATTGAATTTATTAAAATATGAAAGTATCGCTAACCGTCCTAAATGTAGTTTGTTTAATTATAAAGTTACCGATATACGTCGGAAAAAAGTCAAAGTGAATATTTTTAATTGTTTCTTAGTAAAGTATGATTTGTAAGGGTTTAGGTTGTTACAATCGCCCCCAAAATTTTTATGTAAATTACTGGAGTAAAAATTTTTCAAATTACACGACCAAACCCTTCAAATCCATTAATCTATTTCAAATTAACTAATAACTATTTATATTATAGTCAAATGTTCCTGTATATTTTTAAGGATAGGTATTTTTTTTCCTCTAACCTTCTTTAATGAGTATGGTTAATGACCTAACCTTACATTTGTTTTATTAAAATTACGAATATTTTAATTACTATTTTTTATACCAAATAAACTACCAATGTGTATCAACACAAACAACGTTCCTTGCAACTAAACAATTTAAGCTTAGGTAAACAAGGTTTTTTTTTCCAATTATAATCTAAATAATCAACCATTACTGCATAGGATAGAGAGTTAGGTATGTCCCTAGACAAAGTCAATCTTATGTTTAGTATAATCATAACCAATCTTATTTATTAACATTTGTACCCAAAATAATGTGTTGTGTGTATTTAAACCAAGCATCAATGTCTGTGTCAGTAGTACAGAAGTTCCGAGTATCCAATATACTTAAGTACTGGTGGTACTATTGCCAGGCAATCAGAGTTTCTCCGTAAGGAAGCTTGGTTGTGAGGCAAGCTCAGTCCTAGTGACAATATGTTGACACTATCAGTCCGATCGTGCTATACGTTTGAACCTGATACCGTCGACATACCCCTACAAGAAAATAATTGACGTTTAACAGCAATAGACGGCATTTTACAAGAAGTAATCTTCAACTTAGAACTCTGCACCACCTAACAACCATTAAATACTTGGAGCATGTGCAGTGTGCTCAGATCTGGTTTGGTGTAGAGTTTAAATCAGCTGAGGACCAGTTCAAAACTGACAATGTTCAATTCACCTATTTACAGTAAATTGGGACATTTTATCCTAACACCTATTCCTCAACTAATTTAATGTTGTGGGTGCTTTGGGTCAAAATGTCAACAAATTAGGATGTCTAATAAAATACAAAAACCACAAACATTTAATTTTCTAAATTATCGTCATATTTTAAATGCTTTTGAATACAAATACCCATCCATCTATCCACACGAGTAAATGTAATATAATTGATTTTACTAATACCTAAAACGCAATTAGTTTTGATACACATAATAGATTAATTTAGCTTTTTATAATAAATAATCATTTACACTATTTAATACTCCAGCAACCCAACCACAATCATAATATCAGCCCTTAACTTCGCAAAACTATGTCTAAAGCGGGACTCGAACCCACGTCTCCATGCACACTACTACGCTGGCATACAGAGACAAGAATATGCTTGAAATATCCATTTATTTATAGTAACTCTTAATATCACCTCCTGATATTAAATCATTTATATTTCCAATTATATCCGATCATTGCTTTATTTAGATGGTAAATAAATTAATGATTATAAATAATCATGATTGAGTACTCGGGAATCGAACCCGTTAGTACTTTACATTAATTTTATTACGTATTGTGAATCGTAATAATAAAAATAGCTTTTATGTTGTGTTTACACTTTACTGATAAAAAACCCACTATTCAAAGCGTCCAGGAATCGAACCGACGACTTTGTTATTTATTTTAACCATTAAAGTAAAACTAAACTTATATGAAGCCATTATAATTTAACTTGTAAAAATAAGATAAAATACTAGTTTCTTCACAACAAACTAGCTAACTGACCACTGTACAGGAATCGAACCCGGTACAATTAATTTCTAACCACTAAGCTGCTAATTTAAAATATAACTAGTTTATGTAATTAATCATTTCGCCCCCACTATAGGCAGACAAGTAATCTACACTAGTCCCGGAATCGAACCAGAGACCGAAGTAGTAATTTATTACTAACTATGCTACTAGGCTGAAATTAACCTATTGCTTCAAAATTATTGAAATGGCCTATGATAACAACCTATTCTAACACAGTCCCGGAGTCGAACCAGAGACCAAAGTATTAATTTAATCACTATGCTACTACGCTTATATTAATCTTATTTTTTAAAACTATTGATATGGTATCTTTATGATACCAACCTAATTTAACATAGTTCCGGAGTCGAACCAGAGACTAAAGTAGTTATTGACTTACTATGCTACTAGGTTAAAATTAATCTAATGTTTAAAACTAATAATATGGTATCTCTATGATACCAAACTATTTTAACACAGTCCCGGAGTCGAACCAGAGACTAAAGTAGTAATTGACTCACTATGCCACTAGGTTAAAATTGATCTTATGTTTAAAACTAATAATATGGTATCTCTATGATACCAAACTAGTTTAACACAGTCCCGGAGTCGAACCGAAGACTAATAGTTTATATTTCCTCTCACTTCGCTATTAATTCCAAAATTAAAGATAACTACATAGCTTTTCATATTTGTCAGTTATTCTCACACATAACAATCCTTTTGTACACGAACCCGGAATCGAACCAGGAACTGAGGTAACCATTTAGCCACTAAGCATTTGGGTTATATAAAACCTCGAGGTAATAAAATAACACTTTCACACGCCCCCGCTATACCTAAGAACCGAACTATCCGCTTAGCTATAGTCTTGGAGTCGAACCAAAACCTCATAAATTTGTCCTTACAACCAATAAATAAAATTAAGACATAATCAACTATATCCTTTCTTAAACTAAGTATGTTTAAATATCTTTACACATATAGACAAGGTTCCGTAATTAAATTCTTTTCATGAAAGTAACTAATCTAGGAATCGAACCCGTGACTACTGCATTCTATAAACAGTAATCCAATAAATAAAGTGTTGTTAAGAGCTAAAGGCGTTGGACCCATAACACCATTTCCGGAATCGAACCGGACACTATAAATAATAGATTTTTAACCTCTGAAACCTACAAAATGTTTAAATAATTTGGATTGTTAATAGCACCCATCCCTTTAATTCAACTAATTGGTTAAGTTAAAACCTAATAACGTTTTAATCATATAGCTAGAGTATGTTTTCCGTATCTACATAATGTTTATATTATTATGTCAAACCCAAATATAATTCAAATAAAATGAAATTAGTTATTCCCGAAATTGTAAAATGTCATTAATTAAATGTATTTATTTTATTCTAGTGCTGGGAAAATATTTATGGCTCTTACTTTTTAACACGTTAAGTAGTACCATTCTTTTAAGATGTGGTTCAATTTACCCGTATCCCTATTTTTTCTCCTACTATACTATAATATTAGTCTAAAGGGACTTAAAGTCATCTGTCGATACTTATGTTATTTATCTAAACTAGATTTTTTAAACTTGAACCTACTAAATGACCGAGCAATAAATCAACATAAAAAACCCAAAGTTAAGTGTACTTGAAACACGTGAAACACGTTTTGAATTTTAGACCTCATTTAAACCCACTTCAAATATCCCTAACTTGTGAATTATTACTTCTCGAAAGGTTGTTGGGATCTACTTATTCAATTGACATGCCAACACATTTGTCGTAAATTTGACAACAAAGAAAAACTAAACTCTTACAACATGTGTTTTACTTAATTATTTATGTGACAAGACCTCTTGTGGTGTTTTAGCATCGATAAGTATTTGCAGCTGAGTCCGAACTCTCACGCTCAATAATATTAACAAAGCGATAATAGAGCCGAGTGTTGTTTTAGTTAAAGCCATTAAATCTTTCCTGTCGGCGAGACCTACTCGGGTAATATTAGCTATGTTTATTAATTCATCAAAATGCCTATGCCTATGATCATGGGACACATAAGCCTTTGTTGTTCATCGAGTAAGCAAAACGTGCGTGTGGCCAAAAGTTATAGTTAATAAGAACTCGGTACCGAAATACTGTAACTTGAACTGTTGTTTATATTTGGCGTTTCTGAACAAAGACCTGTAATATGACTGACCCGTAATCTTGTTTATGTAACTGACATGAAATATTATAATAGTCACACTTAGACGGCCTACCGTTGTGAATTACCATTGTTACTTTTAAACACTTGTTTAGTTTAATACAATCAAATTATTGTGAAAATAAAACATATTTCAGAATAACCTATGCGATAAATCTTCCTAATTTAATAACTTAAACTGTTTACTCTGCAATTCATACCTATTTGATTTAAGTGAATGAAACTGTTAACAAAAGTTTTATCTTAAAGTCCTATAAATCATGGTGAGATTAATGCAAATTAGAGTCAACTATCCCGCTTAACTAAGTAGTAAAATAATTAGTAATAGTGAAATATATATTACAACACCCATAATATGAATCCTATGATTTTCCTAAGCTCTACGCCCCCTCTTTCCCCAATTCCTTAAACGCGCAAACCAGTCAACTTAGATATGCTTAAATAAACATCCACGTTTTCAACCTCTTTCCATTTCACGGCAACAATTGTAGGCTTATAAGCCTATTAAATAAAATAACCGTGTTCCAGTGTTTTATATTATTATCCTGGTCACGGCACCAATTGTAACGAACCCCCCTTTGCCGCCCAATATGAATTTACTCTCTCGACTCAAGTTACTAGAGATAGCAACATCGTCGTTAGCACCACCTCCTCTCAATAAAATAAAAGAAGAAGTGGAGCACAAATATAATCCCTTAATAATTAAATAGTTTGGCCTTGTGATCGTCTAGTTTTAAAATGGTAGGACCGTACGTTGTGTATGTAGTAGTAGTAACCCTGATTCTTTTAGAGGTACGTGGATATCTAAATAAGTTCTCATAAGTTTCCTGGGGAATTGCGCCTTTAAGAATTGGGAAAAGGAAGCCCCGAGGGGCGGTGAAGGAGCCCCACACCATCGCCCCCATTCACAGTGATGACCAAAACCAGGAGCTACTTGTCACCTCCATTGGAAAGGAATCTACCTGAATCACGGGTTTAACCGTAAACAGGCGCAAGGAGGTAGACTGGGATAAAGGAATCTAATATAAGTACTAATTACTTATCTAAACTAAGACTTCATGAGAAGTCTACCAAAGTTACTAATTTACTAACTAATCCCGAATACTTCCGATAAATACATGACATTAAGTGAGCACTGTACCAGTACCCATCTCCTTATGTATCTAATCATCTAGCCGCCAAAGCTCGATCAACTGATGATCAGGTGAGTGCTTACAACCCGGGACCTGGGAGCATCCTTGGTGCTCCGTACAGCCCTAAGGGGACAGGAGAAATGGTATCCATATAATCAAACACCTGGGCAGCCTCGAGAGTACACATAGATCTTGGATCGATAACAGTTACAATGGTGACTCCGTCTGAACCCATCGGAAGCATATATAACGAATTTCTTTCATAATACAAGGTTAATCCAAAAATACCGATGACTCCTTTATAGGCATTTAATGAAAGCAGTGGTACGGCCTATGGAACCATCGACATTCCCACATCAACCCCTATTATTTAGATTCCATAGATTGAATAATTTTAAGTTCCTTTGGCAGTCTATTCATGATAGCCGGAGATAGCATTGTAACCATTTGCAAATTTATGAAAATGTAATTTAATGTCAAATCGACAATATCTTTACATTAAACTCTTTTCCCAGTCTATAAGATAAGGATGTATTGTAAATTTTCTAAAGGTAGGATGCCTAAAAATAGTCCAATGTTTCCAAAGGATCTATCTTTAGAGGTTAGGATATAGGATAGGGTTTAAAGGAGTAGGGTAGGATAAGGTTTTGCCTACCCAACAGTACCTCTGTCTAAACCTAGGACGAGTATTCCGTATAGCCCTAAATCATAGTAGTTGCGTTTGTGTGATCTGCGGTTTGATATTAAACGTAATGTCGTAATATAGAAGTCATATTTCCCTAATGTAGTAATAATTATGTCCTTTTAAAATAAATGCTTAATTTTAATTTTAAGGTGCTTAAAGGAGGTAAATAGATGAAATATAATTGTTAACAGACCTAGCAGGATTCAATAAATTGTTAAAACCTCAATACGTCGTGTAAGTTTGATGGTAGATAAAATCTAACTTAAATTAGGTTTCAAAAGGTGATAATCTTCATAGAAGATCATCATAACTAATAAATTATATTTGTTTCAGGTTTAAAGTTTAGCTGGGCATAAAACTCATAAAATGTTTGTATTTGAAAGAAAAATAAATAATATTTATAATCACTCAATTGAGCATAAAATGCCAACTTATTATGTTTGTTTATCGCAAATAACCATGACGTCTTAAAACGTTTAATAAAATTTAAAATAGCACTTCAATTTCCACTCTAAGGAAAAATTAAAGCCGTAAGTAAAGGCATTATAATACAAATGCCAATAATTGTTTTGGAATAAATATATTCATGTACTGAACTTGTAAAATGAGTTGTTATTTGAATAGAACTATTTTTGCAATAGTTAACCTAACTCGTACTTAACAGTGTAAGTATTTGTGTTTAAGAAGTAAAATCTGAAAACTAATAAACGTAGATAATCTACAAAACCCTCCTATTCGCTGTCAAAGTGAGGACGATAAAACAAAACACATAACATCAGTCCATAACACGAACAAAAATTAAATAAACTTTCAAATAAATTCAACAAAGAAAATAATATGACGTTGCAACGCCAGATCATAAAATAGGTTTGAGATATTTTAAATCTAGTTAAAACCAAAGTTCATTGAATTTAACATAGGAGATGAAGTCACTCTAATTAAATATATGTTTCAAATTTCTAAGCTAGGATTAATCTTGAATGTGTAAAGTAAAAGTCAATAAATTGCCGAATAAATCCTACTAAAATATGAAAATAATTATATTTAATCAAACCCTTTTATATTCCTACAAGAAAATGTCAATAGAATAAATTCAAAAATTAGGTATGTCAAACATCCTGTTGAAATCAATATTATAAGAATTTAAAGAAGAATATCATTTATGGTTACGACATAAACTAGAATATTAAATTATGACTTTATCATTTTAATTAAAAGTATCAATCAAAAGTAAACAAATTTAAATTATGATAAAATTTTAGTAATACATTTTTTTTTATTTTACCATTATTTTTTAAATGATTGCAAATAAATAAACAACTTCAACAGGAAATTTAACTAATCAAATTTCACATACCAGACACTGCAACTCTCCCTCCTACCTTTACCCTAAGTCTCAGCCTCAGCCTAGATCACGCAGTTCAGCAGAATCGTGCCTTCAGGACTATTGATGACGTCTAACTTCCTGTAAATTAGTCTTCCAGCCTCGCACAACCTCGCTCTACCCTTGCTACCGGTATCACCAGTCAGTTAGAGATTCTTGAAAATCCGCGTCGAACTGCCCCGAATCTCAACTCCCAACACTATTTATCTAACCATACAATCCCGCCCCGCGCCTCACTTCCCTGTTTAAAAATCCTTGTGTCTCGAGTAAACTACCACTTGGTCTTCGTATTGCATTAGACAATAGAAGGGTACACATTAAGGTTATAAAAAAAAGATACAAAATTTACAACTAAATAGTTATGGCATGGCGAGACGTCCAAGTGCGCCGGGATTGCCATTGTTATCTGGCATCGGGTTACCAACTGTTATGCAATTGTTATCTGATGCCGGGTTACATGTGGTGGCAGTAAATCAGGGTGAAAGCGGTGATTTAGCGATGAGACATCTTTGGATGGTCTTCCGGTTATACATAACACTTGCAAACAAAGTTTAAGTTACCAGTGGTTCTAAACCTGCTCTAAATAATCAACAAATATTTCAGGCTATGATGGATCTAAAAGGTCTCTAGCATTTCTTCAGTATTTAATTTCCCCTATTTCAATTAAAGTAAACAACTTTATCAATAGTTATCTAGAAGGTTACATGGACCCCTAGCTTTCCCTACTAATTACTCTTTCGTTACTTATTTAACCGGTAAAAATATTTACTAATATCGGAAAAGCCAACTAAAGTTCCTATTCACCATTCAATCACGTTAAAGATTCAAAATTAATTAGCAATATTAATTTTATTTTAAAATCCAAACCCAAGTTCTAACTTAGTTATTAGATTACATTCGTTCCAACCTAAGATTGACAACATCTGGCTACCGACCGATGCTCTCGCGCAAAACATTTACCACTTGAATGCAACACATGGACAAATATTTGACACATTCTTATGGATATTTATTTATACGCAATAAGATAAATTGAATTTATTAAAATATGAAAGTATCGCTAACCGTCCTAAATGTAGTTTGTTTAATTATAAAGTTACCGATATACGTCGGAAAAAAGTCAAAGTGAATATTTTTAATTGTTTCTTAGTAAAGTATGATTTGTAAGGGTTTAGGTTGTTACATCCTTCCGTGATTGGAACGGAATCGGTTAAGTCGGGTCCAGGAATTCCGGTCAGTATCAAAACCAGGCAGCCTCTTAGTGTCAGTTACAAGGTTCATATTTATTTATTCAAAAAGGTCCAACTCCGAACGCCATGTCTCCGTTAGATCGAACTGGTTTTGAATGCGCTTATCTGTGATCTTGAGCTTAGACGGGAATATGGAAGATCGTCCCCGTGTCTCCCTGATGGGCAAGCGCTCGAAGCGGTGTGGCTTGAAACATTTCTGTCATTCTTTGGCAGCTGCTCTGCATCTACGAAGCTCAAGCGGCGGGATGTGCGTTAGCACAGAAATTCATGGAAATGGGGTCGACTTTATTGTTCCCGATATGAGGCGCATTACTTCGTTAACTTGACTGTCAACCTTATTTCTATGAGTACTGTAATACCATACAGGCGCACAGTACTCCAAAGACGATAAGGAGTTTTACTTGTTTTTAATGAAGCGCGATAGCGCTATCGCAGATTAATAGATATATTAATAAATATCAGGAACATTACACAGTTGGCGAATTAACAAAAATAACCACAGACATGATGACGTAAATTAAAAACTAGATACACATTTAGTAGCAGAAATAGCACCTCACCAAATGAGCACCTTCTAAACATTTAGGTGCTCTTTAACCTTAATTGTATCTTTTAGTCTAGTCATCTTTGTCATTTATTCTAGGCTGAAATCGAATAACGGTAGGTATGACACACAACACTAGCTATATTACCTATATACATTTAAACTTGGACAGTTTGAATTGCTATTTTTGTATGGAATTGTGCATGTAGTTCTTTATATTTTGTCATATGAACCACTTTTACCTTTGAAATTGCCGTTAAGTGTACAGAATACACAGAAAGTTACTCATCTTTGCGTTAACGTTTTTCGCTTTTATCAATGAAAACATACACCCATTATACAGAGTATTATTTAAGATAAGTATATCTATTTGCATTTCTGTCAGTGGAATTGTATAATGGCCTTTTTGAATAAGATAGTATGTTGTGCATTTTTTTATCTACTTCTTAAAATTTTCTCCTTTTTGCTTTTGACACTTTAGAGGAGGAATTTCTCAACCTATCTATTAACTGCATTGCTTTGTCTATATCCCGCTGTACAAGCCTTTCTATGAAAACACGTATAAAGTTAAACACAGAGGATGGTTTTGTGAGTGTAGTCTTCTAGCCCTGGCCAAGCCCCCAAATAATTCAGAGACGGCCTCCGCTATCGGAGATATTGTGTAAAGGCATTTCCGTATCTAAGTGTATATGTTAGTACCTGCCATGATCAAACTCCTTTTAAGTGAGCAGGACCAAGTGCTGAGTTTAAATAGCCCACTAGCGGTGATGCTGATTGGACCAAAACTGCGGAGGCAGACTAGACCGCAGTTGGGTCTCCCTTTCTCTTTCTATATCGTCCGATCAAAAGGCCTTAAAAGCTGTGAACTATTGGTAAGTGGGTCCGGAGTAGAGTTGGGTACACATAAATTTTCAAGGTGCCGTTTGATCCAAGGTCCCGGTTAATGTGGCAAAAGAAACAGTTTTTTTAAGCTTACACTCGTTCATTTCAAATTATTTTTTATTTATCAGTCCGATTGATCATTTCTTGTATTTGATAAAAAAATATGTCATTTTCAATTGGCATCAAAACGCCGCTTAGTCATTGAAACCATAAGTGTAGTTTATTCTAGGAAATGAAAGCAAATATGAATCATCATTCAAAAGAAAAATGTAAGTATATTTGCGTCTTACATGTACAATGATTCATGAACGATAATCTATAATAGATAAATATGGTTATGTGACTCACCAGCGCTTGATTAGGCAGTAACAACTAACACAATTTATATCTACATGAACTTCCAAGATCAATATTGATATGGATGTAGGAAGGATAACATATTTGATAAAAATATTAATTTTATGGTTCATGAAAAAATGAATTCATATCCATTCATTTTATGGTGCAATTATAGTGCCTTGTTAGTTTTTTTTTCTACCGACAAAATAAGGATCTTAATAAGCACCTATGTATTATTATTATCGGCCTTAATCAGTCCACTGTTGGCCTTAAGCTTATCCCATTACAGGTCATATAATCATTCGGCTTGTCCAACTTTTGTCTGTGACCTTTCGTATATTGTCACTTCACATAGCTGGAAGGTGTCATAGTACGCTTTTAGAGTAGCGGCCTTTACTCAAAAACTCGTTTACTTTAGTAGCCATCGGTTCTCGTTAGAGAATCTGTCGAGATATGGCCACTGCCACTTCAGCTTGATAACCTCTATGTGCTATCTCGATGACTGGTTCTGTGTTGGATAACTTTGTTACGTTTTATCATTCAGAGATACTATGAGCATTCCATGTGCCATATGCGACTTGAAGCTGGCAGACTGTAAGTGTCCACGTTTCAGCAATTTTCAATCTGCGTCCTACCTGACATAAAGTATAGCACTTTACGTCGTGTAGCAAGCAGATTGGAAATTTTTGTTGCTTTATTTTGTAGCGTAGGTGATGAAAAGACTCAGAATAGTTTTTCAAAAACTGTTAAGCCCAGCTGGAACCTCCTCGAGAAGTGGAGTAAAAAAGTATAAATGAAAACATTTTTTTACATATATCATCTTTGATAGTTTTATTCGTTAATTAAAATTTGCAAAATCTTTTCTACATCAAACTACTTATTAGACACCAAGAACAATCAAAAAAATTTAACTTCCTTTGTGAGGTTCTCAAAAGGTAAAATAAAAGTATTTTACACTCATAAAATTGTTTGTTCGTTGATAAAAAAATGCTACAAATCTTTTTACAAAAAGCATAAAAAGTACGTTTTTTTTTACCGCAACAACCATCAATGAACCTTGACTATACCTAGTCACTTCCTATAACGATAAAAACACAATTAAACGTTTTTGTTGCTAAAGACGTCCATTCAACAATTTTGACAGCTATTATGGTGTAATATGGTTTTTTGGTGAATTTATTGCACATTCAAAAGATAGGTTCAAAATCTGAGAATAGATAAAATAAAATAAAAAAACTTAGCTTTACATATCAATAAGTCTATGTAAGTGGTTGTGTAATTTTTATTATGTTCCATGAAATAAAGTGTAAAAAAGAGTTTTGCATTGAAAGCTTAATATTTATTCACACTTGTAGTTTTATAATATATTTTTTCTCAACGTACTTTAATTTAATTCACCTTTTAAATGTGTACCTACTGATCACCAAATAACTATAAAAAGGTAAAAATTTTGTAACATGCCTCTCACGTAAGTACCTAATTCTAAGGTTTTGTAGCAATTTTAATAGTTTGTCACTCAAAGAAAGTTTTCTGTTATAAACCAATTTTGACCATATTGGGAATTTGAACTGACTGCCTTTTGGAATTCCGCGTAAAGAATTTTATAGACGTTGCAAGTTATTCATTGATATTATTGTGTTATTTGTGTTACTTCAAGTTTGCTTCGCTGCTGTTGATACTTTATACTCTTTTATCTTCACATCTCAACAGTGTGCCTTAAAATACTTAAAATTTTTGACTTAGAAATCTTTCAGGACAAGAAATAGCAGACATTATTTTAGATCTAGAGATCCTTCAGAACTTCCCGTGATTACACGCATATCAAAAATATGTCTTTAACACTACGAGTATCACGTTATCGCTATTAGTATCGATAACTGTTATCACATATTCAACTTTATAAGACACCACATACGGGCTATGTTTTGATAAAATGTGGTTAAAGAAAAAATAATACTTACCTCCAATTTGAATGTACCTTTACTAAATAGTAGTTGCATGAATGGTGGACATTGTCTTGAATTACTTTAGTTTTAGTCGGTTCGATTATTTATTTAACTTGCTAGGATATATTTTTTGGAAGCATGTCATAGTCAAATTAACATAGATTAGACACAATTCTATAAAAAATCAATGATTTCAGTTAAGTATGACAATATCATAAACATTGCGATGCGTATACGAGTAGTTATAGTTAATAATCTGGTCATACAAGGGGAGGCAAGGGCAGTCGCTCTAAGACTTAGACTAAATGGACTATGGAAACAGGGCACAGAGCAAACGCACTCAAGCGTTCTGCTGGGGATCCTCAGGGATATTCCACTCCTCGAGGCACCCACGGACAGGACCATGTCAACACCAGTTCGATCGTGGATACAATATCCAAATTCACGCGGAACACGAAGATTAAAGATCTTAGCATTAAGATCGTCTCTGATAGCGCATCCGTACTACAAGCCCTAAAAACAACAATTTAACATCTGCCCTCATACTGGAGTTCCACAACGCACTTCAATCCACCGCAAATAAAAATACCGTAACTTTGCAATGGATAAAGGGACACAGCAACTCTCTAGGCAACGACGCAGCGGATGAACTAGCCAAAAGGGGAACACGTTCACTTCACAATTCGGTCCATATACTGTGGCTGATGCTGCATCAGCCACAGTATATGGACCGGAACCATTACTGCCAATACCCCAGGCTCAAATAAAAACATGCAACAAAACTGAACAAACACGTACAACAGTATGGAACAACACTGACGGCTGCAGGCAAACCAAAAACGATGTTCCGGTGGCTTCAAAATGGCTTGCCCGCAAACTGTTTAGGCTAAAAAGGGACCATCTCTCTAAAATAATAGGTACTCTTACCGGTCACTGTCCCCTAAACGAGCACTTATTTACCCGAAGTGTCACAAACAGCCTCAATGCAGAGGATGCATGGAGGCAGACGAAACGCCACAACATGTACTCACTGAGTGTAACAGTGTGGCCGCGGAACTGGCACCATTCCTCCAATCACCAACATCGGTTTCGGAATTCAGTTGAAACCTGGGGAAGATTCTGGCTTTCTGGAGTCACCTGGGATGGTTGGAGTAGAAGGCGGGGAACACGTGAAATTGCCCAATAAATAGGCTAAGTGCGGACAAAGCCCAGATTAAACAAACAAACAAACAGTAATATACTTTATTTGATATTTTAGCAACTTAATTGCAATTATAATATCAGTATATACACTTGAAAAATTATGTCTCAGGCGGGACTCGAACCCGCATCTTCATCGCAACAGTTATAGTTAAAAATAGAGAGTTCTTTAGTTTATTTTAGAATTTTACGAAATATGTTTTCTTAGAATTAATGTCTTGTCCATTCGTCTTTCGGCTGTCTTACTTAGAACTTCATATAAACCAAAATTTTAGAGTGTCGATAAAAACTGATGGTTATTCTTCATACACTTTTCATATTTACATCTACATTAATCAGGCGTGCGTGCAGCCTATAGCGACTGATTTGAGTGATAACGGTGATCGATACGGACACAAAGTAACACGTACAGATAATGAAGGCCAAAGTAAAAAAATACTTTAGTAGTGATTCTAGTGTCAATGAGGAAGGGTCGGACATAATAAAAATCAACTAATTGTGAGTAAAGGCATATATTTGGGTAAGTTTTACGCTTATTGGTCTTTTAATATTTAGGGCGTGGTGATGATTGTAATACTGGAAAAGAATTGGTTCGTTTATATAAAACATCCTATATACTGGACACAAACCTTAATAAAAAATAATACTCTCATAATCTGTAAGCTTGCGGTTTGGCGATCGCAATTCGGTCGATGGTAGAGCGAAGACGCTGTTTCGGTTGTTCGCCCCTTACAAACCCCAAAAGAAGAGAAGGTGTGGTCCTATTATATTTTTCATGTACATATAAATGGCAATGTGACCCATCGGTTACTACAATATACAGACGCATTGTCGGCTAGAAACTATACTCGATATCCATATATATGCTTATCATATCGATATATAGGCAAGTATAAACTACTTTTACTACTACCACTTCTGAGTGGTTTCTTTTGATTTGATAACGTTTTTGGATCTCATGGGCTCGAATCTTTTACCTGTATTGTTAAACTTTTTGGTACAATCGTTTGTGTTTCATATACAAAGACTATGTTTCTTGTGACTAATTGTAGACTTTTGTTAGGAATCTACTAGTATTTAATTTAAATATTCCGAATTTTGCGATGCGTGACTTAAATTGAAAGAGAAAGAGTATCAACTTACTCTGGCGTGCTTTAGACAGTAATATGTTAGTCAGTGCCATTCAGAAAGCTCCAGCGGGTTTTGTATTCCGGGAATGACATATTCATATTTATATTAATAAGTAAGTAATTTGCATATTCGGCTGATATAGCCGTACCGTATTTACATTTCTCCTAGACTCCTCCTAGCAGTCCTAGCAAGTAGCCTACACACCGGTTTTCAAATTATCACCCGAATAATCCGTTATCTGTAAGAATTACAGAGAAAGGAATATTCATGTTTATTTGGTCAACATCACATTATATTGTTTTAATTCCAAATTAAGAAGCAGTAAAGCGACAAACATCAAAGACAAAATGAAAAGTATTTTTATACATTGATATAACCGAGGGATCGGGTGATAACTTAAAAACCGGTGTGTACGCTACTTGCTAGGAGGAGTCTAGGAGGAATGAGTAATTTGATGGTTTTTTGACCTTACTGATTTGTACGCTAATTACCATAGTATAGAAGGGAGTAACCGTTAACCAAACAAATGTTATGGCCTGGTGACAAATATTTTTAGCTTATATCTAGAATAGATCATATGTAGTGAACTAAGTGATTTTTATCATCATTTCACCTCATATTAGTCAACTAGTAGTCTCCTTTAAGGTAACCGTACCGTATTTGAAGAAGGTTTAAATACTACAAACTACGAGTACTGTTGGTACTATTTCCTCCATTTTTGTGGTAAAGTCTATGAACTATGATCATCTCCTTTTCTCTCCACTAATGGCTAAACTGCTATCACCAACCTGCGTGCCCAAGCGTGACGATTACGGCAGAGGAATTATGATGATGCTTTTCTTATTACATTCTTCGTCATCCAACACTTGTGCTTTAATTAAATTTTTCTACTAAATAAGAGATGTTTGTTTCCTTACAGGAAAAAGTAAAAATGAACGTCCCCGGAACCACTGTGGTGACCACCATAGGCCCAGTGGGCCCTAATGAGATGCAGATCACCTGCCCATCATGCCTTGCTCCTATCACAACGAGGATCGACCACAAACCTACCACCAAGACACATCTGATCGCTTTAGCGTTGTGCCTTTGTTTGTGAGTATGCTTAATAAACTAACGCACTAACGCTCCGTTGGTAAAGTGGTTTATGTACCAGACCAATATCTCAGAATCTTGGGTTCGGGGTAAGATTTTCTATTTTTCGAACATAGCTTCTGGTTTGCCACCAGCTCGCATTAAGCAAGTTTAGTGATTATGCCTGTACCCTTCCTTGCTGTAGTAACTTTAATTCAATGACGGAGGCATTACCCTGCAGTGGGATGGTTATAGGCCATTACCTAATAAACTGACAGATTTCTCTTTCATAGATAGGTTGTGATCGCGATGCAAATCAGCATTACAAATGTACCACGGGGTATTCTTGGCAGTAAATATAATTTGCTTTGTGTAAAGTACAGAAGGCCGGAGGTAGTAAGGTCTGGTATTTTTGCTAACGCAGAATAAAATACGCCAGGCGTTGTCTCAGCAGCAGCAGTAGGTTAAGGTTAGGGACAAAAATAGCAATATTACTCACGAATTGACAAGCACACCCACTAAAAGAATTGCGATGTACTACGCAAAGTATATTGTCAATGCATGAGACGTCTTCCATGCATCATCTACGTATAGCTTTTCAGTCATAAGGACTAGGGCATCCTGGGAAGTTCAGGTTGGCAAATGTCATCTGGTCCTCCCTATGAACAAGCACTGACCTAGCGTATGTCATCACGAGATTCAAATTCTGTCTCTGTCTGTCTCTGAATATCACGATTGAAATAGTTTAATTTTAAAAGGTAGCAAGCTCCGTCTGACGGGCACGTTTGACGTTAGGTGCAAAGGATATTCGACTGTACTTATTCATGCAAAGTAAAAGACACTTGTAAAATTAGATTGTCTAGAAATTCAAGAAAATATGTTACAATAGGATTGTTGTGGCCTTTGAAGTTACTTATTTTTACTTCTTTTATCCTGTTACCGAAGATGAGACCAAACGGCTGAGAATGGAATCAACTCATCCCTTCTAGACTTGGGTCTAGATCGACCGATCTTCTAAATTTAATTAGGTATATTTAGAAGATCGGTCCCAAAATTGACCCGTCTGGGAATCGGAGGCCTAGCGCATTAGGTAAACTACCGTGCCACTAAACCAACCGGGTCATCACATTGAATTAAAATATTTCATGAACCGCTAATTAATTTAAACCGTTATCATTGAAATGAATAACCATATCAAGCTGATCTGTTGAATGCTCATCAGAATATTTCGTGACTTTAACAGATTGTCAAAACATTATTTTAAAGATAGGTAACAAACATTTATGAAGTCTCCAAATTGTATGCCGTTTTAATTGTTTTATTGTTGTCATATTGAATATTGCATTTCAGATGTTGGTGCTGCGTATGTGTGCCCTACTGTAAGAATTCCTGTCAAAACGCTGACCACTACTGCCCTAACTGCAATGCTTACCTCGGAACTTACCAGAATTAGTTTTTAATGCTTAGTTATATTTTTTACCAATGTTATTTAAGTTTCATGGTTGTATAATACAGACCTTATTTTTTCCGTATTAGTGATTTTATACGTTGCTTTGCGTTTGCAGTGTTCTTAATTAGGCGGACCAGACAAAGATATTTATTCAGCTGATTCTATTCCTAAATCCTATTCAAACTTAAATAAAAACTTTTCTATTCTGGCTTCTAAGTTAAGTTAGCTGATAAAATTTTAGTGTGCTCCAAAAATACAGCAGTTGGTTTTGCTTTCACATTGAAAATATGATGCAATGTATAACATATGAATAGGATTTAGGGACAGAATCTGCTGGGTATCCCTGGGAAAGGGAAACTTCCAGAAGAAGATGATATTGCACCAGACAGGTGGCAGCGGCTTCTATCTAGCAATTGCCAAACAGCGATCACTAACTGCCGACCAAGCGTGGCGAATTTAACTAAATCTGCTTTTGCAGAGGCCCTTGTCTAGCAATAACTAAGTCTAGGCACCAGCCTATATTGTCCACTGCTAAACAAGGGCCCCTACAGAAGGAGGATTTCGCCTGACCAGCCTCAACAAATGATGATTATGAGGATGTGACAGTTACTAGATTTAATTGACACGGGGTTTATACTATACCTTAGTTTTTAATTATCTCTACTAATAGTGACCATTGAAGTTTAAATCAATAGTTAGTTGTAACAATTGTAGCCGCCTTTTAGAGGTTTAGAATACTTTTATATTAAATGTATATGAAATTGGAACACGTGCAATAATCATCATCACCATCAACCCACATTACTGGATCCTATTGACTCTGGGCTTCTAGAAGGTTTTGCTACTACCGCTACGATTGGCAGGCGGGTTGGCGACTGCAGGTTGATGAATGATGGAGATAAATACATTGTTCCCTTTAATGACAAATATAGGACGAGAAGGGGTGCTGCTATTTTTATTTCAGACCTGCACTATTAGTATAAATAACTATTTCAGAGTGCTGATTAAATAAAATTCGATTACAGATACTTAGCTGCCTTAAGTAAGGCCTTAATGTACTTAATAATTTACTCGTAGTTTATGCTTTTATATTGCTAATGTAAATTCAATATACAATTCCTTGAATAAAAATGACGAATGCCTTAATTGGGACTCGAACCAACAACCTTTCGCTTACTAGGCGATTGCTCTAATTATTGAGCTACCAAGGCATTTGTCTGTCAGCGATTTCATTCAAGGCTTATCAATAAAGCGTTTAACAAATATTGTTCTATTATTTTGTTAATACAAATAATAAATTGTTGTTATTTATAGTCTCCAGCAATTTTGCTTGTATTATATCATGTAAATATGTATCGAATTTAGTGTACCTAAATAAATAAAATACTATTGTTAAGAATACATTCTGAATATGACCACTTTGAAAAGATCACAAAAAAAAAGACAAGCACCAGAATTTGCCTAACACTTAACACTTACGGGGTTTAATGCAATGAACTACGTTATTTAAAGGTAAATAGTAATTTACTTTCCCGATGTTTCGATCGGGTTGCTCGAATCATGGTCGCGGGCAGACTGGAGCCTTCAGAATTAGCCTTTAAGAGGAAAAACTATGGGCGAGAGAATTGAAAAATAGGTATTTGTTAAAATCAGTTAAAATCAGTTTTATTTCTGCAAATAGGCCCCAGGAGGCGCTTTTACACGTCCCAATATTTAAACCTACCACTGCTTCGGGACAAGTCTGGGCTAGTGCCGAGAAGAAGCAGCGCAAGAAACTCGGTCACTATTGTCAGCCTCTTTTTAAATAAATTTTTACAAGGTAAGGTAATTTTTACAAGGTTTAAGCAAGTACGAGCTGGGACAACTTAATGCCATACATTTCTATCATTTAAATAATCATTAACAGTGTAATAGCCCTTTTTCATTAAAATAACTTTAACATACGATTTAAGTTTATGTACAGGGAGTTCAGCAATATCCTTTGGTAATTTGTTGAAAATACGGATACAATTTCCCATAAACGATTTTCCTACTTTTCGCAGTCTGAAGCCTGGAACGGCAAGTTTATCTTTATTTCTAGTATTGAAATTGTGTACGTTACTTTTCTTAAGAAATAAATGTATGTTCTTACGAACGTAAACAATATTCTCGAGAATGTATTGAGAAGACACTGTAAGTATATTAATCTCTTTGAAGAGCTCTTTCAGCGAGTCACGGGGTCGAAGGCCGTAAATAGCCCGTACAGCACGTTTTTGTAATATAAAAATTGACTCAATATCTGCCGCTGAGCCCCACAACAGAATTCCGTATGACATTATGCTATGAAAGTAGCTAAAATATACTAATCTTGCCGTTCCAACATCAGTCAACTGCCTTATCTTTCTCACAGCATAAGCAGCAGAACTAAGTCTTCCAGACAGCCCCCTAATATGAGCACCCCATTGCAAATGAGAGTCTACAGTTATACCCAAAAAGGTAGTAAAATCTACAGAGTTTAGTGGTTCATCTTTAACAATTATATTAGGGGCAGCTAACCTTACGTTTGGCATCGTAAATTTAACACATTTTGTTTTATTTGCATTCAGTAAGAGATTATTTGTTGTAAACCAATGCAATAATTTAGAGAGGGTATTGTTAACATCGTCAAATGAAGATTTGCCCCTCTTGGTTTTAAAAATCATGGATGTATCATCTGCAAACAATACCATCTCACAAAGATTATGTAAGTAACAGGGAAGGTCATTTATATAAACTAAAAATAGCAGGGGTCCTAATACTGATCCCTGTGGGACACCCATAACAAGGGCCGACCCTGAAGACTCAGCTCCATTTATGCAAACCTTTTGTATTCTGCCTTTAAGGTAAGAACTTATTAGATCCAAGGAATCATTCGATGCACCATAATGTTTAAGTTTTTTAAGTAATATTTCATGGTCTACACAATCGAAGGCCTTTGAAAGGTCACAAAATACACCTAAGGCATCTAGCTTACTCTCCCAAGCCTTAAACACATGTTGTAGGAGAGCAACTCCAGCATCGGTAGTATTTCTACCTTTTCTGAAGCCATATTGGTTGCTATTTAATAATTTATTTACACTAAAGTGAGATAAAAGCTGATTAAACATTATTTTCTCGAAAATTTTACTTAGCCCTGGCAATATAGATATAGGTCGAAAATTAGAGGGGTCACATTTTTCGCCAGACTTAAACAAAGGAATGATTTTGCTAAACTTCATTAAAGTTGGAAACTGTCTATCATCAATACATTTGTTAAAAATAATAGCGAGTTGAGGGGCTAATGAACTTATGATTGTATTGATAATATTGACAGAAATTCCCCAAAGATCCTCTGTTTTTTTCATATTAAATTCTCTAAAAGTTTTTGTAATTATATCAGGGTTTATATGTCTAAAATTAAATGAAGAATTGCACTCTTCGACAACAGACTTGAGAAGGGATTCAGCTAGATCAGCAGAAGAAGCTAGCCCTTCAGTAGTAGAGGGAGCTATATTCGAAAAAAATGTCTCAAATGTGTTTGCAACCTCCGTGTTCGTGTTTATTAGCTTATCCCCTAACTTGAGAGAGTAAGTAGGATTATTTGGTTTTACTCTACATGTCTCTTTATTAATAATATTCCAAGTGGTTTTTGCCTTATTTTTGGAAGCCGAAATTAAATTATAAAGATATATTGACTTCGCTTTGGCACATACTAATTTAAATAATTTAGAGTATTTTTTAACATGTTCTATAATATGTGGGTTTTGAGAATCTGCCTTTAAACTATATAAATCATATAATGTTTTTCTGCTTTTATAAATACCAGGTGTAGCCCATTCATTAAACTTACACTTCTGTTTGTTTATTTTTACTTTTTTCTGTTTAAAATGTTTATCAAATTCCTTTTTAACTAAATTTGTAAAATCTATTGCTGTCGCGCAGTGCCAAACGCCTTCACCGCAGAGTGAGATAGAGACAACTGCTTCTTGGACCGAAAATACCTACAAAAAGCACATCAAATCAACGTATCGTAGTCCCCCGATTACTTTTCCAAAATAAGACTGATTTAAATACTTTCTTCATTAAAAATTCAAGAAACGCTTTGGCCGTGTTCGTATGTTTTTTCTAAAATTTAGCCAAATTTGTTTTCTGGATGTTTGACCACAGCGGAAAATCTGGCGATTTTTTAGATTTTTGGGGGCTCATATCTTTTTTATTAATGAATTTATGAAAAAACAGAAAACATAGAAACATGCTAATAGTGGCCATAGATTTTTGTAATAAAAATAATAACTCTACTGGCTTTATCCAGGGAGGAAACAGGGAATGACTACGTTTGTATGGAAAAACGGCCCTTGTGTTTCCTCTTAAGAGGTAGTGCGTTCTTTAGTAACACCTTGTATTCTATTCAGCTCGTTTTGTAAATAAATAATAAATAAATAAATCTTTATTAGGAATTTTAACATAGGTTCTTAATTGAATCGGGAAAAACGATGACCTCTGCAAAAGTTAAAACTGTGGCGCAGAAGTCAACACCCCCCTCCGGAGAAGTTATACAATTCCAAATACAAACTAATTTTAAAATTTAGTGTAACGTGTGTGTGGTGTGTGTGTGTGTGGTGTATGTGTGTGTGGTGTATGTGTGTGTGTTATAAGGATGTAAATAAGTCTATTTTATTCATGAGCAATACGGCTATAGCCCTAAACACGAAATTCACAGATGTAGGAAACCTTTCCGATGAATGTAAAACCCGATTGCAGCAGTTTCCGAATCGTATCGTGCCAGTAGGTATAGTGAGGGTACGAACGAGTATTTACGACACACGGCGGTCTGTGGCGCACTCGCTTTAAATAATATGCGGCGCTTCCGCACATAAAAATATCAGTCTCGCCACAGCGAAGAGACGCACTATTTCACTATTCATGGCCTCTGTACATTTGAATGCGAATCGTTACGAATCGTACGGTATCTTGTCATGTTTCTACGTCTCACTAGACTCGTAGACTTAACTGGACTTTTAAGATATTTTTAAACCGTTTATTTATATTTACACTAGCTTTTAATAACAATTTTAATGAAAAAAGGGTTATTAAGCTATTAATGATAATATAAATGATAGGAACGTGCGGCTTTAAATTGTCCTAGCTCGCACTGTCATATAACGTAAACATTTTTTTATTAGAAAAGAGGCTGACAAAAGTGACCGAATTTCTGAAGCTGCTTCTTCTCGGCACTAGCCCACATTGTAACCGGTACAAGATAACCGATGTCCTTTCTCAAAGTCTTTATCTTTGTTTCAAATCAAATCAAAATCGGTTCATTACTTTGTTCGTAAAAGCGTAACAAACAAAATCACATTCACATTTTGATACTAGTAGGGATTGCTATTGTATATTAGAAAATACAATATTTACTAATATTATAAAGGGCATTGTTCATATTTGGCCTAGCGAAAACATATCGCTAGCAAAAAAATAATTTTACCAATTATTGTTTTATTAAGCTATTCATTTTATTTTTGTATCAATCAACCCTAAAAAAATCAAGTCGTTATAGTAAACAAGTTGACTATCCCAGCATCCGGTGCTGGGTTAGTCAACTTGTTTACTTACGACGACTTCGTTTTCTTGTTACGGGCTCTGATATTTCTTCTTCTCACAACTCTGACGCATTTTCAGATGTTGAACTCGAATCTTACGAACCTCGCTAAAACATTGATCGCAGCTCAACTTTATTGTATTAAGTAACCTTATTTTAGCACATGTTAAAAAAACAATTTTATGAATTTTTGATACAAATTAAAGTTTATATTTTGTATCTTATTAATATAAACTAACATTACAACTACACGCCAGGCCAAAGTTGCCATAGTAAGTGGGCAATGCCCTTTAAAAGTGACTCTGTCTGCATTTCTATCTATCTTTAGACTAAATTTGGTAGAAAGATAGATTACACATTGAGAAAGGATAGGCTATTTTTATCCCACTGCTGAGCCAGGTTTCTATCCGAGCGATATAACGTGCAGTTCACGCGGGCAGAGCCGCGAGCAAAAGCTAGTCTCTTAAATAAAAATTTCGACTGGCTTAAGTGGGACTTAAACCCACAACCTTTCGCTTACCACGCAATTGCTCTAACCAATTTAATAGAATAGCACCACCCCTTCTCTTTCGATGGGTGTATATAAAAAGCGAGTACATGAATAACTACTGCTAGGAGAAGTGGGGTAGCAGCGTCTTGTTTGATTTAGATTTGTGACCACTGATGTCTGAAGTAAAAGTTTTGATTGAAGCAAGTATGTTTTATTTGCGATTAAATTGTTGATTTGCATGCACATTTCTTACATGTTTTTTTGTTTTCTTTGAATAACATACTAACAGTATGTTATTCAAAGAAATGTACTATCGATAAAATGAGTTTCGCTCAATTGGCTTTTCGAGGAAATGTACCATCGGTGAAATATCCCATCGATGAAATGGATGTTCGATGTAGTAGTGGCTCGAAGTGGTTCGAAGGTTGTGAAATAGCTTTCGAATTAATAACCCTACATAAACATTAATGAACCACCGCTTGCTTACGGCAGACAGTCTTGAATAAATTCGTCGACACAAACAATGTCTTGGTAAATCAACTGGTTAGTAGTCGCTCGGACCGTAGATCGTCGTGGATTCAAGTCCCACATAGGCAGTCGAAAGATATTTTACTTTGACACGATTTATGAAAGGTTACGACTGTTACAAGTATTGACCTCGATGAGCATTGAATTAAACTAGGCATCGAAGACAGAAGATTATCGAAGTGTCAAGTCTGGTAAATATAAAAAAAAAAAAAATTTTAAAATATATTATGAAAAGATACAAGTTTTTTTTTGTTACAACTGGCTTATAATATCACGTACAGCATATTAGGATAAACTTTTTCAAGGCTAGTAGAACTTTATTATTTCTAATGAGAAGACAAAAGTGAGAATAAAAATCGGAAAAACCAACAACTTAAATTACAAATTTAATAAACTAGAATGATTTACTAAACAACATTACACATCATAAAACGCACACAAAAGAAGATTAGAAAACAATCAAGAAAATGTCAAAAGACTCCGATTCCTCGCCTTTCTCTCGTGAAAGATGTATGTGTTGCCGTATGTTAAGTTGTAAGTACTTATTTTTGGCTCAAATAACAAACATTTATCCATATGAACTAATAGTCTTTCGCATTTATAATATAACTAGATATTAACATACGCAAAAGTATTTGAAAATTGTCACTTTCCTAAAGCAACTCTACATTAATCTGGGATAAAAAGTAGTCTAGCGCGGCCGGCCAAGAAAGTGGTTTATCATGATCTCCCTTAGGTTATAGGGTAGAGAATAATAGGGTTGATTTTCATTCTGACAGCTATTTATACTAAAACGTCATGGTATTTATCGCTATTTTGCTGACACATGAAATTTTGTCAAAAGTGGTACTCGTACTTAGGCTGATCCATCTACGTTTATGGGCTGCACGTAGAATTCCAACGTTAAATCTATCTTCGTGCGAAGTAACATCCAGATCTTGTTTGTCATTTTGATGTGATTGTGACACTTATTTATCAAAAATTTCGCATGTTAAATGTAAAAAAAAACCTACTTTCTAAATTACTCGGTTTATCTCGAACGAAACTAGATAGGTTTCGTTAAGTACTGTCAATTAGTATCGAATCCACTCAATCTAAATTGATTAGCAGCATCACGTCTCGTCAAAACAAATTGGCTACGTAAGTAATACCAAAATAGCAATGTTATTTATTCCTCAACTCAATAAAAGTTAAGTGCGTATTATAATGATAGGAAATAACATTTTATGACAATGCGATTTCTTCCAATAATATAATTACCGGGGATTCCCCTTGACACGGCTTATCGAACTAGTTGATACAGTTTTGTTAAAAGAGAAATATGTTTTAATTTTAATACATATATGAAAAATATACTGATTTAAACTTTTATGGTTACCTACTATCAATAGTGGTAATTGTGCCGGGGCTTATTTATACATAAATCATTATATGGGTTAACACCGCGTGTTCCTACCTATGCTTTGAGGTTTTTAGTAGTTTAGAAGTTATAATTTTTTAAATATGTATTTGCAAATTTTCTGCCCGACTAATCTTAAAAAATCATTACTTGTTTTATAGTAGTTACAGTTTATTAATAACTTTATCGTACTTGTAACTTTACGACGATTGGCTTCCAAACTTGGTTAAATAAGAATGCGCTTGGAAAAAAATATTTTATACATCAATTAAAACTAAACAACAGAGAACATTAGGAATTTCGTTGTTCAAATTTAACAATAGCAGGTTAAAGGTTATCTATGATACATGTAATTAAAATTATGTTTTTGTGTTAGTTTTCCCATTGAAAATTGACGTTGCATTGATTGTAGATAATGTCATAATCAGCTCAGCTACTTTGAAAGTCATGCGTTTTTAAAAAGTGTCCCTAAAAATTATCCCTAGGAGTTTTGTTAAACAAGAACTAGTTTAGTATATAAGAGAACGCAGTTAATCGACAAAAGAGACACTATGCGGACAATAAAAACAATTTGCTGTCCACGACCTGTCATCAGTCCATCAATAATGATTGTCGGCGTAGCCAAAATATGTCAAAAGGTCAAGCTCTTCGAGGCCGGCCGTGTATTGGAGATTGAAGAGATAGATACAATGATTAACTGACTGTATTAATTACAAAACTTAGTTGTTTTCTCTACAAATATTTTTAATAATTTTAAATGCTCAAAACTTGCCATACCATTTTTTGCGGTTTTTACATAACCATGGCATTTGAGTACTATTATTTAGATAGTAATAAAATTTTACGCTATTTGATTTATTTAGGGATGTATTAGTACGTCCAGAAATCGACAAAGCACTAAGATTAGCTAGAATAATAATATTCACTAATAAAATAAATTCCGTTTACTTTAAATGTTAAGGTTTTAATGTCAAGGTATTCACATTTATTTATTTGATACTAGCGGCCCGCACCGGGTTCGCACGGGTGGACCCGTTAAGTTTTAGCACAGATAAGATAATACTGTTTTAGTCAGAATCCCTTATCTTTTCTAGCAATAAATATAGCCTAGTTTTTGAGTTTATTTATTACAAACATGTGTGTATGTTGTTACACAAAAATACAAATCCTTCCTCTTTATAATATTAGTGTAGATTAATAGAATACAAGATTCGGATTCGACGCCTTCGTTGTGCACGTTCCCTAGTTGCCTCTTTTATAAGACCAGTATTTCTTTTGCTATTTTGACGACCATTTGGATCAGCGGTAGTTAACGCTGCTTCTGAGCCATGGGTCGCGGGTTCGATCCCCGCACAGTACTAATATTTGTGTGCATGAACATGTCTGTTTGTACTGGTCTGGGTGTTTTCTATGTATTATAAGTATGTATTTACAAAAAAAAAAGTATATAAGTAAGATTATCGGTTGTCTAGTACCCCATACGACAGGGTACTTAATACTACCTTAATTTGGGACTAGATGGCTCTGTGTGGCCCAGTGAGGCATGTCTTAAAAATATTTATTTATTTATTTATTTATTTATTTATTTATTTATTTATTTATTTATTTATTTATTTATTTATTTATTTATTTATTTATTTATTTATTTATTTATCTACTATAGGTTACTTAAAAATTTGATTGTACAACAAACAAAAAAGATCATATCGCACGTTGAAAACAAAATAGACACTATACGAAATTTGGCAAAAATGTGTTACAGCGACATCTAACATCTACTTTAAAAACTTCGTCGATGCCAAAAACCCGTTTTTTGATAGTTTGATTACAAGCTGCTAGATGTCCCTATGCGTCACTTCATACTTCAAGGTTTTGTGCTTGTGCGTTAAACAAAAACAGACATTAACTCAGTTCGCAACGGGCCGCCCGAGATATCAGTTTGCTGGGTAAGTGAAAAACTGACACATTTCGTTTACGGTCGCTTATGTTTTAACTTTCTAAGACAATTATTTAAAAAAGTGAATTCAAGATAGACATATTTTGTTAAGTGCCAATTATTGCATAAGATTTTTAGTACAATTGTTTGAGGTTATACCAATAAACGGCACTATTTGTTTAGTGCCATTTTTAAAGTAAAGATTTGGGAATAATTTAATGATTTGCTAAAAAAATTGTCGGCACATTGTTTTTAGATTCATTTTTTCAATAAGTTATATTTAAACAATATTACTTGTAGTTAAGATGTCATTTAAGACGTTACCTACTTTCGTCCTTTAATAGACTCTGTTTAATGTTACATTTAACGAGGTTTCTGATCTATCAAATTAACGTTGGATTTAAATGTTATTTCGACTTGGTCGATGGCGATTGTGACTAACTATTGTTTAAATAGGTGTTTACGCACTGGCTCGTCGGCCGCCCAGGTGACTCTTGTCTATGTTTGGTCACCGAGGAACTGAGTCGCTGACGACTAGTCGACAGTGCGGAAATACTTTACGAAAATAAATAACTTTAAAATAAAGATTTTCATGTAAATTTTAATAGCTTTTTATTAGTTTTCAATAATTAATTGCGGAAAATAATAATTAAATGTATAAATATTTTATTTGTAATACTCAGAAACTCGGCATTATATTGTATGTTTTGTTGAAGGTATCTAGAGCTCCATGAAATCGTGATGGATAAGTCCAGAAGTAGAGGAAAAAGAATATTACAACTAGCTATGCAAAAAGATAATGAAGGTAAATTTAAAGATCCAAGTTTCTCAAATTATTTGCACCAACCGGATTTTTTTTTTTTTTTTAAATAAAATTATATAACTTTGGCGTACAGCCAGCCCACAACCAGTAAATGCCCAAATGTGCTACCAACTAAAGACAGTGATGATGAAACTGGAGATTTTATCAAATAGAAAGCGTCGTACATCTACATCAAGCTCGTCGTCTTCATGCTCTACATCGTCATCTTCTAGTACATCCTCAAGCTCATCATCCTCAAATTCATCGTCCTCCTCTTCCAACAAATCACTTCGTTCTTCTCATCCCATCGAGAAAGAGAACACGTCCCCTAATATTACCTTTACAACTGAAAATATCAAAATGATTAATGCGATAGATAATTCGTCTTCCTTGGATGAAAATAACAGGAATATAAACCATTCGCCAGCATTAGATGATCAAAATCAAACCAATGATAATATTTCTAGGTATACCACTATATCAATGGCTGACTTGGACGTTTCTCAATCTCTGTTGACTGAATATAACTGTGTAGAAGGTGATGATAACAATGCACCGAGCGAGACAGCTGAATCTTCACCCATTGTTATTCCCATTTCTTAAGCAATTTACCAGATTATTTCTCAAGCTATAAATGATAATATACAGACAGAAACAACTGAATCCATTGTTAATCCTAATTCTATTCCAATTAACCAGAACTCTCAAAGTATAGGAAAGGAAAGCCACGCCACGCAAAGCACGAGGAAAGCCATTTAAAGTAAACGAAATGGGATATAGTGATTTTATTGATATAAAGAAACTGCCTGTGCAAAAACTGAACAGAAATGTTGAGGGTGAAGTTGTAAAGCTGTCCAATATAAAAGTAATTAAAATTGAAAAAAATATTGAAAATGAAACAAAAATATACTACAAAACCTCCTATTTTGAGAACTTTAATGAGCTTAAATTGACAAAACGAACTAGAAGTAATCAACCTGTACGACCTCAAGAACTTAAACCGTTGTACGAGAGGAAATTGGAAATATCCGAAAGAAAGAAAAATGATGTGAGAAGCCTCGTAGATGTAGGACTTATTCCGAATTATTACAGTTCCTATTTTGGTAGTATTTTTAATTATTTTTTTTATGTTTTACGTACCTAAGATGCTGATCTCATGGAATATAGTATAAATCTAACTATAAGACCGATTAAGAAGCTATTGATCATTAAGTTTTTGATAATTTTATAATAGCAAACTGGGTTTTTTGTTCATATCGATGTTGCATTATGTGCCTGCTAGGTAAGAAAAGAATATTTTAAGTTTTTTTATGTAAAAGCAAACTGCTTTTGCTATTCATATTGATGTTGCGTTATGCTGCCTGATAGGTAAGAAAAATACTTTTTAGATAAGTTTTACAATGTTTGTCTCTAAGTATTACAATGACTAAATTGATCCTTTAAACATTTTGTTTTATTTACATAATTTTTTCTTCGTACTAATTTTTTTTATTTTTTTATTTTATTTGGAAAACACTACAGTATCTTATGACTAAATTACTCACTAGAATTGTATCTAAAAACCATTCACGTGTTTCCAATAATAATAATCTAACATAAACATTTGCGTACATTAATAGCTATGTTAGCTTATTAAGTTACCTGGCTTTATTAAAATACAAGGCGATAAATACTTGTTATGGTAAAAACAAACGTGGCACTATGCTGAACTTTTACCCAATAAGTAAGTCACTAAGCTAAAACTAATTGATATTTTGAGAACAAAAATGGCACTTTACCAATCTTTTTTTTTTAAATCGTTATTATTAACTACCCTGACTATTTATTCATTAGTTTTAACCAGATTCCGTTAGTATAATGATTAAACAAGAGCATAAATTAAATAATATTGTCAATAAAAGAAATGAAAAAAAGTTGTAAGGATTATAAAAGTTACAAAAACTTTAATCGGCTCTACTGACAAATTGAGTTTTTTGCATAATGTCATTTTTGATTTCAACGTGCGATATTTTCTCTACTGTGACGTAATTGTAACCGTCTACACAAACTCTTTTAATTGAAGGCGAATTCATTTCATTAATATCTTCATACTTACCAACTTAAATTATTGTTACGTTAGCGAATACTACTCGTATGAAATATAATGTAAAAGACACTTGTAAAAAAATGCCTTATTACTTCACAGTAATTCGTGACGTATCGAACAGTGTTATCACTCGATCTATGCGATTATTAGTTTAATGTGTTCGTGTTAATGGTTGAAGTAACTGAAGTAAGGCTAGTTTAGTCACCACAACAATCTGTTTCGGTGCGGACGGGTCAGTCGTTGCTGTAAAAAATATAATTTGTGCGTGCGAGCCTTACTCTGAACGTAAGTCAAGGTTCTTTATAACGTAATACTTTGGTGTCTAGTACAACCTGTAGATGTAATTGTTTAACTAATAATATGAATATGAACACAGGGGATCTGAGGTATTTACGAACTTCAGTCAACTTCTCTTTCTATTTTTAGATCATCTAAATATTACAAACTTTTATGCTAGTGCCACTTTTTACGTTTTAATTTATGAAAAAAAAAGTGAATTTCCATATTTACGAATTCCTTGATGGGATTAGCAACACGAATGTTGCAGAACAGTTTTCCTTTTACCTATAAAGTATTTATTACCCTTTTTTAATTTAAATTTGGCGTACATGAATGGCTTATTTTGTTCCGAAGTGAAATAATATCCTAATACAATACAGTTAAAGTTTGGATGTAACACATCCAGGTGATCTCTGATAAAATCTAAGGAAATTTCGAATACTTCATCATTTGAACGCGTGTTCCCTAATAGCACTAGGAGTTTAGGGTTAGGGCACAAGTTTCTATTCTATATAAAAAAATAAAGTGTTAACATTACACAAATCAGATACATATTACTAGAATTATGTTTAAAATTTAAATATTGTGACAACGAAAAGTGATTTTAGGCACTTTTTATAATACAATGAATGTTTTCGGTTTTCTAAATATTATCTATGAAAACTGTCTACATTTAGAACCATAGAAAGTATGACTGAATGCGACTGATCTCAAAAAATGAATAGCCTTACCCACTGATAAGATCGAGAAGAAATATGTAAAAAAAGGAGTTGTTAATTTAATTTTGATATTAATTCAAGAGGCAAATTTATCTCAAAATCTAGCTAGAATTACGATATTGTGTATTTTAGTTACATAAACTTACTAATGAAAAACAAATATTATACTAGCAAACTGCGTGCGTTGGATAATATTATCCTCGTGAGGTGTATACGCGCTTTTTCATTACTATTTCATTTTTAAGGCATTGACGCTATTAACAATAGCATTCGTGAACAATGACTATGGTCATTGTTTTGAGCTTTAATTAGTACCATAATTATAATGTTAAGTATGTATAGGGTGTTAGTTAAATGGTATCACAAGCCGTAATCAGCCTCTGTTAACATAATGCATATAAATAGGTACTATGCAGCTATGGTGAAGTCAGGAATTTTATATCATGTTGTAGTGCGGTGGTCTGCATACCACGCAAGGATTCCGGGTTCGATTCATAGTCGGTACAATTTGAGTATCGATCTTTACTTAACTGACTCGGGTCTGGAATGGGCGGGTTGGTCATAGTCTACCGATTTTCCAAACCGTCGGTCAAATATATTTTACTAATAAATAAACCTCAGTGGCTAAGTGTTTTCTTTGCATGCACATTAAAATAACAGCAATGTCATAGGAATACTAGGATGTCGTAAAAGGCCACTAAAGTATAACTGTCAGAAGAAGATGGGTAGCAGCGTCTTCTTTTTGCCAAACTGCGATCGCCAACCCGTTTGCCAAGCATAGCGATGATAGCGATTATGGCGAAACCCTCCTTTTTGATAGGCCCGTATGCAGCAGACGACTGATATTTAGGCTGGTGGTAATAAGTAGGAATCTACATTATTTTAAAGTGTATAGGCATTGATATAAAATAGATCCATACACAATCAGCGTCAAGTGTCCCAACTAAAACTGCACCTTGACATAAGGGTGCATTTTTAGTAAAAAGCTACAACATGAAAAGTAAATATCCATACTAATTGCATGCCTACATGATTCGGCCGTGTTATAAAGTTGACACTGACATATAGTCATTGTCAAACAATCAAAATAATGATAGTTTAAGATGTCATTTTTGTACCGGATTTGGTATATAGTTCTTAATAATTAGGCATCCATGTGTATAGGCTATGGCCCCTAATTCAGCTTACTAAATCGTATCACAATCGTAATGAATTGCAGGTTTTTGACAGTTCTAGTACTCGTATCATATGGGCTAAATGTCAAAATCGCGCAATTCAATAACGATCGAAATAGCTGAATAAGGCCCATGATAGGCTGTGATGATTTGATTTGAATAATGTTCTGGTGTCAATTATCAGTGATCGCTAATAAGTTCCGAGAAAAATAGGCTGATGCTTTATCGGCGCGCTGCGCGATTAAGTCATCGATTTGATTTCAGTGAATCGATAATGTTCAACTTACGTAGTTCTTGTTAAAGTCCGATAATGTTGTTTTGCGTTATAATGTTTTAGATTGTTTAAGCAAAGACAGTGTTCGCCTTATACTATAGTCTAAGCATTTTTTTTAAATTGAGGATTTCTCTATACTAAGCCAATGAGACGCAGTTATGCCAATGACGGAGAGAATACACTGCTGCTAGTTTTCACCTGGCAGTATTCCTATAAAGTAAAGTAACAGCCTATAATAATCCCACTGCAGGGAAAAGGCCTCCATCATTAAATTTAGGTAACCACATCAATGATGGGTACTGGCATAATCACCACGCCTGCCATTTGCGGGTTGGTGATCACAAACCAGAGCAATGTTCGAAAAATTTTGTTGTTTGACCCGGGATCGAACCCAGGGCCCAGAGATCTTGGTATTTAAACCACTGGACCAACGGGGCGTTACCAGTAGGTACTCCTTAAGGCTGCTCTTTAAACAGCCATAGGAAGAGTAGAGCTGGTGCTATTATATAATATGACGGCACTACATGACAGTTTCGTAATATAGCTAGAGATTTAAATATTTAATCACTCAGTGCGTGCGGTACGTGCCAAACGCGGTAACGTCCTTGATCTTCAGCTGATTACGTCAGATTACGATCATTACGATTTTTTTTGTCTAATAAAACCGACAAGAGCAATGATATTAAACGTAGATCAATTGCAACAAGTGGAAATAAAAGGCTGAGGTTCGCATTGTGTGGTCATTGTGAGATTTGAGTGCTCAAAGTATAATTATGATATCATTTGATACTAATATGTAGAAAAAAAATAGTAAATTTTTGGGGTTCCGTCTCTCAAAAGAAAAAAATGGAACCTTAGGATCACTTTGTTGCCCGTCCGTCAGTGTGTCTCAAGCAGGACCGTTCGTATCTACAAACGGTTAATACCTATTAAGGTGCATTTAAAACTGTATACTTAGATCTACAGTCTCTTGAAGCTCTGAACAAATAAAACTTAATTTAAAAAAGAAATGCGGCTATTCATGTCGAAAAAACGAAAAGATAGGTAACTAAGTACGAACGTATATTTCGTGTTAAGTGTTTAAGAGAATCAAATTTATAAGACCTTATAACCTGTACCCATTTTCCGTTAACACAGAACTGTAAAATTTGGCGAAGAATACCGTCTTATACTACAACTATTGTTAACAATCTGAAAATTGTACAACTAAATCACCGAAAATACAGTATGGTTTTAAAGTACGTAATCAATAATCGGGGTTTGTGGAATTCTTAAAAGGGCAAATAGCTTCCTACTCGCCACATTTGAAGACGTTTGGCGATTGCAATTTGGCCAATGCTGGAGTTATGACGCCGTTGGCCATCTACTTCTGGAAGTCCAACGTTAATAAAAAAAATATTCAACAAACACTTACATAATAGGTACGCAGTCAGCTCTGCTCTCATAAAAGGTTATTCTGTGCTATAAGAGACAGGCTCCTCCAAAAATTTTACATAATCATAAATTGGACGTTGAAAAATTCAAGAACCTTTTTATTTGTTTACAGTACCATTTCAAAATGAACAACATACCAGTTGTGGCTTCGATTGCGCCTGTGGGACCGAAGCCGGCCCAGATTACATGTCCTTCATGCCAAGCGATGGTGCAATCCAGGGTAGAGCGCAAGTCTACCACCAAAACACACATGATTGCATTGGCTCTGTGTCTTTGTTTGTAAGTATTAGCACATTAACATAAAGCACCGCGCCCGGTATGCATGGGTTTTGGTATTGGCTCTCTTTTCCGCATTTAGTAGGGGGATCGGGGCGGTTAGTCCAACCATTCCAACTCCTTCCAGAAGCATAGAAGTCTCTTGAGACGCTCGCAGGCTTCTGAAAGGGAACTCGGAGTGCTGAGGATAGTTGCCCAATAGGTAGGAACCCCTGTGCATTCCATGATCACACGGGCAGCCGATTCCGCCTGTTCCAGGCAGCCTCTACATAGAGGGCTATCTGAGGCATTGATAGTGAAGAGGTGTTTATTTAGGGGGATTGTATCCAATGATTCCACTACTCTTCGAAGGTCGTTCTTGTTTACGGTGATTAAATTGTGAGTCAGACATCATTGATATTAGCCCAGCGGTCGATGTGCTTGACTAGGGTCTGGTGTCACAGCCACGATATGCAGGATGCGGGGTCGATTCCTGCCTGTTAAAAGAGAAATCCAGTTTAAATACTGATGTTATAATTGCAATTAAATTGCTAAATATCATAGAAAGTGACTTTAAGGCTTCTTTGCACGATTCACGGTGCCGAACTAGGTATATTTTATTAGATAGTTTCTGCTTTGCGTGTCTGTGCGTGGGTACTACTGTTGTTCCATATTGTTTAGGGGTAGGGCCGGGTGTTCTGTAACACGCATCAAATATATATTATTTAAAATAGGTTATCTGTCCCAATGAACAAGTTTAAGTCAGTAAAGTATATTTTTTAGATTATTTGAAATTCTTTTGTTTAGTTTTGTACTGTTTGATTGTGGTGTGAAAAAATATAATAATATCTTATTATATTATTACCGAGAAAAAAACAAGGATTAGTAAGCTAAGCACAGGGAAAATACCTATTGGTAAATTACAAAATAGATAAGCTTGCTAAGGTTAGATAACGCTATCAAAATACATGGTATCATACTTAACTATATTTTGGTCATATTTAATTGTTTAAATAAACAACGCTAACGTAATTTGTTGAACGATATTTTTGTCGTCAAAAGTCAAATATTTATTTTTCTTTTAAAAACTCTTAATTGTAGGTTCTACATAAGTTAAGGTTTTTTTCTTCAGCTTTGATAAAACGACAATAATTATTATAACTGATGTATTCAACGCTGTAGTTATAAATAAGTAATATTTCTGAATGTGGAGAAGTCAAGAGAGAGTTTCTATACTTATTTGTATTGTAATTTCTCATTTTTATCAACTTCCAATTATTTGACTAATGAGTATTACTTTATTTAACTAAAAATAACTTATTAACTATTAATATCACCTCCAAGTTTACAAAATTAACAAGTATTTAATTTTTTATGCGCTCATTATACCCTGAATTAAGCCGAGACTAGCATTGACCCTGGTCAATTTCCTAATAACACTTACTATTGTTTCAATGACTTAAAAAAAAGTAAACACTCCGCTGAGTCATTGTAGCCGCGTCCGCTTGAACTGGCCTTGGTCTTAGACGAGTATCAATGACCATGGTGTAAAATCACGAATAAAATATCACCTTATAAACTACATTCATTCATTACATTCAAGTTTAGCCTAAGCGAAACCATTATAAATGCCAAGTAAACCAAACTTGAGGCGTAATAAATATCAGCAAAATATATAGGAATATCACACAAAAACTACTACTTACCTTTTTGAGTCTATATTTATGTATACTGCGTATTCACCAAACTTTTGGTTTAATTCAATTATAGAATAATGGATTTATTCTGTTCTCTTTCTTATTAATTTGTTAAAGGCAAAAAAGTGAAAACCTGGCATGATGAGCGCAGCGTTGAATACAATTATTTTTATATGTCGTAATCACATTAAACACATTCTATTTCAGATGTTGGTGCTGCGTGTGTGTGCCATACTGTATGGATTCCTGTCAGAACGCCGACCACTACTGTCCTAACTGCAACGCTTATCTCGGGACATACCAGAGTTAAAGTTTAATAACTGCTGAATATCTTGATCTTGCGTCTAAACGTCTTAGCATTCAAGTTAAAGTTACGACGCTGCCATTAATGTATTAGTGTAAGAATTTTGGTTGTCTTAGTTCCTGTCCGTTAAACTAAACGATCAATAACATTAAAAATGTCGACTGCCGGGTATAAGAAATTGTCTGTTTGGATTAAATAGGAGCTAATCTGACTCAAAATAACTCAAATTGACTTAAATTTGCTATATTTTATATGTGACTAACTCTATAGCATAACACAAAGCAACAAAAGTTTGCTACAGTCGTAAAGCCCCTATAAGTGTAATCTTATGCCAAGCGAGTGCAGTTTTTTTTAAATGGATGCGGTTATGTCATATGAAAATCGCGTAAATTACGTAAAATTTTGTGAATTTCAAAAGTGATTTAACATTAGATCTGACGTGTATTGGCTTTAAATCTTAATATGATAAGCCACTACACGTCAGATTACTTATATTATAAGTCATTTGCCACTCGGGGTAATACTTAATTCAACTGTGCGTAGACTGTTTAGTGTAGTTGAAGCGTAGTTTACTGTATGTTTTTAAACTAAACAGCATACCAAACGACTTCTTAAGAATTTAACCGGATATCGTTACGATCCAGTGTCGGATGTTTTTCATTGGAATGCGCCATTGTGTAACTTGTGTTTAAAGTTATGTCTATAGATGTTTTGCTTTGTCATTGGAAGCCAGATTGCTAAGCTAGTGCGTGCTAGGTCAGTCGCCAAGTTAATTTAACGGTGAGGCCACAGGTTCTCTTAAAATACCCACTTAAAAGAAAGGGACGCATGATCAATTTACTAGTAAATCGCCAAAAAACAGCTAAAACTTTAGAGCGACATAGAACAATTTAATATTATAATTTTTATAAATGTTTTCATCAATTATCATTTACCTAATAAAAGCCATATGCTTAAGATCAACTTTAGTAATAAGTCTCTACTTTGTTGTAATTATAAATCTATGCCATTATGAATTGACTTGAGTCGTTTTACTATTAAAAGTAGTTCACTTAAGTTTTAACCTGTTTTAACCGTCGTGTCCAACAACGTCAACAACTTTGTTCAAATTTAAAAGTGGTGTCGTTTTCAACTAAAAAAAAATTGGGTACATTTTCAAGTTGGCAATCTTTTTTTGTCCCATTCCTAGCCACGGACTAGGAACGCTAGCTAGGACTTTGATATGAAATGTGGATAGCTTATACATAAAGATTGTCAACAGATTCCTTGCACTTTGCGGGTCACAGTAGAAGTTTTATTTTAAAAACGTTTGCGTGATGACTGCCGTGGCTGTTGAAAAAGTTTAGCCAGTGAACAGGGCCCCAATTCTGCTAATTTAGAAATGGTTCAATAGAATCGTAATGGCATCGCAATCGTATATTTTGACATTACAACCATATTAAATGTGTCAAAATATACAATTGCGATGCAATGCGATTCTATTGAGCCATTTCTAAATTAGCGGAATTGGGGGCCTGGTCTTTTGTATGTGTGACCACAGTATGTATGTGTGTTTTAATTATGAATAAAAAATGATTTGGCACAAAGATGAGACTGTCGTAAAAAAACATTATACGAGTACGAATGCTTTTATCTTAGTAAACTTTTTCATTTGTTTTCGTTTGCAAAAATGATTCGTTATTGCTAACAGGTTCGAATCAGGTCAATTTAATTAGATATTCCAATTTTAGCTTTATAATACTTTTAAAATTATTCGTATTTTTATCAACGATAGAGTTACTTAAAGTATTATTTTTAAATGTAATTATTTAAATAACTTCTTTTTTATACGATTAGTTATGTTGGTACTGTAACGTATCAGACTTAACATTTTGGTTGCAAAGTCAAACCTTTTTTAATATTTAAGGATTACCCCAGTGTTTGTTTATCGAAATGTGTTGTTGTAAAAATGTAATGCATTTTTTTCACTTTAAATACTATGTACCTTACCAATAAGAATAATTGTGTTACGCGAATTTTAATTCAATAATTAAATTCTTAAAATCATATCAATTCAAATAATTTAACGTTTTGTACTCTTTTGATAAACTTTTTGCTATTTTTACTATAATTATAATAAAAAAATAAACTAAACGTTTCTTCTATTATTTCCTGTACCGTAAAATTAAAAAAAATGAATTTCACTAATAAATAAAAAATGTCGTGTCGGGTAGTGCCAGCACATTAGAAAAATAGTACCATTTCTTCTCTTGCAGAGGAAATACAAGGGCCGTTTTTCCATACAAACGTAGTCCCCTGTTTCCTCCCTGGATAAAGCCAGTAGAGCAATAATTTATATTTAAAAAATCTATGGCTACTATTAGCATGTTTCTATGTTTTCTGTTTTTTCATAAATTAATTAATAAAAAAGATATGAGCCCTCAAAAATCGAACAAAATCCCTAGATTTTACGCTGTATTCAAACATCCAGAAAACAAATTTGACAAAATTTTTGAAAAAAGGAAAATATACGAACACTGCCAAAGCCTTTCTTTAATTTTTAATTTAAAAAGTATTTAAATTGGTCTAGTTTTGGACAAGTAATCGGGGGACTACAAAACGTTGATTTAGTGCGTTTTTAGTAGGTATTTTCGGTCCAAGAAGCAGTTGTCTCTTTAGGATGAGTGTGCGTGTATGGTGGAGCGTAAGGTATTTGGAGTTATGTAATTGCGGAGACAATCAAACACGATCAAGTTTCAAGACACACTGATTTATTAATTATAAAATATTGTACAAGGTTGAGTCGTCTGTGACGCACGTTTGGTTTATTGACCTAGTTAGGGTGCACTCAACTGTACCTATGCACCTACATAATTTCCCCCTTTTTTTTAAAAAAAAATACATTGTAATGTTTATTAACTATCGTACATAAAATAATAAAATTAGGAATTAAATGTAAAGTAAATGTAAAAAAAGGAAAAAATATATATGTATGTCATAACATTAACAAGAAACGTGGTAAACAAAAACGAAAATAAATTATAGTGTTAAAATACAAAGTAGGTTTTATAACTTTAATGTGGCTGCATTTTGCCTATAGTGCAAAACGAACCACTGGTCGTACGATCCTACCTGACCGAGTTTTTGTTGCTGACGCAGTTTTTTCCGTCGATTTCATTTGGCCTGGTTTAGAAATTATGCCTGAAGATGTAGTTGCATTTTTAATGCATATTGAAGGGTCAATCGCTTGATCATTGCGTAATATAAATGCGGGTTTTAATCTATCTATTGAGATTACCACTGTTTTGTTCTTAACTTCCAGTTTGTAGAATTTACTGTGTTTTTCTAAAACTTTGTAAGGACCTTCATATGGTGACGTCAAAGGTTTTTTTACTGCGTCGGTTCGTACGAAAACATAGTCGCATGATGCCATATCGGGATGAATGTATGATCTGTGTTTTCCGTGATGATCGCATTTCAATGGCGTTGCATTTTCCATAGCTCTTATCAAATCGCTCGTGTAGCTTTCTGGGGATTTATCTAGCTTTTTCTGCTCGAAAAATACTCCTGGAATGCGAATGTTGGTTCCGTACAGCATTTGTGCAGGGCTTACTTTGTCATCAGCTCGAATCGCGGCTCTTAAACCGAGTAGGACTATTGGCAATTCTGTACTCCACTGTGTTGTGTTACCACGGGCTATGATAGCGGCTTTCATCGTTCTGTGCCATCTTTCTATCATTCCGTTGGCTTGTGGGTGATAACTCGTAGTCCGTATTTTCTTGATACCCAATAGTTTATTAAGGGAGATGAATAGATCTGACTCAAATTGTCTGCCTTGATCTGTCGAAATTGTGGCTGGACAGCCGAAACGAGAGATCCATGTGGTTACGAATGCTTTCGCGACTGTCTGTGCTGTTATTTCTGATACTGGAACAGCTTCTGGCCATCGTGTTGCTCTGTCTATCATGGTAATGATGTATCTATTGCTGTTTGATTCTGGAAGCGGGCCGACGATGTCCATGTGTACGTGCTCTAAACGTGTTGTGGGGGCAAACGTACCAATGGATGACATATTGTGTCGCAATACTTTGCTTTTCTGACACGCGACACATGTTTTAGCCCATTGACCGATATCTGCGTTCATGTTCGGCCAAAAATAATGTTTTGTGATGAGTTTACGGGTTGATCTTACACCTGCATGTGTTACGTTGTGCATAATATCGAATATGTCTTTACGTAATTTCTTCGGTACGTATGGACGTAAGTTTTCTGTAGTATTATCACAGTACAGGTTTTTATTATCTCCGAGGCTAATTATCTTGAATTTCTTGTTGTTTTTATCTAACAATTGTTTTAGTTCGGGCTCATATTGCGTCTTTGCTAACTCATTCCAATCCACGGGTGAAGGACAATCTATTTGTGCTATTCTTGATAATGCATCGGCGACGGGGTTCAAGTTACCGGCAAGGTGTCTTATATCCGTAGTAAATTGTGCGATATATTGTAGATGACGAGTTCGCCTTGGGTCGACGACCTTTTTACTCGTGACGTTTGTTTTCGTTGTGAATGCGTGACATAATGGTTTGTGATCCGTATAAACGATCAATTCTCTTCCTTCAATGTATGGTTGAAAATGTGTCATCGCCATGTATACTGCTAGTAGCTCACGATCATATGTACTGTACTTGGATTGCGCTTCCGACAAGCCCTTGGAGAAGAATGACAATGGTTTCCAAGTGTTATTTTCATATTGTTGTAGGACCGCTCCCACGCAGGTCTGTGAGGCGTCTGTCATTAAGGATAGTGGGGCAGCGCTTGAAGGGGAAGTCAATGTAACGGCGTTTTTTAAACTTTCCTTACATTGATTGAATGCTTCTATAGCTTCTGGTGTCCACTGGATTTTGGTGTTATCCTTTTTCTTCGAACTGCTAAGATATGTGTTTAGATGTGCTTGGTATTTGGCAGCTTTAGGTATATGATTTCTGTAGAAGTTGATCATACCTAGAAAGCGTCTGAGCTCCTGGACGGTTTCAGGTTTCGGATAATTGTTGATCGCTTCTGTTTTTTCAGTTGTTGGTCTAATTCCTTCCGGTGTGATTATATATCCGAGGAATTCTATTTCTGATCGACCAAACTCGCATTTTGATTGATTTATTGTTATGCCGTTCTCGTTCAACCTTTTGAATACTTCATTGAGGTGGCATTTGTGTTCTTCCTTGGATCTTGATCCTATCAGAATATCGTCGACGTATGCAAAAATGAAGTCTAGGCCGGATAGTACCGAATTAATAAATCTGACGAAGGTTTGGCCTGAATTGCGCAATCCAAATGGCATTCTAGGAAATTCGAATAAGCCAAATGGAGTAATTACAGCAGTTTTCTCGACTTCTTGTACAGGGATTTGGTTGTACGCCCTCTGGATATCAATTCGTGAATATATTACTGTTCCCGGTAATATATATGAAAAATCTGTCACTCTAGGTATAGGGTATCTATCTGGGACGGTTATTGCGTTCAATCTCCTGTAGTCGCCACATAATCGTAAGTCACCGTTTTTTTTCTTAACGACGTGAAGTGGGCTGGCCCAAGGACTTTTAGACGGTCTGCATAATCCAGCCTCCAACATGTGTTCAATTTCTTTCTTTACAAGTTGATATAAATCCGTTGGTAGCGGGCGACATTTTGAATAAACTGGATGTCCTTGTGTTATTATTTGGTGTTTAACATCATGTTTTGGTTCAATGAGGCCGTTCAGTGGTTTGGTGATGTTGGTATATTTTTCTAATAGGTCAGCGAATGGATCAGCCAACTTGATGGTTGTCAATGTTGGTAAGCTTGATTGAATGATTTTTCCTTGTGACAAAAGTCCTGTTTTTCGATCAATTAGTTTTTTGTTTCGCACATCCACCAGAATATTATGATGTTCTAGAAAATCGGCCCCAAGTATAGGTTGCGTAATGTCTGCGACAACAAATGTCCATCGGTACGGTCGTCTCGTATTCAGGTCTAATGTCAGCGTTTTCTCGCCATATGTTTTTATTTCGGTTCCGTTTGCGGCGTATAATTTGTATGTGGAGGTTTGTATACGATTTGCTCCACTTTTAGGAAGAACGGAGATGTTAGCGCCGGTATCTACCAGAAATCGAAACCCACTTTTTCGGTCGGTTACGCAAAGGCGGTTAGGTGGGAGTATAGCGCTGACGACCGCCTCGGTCAACGCTAAATCTATTTTTCCGACGGCCTTTTCCAGTTGCATGGCTTTTCGCAATTACGGGCTCTATTTCTGAAACGCAGGTGGTACTTGCACAGCCATTTCGGGTTGTCAGGTGTTATTCTTGTGCGTGACTGCGATCTTGAACGGCTTCGATGTCTATTGTTGAAGTTGGGACTGTCGATGCCACTGACTTGAGCTCGAAGTGCAGCTACTTCCAAGGAAAGTTTACTCACTTGTGACAGCAGTTCTAACATAATCGGAGATTGGTCATTGGATACAGTGCAAATTTCTCCTCTGTTATTTTCAATAATTTTGTCCGCGATGCCGGCGAGGTTGTCGAGATTTTGATCTTGGCTGACAGTGAGTACGGCGCGAACGTGTGTTGGTAGTCTTGACGTCCATAAATTTAATAGTGTTTTGTCAGGAACATTTGTGTTTTTGGCGAGTTCCCTCATGCGTCGTAGTAGTTGTGACGGCTTTTGATCACCGAGCTCCATTTCGCCGATCAATTTCTGGAATTGTCGCTCTTCTGACTCTTCGTACACTGATAGCAATCTAGATTTTAATGTGATGTATTTGTCAGTGCTCGGAGGTGAAATTAAAATGTCGGAAATTTGACGTATCGCTTCCTTTCCGAGTTTGGATACAACCATGCTGTATTTGACGTCATCACCTTGTTTCTGTGGCGCCATCACCGTTTCAAATTGGGCGAACCATATTCTAGGCATCTCGGTCCAAAACTCCGGTATTTTTGACGATACTGTAACCGCTGCTAGCTCACTATTTGATGTGTAGCCGCCGTTGCTAGCTCCAGCAGTAGAAGCTCCACAGTTAAACATGACCGTGGGATCGTTTATTCCTCCAAGACTCATGTTTCAGTGACTATGTGCCTCTTGAAGATTCTATGGCGATTCCGCTTGTGAGAGACCAGTAGAATCGTGCAGTGCAGTCACCGAGCGATGAGTTTTTCAGTCGGGGTCACCACTTTAGGATGAGTGTGCGTGTATGGTGGAGCGTAAGGTATTTGGAGTTATGTAATTGCGGAGACAATCAAACACGATCAAGTTTCAAGACACACTGATTTATTAATTATAAAATATTGTACAAGGTTGAGTCGTCTGTGACGCACGTTTGGTTTATTGACCTAGTTAGGGTGCACTCAACTGTACCTATGCACCTACATCTCTATCACACTCTGCGGTGAAGGCGTTTGGCACTGCGCGACAGCAATAGATTTTACAAATACCTATTTTTCAATTCTCTCGCCCGTAGTGTTTCCTCTAAAGGGCGACACCCCGAATAAGTACTTACTGCCAAAATAAAACGAGTTCTTAGTAGCGTCTTCTCTCCACCATCGGCCAAAGAGTAATTGCCAACCAGCCTGCCAAGCGTGGCTACTCTGCCAATTCTATATGCTAGTGATAATGATGATTAATCGTTAATAATAGCGTCAATGTACCACATCTTATCGTTTGTTCAAGTGTTAAACTTCCATGAATACCACTATCTGAATAATGTGATTACAACTGAAAGTACTCTGAGAGCGTAATCTTTGCAATCAAACATTTTCATATTAGTAGGAATATGGAAAATAAAATTTCTCAAATATAAATTTCGACTGCCTAAGATGGGACTTGAATCCACAATCTACCGCACACCGTTACTGATTGCTCTGACTACTGAGCTTACCCAGACATTGTTTGTATCGACGATTATATTCAAGGCCTTACGTTGAAAACCAGTTATGTTATTTTTTTTGGTAGAACGGCCAACATTTAAAAGACGTTTATATAAAATACTAGCTGACCCGGCAAACGTTGTTTTGCCATAAAAATGTTTAAATTACTAAAATAGCTATTAAAAAATAGGGATTGGTGATAAAAGGGTAAAAATTTAGGGGTGTATGTATTTTTAGGGCCACATTATAGAAAAATAAAAACTAAAAAATTTGTCCAAAAATTAAAAAAATATATATCCTATCCCTACCCTACCCCTACCCTACCCCTACCCTACTCCTACCCTACCCCTACCCTACCCCTACCCTACTCCTACCCTACTCCTACCCTACTCCTACCCTACTCCTACCCTACTCCTACCCTACTCCTACCCTACTCCTACCCTACTCCTACCCTACTCCTACCCTACTCCTACCCTACCCCTAGCCTAAACCCTTCCCTACTCCTACCCTACCCTTACAAAAAAGACGATAATTGATCAGTTATCGAGTGGGATGAAACATGATTAAATTACTGAAATGGCTATCAAAAAATAGGGGTTAGTGATAAAAAAGTGAAAATTTAGGGGTGCATGTATTTTTAATGCCACAATAAAAAAAAAAAAAAACAATTCCAAAAATTAAAAAAAATATATTAAGGGTGGACAACCCTTATCACTAAGGGGTATGAAAAATAGATGTTGGCAGATTCTCAGACCTACTCAATATGCTCACAAAATTTCATGAGAATCGGTCAAGCTGTTTTGGAGGAGTACGGGAACGAACATTGTGACACGAGAATTTTATATATAAGATATATTTATCTAGTATATTTCAGTAAACTTCAGTAATTTAACTGTTTAAAAAACAGTTTAAAAAATACTAAGATTTGAAATATTTAAAATGTCTTCTTCAGTAACAGTGAAATGAATGTCAGTGAAACCATTCAACTGTATTACCTAGTTAATGAATTTTATAGTTTATTTCCTATAACTACGTACAGGGCTGATAATAATGTTAAGTTGCTCCTTTTTGTCGTATATCAACAAAAACCTTTTAGTAAAGTCAAGTTTAATTTTCCAATATAACTCTTTAAATTTTTTAAAGGTTTTAAATAACATACCATGCGTTGCGTTGCGGTGCGTTGCATGGCCTCAGGACTGTGTCCAGCTGCCCTAGACAAGTTGCTTTCTAATAACCTATACGCTTGAAGAATCGATAGCAAATGTATGAAAATTACATTAGTTAGCGTACGATCGATCGCTTCGTAAGCTAATGTCATTTTCATACAATTGTTATGTATTTGTCGATCGTAACTTGTAGAAAGAAAGTAACTTGTCTAAGGCCCAAGATGCAGTGCCGACTCGTCGTCATTCCTAGACGAGCAGTATAATGGCGCTTGGACGAAAGTATGGTGCTGACTGAATTCTGAATTGAATAACGTCATTTTATTAATTGTGGCGGTGGCAGTGTGGACAGACAAGATGAAGCTTAAATCTTCATAGTTAATGCTGACAGTAGATATGGTCAGTAATGCATTCTGCCTTCGAACCAGAATTAATTCGATTGCTCTCAGCGCGCTTTGGAGCAAGTTCGGGAAACATGGACCAAGTTTATAGCTAACACACTTAACATCTTGCTCTGTTTCAGAACTGTAGTTAGGACGTGTGATCAAACTATTGCTAACTTAAATGTTGGAACAAATATTTTTATATGTATTAACAGCGAAAATAAATCAAATACTTTCAGTGACGTAACAGTACACAGTCATTATCTTAGCCAAACGATGTCACTGCTGGACGCAAGTTTCCCATAATGATCTCCACCGCAATTGCATCCAGCGACTATGCGACCATTACCAGATCGTCGGTCAAAAAGTAGGGGGCCTCCTGACAGATGGGGTCCAGTGCGCGGTCGCCAATCTAGACTGTTTTCTTACTCTGTGCACTGCCAACTGCCACTTCAGCTCAGCAATAATCTACGAGCGATGTCGGTTATCTTAGTTCTCTTACAGATTTCCTCATTGCTGATTCAATTGCGTAGGCAAATACTTAATTAGTAAAATAGCTAATGTAATCTTAAAGTACACACTATACACTATTGTCCAGTATATTTGAACTGATTTGTTTATCTTGTTACTATAGATAAGATAGGTAATACTCAAGATCTTTACATAAAATCCTTATTGCTTACGTCCTGCTTATGTATTACTACTTCAATTCGACACACAAAAATAGAAGGTATTTTAATTCAATGCGTACTTATTTTTTTCGTTGTGATCGTTCCAGCGACTCATAACCCTCAATGTTTTGCATTGGTTTTAATTTGAATTTTACTTTATCGTTTTTTAATGTCGGATTAATGCTGTAAGATAGATAACGTATACTTATTATTTAATTGCATTTTGAAAAATATTAATAACAAGATTGAGTTCTTAATAATAAAATAGGTAGTGCATAACATAGTTTCTAATCAAACTCCGTAATCAGCTGTTTTAATAATAATCATTTTCGAGTGCATACTTACGAGCCATAAAGTGTACTTTAACTTTATCCATTTAGTGTACAACCTAGATTATGTATTTATTTTGATATGAGCAGTAGTACAGTTTCAATTAAAGTGATGAAGTTAATAATAACTATAGATAACAATATCTCAATGAAGAAAATTTTTAATTACACTAAAATAAGCATTCATGTTTTAAAAGGATACTTTAACTGTTTATCTAAGAGTTTTTATCAGCATTATTTAAACTTTTAACAGAACCAAGCTTATGAGACCTACATTTTGGTATGAGATATGAGAGTCGACTTAGTCTTAAAGTTGTAAAATAATAAACAAGACAAGAATTTACTAGAATAGTTGTGTCTTATAATGCCGTCAATACCTGAAATTTAAAATCACCTTCCAAATTTTTATGCAACAATATAAGATACAAAAAACAAATGACGTATTTTTCTTTTAGTATAGCCCAGTACAAAAATGTCAAGATAAAGCACATAGGAAATGTCCGCCAAAAATCTAAAATTTTTGATACGGCTTCCTCGCAACACTTTTTTTACGCGATGCGCATCTCATTCATTAATTGCGATACTATTCATATGTTGTTGATTTTCCCTTTTTACCTTCACAGGCTTTTGGATCCTAAAAATTTAAACCTAAGTTCCAAAAAATATTTTTGGGTGTAAATTTGACCTACATTTTTAACTTCAGAAATGGACTCTAAATACGATTATTAACGCCTATAAAAACATTGGAAGGTAATGAAAAAGTCATCCTGTGAGGTTAATACGTTTTAAGTATGTAATTGTTCTTAATCTGCAGTTCCTATTATAGATATTGGCAAGTTTTGTTTTAACATAGCAGTCTGCTTTTATTTTAGGCTTAAGTGATATCCCTACAGGAATAAATTCCAATTTTTGCTTTACCCATTTACACGGTAAAATATGGTATCTCTTACAACCGCGGCGGAGGTGAGACAAACACATTTATGTGCGGAAACACTTACGAGTTTATTGCGGGTCCCAACGTTTGCCTTGTGTATCGTAAATGGGATGCTCTGTGGTACGGATTTCAATATTTTTATGGCACAACAAAACACTATGACGGTATTATTCTATGTAAACTTTGTATGTAAATATTTGTTTTAAAAATGTATATCGCTTAGCTATTGATTTCAATCTAGATAGATATATTTAGTGATATTGTAGGTACGGTCAGCCAAAGTGGTGTACCAGTTTTGTCAAAATTTAATGTGTTAGTAAAATAGCGATAAGCTTGAACTCATAAATAATAAATAAATAAATAATAAATAAATATATTAGACATGCCTCACTGGGCCACACAGAGCCATCTAGTCCCAAATTAAGGTACTATTAAGTACCCTGTCGTATGGGGTACTAGACAACCGATAAACTTAGTTATATACTATTCTTTTTGTAAGTATATACTTATAATACATAGAAAACACCCAGACCAGTACAAACTTAATGTCGTTTTAACAATGAAAGAGGTTCACAGTTATGGTATTAGTAGCTGTCAGAATATTTTTGCATTGAAAATTAAACCCTGTTGTTTTATGACTCAAGAATGATTTTCAAGCTTAGAGTGATAGACCACTTTTCCAACCGTACCACCAGTGCTGGAACTGACATTTTGAACTATTTCAGATAGCCGATAAGTAATGTGGAGACCGATTTTTACCATTACAAATATATAATGCTGGAAAACGTGCCCCGCTTCATCGTCTTATGAAGTCCTATAATACATATTTCTCAGATGTCGATTTGTTTAAACTTGCACCAACGGCATTTAAAAAACAAGTAAAACCTAAACTAGATGAAATGAATTATATAACTATCAATGCGTCTTGATTATAATGACTTAAATTTTGGACTGCTTTGAGTAACTGTAAGTACGAGTATCATCTAGTACCAACAGTTGCTCTAGATAATTTGAAAAAGAAAAAGATTCATAAATTTGAAATTTGACTCCGTCATTATCTATTATTTTTTTTATCTTCCTTTAACTTGTTTATTTAAATAATTTCATTGAAACCTACATAATTTCTATAAGTATTATTCAATAAGTTAGTATAAAAACAGAGGCAATACATATATGTTTATGAGTAAGAAGGGGATAATAGTGCTGGTTGTACAATAAGTAATGTTGATGTAACATAGTTTGTAATCTTGATTGTACAATAGCTTATTGTCCTGAATAAATAAAAATAAAATAAATATAATATAATATAGGAATTACAAGTTTATTACTGCTGTGCAAAATGTAGTTAGAGAAAGGTTATCAACGTGTATTTAACTTACTTCTTACTAACAATCCTTCATTTCAGTGTCTAGTATTTGCTTAATAAACTAGTATTTAAGAAAACATTTTTATTCTGTCAGTCCAGTGTTTTTTGTAGCAGAAAATGTCAGTCTGAATTTAGAACCTGAACGAAACAAACGTTCCCATAGAATTGCATAGATCTAAAACAGCGCGTGGCATTTGATGAACAGCCGACTGCAGTGTGGCGAGCGGTATTTTTGAAGTTATTTCCTAAATTGAATTCAGCAAGTTCGGAGCGCGCCAGCGAGAGATAGAATCGATCTGATAAGCTTCGTCATCCACCAAAAGAAGTTTATCTAAAACATAAATTTAAAATTTAAAAACGCAAATTTATTAAACTAGAAATTTACTTTATACTCCAAGGTTAAGCTGGTGTCAGAGTTTTTCAAGCCGCGTATAACAGGCTTCTAATGTAAGCTGTTTCCTAGATTGCCATTTTACGATGGAAAAGGAAACCAACTACTTAACATGCTTTCAAAAACACGAGGACCTACCCACGTCTTTAAGAAGCCAGACAATTAAGAAAATGTGGGCAACATCCCTTATATTTATTCGACCCCTAAGTAATTACGTATTTATCAGACTTAGACCCGAGTTCACCAATATTTAAACAGCTGGTAAACATAGATTGACGATTAATTTGACACAAAAACGCTGTTTAAATTTTAACCGTCTGTTGGTGAACTCTACCCTTAAGTAAGTATTTAAAACACTTGTTTTGAGGAAATCAGAAATAACGAAGGTAATACCACAAATACCCTAAACCGTGAAAATATAGAAAAATACTTTTATGTTACACTAGCTATTGCCCGCGGCTTCAATCGCGGACCTTGAAAATTGCGGAATGCTCCATACAAACTTCAACCCCAAATTTTAGGGAAGTGGGTGTTTGGAAAGAGACAAAAAGTAGCCTATTTCACTTTCCATCCCTTCAACTATCTCCAATCAAAAAATCACGTCAATCCGTCGCTCCGTTTTGCCGTGAAAGACGGTCAAACAAACGAACACACACACTTTCCCATTTATAATATTAAGAATGGATTAACTCGTCCGGAAAACAAACTCGAGACATCGTAGCAGGCGACACCTTAAAAACCGATGTGTATGGTAAGGCAGTCGTGAAAAAATATTTCCCTTACGTAGTGAGTATACTACCACACTACTACATCAACTGGGTGAACTGCGCTCATAGAGCTTTGATCACGATGAATGTTGTATTTAACCTATAGGGCTTAGGAAGGCTAAATGTTCTTATGCCTTATTGATCAAGATCAAGACGTGTGCAGTGATTAGTGCGAGCGCTGCGAGTGATTGCCTGCCGTCCGATCCGGGGCACGGACTAAGCAAACGTATTAGTGCATCAGTGCTCAATACCTGTGAGTCGCAGTTGTAAACCAATCCATAATTTGTAACTTTGGATATTGAGGAATTGTCCACAAATATACCTACTTTTTATCATCAGCACATATTACTCCACTGACTGGATAGGCTTGTCCAGAAATAGGAGTTTACAATAACCGATCCCTGATTTTTAATTTTGGATATTGAGGAATTTTCCATAAATATACTTTTTATCGTCAGCACACATTGGTCCACTGAGTGGATAGGCCTGTTCAGAAATTGGAGTTTGCCATAATTACTACGCTTTTTATATGATTTGGCCATCGCCAACGCTTTAGAGGTGAGATAGGTACTGCCTGCCTACAAATCTCGTAAAATTACAATGTTTTACATGGTTTTCTTCTTACGAGAACTATAGGAAAAGAGGGACTGGTGTTATTATAGTTTTTTAGCGGCACCACAGTCGTGTAGTTATTATATTACTCACTACTTACTTTGTAGTGCTTTAAGTACCGGGTCAAGATCTCGGGGTCCTCGGTTCGATCCCCGGGTCAGGCAATAACATTTCGAATTTCGAACATTGCTCTGATTTTGCGATCATCTAACCTCATTTGGTGAGCATGATGATTAGACCTATACCCATCATTGCTCTGGTAACTTGAATTATATATTATCGTCAGTGGGATGATTATAGGCTGATAATTTATACACTTATAATAAACAATCTTCACTTCAACTTAAGAGGTTGATGAATACGGATGTTAAAAGGTATATTGCTAGATCTATGTAGTTACATGAGTGGTCAGGTTACATGAGGGTTCTTATCAAATTAATGAAAGGGCTATTACTAATTGATTTGGAGAGGTGATTGGGAGTATGACGCATTTATAGGATTAACAACAACTTAGTTAAATAAATAAATAAATATTTAAGACATGCCACACTGGGCCACACAGAGCCATCTAGTCCCAAATTAAGCTACTATTAAGTACCGTGTCGTATGGGGTACTAGACAACCGATAAACTTACATAAATACTTTTTTTTTTGTAAATACATACTTATAATACATAGAAAACACCCAGACCAGTACAAACAGACATGTTCATGCACACAAATATTTGTACTGTGCGGGGATCGAACCCGTGACCCATGGCTCAGAAGCAGCGTTTACTACCGCTGATCCTAATGGTTGTCTAAAGTTCATCAATACTATTATGTATCTTTAAATGTTTGACTAATAAATATTGGTTTTTCTTAACTCTACCATTCGTAGGTTTGTTGATTCCTATATTATGATATCCATGATACATAAACTCATCATCAGCCTTAATAATCCATAGGCATTGGACAGGGGCTTTACAAACCACACGCTACTGATTACGATCTTGGTTTACTGTCATCTAAATTTTACCAAGCCACCTTGGGAAGATCATCGCTCTATCTAGTGAAGGATCTGTTAGGAAGCCGGACGCGGAAGTCTTTATAACAAAAAACTACGAAACTTCACACGACTAAATTTATTCGGCCAAAGCCAAAAAATACAATTTTGACACACTACTGACCTCTCAATCCAACGCTATGTTTGGTAACTCGCGTTGTCCTCTCAAAATACCATTTAACCCAATAATTATATAGATTCAAAAGTTAAAGCTTAACAACTGTGTCATTTAAACGAAAAAGAAACCAATTGTATGATGATTGTTGATTTTGAACTGTCAAAGTAAGAATTTACTTTTTTTCCCCAAAAATCCATTTTGGTAAAATCAACTCGCCGTTACTGTTAGTTCTTATGAACAAAGTATCGGTAGTGATTTTAAACCGTACATATTATCTGTGACCGTACTTTCTCATGTATCACGGTGTTGATATTGCGTTGTTTTGCTACCCAGTACCCACGGTAGACAAGTTATTCTGCCGTGCTACAGCCACAAGCAGTGTTTGAGCTGCGAAGCGCTCTGTTTGCTCAATGCCACACGGTGGAATAAAATCAAACGTTATTTGTTTAGACCGCAAACATCGGTTGACAAACAGTTCTGATTTTGCATTACAGTGTTACATAATCTACATTTCTGGAGACTGAATCCATCATAGTTTAATAACACGTTATTGTGTTAATATTTTGGTACAAAATTATTTAAATATTGCTATACAGGTTGAAATTTTAACCACCTTCCGAATTTTAATATAAAATCTACGAGACAAAAAACAAATGACGTATTTTTTCTTTTGGTATTTAGTACAAATTCCGCCAAAAATCTAAAATTTTTGATACGGCCTCCTAGCAACACTTTTTTTACACGATGCGCATCTTTTTTATTCATTACGATACTATTCATAAGTTTTTTGATTTTTCCTTCATACCTTAACAGGCTTAGGACCGTAAAAATTGAAAATATTTTCGGGTGAAAACTTGATTTACATTTTTGCTTCATAAACAGGCTTTAAATACGATATTAAACGCCTATAAAAATTTCGAAGATGATGAAATTGTCATAATTAATAAAAATAACTGGCCAAGTGCGAGTCGGACTCGCGCACGAAGGGTTCCGTACCAAAAAGGCTAAAAAAACGGGTTTATTGTATAGAAGCCCCCCTTAAATATTCATTTTATTTTGTTTTTAGTATTTGTTGTTATTGCGGCAACAGAAATACATAATTTGTGAAAATTTCAACAGTCTAGCTATCGCGGCTCTTGAGATACAGCCTGGTGACAGAGCGACGGACAGACGGACAGACGGACAGACGGACAGACAGCGAAGTCTTAGTAATAGGGTCCCGTTTTTACCCTTTGGGTACGGAACCATAAAAACTAAGCAATTTTTGGGGTTCTTGTTGTTTGACATCAAGTTCACACAAACCTACCGCTTTTCATCGGTATTTATTTGTTGAACAGGACAGGATAAATCGTCATAGAGACCCTTACAAAAAAAACACAGGCTCATGGCAAGCAATATGCGTGGTTTGGCTGAAATGATGATGATGATAAAAATCCGAACGTTGTAAATATAAAATTGGAGGAACACGTACACAGTAGAGAGAAATTTGACAGGTTTTTTTTTCACATACATTGTTCTGAGCCCAATTTGAATAACTATTTAAAACATTCGTATTTTGGAAACCAGAAACAATGAAGGTACCACAAACACCCAGACCCGAGAAAATGTAGAAAAGCACATTTTTTCTACATTGACCCGTCCGGGAATCGAACCCGGGACCTCGGAGCAGGCGACACCTTGAAAACCGGTATGTACGCCACTCCGCCACGGAGGTTAGATTCTCAGTTAATAGGAAAAAAGGCAGTTGGGTCGATCTCAATAAGATTTGTTGCATAAGGATCGAATTGGAAAAAGCGAAAGGCGTACTAACATATTATGTCTAGCAGTGGACACCGAATTTTGTAAATAAATATAAAAATTTGCATTTCAATTACATAAGTGATACTTGCCCAGTGAATAATGAAAAATGAATATCGTGTAGCAGACTGTTGATATTGTGTTGTTTGGTTACCAGACACCGGTGTTTGCCGACGGCAGCCCAAGTTATACCGTCGCTACAGGCACGAGCGGTGTTTGAGCTGGGAAGCACTGGTACATTATGGAATTAAATACATCAATGTAACAACAATGACCTTTGACTGAAGATTCACCTATTAGGTGAGTTAGTATTCCAGAACCTAGCTCCCAAGTTTGCTCCTAATCAATTAGTAATCATAGCTGCGTGGCTATTGACTTTATAATAGCTCGTAGTGCACACATAATGAGTTGAATGTTCAACATTAATTGGTTTGCAAATCCAATTAGGCGCTCTCCTACGCATTAGGCACGTAGTGGTCATTATCGATTACTAATGACATGCCGTCTACGTTGGCTGTTTAAATTTAGTAACACGGTTATCACAGGATGCTTAATTAAATATTTCGTGCTGAGTCAGCTAGATAGTCGGAGTTTGATTCGATCTGCTGTATTTTGGGACTGATGTAAGCCTAAGAGATAAATTTGAAACTTAAGATAGGGTATTTTTCGTTTTATGTAATGAAATTGCTGGTGTAAATAGCAAGTATAATTCTTTGAATAAAAATTATGATGATCTGAGGGGGAACTCGAATCCACAACATTTATCTTACTAGACGTTTTCTCTTACTATTATAGACTTAATGCTGTAAGCCAGCGGAGTTTCATCAATGACTTTGGTTACAACCTCCAACAAACGCAAAAAATATGTTCCAAATTTTTAAAAATCGTTTAAGACTAAATAGCTGTTTATATGTTTTTGTAGAGCTTTATAGGTGGGACGCACGGCAAGTACATACGCGTATTCATGCTAACGGATACACGTGTTTGTAAATTAGTAGTAGAAATTGCCAATGTCACAATATTTGTCCCCTGCCCCACCCTGACGCATAAATGGTCTTTAACTAAGTGCTAAGACAAAATAAGTGCTTTAAATAACGCCCTGTTGGTGAAGTGGTTTAAACACCGGGCCAAGATCTCGAGATCCCCAGTTAGGGCAACAAGAGTTACAAATTCTGGAACATTGCTCGGGTTTGTGATCACCATTCCCTTATTCGGCAAGCGTGCGGTCATTAAGAATATACCCATCATTGCTGTTGTAATTTTAATTCAATGATGGATGCCTTTGCTCTGCAGAGGAATGATTGCAGGTTAACAGTAAAAACATTTTTACTGTTAACCCGTGTTTATTACTGTTTTTCAGAAACACACTGCATTTCTTGTACTGAACTAAACTAAGATAATATTATTTTGTTCTATTACTTCATAAAATTTGATTTTACGTCAAGCTTGGCAAAAACATCCCTTTTCGGCAAAACAACACATGCCTTAATTAAACTACGAACCATAAAGACATTATGTACGCCCATTTTCATTTGTAGCTGATTGCAAGACAACATAAACGAAATTAGTATGTATTAAAATTGGCAATGTAGACGTTAAGAGGGCTATAAAACTGAAACTATTGGGTAAGATGTCTACGAGAATAAAAGTTTTGCAGTCTTTGATTAGGCAAGAGACAATGAAAGTTTCGTGATATACCTACTTAGTTTTCTCCTCCCCTAATAAGTAGTAATTACCTTCTATGAAAATAAGTAGTTTGTTTCATCTTGTAGATTTTTAACCAACAAAATAAAGAGGAAGTTCTCATTATTTTCAAATATGCAGTGATTTAGATAATTTTATACATTACCCATTTAAATTTGAAAATTCGTAACATGACACAAGAAAAGCATCAAATTTAAGTCTAAGTCAAATAAGAAATCACCAATCACTCAAAATTGGTAGTTGATTTCTGGCTTATCGTCGGTTCAACTTTGTGTAAGAAAAAAAAATTTTTAACAAAGAGATATCTCAGTATGTTCCGTTGATTTGGTTTTGAAAACAATTATAAAATGTTGTAACGTCATAAACTCAGTAATAACATGGTCAATTTCCGCCAGTACGCATGTAATAACCGCCCAAGTGCGAGTCGGACTCGCGCACGAAGGGTTCCGTACCAAAAAGGCCAAAAAAACGGGTTTGTTGTATGGGCGCCCCATTATTACCATATTAATTTATTTTGTTTCTAGTATTTGTTGTTATTGCGGCAACAGAAATACATAATTTGTGAAAATTTCAACTTTCTAGCTATCGCGGCTCTTGAGATACAGCCTGGTGACGGGCAGACGGACAGAGGGACAGACGGACAGAGGGACAGCCGGACAGACGGACATACAGCGAAGTCTTAGTAATAGGGTCCCGTTTTTACCCTTTTGCTACGGAACCCTAAAAAGCAACTCCGGCGATAAAAAGTAACCTTAGATGTGCTTTTCTATAAGGGATTATGCGGGACGTGAACCCGCATCTCCATGCATACTGGGCGCGATGCTTTTCAAATTAGGCTACCAAGACCTTACGTCACAGCGCCAATTTTCCAAGAATTTCTTATTGCTGTAAGCTAGTGTGGTTTAAATATTGATATTAGAATCGCAATAAATTGGTAAAATATCATAAAAAGATATTATCTTGCTTTTCACTGGAAAAAGTAAAGATAATAAGAGTTAAGCCTATAGTAGATATTATCTTATCTGTACTATTTACTGTTATTTTCCGTTTGTACGAGTATATGTATAGGGTAATTCCAGGATAGATGCCTCTATTAATATCTAGTAGCAAGGCTGTGGGATCCAAATTCCAATACATAATAGCAAGTGCCCTCCCGGCAAACCTCTTTGCCCCCTGTGATCCTGAGCGAGAGCGCACGTGTTTCGTCCGTGATGCAGAAAACCTTCCGCGGCGAGATCTCAGAGCGGAAAAATTATATTTGTAAGTATTTGTCTTTCAATTACTTTTGATTGGCTTATAATTAACATTTTTAATTAACTTATTTGATTGCACATAAGCTTAGGTTGCATGGAATAGTATATTTTATAGCGATTACATAATCACTTGAATTTTTCGTGAATATCGAAAAGAGCATATATCTTCTGTGAAACATATAGTTGCCCCGCTGTGAAACATATTTTCAACCGCTATACATATATGCCCCTAAGATAATCATTCATCAACTTATTTAAAAAAAATCTTATGTTGCGGAGGGTACGATACTTCGTAAATTTAAGAACAAACAAGGCGTATTTGCGTAGCATTATCTGGGCTAAAGAAAACTTGCAAGCTGCATTCAGGGAAACGAAGAAAAGAGAAAAGGAGTCAACGATACCAAAAGGATTGTGTAATTTAGATGTATGAGAAGTACATGTTGATGAGGTCTAGGCTATCATTTGTGTTTGTTTGTTAAAATTACTCGTAATAGCTTTAAGTAAATATGAAAGATTGTTAATTAAAATTAAACTTGTTTTATTTTTATTTTCAGAAAGGAAGAAGTCAAGGAAAAAAGATGATTACCTCATTCTTTAGTCGGAAAGGTCATTTCGCGACAGCTGTGCTAGGAGATGGAAGGACAGTTACTGCAGACTGGTATGTCAATCGCTGTTTGCCTGTTGTCTTGGAAAAAATTCGACAGAAGCACCCTCGAAGCAGGATCCTCCTTCACCACGACAATGCTTCAGAGCACTCCGCAAAACGGACGGTTGAATATTTGACTATGGCAGGTGTCGAGATAATGATAACCGCCATACAGTTCTGACCTGGTGCTCTGCGACTTTTATTTATTCCTAAGAGCTAAAGATAAAATTCGAGGTATTCGCTTTACGAGCCCTGAAGATGCGGTGAAAGCGTACGCAAATGCCATAGAAGAGACCCCTAAGGAAGAATGGACCCACTGCTTTTCTCGGTGGTTCATCGAATGTGAAGATTTGTAGAGAGGAACGGAGAATACTTCGAAAAAGTATTGTAAGTAAGTATTGGCAACTTTCTACATTAAGCCGTTTTTCATTTTCTAAACATTTTAAGTGTTACCTAGGTATTATTGAATTGTTAAGCAATTTCACAGAGAGCATCTATCCTGGACTTACCCTAATTCTTCTTACCCTAAAACTTCGAAATGTCATCAAATCAAATATATAGATTTGCCCTGCGTAATGCATAATTTACTGAATTTGCGTATATATTTCATCTGGTCTGAATTTGTTTCGGTCAGTCATTAAGAAGTTTCTAATACTGAGGTATAGTTCCAAATTTGAAACAAAACATATGACTGCGTTGTACTTGTCACATTTGGTTTAGGTGGTGAGGTCGCTGACCTGTAATCACCTTGGACTCGGTTCCTGCAGCCGTGACAAGGGACGACATGGGTGCGCCTGCACTCGCTAATGAAAATTCTTTCCTCCGAATATTTCAACCGCACTCGTTGCGAAATGCGAACGTACCGGCTAGTATACTATGGTCGAATAAAATGTTGAAGTTAAGAGATGAAGCAGTACATACAAAATCGTACCATGTAGGATAAAGAAGAGTTTGCTAGATTTTGAAACCGTAGTTGAAGTACCTAAATCAAATCATTCTCTAAAACGAGCCCACTTTTGATAAGCATGGTGTTCACCATTCGCGGGAAAATGATATTAAAGTAACCAAAAAAAAAATTCCGTCTCCAAAAAAGCACATATAATTCAAATGTAGCGTACGCATTCTGACCCGATATGTCACAAATTAGCCTGGAAGTAATATTTCCCGTGACTGACGTGATACATAAGGTATCTACTTTGAATGTACAATCTTATCAATTATGCAGTCCAAGATATATCTCGAATCCAGTCGAGTTCCCTGCCCCAATTCGGCCATCGAAGGGTGCTGCCAAGCACAAGCACACTCTCCACGCTGACATGGCATTTAGTGTTAATACAAAATGATGCAGTAGTCTCCATCCTTAGACAGACGTGAAGGTATTTGAAAAAGTTAGAAATATCCCTTAGAACATGCATTTTTCAGATGATTTTTATTTTTAAGTAAGCTACTTTTGTATATTGTCACGGGTTTAGTTGTTTGTGATACCTTACTTTTAAACAAACTCTTAGTGGGTCCTTACGTTGGGGTTTGTTTGAAAGCAAGTTATTTTTTTTTCAGTTTTATGTTCTTTCTATCGATTAAATATGTTTTTGTTAATACTAATGATTATTAAGTAAATATTTATTTACGTTAAAGAAATATTCATCCAGTCCATAAATATTATTTGCAGAACCCAGGGCAGGCCCAACTACCCCCTAAAGGCAAGGCTCGCAGTACTGAAGGCTTTTCAATGTTATTGCATTACAGGTTGTACGTTTATATTCCGTACGTTAATGTTTTGAACAGTGTATCTGTGCTTTTCAGTGTTTTCGTATTATTTGACGTTGATTTTTGTAGTCAAATAATACGTATCTTCTGTATTGTAGTGTGACATTAGTGGAGCGGACCTTCTGTTGTTTTCTACATTTAAGTATAGTACTGTTCTGAAGGATAATCCCCAGTGAGCATAATCGAGTGATGTGTTGACCAGTGGCTCAGTCTATCGGAAAAATGTTGGGGTAGGTCGATTAGTGACTCAAGTGTTTACGAAAAGGGAGTGTGCGTTTTATGGTACTGTGAATCGACAAGATGACTCTGAACCCAATGGTCAATGCGTATAGGTATTCATAGTTTTATTGTTTTAAATGTTGGTAGCTATACAGGGTATTAGGTTAACGGTGTAACAAGGCGAAACTAGCCTATGTGAAAAGTAAAAAAAAACATTATACTTATAAATACTATGGTGAAGTCAAAATTTTGATCCTCCGTGGCGGAGTGGCGTACACACCGGTTTTCAAGGTGTCGCCTGGTCCGAGGTCCCGGGTTCGATTCCCGGACGGGCCAATGTAGAAAAAAGGGGTTTTTCTACATTTTCTCGGGTCTGGGTGTTTGTGGTACCTTCGTTGTTTCTGGTTTCCAAAATACGAGTGCTTTAAATAGTTATTCAAATTGGGATCAGAACAATGTATGTGATGTTGTCCACATTTATTTATTTTATTTATTATTATTTAAGCATTTTTGAAAAAAAAAACATACAAATCGGAATCTCTAAATTTTAGTTTCTATGAAAAATAATATGATACTTTATTAGATATTTTAGCAATTAAATCGCAATTATAATATCAGTATATAAACTTGAAAAATTATGTCTCAGGCGGGACTCGAACCCGCATCTCCTCGTATGCCGGGCGAAATAATAAAATAATATGATGTTATCAAATTAGTATCGCCATAGTATTTATATGTTTATGTTAACATAGACTGGTCACAGCTTCTTATACCCTTCACCTACCTAATACCCTGCATAAAGTTATTTGACGACCATTTGGATCAGCGGTAGTTAACGCTGCTTCTGACCCATGGGTCGCGTGTTCGATCCTCGCCCAGTACAAATATTTGTGTGCATGAACATGTCTGTTTGTACTGGTCTGGGTGTTTTCTATGTATTTTACAAAAAAAAAACAAGTATATAAGTAAGTTTATGGGTTGTCTAGTACCCCATACGACAGGGTACTTAATAGTAGCTTAATTTGGGACTAGATGGCTTTGTGTGGCCCAGTGAGGCATGTCTTAAAATATTTATTTATTTATTTATTTATTTATATGCCGACGACAGAGCTTGTGAAATACGTACATTTTACGAGTGTACTTGATTATGATGATTTATTTTTGAAAGAAAGAGAAAGAAAATACATTTATTAAAATTTGGACATCACACAAAAAAGATTTAAACAGACAAACACAGAACCTCCTCCTTTTTTCTAAAGTCGGTAAAAAAAAATGAAACTAACACAAAAAAAACAAAAAAACAGAACAACAAGAATATCGAGCAGTGCCACTACTTGTCCGTGACGTCCACTTTAAAAGGACCTCACTCAGCATGTGCCATGGCCCCAGTAGGCCATGGCGCTGGTTTTCAGTGTGCCCTGATATTTCCTTTTTGGTCTTATTAGATAAATTCAAATTGGTACAAATTGAATTCCAGAAGAAAATTTCACCGATAATTAAGTTTAGCATTTAATGTTAGCCAGAGCTACGAGTATGACGTAGACTTCACACAAAAACGAACTAACGCCTTTCTAGAACAAACGACACCATTCCACCAGCAAAATTATCATAAACCTATTGTTACAAAACAAAACTGCCAAGGAGATTAAAAGTAAATACGTTAAAGGTACGCCAGTAAATAGGTAAACTACTATCTCTTTGTCAACATTATCAAAGGTTCATTCAGGAAACGATGTCCCTCCGCTGCCGGTGGCAGATAAAAACAGACGGATCTCAAGCGGTGAGGTGCACCCGACTTCGTCAGCGTATTTACTTACCCTGGAGCTGTTTGTTCCTTTACCCTTAACCTAACCTTTGGGGCTGGTCCAAGGTAGCAGCATTTAGAGGGATTCTGCTAAACGACTGCAATCGACTTAACAACCAACACAAAGTTTCAAAATTATTTCATAATTTATGTTATATAATAGACTATAATATATGTTCTTCATATGATTACAGACAGAAGACATACATTTATGCAACAGACACCACTCAAAATGCATTGAAACAGTACACTGTTTTACCCGACTAAGGCCTGATTTTTCGATAGTCAGATAAGAAATATTCGTCGAATAAAATACAATATAGCTAATTTGACAATGTCACCTATTTGTCAGTAATCTTTTAAGTAAAGGACATTTTAAAATCGGTCGTTTTATAGATAATCAGTCTGATAGGTTTTATTTGACGTTTGAAAAATCGGCCCTAAGAGGAGGTTTTCAATTCGACGTTTAAACTTTTACGAACCTGGTCCAGGACCAATTTAAATGTTTTGTTATTCGGTAGAGTATAGCTCAAAGTTAGTTATATTTAAAATCAACACCGAAAAGCAGACTAAAATGGATTGACATGTTTTATAAAATAGCTAGCTCTAGCTTTTCGCTCGCGGCTCTGCCCGCGTGAACTCCACGTCATATCGCACGCACGGTCGGAAACCTGTGCCTGGTGGCCATATAGAAAGATAGATTACGTAGGCTTAATACATTCGTGTCTGTAAAACCATGGAAATACACATACAAAATTTCAACCCAATCAGTCATGCCATTTAGTAGTTGACATACCGACAGCAGCGCCTTCTACCAGGTCCCACAGTAAAAAGTAACCTATATTTATTAGGGATAATGTCGGCTTCTAATGAGAAAACAATTTTTTAAATCGGTCCAGTAGTTTCGCTGCCTATTCAATACAAACAAATAATCAAATCTTTCCTCTTTATAATATTAGTGTAGATGCAGAAAACTCTTAGCACAGATTAATTGAACCAACGATGAAAACCGAACAAACTGCAAATTGATGGCTTCATTCACGCTTTTCAGCGGTAAAATTTTGTTGTAAGAAAAATACTTTTGTATGCAAAAATGAAATCATAGTGTATTTTTACTTAAATTTTAATCGCTTTCGCCTATTATTTGACACCTAGGCCTATATTGATTCCGCTACTCCGTCTCCGACACTTTACATATTGCTTATTTAGCATTATTTCATTTCTGCGTGCCTCTATTTGTCTTTCGTGTTCTGCTGATATTGTTATCGAGACTCGACGGTGCTTGAGGTGAAATCTTGTGAATTTAGATTTTATAGGTACCTAAATCATCAAAATTTGCGTTGGTTTCGGAACGGAATTAACATAACTTGTCGGTTTGTGGAATCATCAGTTTGAGTGTTACCACACCAGTTATACTTACACTATGTTTGTTAAGTGTAATATAATTTGTGCTTGATACTATTTATTTACTGCAAAGTGGGATAGATGGTGAATTATTATTCTATAGTATTATTATTAATTAAGGTGAAGATACTTCTTTATCCATCTGTTTCTTGGCCTAAATGCTAAATGCCAAACGTTATGTTACTTTAAAAATGTGTATTAATAGCGTTATACTTAATCTTTGATTTCGTCTAACCACAGCAATGATTGGAAGAGATGGAAGAGATAAAAATTTGTGTAATCCGATAACGAAATCTCTTAGCATCAATGGAGGCACTGTGCACCATCCACCATCCATTCCATCGTTTTGCTAAATATGGGTATGGTGCGGTGAATTTGCGTGAGACCTAGGTAAGTTTAGGAGGGTTCTCCTTCTAAAGCGCTTATCTTCAGTATTATTATTTAGCTATGATTTGTAGGATCCTCAATATTTCTCAATTTTTAAAAGCAGCCTTGACTGATAACCTAGCTATACAAAATTAGTTCAGGCTTTGTAAAAGAAATTCGATATAAATGCTAATACATAACGTAATGAGAAAATTTTAAGAGTTCCAAGACAGGCTATCAATCGTAAAAACGTTACGAAATTGAAAAAAAGCGAAATTCGAAAACTTCCGAACAGGGGTAGGAACGTTACGGCCGTCTCTCCAGCGAAAGGCTCAAGGGATTCGTCTCGTCTCCGTCACGTAGGCTTCACCCACAGTATCTCCTCACTCTCCGGATTTCATCTGTCATAATTTTCACGACGAAAAAGCCCCGCGTTTAAATAATGCGGTCGCGAACATCGGCACTCGTGAATTTTTAGTGCCGTCACAGATACACGACACGTATCTTGAGCTATTTTACATGCAACGACTTCTAGTCATGATATTGGTGCTGTTGTGAAAATATTCTACTGATATAAATAATTAATGTAATAATTAATTAGTACTGAGGACCGAGTTTCTACTTATACATAGTTGAAAAAAACAAATTAAATATCAATCATTGAAGACGTGAGACATTTGCAATGTATTGATTGTAACTGTTACTATGTATTATTGGTAGAATCATTGTTGACCTGCTAGTTTTGTACTGATATACATTAGAAATATCTTTTAAAATCTCAATAAGGATTCGAGTCCTAGCCTAGACTCAGGCTCAGTGGCGGATATAGGATAAGCATATATCAGTATGAAATTGTTAAAATCTGCATACCTACACCAAGCACTCAGTTATCTTTTTGTTGTTAAAATTAAATATAAAAAAATATAATAAAAAAAAATACTCATTAAAGTTCTTGCCTAATTTTTTCTGAAGAATATTTCCCACACTTCCACCATATCACATTAAATCCAACTTGTTTTTCTGCACTACTGCGCTACATTAGGAACGGAAAAATGTAGCCTACGACATAATTTTCGTAGCATCCAATATAGTGCTACGAATGTAATGCGACTGCTACGGAAGTTCCGCCGTGTAAAGACCGCTACAAGATTTTACTGGGATTTTTTATGTCGACCAAAATGCGTATTTACGATCATACGTTTGGTTTTAAGTCGTCTTCGATCTATGCCATCCGCAGGTGCTTTTTACAAGTTGCATAATGGATTTTGCGATTTTTATTATAATGCTTTTAACAAAAAATCTTCGGAGTTTTATGTCGATGATTGATAATAAACAGAACTCTTTTTATCGGCTTAGCTTAGCTTTGTATGAAAACTTGTACTTATTCTGTAAGACAACAACAAATTCTAATGAAAATACACGGTTGCTGTCACAATTACTATTATTTATTACATATAAGATGTTTTCATAAGTAAATGGAAGACTTTTTCAAAGTGTTCGAAACCTTGCATGTCAATATTTTTATTTACTTGGATGACATGCACAAAAAACGCTATGTCAATCTTGCTGCATTTTATTGAAATTTTTATACTTATGTATTTTGGTGTATTCAAGTGTGAAATATTATTTAGTATTAAATAGTAATATAACCACACCTAATCACTGATTGAATCATTAGAATAAGGTAATTTTTTCGATTAAGACGATCGGTAAGTTGCTCCTGTCCATCAAATGGATCAACGATCTAGTAAAAAAAAATAAAGGGATGCGGAAAAAATAGGATTGATACTTGTGAAGGTATCTTAAGGGAGGCCTATGGTCAGTAGTGGGCGTCGTTTGGCCGACATAATGAAGTAGGACAACAATAAAAAAAAAAGGAATTTGCTCATATCATAGTGAACTGTGAATGGACAATAATTAATTCATTTTCTTGTTTAGCTATAAATCACCAACGCAAATTTTAAATGGGATTGTATACATAATTTCACACTATAACAATAAAACATCAAATGTTTGTAACTTTTTTAAATGTTATTGTGAAATTTTTCTCCTATTAGTAGAACACAAAAGAAGGTCTATATACTTATCTGACTATAACATGACTGATTAACCTAGGTATACATAGTTATGTACCTACACAAATATTAATTAACACGTTCCGGGACAGTAACCGCCTGGTCGACGTGATAATAATAAAACTTCAATAATAATTGTGTCTAGCACAGTGTCCCGGAACGTGTTAAATCTTTAAAAAATACTGTAAAATGCGCGCAAATGTTAATATGACGCTATGTGTGTGTATGTGTGTTTGATGAAGGGTCTTATCTAGCAAAAAACACATTGTTGCGCACTCAGAATTCTCTTTAACAATGTATCATCATTAATTAATTATTATAATGAGAAAACAAACACAATCACCGTATAAAGTTTTAATTTATTGCAATTATTAATCTCGATTTTAAAATTTTAAAACGTAAATGTTAAAACGTATTTAAAAGGGTTAAAAAGGCACACGGATCAGAAAGTCCTCATGAAAGTCGTAAAAGTACGCGGAAGTCGCATTAAAAATGTACCAACGGGAGTGTGCAAAATTAAATACTTCGGTCCGTGTGTGAGGAATTTTAAATGGCGGTGGTCAGACGGGGCCCTCTCAAGGGTCTGGGCGACCCAGACGTGGCATTACCTCTCTCTTGGCTAATATTAGGAGGCTTCCCATAGCTACTGTTGTATATCTTGAAATGTGCATAGCAAATGGAGCTAAATAGGCTTTTCGATTGTAATGGATGTCATTGAACTGTCAGGTCAAGTTTCAGTTACATATTTTAGAGAGTACAACAAAATACGACAAAGGATGGATCATAAGATCAAAGAATTAAACGTAATGATTTCCCAAAAACCTTAGATTACTTAATTGGTTTTACTTGCCAATAAAGTAACTTAAACATTGTTTTGATAAAAAAGGGGAAATACCTTTTTATCTAAAGGTAAATTTATTAAGGTTTATAACAATCTAATTAAAGATATGACTATCTGACGATAAACTAAATTGTGATTGGGTTCGTCAGAAACAGTGTGGGTATTTCTTATTGGGTCATTTTCATTCGGACTTCAAATTTGTTTTTAAGTTAACGCCTACTAAATCTCTTTACCCATACATAAATACAGCCGCAGCCTGTTATCCCATAAAAGTTTATAGGAGGCGGTTTAAAAATATATGGTAACGGCAGCCAGCAAATTGTTACATTTACGTAAAGTATACCACACACCAGACAGGCAAGATAAATTTGGCTTAATTAATTTCAACAGACAACAATATAATCATTAAGTAGGAGTATTAACTGTTTTAAATAATATTGATACTAGTCTTATACAAACACTAAGAAATACTTCTTACTTGTACTTTATTTTATTATAATAGTCAGACCTGTATTTCAGAGATCAAAAATATTTAAACGTGCTTTATAGGTTGTTTAGAGCATGATTTTTACTATGTCTAAAATAGTTAATTTACTTTAATTTAGCTCTTGTAGGCTTTTGTTGTCAACTGCAATATAATTATTTAGACATCGAATTGAATAGGTTTATCATCAACGACTAGATTAAAAGTTACAACTTGGTTTTTATGTTTTTAATTTCGAACGCGGATTGATGTTTATAGTATACACGTGTATACTGTATATTATTTGTAATATGTACATAAACAAATCAAAAAATCCTTACGTATCTTTTAGGTCTAGTTAGGTCTAGTGGTTTAAATACCGGGCCAAGATCACGGGGTCCCAGGTTCGATCCCCGGGTTGGGCGACAAACAGTTTCGAATTTTCGAACGTTGTTCGGGTTTGTGATCATCAACCCGCATTTGGCAAGCGTGGTGATTATGTCAGTTCCCATCATTGCAGTGGTAACTTGAATTCTATGATGGAGGCCTTTTCCCCGCAGTGGGATGATTATAGGCTGTTACTTTTATTTATTTTACGGGGTTTTGGAATGTCTTAAGTATAATATGCTGATCTAACGATATATAGGCAAATCTAGAATTTATTTACAGCCAGTATGTATGTTCTCTAAAAATAAATTAATTTAGAATGCAAACTACTCGAACTAGCCCTAACAAGCTGGTAAAATGTCGAAGCCTGATTGCGCAGTTAACCACTGTTCAGGAAGAAAATAAACTTCTGTAGTTACTCAATGCGGCCGTCTTACTTTCTTTTTCTTGCAAAGTTTGCGGGTGAGGTTTTGAAATATTTTAACGAGGAAGTTTCGCTCGCTTATTATGTCACTACAGGGTTTGTGTCACAAATTAATTTCAAATAATTTGTTAACGTTTATTGGATAGAACCCGCTAGTATCTTCTTTCCGTTGAACATTTAATAGTGTTAATACGAACAAAAAGTATAGAAATGTAAAAATGTTTTGCTTTGCAAATTATCCTTAAGGGTAAATATATGTATTTGAAAAATATGGTTCACATTAAATGAAATAAAATAAAATATATTTATAATAATAATAAGAAGAGAATGTACCCACGGCCCTAAAAGACGTTCAAAAGTGTGGCAAGTAGGCTTAAGTAATATTTATACGGCACAATATAAAATAGTATCTTATAAATATAGTCTACCTCGTCATCATCATCAGTCCAGGCCAGTCACTAAAAAGTCATACCTCTCCAAAAGGAGGATTTTGTCGTTATCACCACAACGGCCGTTTTTCCATACAAGTAGTCCCCTGTTTCCTCCCTGGATAATGCCAGTAGAGCAATAATTTTTATTATAAAAATCTATGGCCACTATTAGCATGTTTTTATGTTTTCTGTTTTTTCATAAATTAATTAATAAAAATGATATGAGCCCTCAAAAATCGAAAAAATTCGCCAGATTTTCCGCTGTGTTCAAACATCCAGAAAACAAATTTGGCAAAATTTTAGAAAAAAAGGAAAACATACGAACACGGCCAAAGCCTTTCTTTACTTTTTAATGAAAAAAGTATTTAAATCGGTTTAGTTTTGGAGAAGTAATCGGGGGACTACGAAACGTTGATTTGGTGTGCTTTTAGTAGGTATTTTCGGTCCAAGAAGCATTTGTCTCTATCACACTCTGCGGTCAATGCGTTCACTGCGCGACAGCAATAGGTTTTACAAATACCTATTTTTCAATTCTCTCGCCCGTAGTGTTTCCTCGTAATGGCTGAATGTAATTTAGGCAATGGTAGGGTACAGATTGTCCGACTTTTTCTGGCATATTCCGTAAGCCACCATAGGGCCTACCCTGTGGCTATGGCGACTTATGGAATACTGCTGTGATATTTTAGGTCGTCATCACACAGCAGTTTTACCTAAACGAAATAAGAAACATTAAATTTTTTACAGATTACAACTATCTTTTAAAAAACTGTATCATCAAACGAATATTTTTTTCGTCATTTAATACCAACACACTCTAAAGCCCATACCTCAAAGTACAAAAACATGTTACTAGTAACCATATTTTCCGTTTCTTTTCAAGAGGACTCGCTATGAAATGTGCCGATGGCAAAATAGCCGGTCCGTAATACATCCACGTCCGAATTCCTAATTGGAATACACCGCACATTGTAAAGCAAATATTCATAGCAAGCTTCATAAAACCACATTCCTATCAAAGGTTTGCTTTTAGGGAAACATAAAAAGGAAAATTGCGACTCGTCCCCTCGCCGGGTGACCGTGATGTTTGAATGGTATTCATATTGCTTATTATACACGATATTATGTTACCGTAAAGATTTTTATATATTGCAAAATTGTGATATGAAAGGTCGAAAGAAAATGGCAATGGAAAATTAATCTGACCAAAGATTACTACGTCAACTGATCGTCGATTTTGCGAAGCTACTCATGTAAAGATGGTCAGCAACAGTTGACGCGTGGCAGAAGACCTCCATAACTTACACCGCGGTCGCGAGACCTACTCACTACGCAAATACGAATACTCGTATAAATCGTTAAATATTATTATTACTATGGTAGAAATTTGCTTCTCAAAATAAACGATATAAAAATGGTTTTCAATTCGATCTTATTGATTTGATTTTATAGTTACAGTTTAAAAATATAAACAAAAAATTATAAAAATGTATGTGGATAACCACAGGCCTATAGAGTGTCCCAGATTGTGTTATACACCTAAGCATCTCTTGACTTCACCGTTGTTAACCTCAAAAATTGTTACATAATCTGTTTATTGCTTTATTTTGATAAAAAACTTCCTTATTTTTAAGAGTCTCAACGTCGAACTAGGAATAAGTGTCCGCGTTATATTCAGGTCATGCTGTATAAGTAAATAGTCTCATAACCTACACAGCCTGGGGTACCTATATTTATTATAATTGCTTTAAATAACTCTGAACAAGGCTGAAGTATTTTGTCATCATGACTCTGGGGGCAGGTATAAGTAGGTAGGTACCGGCTAAAGTAATGAAGGCAAGTGGAGTCATAGACGTTCTAGAGCAATCATAGTGGCAATTTTCGATTATTTCCTACTAGCTGTCGTGGAGAAAGATTTGTATTTCATGACAAAATTATAGGTACAAATGTTATTTGAAAACATTGTTCACAAACTGCTGACTAGTTTATATTTCTAAATTTTATTTATAAGTCGATAACATAGGTTTCTTCTATTCAGTGATTTAATTTATGATTCAATCCAATATGATTGCACGGTGGGACATTTCTGAGACGTCAATTTCACACGTTGACGCATTAACATGCACATGAAAATTAAATTCCGGGCCGTTGGAGCTGTAAATAAGTTCCGGAACAAATATCCGGTTCTAACTCAACATGTTGCGTGCGCCATCTCTGTCTGACATTTGCGGGGGGAGCGAGAAAAGCGAATCTGTACCGCGTTGATGACGATTGGTGATAGTCCCTACGGCTTTCCGTGAGGCGGTGATTGACAGTGCAATCGGCGAGTCTGCACACAGTGATGAAATATTGAAGAATAGATTACCAAAAATATATCTGAATCGTTTTTTTTTTTTTTTTTTGTCCAATCGAATGAGTAGGTAGATACTCTATTTTTTATTTAAAGTAACTTTCATAAAAATATATTTTCAGAACATGTGAATGCTCGTGAGAGCAGTATGAGAATATTTCTATTTCATTATGTTACAGCCGTTATCTTATTACTAAGAATAGGCAAACAAAAAAAGAGAAATTTGCAGCAGATGTATTCCTTCACCCAAGATAGGAACCATTTTTTGCTGGCCAGAAACTTAAGATCAGAAGAAAAAGGTACTGAAGTAACTGTTTTTTTTTGCATTTACTGCTGGACATAGGACTTATTTAAGGATCTCCATAGTTATCGTTCCCGCATCATCCAGCTGTTTTTTCTGACCTTCGCCATCGTCAGTCTACCTGATGGGGGGTCTACCCACGGGGCGTCGTCCGGTGCTCGGTCACCATTCCAGAATATTTCCAATCAAACGACTCTGTTTTCTTATTATGTTTTCTGCAAACTGCCACTTCAGCTCAGCTTAGTAGTTAATATATAGAGAAACATTGCTCCAATCCACTGACTTTTTCATATTTTGTGAAAATCTACTCCATACTTCAATAAAAATTAAACTATGTAGCAATTTTCCATATTGGAATTATTAAACGAAGGAAAATATGCGTGTTATTTTAATAAAGATTTTCCCGGGCTCTACCCCACTGTGATCGGATCGGAAATAGAAACGTTCGAGCGCGCACTAAATCGGGATTTTTGGATTTGAAGGGTTTTGCAACAAGGCTTCCACTTTTTTTATTTATTCATTTTCAATAGTTCTGAAATAAAACTTCGATGTATAATTTAACTTGTGTATTCTTAAATATGTGAAGGTAAGTTATGAAAAGAAATGACACACCAAATATGAGTCGATACATTTTAATGATGAGTTTCTGTGTATTTTTGTGCACCTGAAACTGGTAACTCGGATGATGATAATGATGATGATGAAAATACTTAATTGCACGATAAGCAAAATCTAAAAAATATATTTTAATTTACACGTAGGCACAGATAATATAATACTCGTAGGTACGGATCTACTAATAATGCGTGGTATCCAGTGATATTTTTCAGACAGCTTTGGATATCACATCTTAAAATGTATTAAAAAATAAAGGCGTGAAAATGAACTATGCCTACATTATGCGCAAAACAATTTGTTACAAACTCGCACCATACTAAATAAAGTAATGTAAAGTAACGGCCTATAATCATTCCACTGCATGATAACAATGATGGGTGCATTAGTACGTTAAACCAATATTAATCAAACATTAAAAAAATACCAAGATTACAGTAGTAAAAAGTTTGAAAGTTATGGACTATTTGACAAAAAAATTCGTATTCTTTATTCTGCCTATATGTTATTAAAACTGATTTGTGCATGCCGCGGTTACTTTTATTTTAGACAGCATAGTTTTTTTTTTAATATATTGTATTGCAATTCTTTGTACCTCAAACCAAACCTGGCAACGATCCAACCGTTCAGTTTGCACGACGCCTAATATGATAGTTAATTTCACCATTTAGACCGTTATACCTAAACAAGGCAGTCGGCGAACACGCTCGTGGGGTGTTATCTCGTAGTAATTAATTTTATTAGCATCGGAGACGCCGAGCTTGCTTTCCGCTCTACTGAGACCTTTCGGTATTTAAGCGTTTGTATAGTACGCAGTTTGAAATATTTTTTTCTGAGTATTTTATGTATATGGACTTATTGCACTTTACTACTAAAACATTTTGTAATCGATAGGGTTCGGCGTAAGTTTATAATATCTATTTATTTGGCCTAAAAAAATACATATTTGCATAATTCAATAAGTACCTACTAGTGGTAATTTGCTAAAATGATACTGTTCTAGTTTTTTGAGAAATTTAAAAACTGATCACAGGTCACGGACGGAATAAAATTACGGCTCGCCCAGGGCCAGGTTTAATTTTTTTTCTAATATTTTCAAACTTTATTATTATACAATTTATATGTTTCTAGAAAGGTTATTAAATTTCTTATAATCTTAAAAAATGTAAAGACTAGCTATACTTCTAATATTTAGCTGTGATGATGTTGAAATCCTAAGTTAGGATAAAAACTTTGTTTTGCTTAGTTCAACGCAGGATCATTAATTTATGAAATGTGTATTATATTAGATAGTTTTGTAAATACACTTATCAATTATTAGTTTTACAATAAAACTAAACAAAGAAACATACATTAACATAAAGCAGATGTATGAGCATATCTTTCGCGCTCGAGTTGTCGCCCAGAATTTTCTCCTGGATTTAAAGTACCACTGGACATTTGGGGGTTTGAGTCGCATGGACAAATGTAACACGGGACATTTGAGTCGATAAGTAATAAAATTAAATCAATTGGAGGCAGCGCATAGCTCTAGTAGTGTCCCTTGAAAGGGAATTCAAATTTCTGTACATTTTGTATATAAAAAGTTATTTAATCATAACCAACACGAAAACTTCTAGTGACATATAAAAACAATACGAGTATAATAGTTTTTGATTTCACATGCCAAATCATTAAAAGTATTTTGTATGAAATTAATAAGTAGACAGAGAATCCCCGTTTTAACTTTTGCATTTCTTTCACAGCTTAGAGATTTCAATGACAAAATTACCACATTCCATTTTAACCTAGAACAATCTTATTCTTCATGTCGGTTCGTGAACGACCTAAAATCTATCCTTTCACATTTAAATAGTTTTGGTTATGTGTTCATAGTCAGAATATACGGTTTTATTACTATAGAAAATGAGTAATTCAATTTTAAATAAGCAAACTCTTATATAATATGTTTAGTATTTTTATCAATTGAGTAGGTACTTTTTTAACTATTTTTGTGAAAATAATAAACAATTCAAAATATTTTTCAAATTATCTAGCATAACTACTTATTTAAGTGTAGCAACAGTAAAGTTGAAAATATTCCGTGAGTTTTTGCTAGTAGCACACCTTGTCGAGAGGGGTCTTTATAAATTGGTCCAATGTACGGGTGACATGTAGTGATTTAGCGCCGCGCAATATACCGAAGCTCGTTTATAATTCACAATCATCATAGATAATAGTTTCATTAATTTGTCAAAGCACCGAGTTCAAATTAATAAGCGGCCTTAATTTGTAATTATTAAATGACAACTTATTCATTTGGTAATTGATTTTGCGCTTATCGTTCGATTGACATAATATTATCAGATAGTGGTTTAGTTGGAGCATTAATTTAATACGTTTATGTTTTTTTGATAACAGAATATTTATATCCAAAACCGATTATTTATCATAATTATCTCAACTAAGAGCTGCCCACATCTAGACTTAGGATTTCCATAAAGTTCTCCACAACACTTAGTTTCGAACCAGTCGCTTCCCGAGACCTTCGCTAGATCGTCAGTCCAACTAGTGAAGGCCTACCCACAGACTGTCGTCTGGTGCGCAGTCGCTATTTCAGAATCCTTGTGACATAAAATCTATTGGTTCTAATTACTTTTTTCGTATATTTGTAAATGTATAAAAATTATAATAGTGACCTAACAGGCAAAGATCTATTTTACGTGTGAATTTTTTATCAATAGATTACACACGCTTTTGTTGTGACAAATCCAATTGAAAAGTGATTATAAAGCTACTTAAGTTTATATATTGATAACGCAGCGCAATTAAATATTTGCTATTTGAAATAAAGTAGGAGAAATAAGTCGTGTTAGTTACACCACTTATAGCTCGAGAACGGCTGGACCGACTTTTATGATTTTTGTGTTTTTGGATTTGTCATAGGACATTAAGTATTAAACACATTGGAAAGTTAAAATCAAAATGTACATTAGAAATACACACATACACACACACCACACCACACACACACACACACGTCTAACATTACACTTACCCCACATATATTGTATTGCACACAATTTTCAATTACTTCACATAGATATGTAATAATAGTTATTGTAATAGTATTGTACATACAATCGAATGGACGAGCATATTCGCCGATTCGTGGGTGGGACCTGGAGTCCTGAAATACAGGGTAGCCTTAGTTTGAGCTTCAGTTCACACATTACCTATATTGTTCCATGCATACTCAATTTGATCTGTCACCTGTATTTTGATTTTGTGTGAAAAATTAATAATTTTTTTTTTAATTGATCAATAAAGCCAAAATGTTTTTTTTATGGCGATGGCATTTAGGACATCAAATCCAATTTACATAATTCTGAGGTGACACGAAGTTCGCGGGGTCCGCTAGATGAAATAATGTTCGGTTGCTGTTACTAAAGGTAACATAATCATCCCTTCTACTCCTGAGGGTGTCGTAAAACGCGACAAAAGAAGTACTGCCAGAAGAAAAACATATTCTGTCTACTACTTCTCTAAACTGCAATATTCAATGAGCCTGCCAAGTATGGCGATTAAAGCTTTATTCAATCGAAGATTCCTTTTTATCAATGGATTGATGAAGGCTATTAACTAATTTTCCGTGTATAAAATCCCAGTGCATGCTACTAATGATCGCTCTTAGTACGCGAAATTAGACTAAATATTAATTTTCCCCGAAGAATAAAGTAGTAAAGATGAAAAACACCTTTTCATTACATTATCAAACATCAGTAGCCATTAAACGAAAAAATTTTACACTGGCAGTTTTCGTGTCATAACCCTCAACTCGCAGCGTCATTTTTCTTCAAGCAAAATGTCGCCCCGGTCCGGGTATCATCATGTGCGAAGAGGGTTAGGAAATTGCACTTGCATTCGTTTTTACATGAAATGAAGAAACTGTGGATATTCTATTACAATTTAAAGTATGGGAACATTTTTTAATTTCAGAGTTTTCTTTGGTCTTTTTTTGGATATGACTAATTAGCTTTTGGGATTTAAGGGGATACATGAAAATAACTTTTCATTTATACATAAACTAAGTAATGTTATTAACATTAAATTAAAAAATATATATTAATAAGGTATAAATTAAAGCTTATTTATGACGTGTTTGACGTGCCGTAAATTCTAAGTATAACAATTCTCTAAAAGTGTACCATAAAAGCGGTTCAACGAAATAGAAACCGTGGTGGGTCCTAAAATAGGGACATTGCATAGCGGTGCCAGTTCTCTCAGTACGTGACCTTGATGCAACCAACCGTGTGAAAGCTTTGTTTATAAGAGAGAGAGAGAGTATTTAGTTGGGATTGCTGTTAGTTTGCGTGTGTAAGTGGAATCAAATGCAAAGCTATTATTGTTGAAGTCGTCACTGTAGTAGTAGCCCGAATATAATGATGAAGGTCTTTGCCCTGCAGTTGGATAATTGAGATTATAGCCCGTTAAAATGGTTTTTTTCCTGAAGAGTTACTTTTCTAGAGAACTAGCTGTTACGCCTGACTTTGTACCTACCTGTGGAAAAACTATACCAAAAAAAAAAAATTGCAGTAAAAAAGTAGCCTAAGTACTATTTTAGTATATTATCTATCTCTGTGCTTACTTTTACTTAGATGCGTTTAGCTATTTTGGCGTGACTCCAAAACAAACATTTATTCAAACTTTCACCGTTATAATATTAGTAAAACCAGATTAGTGTGTGAAATCAAATGCTCAGAAAAGCTAAGATGATAATTTCTTTTGGGAATATAGTTAAATGCCTGCGTTTTCATTCTCTCCAATACTGAACCCTGTTTACAGGCAATCTCATGATTGGTGTATCCACCGCTTAATTTAATGGAAGTGGCCATAGCAATTGCTTTTAATTGAGTCTCGAGTAGGTTCGGTCGGCAAATAAAGATCGAAAAGCGTCACTCATTTGATAATGCAGGCTTCATAGTAACCACGTATGTTATACTAGGCAAACATTTTGATGTAAAAGTATTTTCGTTTAATGTGAGATATGAATAACCATTATGTAACAGTTTGCACTAGGAGGTAAGTACTTATCCTGTGTACTCATTTAGACAATATTTGGTTTAAACCTTAGTTTTTATCAAGAATGTCATCCTTTGAATAAGTAAAAAGGGGATTTGAAATTCGTATGGGGGTATCAATAATTTCCGAATTTGGTATAAAGAGAAAATTTCAGGTGATTTCTCAGGAGCGTGGTATTTAACCGGAAACATGACACTATTGGAAGCACGATAGATTGAAATGTAACGCGTTGCTATTGCACTAGTCATCATCATCATCACATCATTATAATAAGTCGCCTTCTATCCTCTGCTAAACGTAGGCCTCCCTCAACGCGAAGCGAAGAAGCGCTGCATGTAAGTTATTTGAAAATGGAGCCACTTGATTATTCCCTCAGTTCCCAAAAGGGTGTGTTGCAATAGTGTGTTGATTGGACTTCACTGCAAACTACAGTCTGCAAAATAATACAGATACAATAAGTGTGAACAATGTCAGAATAACACAAGTATTTCAATGGGGGCTATCGCTAGTGAATTTGCCACTACAGGCGCATGTGTCGCGTGAGGTCCAATATCATTCACTTTTCACTGGTTTTAGCGGAATTTGTTGCATAAATTTCAATTTACCTGCTGGAAAGTGATCTCCTTCGTAAAATATCGCAAATATGGATTATTTGGCGATTAAAGTGAACGCTTTAAAAGCGGAATTAAGAGAAAGCGCAAAAATAGGCGGCCTCAAAGAGCAACTAGTTCAAAAGTTAGTTTGTTGATAACAAGATAGTTATACTTTATTTGATATTTTAGCAACTTAATTGCACTTATAATATCAAACTCAGGCGGGACTCGAACCCGCATCCCTCGCAGGAGATGCAGGTTCGAGTCCCGCCTGAGACAAAATTTTTCAAGTTTATATACTGATATAACAAGATAGTTATTTATAAATAATAAACCTTAATTAGATTCAAGATATAGCACTTTGTTTCGGCGCCGATCGCCTTTGACAGCTATACCTCCAGACCTCAGTCTACAGTGGCGCCAACTGGTGAGCAAAGAAACGGTAGTCCCCATTCCATCGTTTTACATATAGTAACGTTAAAATCATTGTATTGATTTATGCAAACTTAATACTGCCTCGCTTCGCTTATTAATTCAAATGATAAATGGCTCAAACACTTGATATTGTATCCCCTCTAAACGATAATAGCAAAATAATTCGAACAAAATTACAGTAAAAAGCGAGCCGTCTTAGTACATCGCACATCTTGCGAGCAGCAGGTGGTAGGAAAGACCCCTAAATAAGGGGAGGGGTTGGATTTTTTGTCGATTTAGACATAAACGCCTTATAACGTTTTCAGTAATGTTGGTAATAAAACTACTAGTTCTAGGTATTGCTGAAGCTAGCGTTGTTTTGTATGTATAAAAGTAATAATATTATTTTTATAAACATGTAGCTCGTTTTTGGGGCATTGCTTGTTAGTGTTCAAAAAGTTAAAATAGATAATTGTTATTAAAAATATATTAAATGGCTTCTTCATAAAATTTAATAAATAATAATTTACTTTTGAAGGCTATGCTGTGTTTAACGTCTTTCTGACATTTAGATACGCAGTGACTCATAGTAATTTTGTTATAATGTACAAAGGAATATTACACAAGGTTATTTAATAAATCTTATTTACAAATAACCTAATGAATGACCTAATATTACCCAGAACTGTCCCTGGTTACAGCTACCATCAAATAAAAAGATTATTAGCTTCATAGCAAAGTTGTCCAAAGCCCCCACTGCAACATTCTCAGAGGGAATTCATTTTGCTCTAACCACAACTGTCATCGCTTACATCCCATTTAAAGTTGTAGTTGCGTGAACATAAATAAAGCATTCACTGCAAACAAACACGGCTCCAACTTAATAACATACGTTTACATTACCGTAAGTAAGACAGTGTTCACAGTGAGGAGACATGAGATGAATAACACATGTGGTTCTAGAGGTCATGCTTGGAACTCTTGCTTTATTTGTTGCTATTAGGGGTTAAAATATGAAATTGCCGTTTTATTGTAATAGGTTCTTTGAATTGACATAGAATCTTCATGGTTTGAGGTTTTCGAATGAAACTTTTTTCACATAGTTTCTATGATGTTCTTCTTTTAAAAAATGTGAAACATTTGAATATCGACTTTCAATTGTTTTTGTTATTTAACTTAGACAAGAAAGATGGATACTGCGAAAATTCGAGTGATTTTTGAATACGAGTTCCGACGCGGAAGTAACGCGGCAGAAACAGCCCGTAATATCAATGTTGCATTTGGAGAGGGATCTGCTAATGAACGCACCGTGCGATTTTGGTTTAAACGCTTTCGTAATGGAAACTTCGACTTGAAGAACGAGCCACGAGGAAGACCGCCCACACAGGTGATTAACGATGAATTAAGAAAGATCCTAGTCAAACTACCCAGGAATTAGTAGCATGGTTTAAAGTAACCTTACCCACAATATTGACTCATTTGCGTCAAATCAATAAAATAAAAAAATACGAAAAATGGGTGCCTCATGACTTGACTGATGTGCAGAAAGAAACGCGTGTTGCCTTGTTGAATCGGTACAGAAATTAAGGAATATTAAATTGAATTGTGACATGTGATGAAAAGTGGATTCTTTATGATAACCATAAAAGAAAAATGCAATGGCTGACCCCAGGTCAAACGCCACAACAGTGTCCTAAAGCAAAACTTACCAATAAAAAGGTAATGGTAACTGTTTGGTGGTCTCAGCATGGTGTTATTCACTATAGTTTTCTCCGATCTGGTCAATCAATAACGGCAGATGTCTATTGTGCCGAACTCCAAACAATGTTGGCAAAACTAGCAGTAAAACAGCCCCGACTCATGAATCCATCTTCAGCATTATTGCTCCATGACAACGCGAGACCTCATACAGCACGAGAAACCGTTTTGACCCTTCAGGAACTGCAATTAGAAACCATTTGACATCCTCCGTATTCACCAGACCTTGCTCCAACGGACTACCATTTTTTTCGTGATTTGGACAATTATCTACGTGACAAGAAGTTTTCTTCCCAGGAGGCAGTACAAAATGCTTTCACACAGTTTGTGCAGTCTAGATCCTCAGAGTTCTATCACAAAGGCATGAATGACCTTCCTATTAGATGGCAGCAATGTATAGATAATAATGGTAACTATTTTGATTAAATAAATTTGTTAAAAACTAAAAAATAAACAATTTTGATTTTCAGTACAAATTGGCAATTTCGTACTTTAACCCCTATTATTTTGAGATTTATAAGATAGATAGATACTCTTTATAACACACAATAAAATTTAAAAATAACACCAGACGAAAGACTTCGAATTATACAATTTAGGTGGTCATATCGGTTGCAGCGATTTTACCAGACAACTTTCAGGTAGAAGAAAGTTGAATAGGAAGGCGGCTGAGAGTTTTAATATAAATAGATTTAATATCACTACCTAAAATATAATATTACACGCTTAATAAACTACATAAATAACAATAAATATAATAAACTATATGTACTTTGTTGTATTTAATTATTCATTTAGGCTGTTTTATATTGCTATTTCGGTGCACTGATTCAGACTCCATACGGACCGGAGCGTGAATTTCGCAAGGGGCAAACATTTTAATGTCACAGGAGTATTTTTTTTAGATGGACAGATTTGGCTGGTTTCGGCTTGGTATACCATTTATCTAACACTGTATGTGACATGATGTGTCGTGTGGTACCGACGATTTTCTCGGTCTGTCCAGCAGTGGGCTGATGTGGGCTCATGATGATAATGATGATGGATGTATAATATGTTTATATTTTCTATATAGAAACCTTTATAAAACTTCAGTAGCTATACGTAGTACAAGATACTTAATTATTGTAATCTTGCTTTTCGATCGCAGCTCTGCGCTCGTGAACACCACTATAAATCGCACCGACGAAAACCTGTTGGTTATAAAGAGATAGCATATAGCATTTTTCCATGTCTAATATGTTTTTGCATGTACTAAATTTCATCAAAATCAATTTAGTGGTTCAGGTTTGATAACGTAACAGCAGACAGAGTTACTCTCGCAATAATAATATTAGTATGGCAAAGTTGAACTTAAAACCACAGGCCTTTGAAAAGAGTTAAAAATCTATCTGGATAATTTTAATGAAGGTTGACGAACAATTACGGCAGTAATTACTCAAATATGCCATCATACCCGCTTCCTCGCTCGCCCGTTCTATGCACAGATACACTAAACATCACCTGAAAGTTTCAAATAACTTGACCTTTTTGCCTTCATTAAAGATGCTTAGTGTACTCTGGCTTTGTTTAATTTACAAGTTAGTTGGGCCTCGTTAAGTAGTTAGAATAATTTAGTTGCTGTACTATAAAGAGCTGTACCATAGTGTATTACATAATTACACAAATGTATGAAATCAGTAAAAAAAATCCTAGGAATTGTCCCGAATTCTGATACCATATTTTTTCATAAACCACCAATTTTTTTTTTAACTTTATATTTACAAACAAATCACAACATTCATTTAGTTGCATAGAGTGTTGGAGATACACTTGAGCGATTCCTCTTCTTTTGACGGTAGATAAAACATCTCTCTTGCAGTCTCGTAGTCTCGTAGCTCGTAGCACTGTCTACGCGACGTTGTAGCGACACTGAGTAAAAGTTATGGTCTAAGAACAGTGAATAATATTATTTGAGCTAATTTTAAAATTTTAAATTCCTGAAATAGGTTTGAATGATAATTTAAAAAGCACTACTAATTACTAAACCTATTTGTGCAACGTCAATATATTTGTTCATTAATCTTATTGGAATTTGAAAATTGTAATCTAAATTATCTATTATCAAAAACATTGAGAAAAAAATTAAAAAAAGCTATTATAATAATAATAAGAGAAGAGTATAAAAACCTGTGTGAGTGTCGGTATATATTTGTAATTAAATATACCCAAAGAAGCAGAGCCTACCTTAAAATTTCCCGAACCAACAAACATAAATGTATACATCTAAAACTGTTTGTTTAGTAGTGAAGAAATCTATTTAATTGTCACTATATTTACTGAACAACAACATGCTCAGTTAGGACAGTATCTTCTACAAGTTGTCAACTCGTCCTAACAACCACGACCCAGAACCAAATATGAAAATATATCTAACCTGACTTTATTTTGGTTAGGTTCCCACTGATTTATGAATGCGCTTAAAATTCTCTGGAAGTGTGAATTAAACAGTTTATCAGTCTGTATTGTCGCTTCCTACAAACATGCCATGTGTGGGAGAAGATACAAAGCTATAAAACCTAAAAATGAGGCTAGGGTTTGCTGTTTTTCATCGAGAAATTTCTCCTTCAATCAACAAGTCGATGAATTTCTACCTATGACAACATTAGAGAGTTGGGGTTCCATTGCATGTGTTTTATTCTAACAAGTCTTCAATTTTAAGTTTGAATTCGAACCTATGTTTGTTTTGAGGTTTGCACTATATTTGGCTGAATTGATGACTTTACAGTACCTACAGCTAAAATGCATAGGCAGAACGATTTGATTTAGTTTTAATTGTGATTATATAGCGGATTAGTGGTGCCGGCATAGAAATAAAAAAGAACATCCTTCCTTTTCCTATAGGTGTCGTACGAAGCAATCAAAGGATAGACGCCAGGAAAGGACGGGCAGCAGCATCTTCTTTCTCTATTGGCCTAAGCTTATGTTTTAGGGCTAATTTAAGTCTTTTGATTGCTTATAACCCTTACAGGGTTTTGTTACACTTATTTTGTAAACAAAATGCAATAAATAAATAAACAAACTGCCATCACCAAACCGTTTGACAAGCGTGGCGATTATGAAGAAAACCTCCTTTTGGAGCGGTTCGTATCCAGAAGTGGATTAATGGAGAGTTTTAGCTGATGATGGATTTTAGCATTACAACATTGGGAAAACAAAGTTCTAAACTCTGCTCTGCTATTGTGTTATATGGATTATATCATTAAGTAAGATAGCTTTTGGGTTACATCCACATAAGTCAGCTTGATCATATGTGTAGATATGATGTATGAATGTTTTATGCACTTGGCTTTGTATTATTTCATCCGTACTATTTTCAATTTTTACATCACAAGAGTCGCCGATATTTCGGCGCTGTTGCAAGCCAAGCTAATATTATAGAGGCACTGTTCTTCACCGTTGTCTCATCTAGTATCTCAATGCCCATGTTCACGGAGATTTACGCACACGTTCAAATTGCGACAGGCTACCTTCGGCGCACGCGGTGCACGGCGAATAAATCAAGCAGCCATTTCAACTCGTCCGGACCCGTGGACGTGACTACACAAGAACAAATATCACATTGGCTGGATTATCTGTCTAGTTCACAAAAACAATGACTTATGCCTAACACTTGTCGCTTAATATGGGACTCATAAGAAGGCCCAAGGTCGCACAGAAGGCAGTGGAGAGAGTAATGCTTGGTCCGTGCGCGATAAAATGAGCAAATAAGTAGGACTACTAAGATAACCGACATCGCTCGAAAATTTGCGAAGCTGAGACAGCAAAAAATCTGTTGGCCTTTGGGGCGAAAAGGTTATGGAGGCGACCGCGTACCGGTAACCGATACCAGAACCGGTAACTGGTAAACAATACTTATGTATATTTTTATTTCGTAATAGCTATTACTTGATCAATATATAACTACTTTTAAACTTTCGCGTTGCATAATTATTTAAATGTTAACGGGAAAGTCAGTCTGTGACCATGGTCGGTGCAACCCGGTCGAAAAGTAAGGCAAAATAATAAGGTATGATCGCGTTTAATTTCCAGTTAACATTTAAATGATCAATATATATTTAAAGAGTTTTTTATAAATTCATTAACATAATATATACCTACACCAACTAAAAATTTGTTGCCAGCCTTAAGGTCCCGGTTTAGGTCTACCGATGAGTCTAAAAATTCTTTTCTATACTGTCTCGAGTCTTGGTGTTTGTGGAACTCTAAATTTATTCCAAAAAACAAGTGCTTCAGTACGTACTTCGGTTCTGCCCATTATCTAGTAGTTAATATTGAAGTTAAGCTGGCCTATGATAATTGAGATGCCTTAATTCCCTTGTGTAAGATTTTAATTATTAACTGTGTTGTTATTCTAAACCTCTTTCTAATAATTTCCAGTTGCATAAATTTAAAGTGTGTATGAATTTTCATCATCATCATCAGCGAATATCATCTACTGCTAAATCAACTTAAATAAAACTGCCTGTGATAACTTTTAATTTAAAAGCTCTGCCTGCCAATTAATCTAACGTGAATTCACTTAATTGTAATTGTATCCTAGACTATTTTAATAACTGCCTAGACTATACAGATAGACAGAAAAGACATCTATGATAATTTAGGATTAAATTATTTAGCAAAATAAAAACCGTTATCTATTTAAAATATCTTAACAGACCTATTAGCAAAGTAGTTGATCAAAACAGTCTGAGCCTCTTAAGGTGTTGTTCATTATTAAACAGCTGATAATCCTGGCTTTCTGCACAAAATGCAACCGGGAAAGTTTTGTACCAGAAGCTCTACTACACAACGCGAACCCATATCTGTCTGTCTCTTTCACACACTTACTAAGTAAGAGAGACAGATGTAGTCGTCTATACGGATATCGTGTTGTCGGAGTAAGACCTCTGCAATGTTCGTGCTAAAATTAATCCGGCGGGCTTGTCCGGACCGCGAATATTATTTAGACTGACGGAAACCGTAAATAAAGGATTCGGGGTTAACTCTAAATATGTACTCGTATAAAGGATGAAATCAGATTAACCTTAATTATTTCCGGAGCCGTCAAAAAATAATTAAGTTTACATTTTAGTAGGTAAAAAATCCTTGACAAAAATGTCGACCAAAACCTTCTTTTGGTGGCTTACTGGGTAAAGTTTTCAATCATTTTGTCTACAGATAAAGTGTTTTTGTTGCTAAATGTTTAAAGCAGTCACCCAGTAAGTGCAAGGTTGTGGGTCAAGGTGACTGGAGTCCTACCTAAGGCAGTAAACGTTTTCACTCAAGAAATTGTGTTTGAATATACATCAGCAATTTTCTTTCTGAAACAGTTAAATAAAATAAAAAAAACGTTTATTGTAGCTTGTCATGCGATTTGTTAAATGATGTAATCATACCTTCAGTTATATTTTATTTTAAAAAATCATAAAAATCACTTACAATAATTATCAGGTACCAAAGCAACATTTGTGCTTTATTTCACGTATTTCTTCCTTCCTAGTGATAGAAATGTCAAAACCATTAAATATTTTTATGTTCATTTTATCTGGCTACAACCTGTATACGTTTGTGCTGACGCACCACGTAGTATTTAATCCGAGTCTTTATATGAAATTAATCTTTAAGCCCATACGTATCGAAGCCCTTATTACGTAAAGGAAAAGTGGTCAGTCACGTGTATTTATTTAATATCATTATGAGTTTTGGTAAACTATTTTTTTTTAAAAACAATAGGTTTGCTCTTGACTACATACTTAACTATACGGTTTAGAAGAAGTCTAAGATGGAGCGAGCTTATCCAGAGGTACTGATTCTCCCACACACCAGCGGAACACAGAAAAACTGTTTGGCGCTGGATTCCGACCGGAGGGTGGTAGCATCCAGGCAGCTTCTTACGAAGCCTACCACCGTAGAAGGTTTATTGATGGGCAACGAAAAAGGGAAAGCAATTAATCGTTAACCTTTTTGTATTTCCTGCATAACTTTCTACAGGATTAAACGAGTTCTTTTTTTTATTTACAGGCAGTTCACAGTTTGTTGAATTGCAAGTTTCAAATAAAGTTATTTCTCTAGCAGAAGAATACAGATACCTTAAGGCTATAGGAACTTTAGATCAAAACTTAAATTCAAGTTTAAATTTATACGAAAAGAGAGTAGAAAAATTATTTAAATTCAATTATTATAGTTTTTATCAAATGTTTAACGCCCCGTTGGTCTAGTGGTTTAATTACCGGGCCAAGATCTTGGGGTCCCGGGTTCGATGCCCGGGTTGGCCAGTAATAAGTTTCGAATTTTCGAACTTCGCTCGGGTTTGTGATTACTAACCCGCATTTGGAAAGCGTGGTAATTAAGCTTGTGCCCATCATTGCTGATTGCTGTGGTAACTTGATTTCAATCTTTGCCCTGCAGTGGGTTGATAATAGGCTGTTACTTTCAAATGTTTAATAAGTTTATATGTCTTCAGTCAGTGAATTAGTCAAGTTTTACTTACAGTGTTCTTATACTACTGATAAAAGTAGCTATAAATATCTGGAGCTTACCATAATCTCATAAAGCAGCGACACTAGATTTGAGATTACTATGTTAATACAAATTTATGTAAAAATATACCTACAATTTATTTTGGTTTGGCTGTCATCCATTTATAATTATCACGCAGTTGTATGGTTATCATCTGGCGGCAACATTCTGTAGTCTAGTTATTTTTGCACAAGTTAACACAGTTGATAAATTTTTATTATAGCAATTATCGTAATGAACGCACATCTAGTTGGGATTTCATTTCGTAATAAGCCTCCAGGGCGTTATTGCCTGCGTTTGCCGTAGATTTTCCCATTCACCCCTTTTATTTGGGCATGTAGACGTCTGGGATACCCGAAACGATATTTTTGCATTTAGCAACAATAAAACCCGACTGATTAAACTCGCAGAGTTTGCACGGGGCTTAAACACTTGGAATTCGTATATTGACTTTAGCGAGAGTCAAGGTTACTGACCTTTGGAGGGTCGCCAACGGGAAGTGACGCAGCAAAGTACTGTGATTACCGATTTGTATAAATTGCCCCCTATCAAAGCGTTTCTTACATTTTGAACTTTGCTTGTATTTAGTTGCGCAGCGCCAATATGTTTTAACTGTTTACATACATTTAGCTTCGTATTCCGTATCTCAGTGTTACCAAACAGTAGTCAAAATATTGCTATGTACAGACAGCGGCAAAAAGATAAAGGTTATTGAAATGGTTTTCAACTTTAAGTCCAACAAGTAGGAAAATTTGACGTTTTGTGGTATGTTGACGTGCTGTTGTCTGTAGTACCTTTCGAAATAAGGAACTATTATTAATGATCGGTACTCATAATTAAATCTTAAATCTTATCGTATTGGCGATTGCAGTTTGGTCAATGGTGAAGAGAAGACAGCAGAATAAAAAGACTAGCAGCATGACTGTCTTTTTTCTTGTGTCATCTCTTACGACACCCATATAGGGATTTTCATGTGTCACTAAAATATTTAAATGCAACAATATGTTAAATTAACATGATTAAAACAACCGAAACATTTAATATCCGTCCCAAAAGTTATCAAAGGTAAGTAATGCGCTTCTCCCATCGCATAAATATCCGAAATGGGATATTTCCGCGTGACACCTGCATTGCTTGTTTATTATTACGTTCATTTTCCGCCAAAATAAATGGGGGCGCTTTACAATATGTCATTTAAAAATTACAAACTCGATTGTTCTTGGAGAGCGATTAATATACGGGGGTTCATTAATGCAAAATGAATTGAACAGTGATATTTTAATCTTGACACGTTTGCCTTTGTTTTAGCCAAACGATGCCTATCACTGGGCATAGATCTAGGTGATTTGCCATAAAAAATTGAAATTGATAAAGATTCATTTAGGCTGATGGTAGAGATATGTTGCTACCCGTCTTCTTGTGGCAGTAGGTGCTATGACAACTTAATTAATTAACAAATCGTGCTGTTACGATTTGTTAGTAATGAAGTTTTTTTTTCATTGTCTATGTTGTGTTATCTAACCCGCGTGAGTGAATGTAGCCAAAGGCTTGATCACTAAGAAATATTATTTTTTATAATACTGTTTATCACAAAGTAGCCACCAAAACACCACATACCTAAAAGAAGAAAGATTAATGAACTTTTCATATGTCTCGTTACTTATTTGATATAACATAACGAAAACATCTCAAAAGGCCACTATTTATTACAAAAAAAATATTACGACAGATCACGATCCAGTAAATGCGAGTTTGAAAAGAATAACTCCATCCATCACGGCCGGCTCAAGGGATCGCATCCTTCAGGGCAACCACAAAGTAAGAAAGCGGAGAAAGAACATTTATAGGTAAATCATCTGCGATAAGCAATCAAATACGTTTAGGGACAGTTTCATACAATATTTTTAATTTATACCAGATTCTTGAAGACAGTTTTCCCAACATTCAGGTTAAAAGCTGTTTCATCTTATGCAATTGTTGATTTTTTGTAGAAATATCTGTTTTGGTTATTGCTGTTGGAGGTAAATAATCAAAAACGTTGATGGAATTAAGCTGGAGAAGACCTAGGGATCATATTATAAAAGTATTGATAGATTTTTTAGTAAAATATTTTATTGCATTTTCTAAGGACAGAATAATGTTTTGAAAGTGTAATTAATTAAAATATGTTATGCTGTTTTTACTAAATTTGAATAATCAAATAAAACGTATTCGACAAAAAATAATAGAACGTATATGTACATAATTTAATTTTTCGGTTTTAGTTTTGGTTCTACATTTAATGGGACGAAATCCATTTAACCCTCTAATACAGTTGTATTTTGACCCTAGGATTATTATATCCTATTATATTATGACCGTTAGACTGCGGAATCGTTTTAAAACTATGACCATCCACTTCTTACAAAATGTGCAGGATACGCAGTTCCTCTTCAACACTGCGAAAGTGTTATAAATAAGTCGATCGATTCTAAAAATGCATGACTCTGGACTATACAGCTATCACTGCACTCCCGAAAAATTTCATTGTAGTAGGTATACTCTGAATCTATGAAACGAGACTGATCACGAAGAAGCATTGGGCTATCCAACGCTTCTTCGTGATCAGTCTCTGTCACGAATGTCAAGCAACGCTGGGAGCGGCCACTAATTGGCTGGGTGACCGTTTGTGGCATCATATCTTGAGCGCTTCCGTGCTTCGAAGGGCACGTTAAGCCGTCGATCCCGGCTGTTGTCACGAGATAACAGTCGTTAAGCCCTGTTGGAGGCATTCGGGCGGCTTGAGAAACGTCCAACGGCGGGTGATGTTCCCACCGCCGTCGCCCTTGCCGTCCACCAACCCGCACTAGGCCAGCGTGTGGTGGAACTAGGGCCTTGAGCCCTCTCCTTAAAAAAAGGATAGATACCCGTGCTCAGCAGTGGTTGTAAATGGGTCGTTACTTTACTACTTTTATATGACTCGTTACTTTACTACTTTTATATGACTACTAGCTGTTGCCCGCGACTTCGTACGCGTCAATTTCTGTTATTATGAACGCGACTATTTTTGCAACATTTTTCGCTCATACTTCGCTCCTATTGGTCGCAGTGCAATTTTATATAGCCTAATAAAGCCTTCCTCGATAAATGGACTATCCAACACAAAAAGAATTTTTCAAATCAAACCAGTACTTCCTGAGATTAGCGCGTTCAAACAAACAAACAAACAAACAAACAAATTCTACAGCTTTATAATATTATTAGTATATTAGTATAGATGTCGAAAGTGGGCCTGCTGTTACAATTTTTACAGTGGCGGGAATCAACCAAATCTTTTTTCGCCTCCAGTATGGTTTTCATTCAACATTGTCGCCGTGACGGATGCGAGGCGACTGAATTGCGGAATGGTAAGGCTTTTTACAGATAAAGTAACAGTTTAACTTGTTCAACGATACGCTTACTTATTTGTATGTTTAAGGCAAAACAAAGATTCTACAGGCTACATTCTTAACAAAATTTGATTTAAAACGGTTGTGTCTCGTCTCTTTCAGAGCGTCCAATAGAGAGTAATGTTTTCAAAGTGCTCAGTTTGAGTAATTTAGGAACAGTATTATTAGTTAGTTAGAGCGGCAAAATATTATTTTATTTATAATCTTATCAGATAAATCTACGCTTGAAAAAAACCAAGTGAGTCCGACTTACGTTGACGGTTTTACCATTATCTCATAAAACAATGTTAGATATTTTAACCAATTTTTTTTGTTTGGAGTCTGTAATAAAAATAAACATTGCCCAAGGCTTAAGGTACGCTTTTAAGCAGGTACACCATTTTAGGTGTATCACACCAAAATATCTACTCTTTTTCTTATCGCTATTTTGAAATAACAATGGCTTTGTGTTCCATTTTTAACACAAAACTGGGGCCGATTCTCGAGAGAAAAATCCATACTCATCGCAACGCGTGACTTGAAAAATCTACCAATAAATATCACAGCAAGACGTCTTAGCCCCTTTCCTTGCCTCAGGGAGAGCCCATCGATTGTCAGTAATTATATTATCCTACCCTAAGGTACGTACCTGTGACTGTTAATTCACATAAAAATAGGGAACGTGGTTTGGGGAGACGCCTTTTAAATTTGCTTGGATTATATTCTTTGAACAAATAATGGGTAGATTAAGAGACTCACTGAGCAGATATTGAATATTAAATTTCACTTAAAATAATGAAGTGCTTTGCAATGTGAACAAAATCATATTATGTTTTTTCTACCATTATGTAACACTAGCTGTTTCCCGCGACGTCGTCCGCGTCAATTTCTGTTTATAAGAATTCGATTATTTTTGCAACATTTTCTACTGATGCTTCGCTCCTATTGGTCGCAGCGTAATGTTATATAGCCTAAAGCCTTCCTCGATAAATGGACTATCGAACACAAAAATAATTTTTCAAATCGGACCAGTACTTCCTGAGATTAGCGCGTTCAAACAAACAAACAAACAAACAAACAAACTCTTCAGCTTTATAATATTAGTATAGATTATAATTTGATTGCACCAAATAAACGTAGGTATCTTACTTATGAATGTAGTGGCAGAACCTATTGAATAACTTATTACATAACTCACTTGTAGTTTGCCGTTCAGTGTGAGGTTGTTTTAACTTCATCAAAATATTGATGTTTCAGCCCTTATGATCAATTCAACCAGGCATTTCGCTTGAAAGGCACAATGAATTTGTGTTACTGGAAAATATCTCTTCAAACTACGCAAAAAGTCATAACCAATAGGAAAACCTCATATAAAAATAAAAAATCCTACAAATATCGGAACGAAATGGATCATAATAATTATTCGAAAACCTTTTTATTCGATTTTAATATGGCAAAAATCTATCACTGTAATAGTTAATTAACCCTGATATTTATTTTACGTCGACCGTAATTTTTACGGTAGGAATTTAGAATTCAGCCCGATCCTTTAATTAACAATTCATGGAACGCAAAAACAAAGTCGCATAATCCTGTTAGAGGTGCTCGAGCTTTTGTCTGTGGGTTTATCTATACCTCCGACAGAGGGATCATTCCGTATTAGTGAGGTCCGACGAGTGCTAGTGCAGGCATGGACTCAGCGAACCGAGTTTTGTGTGTGTCCCATCAAAAAGCATTTACCGAACGATCATCTATGGGCAGGCCCCCCATCTGGTAAACTGACAATTTGGCGAAGGTCGCTATTAAGGATGTTTCGCGGAGGCAGAAGAAAACCAGAGCTCTTTATCGTACCAAGTTTATTTCCAGACTGACTTTGACAATTAACGAGACATTTTTCAAGCATATGTTTAGGGTGAAAATATTAAAAACACTGTTAATTTAGGAGTAAAACAGCCGGAAGAGGTTGTTGGTCCTAGTCGCCAACAGTCGTTGCAAGCCATTGGTTACGAACACCACAATACCTACCAATCGTTGTGTAGATCCTAACCAAGTTGTCGGCATCGTTTAGCTGAAAAGATGAAATATTTTGGTAAAGTTTTAACGTAGCTCTGTCATTAGGCTCTTTCGCTGGAATCACAATATTAAAGGAGAACCCCATTTTTGGGCCCGACGTTACAACAATGGAAATTATGCCAAAAAATCCCTTTTATTTTACTTGCCTATTTCTCTAAAAAATAGTTTAATTGGCAATGGACAAGTGGAGAAAATGGATAAAATATATATTGTTTTTCTAATACTTATATACCATTATACACACATTTAATTAAAACGTGACTATCTCCGTATGCGATCTATCACTTCATAGAGCGGCGCTTTTAACGTTTTAATCGATTTGGAATAAATCGATTTTTAGTAATACTTTTTTTACAATTGCATTTTTTAAGGAATAAGCGAAATGGTTAGTTTTAAAAGCCTGATATAAATATAAAAAACTTAGAAAATGTAATTAATATTTTTTTTCTAGGCTCGCGCAGAATATCAGCGTCGTGGCACGCCTTAAGCAGCCACGACATAATATGCTGAGCGGGAGTCCTTTTTGACACCTTTGTATTTGTAATGTTTCTGTGTAATTGATTATCAAATGCGTGTCAAATAAATGTTTCTTTCTGTTTCTTTCTTTTTCCACGAGCTTTGCAGTTCAATAAGTAATCATTGATAAAACAATTGAACATTTTGAATAGATCAATTCGTGATGTAACAGGCTGCACTATTATTAACAATATCAGCTGACAATGACAGTTAATTGTCATTTGTCATTCACTCCAATTCAATCACGTTCGTTTCGTACATAGAGAACATTTTAACATGTTTCGTACTCGTGCGCAAGTTAATGTGTTTTGTATTTTTCTCACTGCCCTGCTGAAGTGCTCTGTTTACTACCTACCTATGTCTCCTATAGATAGAAAAGGAACCTAGATCTTATCCAATTAAAGTACCGAAATGGTATTTTTAGTAAAATAATACATGATATAGGTTATAAAAGAAAATAAGTTTATTGGTTGATTTAAGTAACTTTCCCATTGCAGAAAGTTGTAAAAAGAGAGCCTATGAATCTTTTCAATATGCTTTAATTTAAGGCCAATTCCCAGCCTAGTAACGTCAGGCCCGAGATTGTATGGAAAACGGGTTTGTCCTTTAAAAGCGCAAAAACAAAGCATATTAAAAATTCCCCCGTTAAATTAAAAACTTCATCGTTTTCCGTCAATAGACTAAACGGTTTGATTACAATTATAAATTTTTCGTTACAAATGAAATTGATAAACTAAACAGAATATTGGTCTAACCCTACTCCGGCTCTGTGAGAACAGTGGATAGAGCTGCATTAATATTCTAACTATGTCGAAAGTGTTTTGTTTTGGAGGGTGCGATTGTTTTTGTTTTAATTAGAGGCATGTTTTAGGTCGCCTTACTTTGAGATGAAGTTTGATAAAAGTGAGGCTATTAAGCAAAGGTGTTCAACTCTCGTGGACATGTTCATACTCATGCCCAATAAAACAACGCAAAATTTTGCACATTGGTTGAGTTTAGTCAACCTGAGTGGTCTGAAAGTTTGAAATATAGTACATTAATATGAAACAATATTAATTCGAATAGTGCAAACATAAATATATCTTTGGGCGAATGGTATTAAGTTTCATTCAAATCTGTTCAGCTGTTCCGTGATCAAACAACAGAAATCCATCCAAACTTTCGCATTTATGATATTAGTAATTTAAGGTTAATGTAAGATAGTAAAATTTAATAACGATGTCAGTTTTATAGAGACTAGAAGCAATTGTATTCGAACAACGCTCTCCCCCTCTTAGAAGACAACTTACAAAGAAAGACCTTGCATAAGTACTTGAAACATTCAAAGCCCAGACCCGGGTCAGAATCGCAAAGTTTTTCGCCCGGGCCGGAATTATCTCCAGCTGCAGGTGACAAAGCAAGAAAATAAAGTTGTCGGACATTATTCATGTTTATCGCTCCGCGGGCAGGACGCCGCAATTAGAAAACTTCCAGTTCACTTTACACACAAAGCTTACTCCGATTATTCTTTTTAACAATTGCACCGTGTGAATAACATTACATGCTTTACCGCGACATACGTCTGATAAGTTATTTATGAAAACGGTGGTTAACACTTTTATTTTTAGATAGTTGCGAATGTAAATAATGCCTTGAATTATATTAGTACTTCTTTTATCTCTTGGTCTCAGCAGCTAACAGCAGAGGTATGATATAATTAATTCGTCTTAAAATTATTTACTTATTCAACAGCCATTTGTTTATCTTTATAAATATAAATTTATCATCAAAATGTAGGTGTGCATACCTACGCATAACTTCCGATCAACTTCACTATACTGGATAATTCCTTTTTTTATTATGTTTGTAATGGTCAGGAGGAGATTTGTCAAATTTATGGTATGTGTTAGAAACAAAAAAACTTTTTAAATTAATATTTACATGAAATTTGTGGAAAGGGTGAACATGGTCATTAACAGATCGTTCGTTTGCATTAACTTGATTGATAAACCCGTGCAAAGCGGGGGCGGACAGCTAGGTATTATTAAAATATGCCATCAAAAAAATATTGTACTCTTAGTTACCCTGAACTAAAATTTAAACTCAGTACCTTCTCTAAATGAATTACTGTGCCACAACACCAATTGGTAATTATAGTAACAGCTTACCAGTCCCCCAAAAAGTCTAAGGACGCGGACTCCTTGCTGGTTCCTCCCAATAATCCCAGTAATAGCACTCCTGCCGCCTGCATACAGAGCAGGCAAATGTTTACAAATTAGCATTATTTAGGAACGATTCGAGTAATTGCAGCAATTCATTGCAATTAGCGAAGGTGCTATGCAGTAAATAATGAGTCACTAATTCTTGATGCGACTTATTTGTAGAAACAAGCGATGATAACAAAAATACTTTGCATGAAGTCATATACCTGACTGTGGCATAGTCACTAAAAGGGTTTTAATAAAAGTTTCCTTCCTTTTAGGGGTTAATTAGAAAATCAAGAAACCTAAAAAGAAAGGAGGAGAACTAAAACAACCGACATCGCTCGAAGGATTGCATCGTTGAAGTGGCAGTGGGCGGGACACATAGCGCGGAGAACCGATGGCCGTTGGGGCGGAAAGGTTCTCGAATGGCGACCACGTACCGGACGACGTTCCGTGGGCAGGCCCCCCACAAGGTGGACCGACGATCTGATCAAGGTCGCGGGAAGCCGCTGGATGCGGACAGCACAGGACCGATCGTTGTGGAGATCCTTGGGGGAGGCCTATGCCCAGCAGTGGGCGTCGTTCGGCTGATATGATGATGATGATGATGAAAAAGAAAGAATTGAATACAGAAACAATGTTGGTTTTGAGTATCAGCATTGTGACATAATGAACAAACACTTTTTAATTTCTATTCATTTTTTGTACAACAAAATATATAAAAAATAACCTTCGAAACTCTCGTGTAATTATAGTAAAATCTGTTTTAATTTTGCATATTTTTGCCCATGCGAGAAATTAGGAAGTCACTGGTATTATGTACTGCAATATAATTGCAATAAGCCTATGTAAAATTAAAATTAAATACCATGGCCAAGACCTAAAAAACAAAAGCAGATGGAATTTCAACGTTAGGACGAGAGTTGTTCTAGTTAGTTAGTTCTGTTCCCCCAAGTAAAGCTAACTTTGGACTATGATAATTCCTGACTTTATCTGAGAAAGTAGCTAAAATTTAGAGTATTTTCATAGTTAACTTGTAGGTATTTTAAATACAAATTAATTGCAAAATCAAAACTCAGGTCGCAATAACTCCAAAATGATTGCTATTTTTGTTTATTTTTTGAACTGATACTTGGCTGGCAAAAAAAGGATAGCTTTCCTTAAACGCAGTTTAAACGTTACAGGCACAAACATCATTGTCGCATTATGGTTGATATCTCAGCGGATTTAAAAAGCTTGGACATTTTTCGTGTATTCCTAAATATAAATTTACATGATTAAGACTAAGTGAGGAAAATTTATGACTACTACCTAATTTATTCATTCATAATGATTCATTTTGTTACAAAAACCTTTAGTTGGGTCACTGGAAAAATACGACCCAAACTGGCCATAAAATCACGGTCCCAACCAAACACCATTCACGTGATCTAGCGCCGGTAAATAATCCAAAATTAATGAGCTTGTAATTAAACCTGCGTTTAGTACAAACATGGGGACGGACGCGTGCTTACATCAAAGGCGGGGGATGAAGATTAAACATAGCTGCGTCTGCGCCACGTGGCGCTGACCAATATTATTTTGCCGACCTTATAATCACTGTGGCTCATTTGCCTTAGACAATAGAGTTCAAAATCTAAGTGATATCCTATTATGGAGTTGCAAGGCTATGTTGGCAATTTTAGAAAGTTGACAATGCAACTAGTCTGAACTATCATGGGATTTGTCGTGTAATAGGGTATCTCTTACTAGTGAGGTTTAAATGCTGAGATAAAGTGCTTTCCAGAGTCGCACACGAAACTTGCTTTTTGTTATCTCTACACTTATCTACCTCGACTTGCTCGGGATAGATACAGTTTGTTAGCCATTAACTTGATTACTAGGTTCACAAACGTGTAAGTTTACTATTATTAAATAAAAAAAATGCATTTCTTTATTGATCTCATCCACTTTTAAAACTCAGTGATAAGTATCGTTATCATTTAAATTTAATGCTGTGTCTATTAAGAAGACAAATTTACTATTAAAAATTTTGCTAAAGTAGGACGAGGATCTCAAAATGTTATATAAAAATGTTACATATTTTATGACGAATAATTTTATTTTACGTTGTAGAGCCAGGCATAACGTATTCTGTCAGTGCTGTAGCATTCATAACGTATACCATGTAATTACATTAACCTTTTATATTCCAGCTACAAACCATGTTTCATCTCTTTGCATCGAGAATAAAACATTAACTTTTTACGATCGCATTTTATTTCAAATCGAAAATTTTGGCAATGGCATTGTTTCGCGCCGCAAAACCAGATTTCCATTTACGCAATCTACGATAAAAGCCTGGTGATATTCGATAGCGCACTATCGATTTCAATTCTGTTATAGTGCAATATCTAGATGCGTAAGCACTTTGGGGTATGGTGGGCGAAGTAGGTCACCTCAAAGCAGTCTTGGATAATGCTCGAGAGACACGCTAACAAAAGGTGGATGCATATTGTCTCACACCACCCTGTATATATGCCGGGGAAATGTGCGATACTTTGTGATTTGCTTTTGTTTTTATTTTACTCGTTCCTTTGTTGGCCAGGTGACAAATAGGACAAGTCCTCTATGAGTAATATAAAAGAGGACAGCAAAAACACAATGAGATTAGTACGGTTATCGAACTCGCTGATTTAAAAAAATAACGGTTGATATTGAAACAAAGATAGTTAAAATTTGTGGTGTGTTTTTAAATAAGGGCGCCACCACGATCTTCATAAAATCAAGTGGCTAAATACCGCAAAACACCGAAACAAGATTAAAGCTACATTGTTTCAAGGGATCACGGTAATCCTAAAGCAAGATAAGTTATAATGTCATACAAATGCCATAAATCTAAATTTTGATCAAATTGTAAAAATTTTTGCTACGGTCTATAAATTCATTTTATTACAACGGAAAACAGGCTAGTTATAGTCTAAGTATAAGACGGCTAATTTAAAAACAACGATGTGTTGTGTAATGTCAGCAACATGTGAAGCATTTCATTTTAACGATATGTGGCAAATCTTACCACTATGCGTATAACGGCCATTTCCAATAACCTATCTATCTTCAGTTTTGGCATATCAGAGATAGAAAACAACTTCTGTCTTTGTTTCTCTGGATGGCAAAAACAGAGATAGAAACTGTTTCCTATCTCCGATATGCCAAGACAGAAGATAGATAGGTTATTGGAAATGGCCGTAAGAGAGTCGCTCGTCACACAAAATGTCAAAACTATGCCATTAATGTCAGACCGGAAAATACCAGGTCACAATACACCGTCAAGATTATTATCCCTGGACCACTCACGTGCACAGCGCGAACGTTTTTATCGACGTAATACCAACGCATACCAGGGACGGGTTGGATTTTGTAAAATTAGTATTCCGCACAGGTCATTCTGCGTCCAGCACTGTCTGGGGTCAGACCGATTATATTAATCCTACGTGCGTTTTGTAATCGCGCTTTCCGAAATTGGTCTGTTGGGCTGCGGTTCATTTGAATAACGCTTTTTGTTTGGGGGTTTATTTTGTAATTAATTAGACACCCGTTTTGTAGTTCTGCTCATCAAAACTTTGATTGTGGATTAGGGCCAACGCTTTTGTTAGCTTGACATCGAAATGGTTTTGACGTGTTGTTTGAACATTTCATGATTACGTTCACTTCAATGTGACTTAATACAATTGTTACATTTGCCCCGTGGTCATCATCATCAGACTACAGTAGTCCATTTCTAGTAGCCCTCTCCAAACTGAGAGTTTGCCAAGCTTTGCGAGCTGGTTAGAAATCATTATTATTCGTCAATTGTGGATAGAAGACGGTGCTGCTCGTCTTCTTCTAGCCGTACTCTTTTAGTAATTAATTATGTTTTTTTTTAAATAAATAATGACAACATCACATATATACATTGTTCTGATCCCAATTTGAATAATTATTTAAGGCACGAACCCAGAAACAACGAAGGTACCACAAATACCCAGACCCGAGAAAATGTAGAAAAACACTTTTTTCTACATTGACCCGTCCGGGAATCAAACCCGGGACCTCAGAGCAGGCGACACCTTGAAAATCGGAGTATACGCCTCTCCGCCACTGAGGTCGCCCTTATCCATAGAAAGATGGCGACGTGGCGCTATTCTACTAATTGTTATTCATTATAATACACTATATACTACTGCCACTTCTTGTCGTAAGGGCAACACCCTTACGACAAGAAGTGGCATGAATTAAGTGATGAACAAGAGCCCGGAGAAGACGGGCAGGATAGTATACTCTCCACCATTGGTAAAACTGCGTATCCATTTTTGGAGATGCCCGATGCAGGCTAATAATGGTGAAATGTAGCTTAACTAGTGATAAGTGTAATAAAAAACTTTAACAAGATTGAAAATTCATTCATTTCATTGATACCAATAAAACGAATGACCAGTAATGTGTACTTAGGAATTTGAAAAGTTCCATTCATGCCAGAGCTAACGTTTCCGTTCTTTTAACGAGCACGATCGAATCTGCGAAATACTTCATTCAATATTTTTTATGGTACAACGTCCAGTTAAGTTAGACCTGCCCTGTTAGTGTGGTGCTAAGAAATGTTAGAGAAACGCGGAGTCGGTGTTGCTCGGGAGAGCTCAACTGTTTTGGTATTGGGTTGTGTAGAGGCATGTATTCCTGAAGCCGACAATGTGTATAAATAGGCAATCCCGATTGCGATCACGTAGCTCTAACGAGCAGTCGCGACTATGCGAGCGATCGATTCTGTGACGGGGCCCGTACGTTACGGGTGATAGCGAAATAAGCCACGTAAGCTGTCTGCATAACAAGAGCTCAGGATGTTTTCGACGACGTGACTCTATGTACGTTTTGAATGCAAACGTTTTCGTGTGTAAAGAATAAAATGCAAATGTCGAATTTCTTGAAAATAGCAGTAAAGTGTTTTTTTAGTTTGAATAAGAGTATGCGGAAGTTTTGTAATGTGTTGTTAATGTAAAATTCTCCTGCTAGGCAGAGGCCAAAATCTAGTATACGGTACCCTAAATAGTAATGAAACTACACGTTTAAAATACGATAAATAAATATAAGATTTATTTTCAATCGTGCTTGAATTTTCAGAACGACTGACAAACGTTGACGCTCATTCCTGCGAGGCAGAGGCCTAACTGAAGAGTTACAGTTTCAAATCGATTGATGTGCACGAGGATATAAATATAGTCTCTTAAGCTTTTTTGTTAAGTTTTTTAAACGACAGCATTTTAGGCTGAACACAGTAAATGTAAAGACTGACGTGCAGAAACTACACGATAAAGAAGAACTAGTTTATATATGCCTCTACAAAGTTGGGATGAAATACCGCAATGTGGATAATATCCAAGAGAAAAAATAATTCACGATCAGATTGATAAATGCGAGAGAAAAATACGAGCACGCATGAAAGCTGCTAAACTAAAATATAATAATTATACCCTACGGGAGTACCCTTTGCAACGCCACATGAATCTACTGAAACCAGTTTACCTTGACCTCTTACCCGTACACGATTCTTCATAGTTAAGTTCTGATCGAGGTTTTTGTTGGCGCGGTCAGAGACCAGCGTATAATGGCTGTGCCAGTGTATTGGGGTTTTTCATCCTTTAACCATAATAAATGCCCGGCTACTTTCAGTACAACATTGATTTATAGCGGATCGACAGTTTGCTTTAAATATTGACTTATTTGAGCCAATACGGTAACTCTTAACACTACTCAATACAAGTATACTCCATGTCCAATAAACCTTAAAATTTATGTTTTTAAACCAATACTTTTAAAAGTATTTTAGTCTTCATAAAAAAAACTTTGGTAGAATCAGTGTTTAACTAATATCTCTGTTAGTAAACACATTGACCTAGTCTAGAAGTTTCCCGGAGTATGGTGTTTCGTTACCACTATTGTAATACATGCGATGTGGGTCGTTAGTTCTGAGTACACATAACAGCATTAAAACAAGTGATTTAATACTATTTCGGACAATACTGTTGCGTACAATACATCGCATTGCACCTTCAGCAGTGAGAAATAGCGTAGAAGTATAAGAATAACAACTGAAATGACCATGTACTCTGTTGTAAAAAATTAAATGACATAATAAACGAACAAATAATGTAATAATTGATACTTTTTCTTGCACATCAAAGTGATACAATGTCAACAGTAAGATGTAAATGTAATATTGTGTAATACAGATATTTTCAGCAATGATTTGGAATTACGTCCACTTGGATATTTTCCAACCTATTTTGAAAATAGGAAGGGTCTTTCAGACGTAGATGGATGGATAATATCAGCCAGCAGCTCAAAGCATACCACATAGCGCTGAAAGTCTGAGCTTAAAAATAGCAGATTTTTTTATCTGTTCGCGTGACAATGAGACAGAATAAAATAAAGTATAATTGTCGCAACTATGATCGCAACTGACGGCAAGCCCGACCCTTAAAATATTTCGTTAAAAAAAAAAACATTTTTTTTACATTAAAGAGTTTACTTATCAAAGTACTGTATTGTTCCATAGAGACGCAGTATAATATTGTAAATATGGTAACTAAACTGCCTAAAGGTGAAAAATATTCCATGCTTTTTTCATTTACAGAGCACCGGGCGCAAACTCCAACGTTTCATTACAAGAATTTGATTTATCGACGAACTTAAAACACAGAGCACGTACACACATACTGGGAAAAATTGTCCGCAATTTTCGGTGGAAATTGAAAAACAACCACGCTTATGATTTTTAATAAGTTAACGAGTTGTACGAGGGATATTGGATTTAATCGTAATCATCGTTAATGGTTTGTGTGACTGGGATTCGAAATTCCCTGATGCGTTATAAGCCTAGGACAACACAAAATAAGTATGTTGAGTATATATGGAAGCTTCACATACTAGTTTTACCGCTTATAGAGATTGAATGTAAAATAACATATCATATGATCGAATCCCTTACCCAGGTTAGAAGCGTTGGGCTCAGCAAAATCAATTCATTAAGATTTTTTTGTATTCAAAATCAATTCATTATGAATTGCTGTTGTCCCGCGGCTCCGTTTCACATTCATTCAGGTCTGTTCAGACGTCGAGCGTGATTTAGTAACAAACCTCTGCCCTAACATTCACTTTTAGGTAGTGAGATGAGATTAAGCCTAGATAGATAACCTACGTCGAATCGACGTAATAGGTTTTTTGAAAGTCGATATAAGTCGTTGGTTTTTTGTATCACTAAGCTGGCCGTTCCTGCCAACTCTGTTGGCCGTTGAAGCTTGCAGGACACACCAATATCGCTGCGTTAAGTGCAATACTTTAGTAATTATTTACCTACCATACGTCGAAGTGACGTATGGTTATCTTTAGTGTAGTTACTATAATTTCGACTCTTGGTAAATGGTTTATTATGATTTTATGAGAATAACTTTTACAAAATTAAATTTGTGTTTTTACTAGTTATATGCAACCATAAACAGAATATAATGACGTCACGAATTCATGTCAACGATGCAGAAATCAGTCGGTTGTTGTATAAACGATGAGAGACAGCTGCAAAAATTCCTATTGTGGAAAGGACAAATCCAGCGCTTGGCCTAAGTGCCTTTGTGGCCAAAAATAGTAAAAGAATACATTTATTTGGATTTATCGTATTATTGAGTTGAAAAAAAAAAATTTTGAAAATTAAAAATAGTAAATTATAAGACTCATATATAGAGAGATTCCTAAATGTTTAAGTTTTGCGAAGTGATATGTACCTAACTTGTTTTGTGCTTTGTTTTTTCTAATAAAAATAGGAGTAAATTCTAATGTTTTTCATTTAATCAATACACAATTACATACATAAAGACATAATATCAATTTTTTCCGTCGTGGGTAAAAATATGCGCACTCAAAAATTCGCACGTCCAATACGACGTATGGTTATCTTTAATGCACAGTGAAATATGGTTATCTATCTAGGGTTAATAATTTGAATAAATAAATTATAACAAATGTAGACAACATCACATACATTAGTCTGATCCCAATTTGAGTAACTATTCAAAGCACTCTTATTTTGGAAACAGAAACAACGACGGCACCACAAACTCACAGATCCACAAAAGGTCCCAATAACACCCAGACCCGAGGAAATGTAGAAAAACACTTCTTTTTCTACATTGACTCGTCCAAGAATTGAACCCGGGACCCCAGAGCAGGCGACATCTTAAAAACCGGTGAATACGCCACTTCACTACAGAAGTCGTCAAAAATATTGAAATGTAACATATTTCTACGGATTTAACTCGCTTGTGTTTTTTTGGTAGATTGCCTGATTTTCATAAAGGCTGCTATAAATGATCAAGTCTTATATGGCAACACAGAATATTATGACTAGACATCGGACTAACACTAACAAAATGCCAAAATATGCATGCAAATATGCACTAAAAAAGGCCGAAATATGCACGATTGGGAAAAAAGGCTAAAATATGCACTAACGCCGTAATTAGGGAGTTTTATGCATTTGCATATGCAAACATGCTAATGCATATAATCCGATGTCTAATTATGACTTTAGGTGTGTACTTTTGTTTACTTTCAATGTTATTTCAGATATGTGTGTTTATGACCAAAATTAAAATTTGAGTAAACAAGCTTTATCCGTTTTTCAGTAGCTAATGAATATTTACAAATCGAAACAAAACCACTAAAAGTTAGAGTCTATGCGAGACGGCCATCGTTTATATTGTATTCGTACACAATTCAACATTATTACTTAAAAAAATTCATTCAAAAAATATTTCAATAGTTTGATATAACTCAAGAACTGAAATTTTCGTGTAGAAATTATATGAGACCAAGTTTAAGATCTCGGTGAATAAATTAACGTTGGAATATAAAAATATTTAAGTTATTCACTTGCATACTATAAAAAATTTAATAATAATTCTTCATAAGAACTACTAAGCCAAAAAATGGTTCCATAAATTAAGATCCAGAGTATAAGCGTGACGTAAGTAGTAACAGCGCAGTGGCGCGTTCTTACGCAACCAATCACATTTAAGCACTGTCTATGAGGATGTAATTTACTTGTAGAGATGTAAAGAACTCGAGTCTTTAGAGTCCTAAAGGACAAACCCGTTTCCCATACAATCTTGGGCCTGAAGTTACAAGGCTGGGAATTGGCCATAAATTAAAGCATATTGAAAAGATTCATGAGCCCTATTTTCACAACTTTCCACAATGGGAAAGTTACTTAAATCAACCAATTAACTTATTTTATTTTATAACCTATATCATGTATTATTTTACAAAAAATACCATTTTGGTACTTTACCTGGATAAGATCTAGGTTCCTTTTCTATCTATAGGCAATATTGGTAGTAAACAGAGCACTTCAGCAGAGCTGTGAGAAAAATACAAAAATACAAACCATATCATATACGAAACGAAATGTGAGTGAATTGAAGTGAATGACAAATGACAATTAATTGTCATTGTCAGCTGATATTCTTAATAATAGTGCAGCCTGTTACATCAGGAATTGAACTATTCAAAATGTTCAATTGTTTTATCAATGATTACTTATTGAACTGCAAAGCTCGTGGAAAAAAATGTTAATTACATTCTCTAAGTTTTTTATATTTATATCATCATAAAACGAATTATTTAGCTTATTCCTTAAAAAATGCAATTGTAAAGAAGTATTACTATGAATCGATTTATTCCAAATCGATTAAAACGTTAAAAGCCCCGCTCTATGAAGTGACAGAGCGTTTACGGAGATAGTCACGTTTTAATTTATTTAGTTTAAATGTGTGTAAAACGGTTTACAGAGACTGTTTAAGTATTAGAAAAACAATATATATTTAATCCATTTTCTCCACTTGTCCATTGCCAATTAAAAATTTTTGGGAAAAATAGGCAAGTAAAATAAAAGGGATTTTTTGGCATAATTTTCATTGTTGTAACGTCGGGCTCAAAAATGGGGTTCTCCTTTTGAGCTCGACTAAAAAATTTCACGACTCGACTCATTACAATAAGACTCCCAAGACTAGACAGCTTAAATCCATATGAGCTCTTGAGCGCAATATGTAACTCGAGTCTTATTTAGCGCTCGAGTCGTTTTTACGGGGCGAGTCGCGCTGGAGCTGTTTTCCGTTTGGAGTTCCTTTTTAAATCAGGTAATAAAATGTTACCTTTGTGGGATATATTCGTAATTAGAAGCCTATTTTGAAAAAAATAAAAGCGTTATTTAATAGGAAAAATCATGATAATCATCATGAAAAATTATTTTAATCATTAATACACACATTTTAATATACACATATTTATATTATTATTTGTTTTTTTCTATTATTACTATACAATAATAAATAAAATCACAAGCAATCAAAATTGAACTGGTGACGCACACATAAGTATATATGTTTAAGGCCAGAATAATTTGCAACTAATAACATAATTAAACCTTAACACGCTCAAGGCACAAGACTCAAGCTCTTTTGAGACTCAAGCTTTTTTAAGACTCGAGATCTATGTAAGACTCGAGCTCTTTTTAAGAGCTCGAGTTCTATTTTAGCGCACAAGTACTTGTGAAAAAACTGAAGCTCGGTTTGACTCAAGACTCCGAGTTTAGTTAGTTCACTGAGTCGTGTAAAATTGAGCTGAGTCTATAGAATTAGGAATCAAAGACTCGAGTTCTTTACATCTCTATTTACTTGTGATACTTTTTGTGCGTTAAATCAAAGATAAATCATTTTATGTAGCAAGCATACTCACAGGTACCTCTCGCTCTATATTATTTGTAGTTGCTAGTAGGACATATTTAATTTTCCCCAACGAAATATAGGTACTGGCATTTTGCATGAATTTTAAAAGGTTGTCTCACGTGGGCACAACCAATAATTTCACGTCCGAATACCCCTATCTCAGTTTTTGTTTCTCTTAGGAGAGGATTTTATACCGAAAGCGCTGGAAGCGGGCCAATGATCGCGCGATACTCTTCGCCCTTATTTATTGCCTGTTAATAATTTTCTTTCAATTTATAGCGATTCCAATCGAAGCCACGTTTTGCTTTTGCTGCGTACTAAAGTTTCGATGCTCGTCCGTAATAAGTTAGAAAGCTTTAGTAATTGACGTTAATTGGTAATGATACAGAAATTGGACACGAAATGAATAGCGCAAAAACAAGAGGCTAAAAATGAATTATTACTATAAAAGAAGGCTGAACCAAAATGTACTGGGTTCAGACTTTTCGCTGTCTAAATAATGAAACAAAACTTTTACAAAACACAGTTGATTACTTATTGAAGTAATACAATTCATTGGACATAGGACATAGTCTGTAGCAAATCATGCATGGGGAAACATGAAATAGAAATCAAATAAATAAATCAAATTTATTTTTCGGTAAATATATTATTATTTTTTACGGGAGTCTGACTGTTCATAGAAAGTCTTTTTAACAAAACCCATTACATGACTGCCATATTATCGAAGAGCCATTTGACCGACGGGCTATTTAACCTATTGGCCACTTTACTGAAAAGCCAAATGTACGCAATTCCATGTTGGCGATAGTACATTTGTTTGAACGCCATATATTCGAAAAGCAAATAAAATCACTTATTTAAATCAACAAGTTTTATTTGAGACAATTCACCACACGTAAATAATTTTCTGATTAACGTTTAATTTAATTTATTTTATTTAACGCCCGTTGGTCTAGTGGTTTAAATACCGGGCCAAGATCTCGGGGTCCCAGGTTCGAATCCCGGGTCGGGCAACAAAAAGTTACGAATTTTCGAACGTTGCTTGGGTTTGCGATCACCAACCCGCATTTGGCAAGCATGGTGATTATGCCACACCCATCATTTCTGTGGTAACTTGAATTCAATGATGGAGGCCTTTTTCCCTGCAGTAGGATGATTATAGGCTGTTACTATAATTTATTTTATTTTATTTATTTATTTTATTTACTTTGTTTAATTTAATTTATTTAATTTTTAATTTTAACGTTAATAATTTTAAGATTGTTTGAGTGAATAGAAGCAGATTTTTTAAATCATTTTGTCATAATTGTACGTAAATACGTAATTTTTCTTTATTTGTTATATTATTTTTGCCAGATGTATCAAGATTCAGATGTAGCAATCACTTTGCCAATACTTTAATTAAGAAAATTATTTTCGTGTGGTACATTGTCTCAAATAAAACTTGTTGATTTAAATAAGTGATTTTACTTGCCTTTCGAATATTATGGCGTTCAAACAAATGTACTGTCACCGACATGGAATTGCGTACATTTGGCTTTTCAGTAAAGTGGCCAATAGGTTAAATAGCCCGTCGGTCAAATGGCTCTTCGATAACATGGCAGTCATGAAATGGGATTCGTTAAAAATTCTTTTTATGAATAGTCAGACTCCCTTTTTTACTCCACCTACAATTAATCGGAAAATTAGAAAAAAATATGTTCTGAAAAAACTTAAGGCTACTTGTTTGCAAGAATTCTAAAATTATTCAGATGCTCTGGTGCAGCTTTTAGGAAATCATCATTATCGTCTGCTGATAAAACATGAACTTATGATAATAATATAATGAACATAACAGCCTTTTAAGCCAAGCTTGACTAGCTTGGCAAGTGTTATTGCGTTGTTGTGTTGCAAGTAATGTGCAACAAGTTCGTCCAACAGTGGAAAGGAGACTGTTGTCTATCTTTATCTGCCAGTAATCCTTTAGTAGCCCCTTATTTACTGCACATTGTACACAGTTTGAGCAATAAATTATATTCTATTCTAGTCTATTTTAGGACACCCGTAAGACCCAAAGGGGTGGTGCTTTTGAATTTTAGTCCGGCATTGCTTAACTAACTAAAAATATAATCAAGTTATTTAATATTCAATCGCTTATCTATGTAGCAAAACCCTCTACAGGCAGCTAATAAAGCTATTGACGCATCAGCAGAGGGGGATTTTTTACACGTCACCGTTACCGCATCAGCCTCCACGCTCAATGGCCTGGCAAACCCCATGTACTTTAAACTCTTGTGTCATGGAAAATGTTTTGACACCTGACATTCCAAAATCTTTAACATTTTATGATATTTGAATATGCTTTTTGGTGTTAAGAATTAACCTTTAGGAAATAAAATTTGAGTGTGTTTTATGTTAAGGGGCAAACGTGTCGTTTTGTATCTAGCGTTGTTTTTTTTTCAAACGGAATGTTGTGTTGATGAATATCTGCATAGATTCTACGTAATAATCACTAGTATTAAATATCAATGAATTTGAGTCATATCTTCTAATACAAATTAATTTTACAAGGTAGGACTCAACCCAAACCTGCTGAAACAAGACTCAAGAATAAAACAATAAGAAGTTTTTCAGGTTTTAAAACTTTAATTTTTTAAGTATTTAAATTTGAAAAATTATGTCTGTCGGGACTCGAACCCGCATCTCCTCGCATTTAGAAATGGTTAAAGCGCCTCGCCCGGCATGCGAGAAGATGCGGGTTCGAGTCCCGTCTGAGACATAATCTTTCAAGTTTAAATACTGATATTATAATTGCAATTTAATTGCTTAAAATAACATATAAAGTATTTAATTTTTAAAATGGTGTGAAATAAAAGGCCAGCAAAGGATGATTATAGGCTGTTCTTTACTTTTTGCAATAGGAATTGCAAAGTGAAGGCCTTCGTCATTGAATTCAAGTTACCACAGCAATAATGGATAACAACAGCAGATAAATAACAATTAACGTTCGTATGTTAAAAGAAACTCGTATCCATTAACTAGAAAATGTATGTCCTTTATACGAAGTTGGTTTTACAATCACCAATCTAAGAGGTGGTTTATACCTGTATGAATTACGTATCATGAAATTGTGCGTCTATCTAAATTGATATAACAAAAATCATACATCACCACAAACATTTTTGATAATCGTTCATTAATAATTTAAATATGTAAGTAATGAAAATTATTTTACTAAAAATTTCCGCTCGTTAACACCAGCTTAAGTACCGTACCGTACCGTACACACGGACGCAACGACACACAGTGAGCAAGAACTAGTTTATGTAAGAAAGATGCCGCCGCCGCCATGCCCGCCTTCCCTAAAAACTGCATTCAGTATAGATAATGCAATTATGAGAACCCAACACCGATATAAAAAAAAACCTCGATGCGTTTTGCCACTTCACGTGGCATCCACTGCATGGACATTTTGTCGCCTTTGTTGCGCTCAGACGACGATTTTATGGAGCGGAAATTATTAGCAAACTAATTCATTTACCAATTTCACAATTCAAATTTAGTTCTACTCGTATATTGCCGCAAAGTAAAGCCTCAGTCTATTTAATTTTTTTGTTCATTACTAGTCAAACAATAAATATATGATCTGGATACTTCACAAATATAATTAAGGTCACATTACACAAACCTAATTCAAGATGAGCAGGTATTTTCTAGCACACTCAATTAGAGTTTGGTCTAATAAACCCACCTATCTGCTTTCAACTAGAATAAGTACTTATTTGTAAATTCAAAATCAGGTTTGGCCGACTCCCACATAAGTTGGCTCACTAAATCTGTGGAATCCCTATCGACTGGTAATAATGCCAGTAATTACTGCTAGCCCGGTTTCGGCTGTTAATCTTGCTTAGGCGCCTCCTCCCTCCGTGCCAAGTTTAGTTAAAAATTATTGGCGCAGGTATCACCCGATGCAAGGGTAAGGCTTTTAAGGGCATCGTTTAGTCTGTCTTGGTATTGATTGGGTACTGCTGTTAGAATATAATTTCATATGAAATCACAATGAAACAGTGAAAGTAAAGATTTATAAGTGTGGTTATTTTTAGGTGTGTCAAGAGAGAGCTGTCTTTTAGAATGTATTCACTGGTATTCACAGTGTAGGCCTAACCCTAGACTGATGTTTTTTGCGTCAAACTTGATACAGAAAAACCTAAATTTTCAGAGCCTCATGATTAACTCTATGATCATTATCTTCTTATTAAAGCTATTTTAATTCACCTTGTGAATTCTGGTTAAACCTAGGTAACACTGAAAATGTATAGAAAATGAAAAACGGCTTAATGTAGAAAGTTGCCAATACTTTTATTGTTTTTCGAAGCAATCTCCGTTCCTCTCTACACATCGTCGTCGCATTCGATGGAACCACCTAGAAAAGCAGTGGGTCCATTCTTCCTTAGGGGTCTCTTCTATGGCATTTTCGTACGCTTTCACCGCATCTTCAGGGCTCGTAAAGCGAATACCTCGAATTGTATCTTTAGTTCTTGGGAATAAATGAAAGTCGCAGGGCGCCAGGTCAGGACTGTATGGCGGATGAGTCATTATCTCAACACCTGCCATAGTCAAATATTCAACAGTCCGTTTTGCAGAGTGCGCTGAAGCATTGTCGTGGTGAAAGAGGATCCTGCTTCGAGGGCGCTGCTGTCAAATTTTTTCCAAGACAATAGACAAACAGTGATTGACATACCAGTCTGCAGTAACTGTCCTTCCATATTCTAGCACAAATGTCGCGAAATGACCTTTCCGACGAAAGAATGAGGCAATCATCTTTTTTCCTTAATTTCTTCCTTTCTTTACCTTAGTTGGCCGATCTTACACCCATATTTATAAACAAGTAAAAGTAATTACTTGACTAAAAGTAATTACTTAGGTGACAATTTCTAGTCCTTAATCTAGTAATTATTGGAAGTTACATCTATGAAAAGTTAGCATTCTCAGCCAAACAATATGTTTATTAATGCTGACCCATTTCCTTCACGTAAGCACTAGGTAGGAGCATCTTAAGTTATGACTTTCTTAAGCAATAAGTAATTACTTCTTTATAAATACGGAGGTTAGAAAGGAAACACCCACTGAGCTGATTGTCTTTTGGTTTCGGATTCGTAGCAAAATATCTCGCTTTCATCACCTGTGACGATGTCAAATACAGCATTTGAGTCACCGCTGTTGAACTTATCTAACATTTGACGACACCAGTCCATGCGAAGGTGTTTCTGGTCGTCGGTTAAAGTATGGGGAATCCATCTGGTACAAAGCGTCCTGGCTCATAAATGTTCGAGTGATATTTTTTGAACTAGACTCATACCAATGCCTAGGCTTTCCCGTATCTGTTGATAGGTCTTAGATATAGATGGTATAGTTGATATAGATAGTATCTTCCTTTATCATGCGTCGCACAGCACTGATGTTATCTTCAGTAGTCGCTGTTAAAGGACGTCCCTCACGCGGATCATCATTGAGATTGCTACGTCAACGCTTAAACTCGTTAAACCAATTGTAAATAGTGGCAGGAAATGGAGCTTCATTAAGAAATGCTAATCGCAGCCTATTATAGCTTTGTTGTTGAGTAAGCCCACATCGAAAGTCATAATAAATCTTTGACCGAGAATTTTCTCGCATTAGGTTCATTTTCACGTGTAGCAAGAGTTTTAGATTTGCCGCTAATTCACAAAAACAAATGACAAATGAATGCAATATACTACATTAGGTTACCAAAGAGTTCTAAAATCGAAATTCAAAAAAAGTTTACATTAGCAATGTTTCTAACTGGCCAGTTCTAAACTTTTTTAGTGTTACCCACGTACGCCTTTAATTTTTATTTCTTATATTAGAAGTTAAAATTTTCCCGGACTGTGCTGGATTTTTGGTCGCGGTAACAACAAAACTTCTATTCTATCTGCGGTACTATTTTATGAATGTGTTAAGCGTTTAAAAAGCAGCAAAAAAAAAAGATAATATGTATTTTTTTTTAATTGCAAGATTTAATATTGTAAATGTTTGGCAGCTTCTAAATAGGTATGCTCTATATAGGTACATAGATGTAAACTCTACTATCTTATAACTCTATTAATTTACGAGTAATATGCGTGCAGCAGTAGTGGCACACAACGGTCTGAGAGGCGTGACAGAGCGCACTTCTTCCCGACTTCTAATGCGCCCCCAGCGCCCGACATTTATATCTGCTTCTGCTTGACTACGTAACGAACTGGGTAAAGGATAACGGACACTTACAACTTGCTGATTTATACCAACGAGATTTGATTTCCTTCGAAGGAACTTGGAATGCTGAATACTCGTTCGAACTTTGAATCACTTTCAATACGATTTTCTTAAACTACTAGACAATCCTTTTTGGTTCAATTCAAGTTTTGAAACAATGTTTTTTTTATATAGTATTTAATTTTGTTTGGATCTGAAACTTTGAACGGTTGGTGGATGTCATAATTAGGTATTGTGCTTCGTAACATAAGAAAAGCCGGTAGTAGCGGTTACTGTTGCAAGATGGAAGTTGTAAAAACAATTCAATTGAAAACTCTGAAATCATATCATCTTGAAGAATAATCAGACGATAAGAAAAAGAGTACTCTGTGAAGAGACATACATATACAAATAGTAAATAACAAGTGAATTTGTCTTCTTTTCGAGAGGATAAAAAGTGTCTTTTTTGGTTCGTGACAAGTGCTCCACCATTCGGACCAGCCATAAATATCCATCAGTTCAAACATCACAATTACAATCGAAAATCTGTTAAGAAAAAAACGGATTTTCATTAATTAATTCAGTAATTTTAAGTATTTGCTTGAAAATTTACCTTAAGTTTTCATTTTCAGAATTTGAACCTATCTCACTTGCACCGTACGTTTTAAGGGATAAAAAATATAGCTTATACTTCAGATATATATTACAGTCTGTAATCTAGGTACTACGTGCCAAATTTGTTCCAGAACTTTTAAGCCATTGAATACCGGATTTAGTGATTAAGTGATTGAATACCTGAAAATTTAAAATAAGAACCGACCAAAAAGAAAAAATATTTAACTCGGCCAACCCTCGAAGAAGTCGCAGAAAAGAAAGACAGACGTAAAATTTATTATAAAAATTTATTCTTCGTTATAAAATAAGCAGTATGTGCCAGTGTCCGCCATTCTTTCAGGAGCGTATCAAACCACAGCCCGCGGCTGGGCAAGTAGGTATAACTGAACGCCGTCACGTGACCGGCCTCGCCAAGTAAACCTCGTTTCACCCCTTCTTGGTCATTTCAAATGGTCGTGGATTATTCCTCAGGTACTGTTAAGTCATTTTGGACTATGCAAAGGCAATATTGGCAGTCTCTGGGCAATAGGCATATTATACGAAAAAGGCCTAATACTCGTATTGAATTACTAGAGAAACTGAAGTAATACTATATTCTTTAACCGGCTAAAAAGATTATGTTCTTAATGCGAGAGAGACAAACTTTTTAGCGTTCCATGGATTCACCGTGCGGGTGCCGGGTCCATCGTGTGACAGAAAAAGAAACTCAGAGTAGCTCCCGGGACTTGTGACACGGGTGTAGGTTTAAGAGGATTGATCTTAGAGCTCTGGATTTAAATGGTTATCGCCCATAGTTTTAGCTACACGAAGTTGCTTTACTAACTCTCTTTTCTTCCTCCGCAATTTCATTTTAAACGTGTTTTCTTTATTCTTATGGGCATAATTAGTTGGTGGTAGGTAATGCTCAGAGAAGTATGTATAAATTGTGTCCTGTAAAGTTTCTACTTAGCTATTAAGGTCTTGTTTTGATCCGGGATGTTCTAACAGGATCACTAAGTTCTGATCATGAACTTTCCAGGTGGAGTTCTTTAAGCTGGGGATGCTAAGACGTGTCCTGATGTCAATGGACTCCTGATTCATCTTGGGATATATGAGGGTCAACTCTATCCATAGTGTTAGTCGAAGTACTGACCGACGACTGTCGTGCTTCAATACCATCGTGTGTCTTTAAGTGCTTATGGTACCAGGCTCGTCTCTTGTAAGTTTTCCCGCACGTAAGGCATCTCAAATACGTATTCGCGCCAGGTTCAGTATTATTATCAACCGGTGGACAGATCTTCCGCCCCACCTCTCGGGACAGCAGGGGTATTTTTCTTAATCGGACTTTTAGCAATTACATTCCCGGACTTGGCTTGCTAGGCCATCGCCCTCGACTGTCTTTATATATATATATTAATTGTTTGACAGGGTAAATTTCAAAGTTAATTCTGATAAGTACCCCGAAGGGTACAAAATATAATTTATATCTTTAAAAAACAACGTACCTAAAAAAATCAACCAACGAAATTTTGTACTAGACAATAATTATTTACAAGTACACTTAAAACTTAAGAGTGTGGCAGATCAGAACCGCCTCAATTCTGTAAATCAATTGCATCTAATCATTGTAAAATATTCACACAATATGTCCGTTACGTGTCCATTACAATAAATATTGGCGTATAAGTGCCTTAATAGACAGTTAGGACAGCCAATGTGACACACGAAGTTCCTCGTTCCACCCCAATGAAATCAAATAAAAGCTTTATGCGATATCCTGTGTCCGAACGTCTTAGGGTGCGTAAATAAGGGAACACTTGCCGCAAATTTACAAACATAAACAGGATTAGTGAGGCTTAGCTCTGTTAGCATAGTAAAGATCTGCTGATGAAATAATAAATAAATATTAACATTTCCACAAATTGTGATTACAATGAATTTAGAATTTTAAATTGAAATACAAAAGCTAAATTTAGACACAAACGCAATAGCTACCAACGACATCAACAGATGTTGGTTATTGAATCGCGATAGCATTTTAATTCTCCGTTTACATAAGTAGTTATGAGTTTTTTTTTAAGAAGAATACTTAACCTTTTTGATGTGTAATGATGTAATGGTTAGTTACATTTCAAAATATACACTATTGATATTAGTCTTGTGCTTCATCGGACGTCTAAAAAGTTCGTATTCTAATGATACATAATTTATATCGGTATACCAACTGTAACAAGTACCCTAACCATTGCACAAATCAATTTAAAATAGGTATCACAAAGGATGTACAGTGATAGTAATAACCCTCTTAGTTAGAAGATAAGGCGAGCGTTGCAGCGGATATTTGGTTAAAACAGATTTTTTTAGAAACAACATTTATTTGGGTGGTTTCTATCCTGTTGTTTTTTTAATATTAGCGAATTTCTCATATTTTTATTACAAACTAGCTGTTGCCCGCGACTTCGTCCGTGTCAATTTCTGTTATTATGAACGCGATTATTAATGCAACATTTTTCACCGATGCTTCGCTCCTATTGGTCGCAGCGTGATGTTATATAGCCTAAAGCCTTCCTCGATAAATGGACTATCTAACACAAAAAGAATTTTTCAAATCGAACCAGTACTTCCGGAGATTAGCGCGTTCAAACAAACAAACAAACAAACAAACTCCTTAGCTTTATAATATTTATTACAAATTACAAATAACTCAATCCTTTTTTTAAGTATGCAAAAAAGACTATGACGTCATACTACAAAACCAATTGGTTTGATCAGATCAGATTTATTAAACATTTTTCGTATTGTTTTATTGAGGGCACCATTACTAAATTTTTCTATAATATTGGTAACATTCTTTATTCAATCATGTTTCACTATGCATAATTCCAAAAGTCTGTTCTAGAAAACCTTTGATACTTGGTTGAATGCCCGAAGTTTAATATTAGTACCTTCACTTCTTAGTTTCCTTCCATTAGCATCACAGGATTTAAAGGATTCTCGTTTTCAAAGGATGTAAAATAAGTTACAGAATTTGCATTTTCCTGACTTTCTTTTGAAACTATTTTTTTTCTGAACCTTTTAAGCTTATATTCTTGCAAGCAATAAACGTTTCATTTTAAACTTCAATTAGCTGGTTGCGGTTTCATAGTACCAATTGGCAAACTTTTACAGTAATTACATGCAACTGTTCTACTTTGTGTTATGATTGGCTCGTTTAACTTTACAAAACGTTGGCTTTTGAAAATAAACAGAATTATTTATGATTCGTTTGAACGGATCCATTTTTATTTATAATTTGGCGGAATCGCTTTGCAAGCCATTAATAGAAGCGAGGGATGCAAGACAAAATAATAAGATAAAACGTTCCCCTTCATACAACGAGTTTCCCCCAAAAAATTGAATTAATTTTTGGCAAACAATCAATGCCATCAATATTAATGACCGACGGAATATGAGCAGTATTCATTCATTCCCTTTGAAGTATCAAACATGATTGTATTACATAGGATTTGTACGCGCCAAATGCATGGATTTCTTTATTTTATTTCCATACTTATGTTTACTTACTGAGCAATGAGATTTAAATATCTCTAAGAATATATAAATCCTTGAGTGTGTGGGTGCTAAATCATACAGACCGGACCTATTTCTATACTCAAGGCATCTTACATGTGTCGTAGATCTCCTTCTCCCTTATATTAAATGAATGTCTAAGCGCAAAAAGCAGGATTGTATGGTTAGGCAAAGAAGTCTACTCGGGCAGTGCACGTTAGGCGGCCTCCAACATCTATAGGTGGGTCGCAAGTTTTTTTTTTTTTTTTATGAAAGGACCTATGCTGTGGCAGAAGGCCGTTACAGCTTCACCGGGCGGGTTTTAGCGGCCAAAAGCGGCCTGCTAGCGGGTACCTCGAGCGCGAGGCGAGTCCTAGTTCGCAAGTTCGCAAGTCCGTGTCGCAAGTTCTAGGCCCTGAATACCATTTTGGCAACTCGATTAACCCGGCTCCCATATGGTAAATCCACGGAAGCTCAAGAGTTTCGTTAAAATTTATTTTGATTTGAAATATTGTTAGCTTTTAGACGATTTATTAGGGTCGCAATTTTATTGCAAATTTTTTACTTAGGTCTTCGAAACTCTGACGTATGTTTTGGAAAATCATCTTGAATACAAAAAGGCAAAGTAAAGTATCCTTGCATGTAAGGGTATTGTTTAACATGATTTACCATTTTGTAATTAACAGATCGTACTTTTCTTTAAAGATCGAACAAAGATATTTATATGTTTAAGGATTCGCTTTAAACTTATGAATTAAATATTATCTTTAAAGTTATTAAGATATTAACAAGTTTAAAGATAGGTAGTGACTGTTACAAATTCTTAACGAGTGCCATATTATTTCCCAAAAAGAAATATTTATGTTACTACACAACTTGATCTTGATGATTTGTCTGACTTCTTGATACTTTGAATAAAGGTGCTTAAACTGTAATTACTTGTAATCTGCTAAATATCTGCAAAACCTTTTAACAACAATAAAATAAATAAATGTTCAAGACAAGAACTTAATTTCGAACCCTCATTCGATCCTGCGGCAATACACTATCTCCGATCGCAAATCTGGTATTGGACAATAAAGAATACGGAATCAGTCCCCTGGGTTAAACTATCGTTTAGTATTACATCACTATCGTGGTGTTATCTTGGTTCGGCACGTGCGCGCACGCCGATCTAGGCGTAATCCGTCACCCCACGAACTCTTTGATGTTTAATACAATGGGGTATGTACTTTTATTCAGCCCACCCGCTGAGACAAAAAAAGTTTCATTCATTTTGTAAAATTAAAGAATTTCTACAAATGAATATTTCGAATATAACGAATGCCAAATCACTGATTATATATTAGAGATAAAGATAAATACTTGTCAAGAAGTCAAATATACATTTATTCTTCTTCTAGACAATTATGCTGTCTTGTATATGTATTATGTATCATAACTGATTTTAGAATGTTCATCTGTCCAAAAAGTTGGCGCAAATAGCATATCTTTATAGGTTAGATACAGATTCTTATCTAAATGCTCAAATGTATAGAGCGGTTGATTTCATTCTTCTTAATTATACCATTGGCACTAGACGTGTGGTTTAGATAATTTTCAAATGTAAGCTATTTTGTTAATTTACTTCTCATTAAAATAATCTATACTTAATATTATAAAGCTGAAGAGTTTGTTTGTTTGTTTGAACGCGCTAATCTCAGGAAGCTCTGGTTCGAATTGAAAAATCTTTTTGTGTTAGATAGTCCATTTATCGAGGAAGGTTTTAGGCTATCATCACGCTGCGACTAATAGGAGCGAAGCGAAAAATGTTACAAAAATAATCGCGATCATAATAACAGAAATTGACGCGTACGAAGTCGCAGGCAACAGCTAGTAATTTATAAATCTGAATTTGTATATCAAACTTCTCCTGATTTCATCTATTATGGTTATAATGCTTGAGTTAATCGCTTTATTCCTCTAAATCTTTTCATCTCCTAGTATCATTACAGCTATTGCTGCTGAATTAGTGAAATGAAAATAATATACCCTCTTTGAAATCCTCCAGCTCTATTCAAAATCACTTTGGGTCGACTTTCTGTTGTACAAGCGAAACCCAAAAACACGTGCGGCCTTTTTTGAAACTAAAAGCTGTTTCTCAAACACAACGTGATAAGGCATAATTTAGATTGAACAGCACACTAGCGCCACCGTTATCAGACTATCTGTTTCACGAAGTAGGTATAATGAACTCGCATCAATCACGACACGAGAACTGCGCTAATGAGATTATTTCCTAATACCGAGGACAATTTCCCGCCTAAAGCTATTATGTAGGCGCATATTGAGGATTTTCGATTGAGTCTGCGTTGGGATTAATATTCGAAATGAAGTTATGAGAGGCAGGTGACGGATGATTGTGAGTGCGTTTGTAAATAATGAATTTAAAATTAGAAGATTCCAGTCACTAAGTTTATACTGCTCGACTTTTGAAGAGTTTGTGTAATAAAAAAATATTGAACAAAGTTCAGTGCAACACCTAATACATATTTCTTTACATAAATAAATTTTTCACAATCAAATATAGTGGCATACTAGTTACTGCAATTAGTCCTTTCCTATAACGAATGTCAAACGCAGCATTATACCAAATAGGGTTCGATAGAGGTCACAGTGGAGGTGAGGACTGACGTGTGTCAAAAGGATGGCCATTCTAAACGGATACCTTTGCAAAGTCTTAGGCAATGCACCGAGTACCTTTGCAACGGTGAATCTATGGTTGCTAAAAAGTTTATTATTTTGCAAATCACAAGATCGAAATGTATGCATAATCCAGATAAATGAAATACAATACATTGCAATTCAGCTGAATCATTTTGTTGCCGTAATTCAAAGTAAAAGGCAGTTAAATAATTGATAAGCTGTCACGAGTCATCAAATACCTTTTAAAGTAGATGTGTACTAAACATTTTCCCGTACAAATGGTATTACCGGAACCCTCCTCAATATGCAGCCAAGAGAAAAATTATGCACCGGAAATCTACGAGGCTTCATGCTTCCAGTGGATTGAGAATTTTAGGAGTCCACACTTTAGAATACAATTTAGAAACCTTCAAGTCCTATTCCATCTCTACAATTTATCGGGCAGTTTTTCGGCTTGGGAATATTTTCGTTTCAAGGAAAAAATACACGACTTGGACTACAAGTAATACATAATGGTAGAACACTGCAAAAAATAATTTAAATTTTGATGTCTTATTTTATTATGAGTTTCAAAAACATTTTATCTATCACAGTATGATAGAGCTAAAAATTGACCGATAGCTTACATCGCATGAAGTTTAGGAGATTTGGATTGGGTTTAGACCTTGAGATAACAATCAACTTGTTTAATCTAAGGGATTTTTGTTGTTGTTAAAAATATCTGACTGATTTGCAGTATTATATAATAGGGAACCACATTCGTTGTTCCTGTTTGTTCCTTGCTACTTTTTATAATATTATGCATGCAGACGTAGGTGCTTATAAAGTTGCGTGTATATTTTAGCGATGCTTCTTGGGTATGATAGCCTGCTGTTTTGTTTTGTTTCAATCTCTCTCATGTTGTTGAAGACTGCGCAATGTATGTTAGTTAGACTTTAGAAAAAATATCGTGTAGTAAGCTTGATAACGTGGGGTAAAGAATTACATAAACAAAAGAGTGAAACAAATACATATATAGGATTATTTAACAACTATGACTGAAGAAGTTAGTAATATTCCAAAAGATTTGAATAGACATTTGCGAACAACGTTGTGGAATCGTTGTGAGTGCATGATGGTGGATCATGTTCAAAGATTAAAATAATTATATTCTTTTTAACATCAGAATAAGTTAGGCAAAGTAAACAATGCTGTGTTTTAATTTTTTACCGTCCGGATCTCGAAACTTAAACTTAATGTTTCCATACTAATGTTCTTAGTTGTTGATGAAAAGTCTAAGGGCCTGTTTCACAATCGCTGAGTAAATTTCTGGGTAAGCTACTTCGACCCTATCTGCTCAATAAACTATTTTTCACGTTTCACAATCCCTGAGTAGGGTTAATCACCACTTTATCTGCTCGTTAAATTAATCACCGGATGCACTGCCAAGTAGCCTTTTACTTGACAAGTAAATTTAAAAAGATAACCTCAAATACGTCATTTCCAAATTTTCATCAACAACAAGTTATTTTATTATTTAAATGGACAGTTTTGCAGTCATTGTAAAATAACACAATGTTCGTAATGGTAAATTCAATGCAAACAAAATCACCACACGAAAAGTACCAAACGTCGGCAAATTTGACATTTGTCATTTACTGACTAACTGACGTTGACTCGACATAGACTTTTTGTTGAAACCTCGTTGCGTTCCATTCTTACAGAAACATTGATTTTAGAAAAGGTGAAATGACTCATTTACATTACAGTGTAAACATTTTTTGTACGAATTTATTGTTTTTATTACTTATAATCATAACAAAAAATATTTTTAATGATAATTCTGTGATTACTATACTTTATAGAATCGATGAAGATGCGAATTAATATACCTAAAGTTTTCTATCTTTATTGTTATACACTAGACTTTAGAAAAGAGCACTGTTAGACTTAGGCCTCTGCAAAAATAGGGTTTGGTCATATTTTGTACGTTTAACAAGCGATTTGACTAAAGCGGTTTGTCCAATGGTGGAGCTAAAGAGGATGTTGCCGGTTCTCTTCTGGTGACACTACTGTTATAGTCAGGCCACAAGACAAAAAAGGGTGGTGTTTTTCTGTGATCTGAAATCTGAAAGTAGTCAAACCATGTTAAACAAATTACTATGCTCTAAGGATTTTATCTTAAAGCATCACCTACTTATCTACTGAACATTTTTCTGATAATCCTACTCATTATTTCATACTTATGGAAATTATACGGTATTCTAACGGTTTCGCGGTCATAGAAACCACAACTACAAACAAACTGTGAAAACTCTGTATTAAATTTTACACTGACACCCATTTCTCAATTCCTTACTTACCCGTCTTTGCCCCGAGCGATGTTTGTTAGAGCTTATGTTTGCCCCGTACATTGCATTAGGGTGTTCCTCTGAATCTCTGTACAAGCTACCTCTAAATACACTTCGGTGAACTGGATCTTATTTCTTTGCTGGTAGTAGTCAAAATTATGTAGCTATTATGTTTAGGACTGTACGTGACGAAAGACGGCTACGACTTGTTGTTTCTGTCTAATGCAATTTGTTGCACTTCAATGCTTGGAAAAGTGAGCCATTTATTAGTGTTCGTAGGTGATGCTTATTCTTATTACTATTTCAAAAGTACACTTAGCTTGAATGATGAATCGTTACATGGATAGTCCGTTCATGTCCATAGGCTAGGTGGGAGTCAGAATTGTCTGACTAAAAATTCGTCCATTCCCCTTAGAAACGTCTTGCAAGCAAACAAATTTGTTATTCTTACATGGTCTTTAAATGTTTAGCGACTTACGATACTGATTCAGGTTACTGTTTCTTGTAAAGAGGACAGGTAACTAAGAATAGTATAACTACCTATAGAACTATAATTATATCACGTAATTATACCTTTAAGATTATTAATTATAGTTGTTATTAAAAGAAGCGATATCAATTTTACAAGGTTAAGTTTAGAATAAGCGTAATTTTTACCGTAAAAACTGTTATAAACTATCACAAAGTTGGTAAGTTAGGAAATAATTTTAGATTCCTTGATTAAGTGCTTTGCGTGGCCAAATGAAATATAGATGTTCAGGTGAACTACATATTAATGTACAAATAATATTTAAGCTGATGATTGCTAACGACGCGTTAAATGTCTAAATACTGACGGACATTTTAGAAGTCAAGGAAAATTTAGGCAAGACACACAGCAAGTCCAAACAATATATCTTTAGTTATTAAGGTTAGAATAAACTTATGATGTTCTGCTGTTACTTGATATAATAGAATATCACTTACACAGTCACCATGAAAATAAAATAAAAAACTCAGTGATCAATAATATCAAACTTGGCAACGAGTTGTAAAACTTTCAACATTCGAACAGAATCTCAAAGCCCATACATTTGTAAAGACAAACGATACCTCTTTGCCGAAGACCCTCTAAGTCCAACAAAAAGTAAAACGCAGAGATAGATGCGGCAATTTTTTCTTGAACGGAGATCACGTGTCGTTACGTTGGAAGATGTCTTTGTAACATGACTTTCATGAGTACAAATGCACTGGTGTTTGAGATAAACCAACCATAATGTTGAACATAAAAAGGATTGAAGGAAAAGTAAAGGTAACAATATTTATATTGCTCCATTTGTTGCGTACCATGCACAATCCATAAATGACAAAATATGCTTTATGAGAACACGATACACCAACAGTCAAGGTCTTACCTAATTTTGACGTGACAACGTCTTAAATTAGGTTGCGGCTGGGAGTCACTTATGAAAAAGTGTAACGCTCGGTAACGTTACGATGACGTCATCGTCCTATCCTCAACAAAATCACTCAAATAGGAATTAGTTAAGTTTAAGTTTACATGTACAATGTTTTAGTAAACAAAATATATTTCTATAGTTAAAATTTGTGCAATTCTTATTTTCATTCAATTCCTTGTTCCTATTGTGCAATTTAATTATATTCATATCAATAAATATTCTACCGAGAAAAAGACGTTGTCACGTAAAATCTTCGCCCGTAAAACCGACTTTGCAGGCAACCATTTTTTATTTCCTTTGATGTTTTTGATGTTGTTATGTTCATACTAATGCCACGGTCTAAGACAACATTGGTATTTGCCAATGATTGCGTCTATCTAGTATTTCAAAACGTCTTTATAGCATCGAACTTTTCTAGGCTCGATTCTTAATAATGTCAATTCGATCTCATCCACTCGAAAAACTTTACACTACTGTAGATAAGTTCCATTAATGCACAATGTGTTGGTAAAACGCCTTTATGTGAGACAAATCAAAATTGCATTAATATTTGCTTAATGAACAAAATCTGTCATGAACATTAACAGAATTACTGTTATTTAAATGTAGAAGAATTTAATAAAATGGTGATTTTAAATATCTAGCAGATACCGTGTCTATCTAATGTATTTTAATGAAAATTGGCGACAGTTTTATAAACTAAGAAGAATGTTAACTGAAACTAAGGATGAGAACCACTATCAAAAAGATAGAAACAATAATGTTCTCAGACAGACAGTCACTACTAAAACGTAGAGACAATTTAACTAAGGAGTATTATCAAAGGTTAAAAAAATGATTCATGGTTGAAATTGATTCATCTGGGAAATTAAAAACGAAATTTCAAAAAGTTGTCATATATAACATCTGTCTTTTAAAAGTTCTACCAACCATTTTCGGGATTTAAGATTCGGGTAACAGAAATTCTTTCAATAGGTTTCTGTTAAAAATATGTCAACCTGGCAAAAAAGATTAAGCATGATAAACCTAGACGAAATATTATATCGGTGCTTCTGTTCCTAAGTATAGATAAAAATATCCTATCTAAACCTGATACCTCAACTCGCGTGTGTTTCTCGCATCTTCCTATATTGTATGATGTACACCATATTACAAGCTTTTAGAGTCTACAACAGCTTACAAGGGAATGTAATACCTCACGTAGCGAAAGACGTAGTGATAATGAACTTAATTAATGTTCCCTGTTCTTAATGCGCAGACATGTTGTATGCGTATACTCGGCAAACCGCAATTTACCTGCACACGGGGATTTAATACGGAGATGTATAACTATATCAGACATTATCAAATACCACGATACATTTGTACAAATTTAGTAAATATAATGGAAGCAAAGATCGCCTTATCTCTCCATCGAAGTTTTTGACTATAGCGATACTTAAGTATTAATTTGTTTAACAGGAACAGTGCGACTTGTGATGATTAAGATTCTCTTCACAAAATTTTCTATGTACACATTGTGTTCTTTAATTTCATAACAAGTATATCTAACATGTTATAGTAATATAACTCCAATTGCAGACATTTAGGTATTCGATGCACGATAACAAGGGGGATAAGGGTGCCCTATCCTGTAGGAGCGATAACCTGCCCGGGAGATAACGACACTAATTTAATTTCGAGTTCACTCTTAACGAACCCAATTGAGCTTCGATCTCAATTAAAACGTGATGTTACTCGATAAGTACTGAATGATCCTTTTTGTGAGATCCGTTAGTTGGGGTTCATCAGTTTTGAACTATCAATTTAGAGCTGTTTTTGGTTAAGCAATTATATATTCTACAGTTTTTCGAACAAGTTTTGAGATAATAAATCGTTGGATTTTTGATTAATTGCATACGTTAACTTCAATCTGTATAATTCAGGTATACTATACAATACCTAGGTAATGTATAGAATACCTAGGGCGTCTAGACAATGTATGAAATACCATGAATATTATCTTTAACTTTATTTAGGTAATGTACCTATAGGTACAATTCCTAGGTTGTATAGAGTACCTGCTGGTCCACCGGCAATGTGTAAAATATCTATATTTGGGCTTGCATTTATCAATGTTATGTAAGTAAGTAAGTAGGAGGTTAGTTAAAATAAAACATTCAATTTTCTTTATATCAACATTATTAAAATTAAATGCACATTGTTTCCTAAACAGTAATCAATACGTAGATAAAACTAGGTCTTAAATAAACTGCATTAGGATATTTTTACTTCGCTCTCATTTTCGCGTTTCATCAGACCTTCATATCGTGATTTATATCTAACGTATTCGAACGATACGTCATGTTATGTTAGGTAAATATACAGCTGTTTAATATTTATACGAGTATAATTATGATATCGCCTTATATTAATATTTGAATAATAGGAAACTGTTATTATAACATTTTAAAGAAAAAAAAGGTAATTTTAAGCAAATAACATAAGTAAGTGTTAACTATATCTAAAAACTGGAATCAAATCTTTAAACCAAACATTCTATTGCAAAACAAACCGTTAGTTAAATTTATTTTAGAAAATGAAATGAAAGTCTCACAAAAACTGAACTGTGATCCAGGGTGCTGGGTAACCTTAATACTTTGTGTTTGCAAAAACGACCGGCCAGGGTTGTAAGCCTAGCATAATTTACGAGAAGGCACCGATGATCTGACCAAAAAACTGGTGTACGATCCTAAAGTTTAGTATAGCTATGAACGAACACTGTTTAGTTTAGTATAGCTATGAACAAACAGGTTTGGCTTTGCTTGAACGACAACAATTTCAAATTTTCATAATAAGGGCAATGTTAGAAAGATAAAAGTAGTTCTCAGTCGTTTCTACTTTTGTAAAAAATGTTTCATTCAACTTCAAAATGAAATATGATTTAATTATTGGTTGGCATTTTGGCAATCGATGGGGATAACTTAGCATCTAGTCAAAAAAAAGTACTTAAAAAGGCAGAAATAGGTTTGAAACTGTCTAGAGACTTAAGACTTGATAATACACAATAACCGCTGTTGATGTAAGTACATACATATTACGGATTGTCAAAGTATTCGTGCCCCGGTGATGTTGGCTCGGAGTAAAAAACCGCAAGGCCCGCTCGCTGCCGGTTCCCGACAAAAAGTTAAATTGAAACATACCGCAGTTCCTATCTCGATTGCAGACTTTAATTTGCGTTACACATGATTTATACGCTCATTAAATGTAGTATTATAATTAAATTTTAATGTAGGTTACATCTTTTGGTTACGAGTATATGATTTATTAGTCTCATAATAGTTTTCTTTTTACAAAATCAGAGTATCAGTTTATCGCCTGTAGTTCTCTTGTTGACTGTATTCTAATGTAGGTATCCTTAAGGTAAATTATATTTTTCATAGCATTTATCTTTTACTTTTATTATTTAAGTTATATTTGTTTAATTTATAAGACTTTCCTAAACCGTAAATAAAGGGATGTAGAGGGGCGAACCACCATATTCCGCCCCAAACCAACCTCACCTGCACGCGGTGCATCCTGCTGGACGACGAACGAGGCTCTGGCGATTGACCGACCGATGGCGGTATAACCATCCAACGGAAGGCGTAGTTAAGTGTACCGGGCCGGTGACGGGCAGCAGCGTCATCGGTGCAAGAAGCTACGCCCTGCGATCGCCAACCCGTCTGCCCAGCGTGGCGATTATGGGCATAACCTCCTATGCAGACGCACAAAAAGCCACGGCCCCCAGTTCCCGGCGATCCCGCTATTCCTGGTCATGGTGGCGACCACGGTTACGGCGGGACGGGGGGTGCGAAGAATCTCCGGGTTACGGGAGGCCACCAAAAACAACTGACCCTGGCGACGTACAACGGACGCACGCTACGGCTAGACTCGCATCTGGCTCAACTTGAGGTGGAACTTGGGAAGATTAGGTGGCATATCCTAGGGCTATGTGAAGTCCGAAGAGAGGGGGAGGACACCATAACCCTCGAGTCGGGCCACCTAATGTACTTTCGTGAGGGAGACCAACAATCCCAAGGTGGCGTTGAGTTTCTGGTAAATAAGTCCCTTTCTGACAACGTTGTGGAAGTGTCCAGTGTGTCGAACAGGGTAGCGTACCTTATGTTAAGCTCACTGAGAGGTATAGCCTCAAGGTGGTTCAAGCGTACGCACCGACCTCGAAACACTCGGACGAAGAGGTGGAGGATATGTTTGATGACATATCAAAGGCCCTCCACTTCACCACTAAGACTCACTACAGCGTTGTTATGGGAGACTTCAACGCTAAAGTGGGAGTACAGAATTGCAACGAATCGGTAGTAGGATCCCATGGATTTGGATGCAGAAACCATAGGGGGCAAATGCTTGTCAACTTCCTCGAACGGGAGGGGCTCTTCTTGATGAACTCCTTCTTCAAGAAACAGCCCCAAAGGAAGTGGACGTGGCAAAGCCCCGACACTATGACGAAAAATGAGATTGACTTCATCATGACCAACAAGAAGCATATATTCAGAGACGTCTCCGTGATTAACAGGTTTAATACCGGTAGCGATCACCGACTCGTTCGAGGCTCTCTGAATATTGATTTTAAGGCTGAACGTGTCCGTCTGATGAAGTCAAGGCTCCGACCTACTTTGCTCCAAACCATGATAGGATCTGAAACGTTCCAGTCAAACCTGGAAAACCGACTCGCTGCCGTGGAAACCACAACAGACGTAAACCAGAACCTCGAAAATGTGGTTCTGATCCTTAGGGAAGAAGGTACGAGATTTTGTGAAATGCAGCGTAAGGGCAGGAAGTCAAAGCTTTCGGAAAGAACTTTAGGGCTGATTAAGGAACGACGTAAAAACCCACCCGTCACTTCGTCAGGAAAGCGCGCTCTAAACCGAGAGATCAGTAAGCTCGTACGACACGACCTCTGTTGCTCCAATACTCTTGAGATTGAAAGAGCGATCGAGCAAAATCGGGGGTCGAAAGTGTTCGTACAATCTCTTGGAAGAAGCCACCTGACGAAACTGACCACAGCAAGTGGAGAAGTCGTTGCTTCGAAGCCAGCAGTCCTTTCCGAAGTAGAACGCTTCTATGGCCGGTTATACGCTTCGCATGCATCTCGACCTGATCCCGAAAATGAGGACCCTAGAGCCGCGTTAACACGCCACTACACTCAAGACCTGCCAGAAGTCAGCATTGACGAAATCAGGATGGCTCTTAAACAGTTGAAAAATGGAAAAGCCCCTGGAGAGGATGGCGTTACAACAGAATTGCTAAAGGCTGGAGGTAAACCCGTACTGAGGGAGCTTCAAAAGCTTTTTAACGCTGTCCTGTTTGAAGGGAGAACTCCGGAGGCGTGGAGTAGGAGCGTTGTCGTCCTGTTCTTCAAAAAAGGAGATAAGACCCTGCTGAAGAACTATCGACCCATTTCCCTTCTAAGCCACGTCTATAAGCTGTTTTCAAGAGTCGTCATGAACCGCCTTGCGCGAAGACTTGACGAATTCCAACCACCGGAACAGGCTGGATTTCGTAGCGGATACGGCACCATAGACCACATCCACACATTGCGGCAGATTATACAGAAGACCGAAGAGTACAATCAGCCCTTGTGTCTAGCATTCGTGGACTATGAGAAAGCCTTCGACTCGATAGAGATCTGGTCCGTTCTGGAGTCCCTGCAGCGTTGCCAAGTAGATTGGCGGTACGTGCAAGTGATGAGATGTCTCTACGAAGCCGCCACCATGTCCGTCCAAGTACAGAATCAGCAAACAAAACCTATACCATTGCATCGAGGAGTGAGACAAGGGGACGTCATTTCCCCGAAATTGTTCACAAATGCAATGGAGGATATGTTCAAGACGCTGCACTGGAAAGGACGAGGCATCAACATCAATGGCGAATACATCTCTCACTTGCGATTTGCAGACGACATCGTCATTATGGCAGAAACGCTGCAGGACCTACAACAGATGCTGAATGACCTGGCTGACTCTTCTGTGCGTATCGGCTTGCGAATGAACCTGGATAAAACCAAGGTTATGTTCAATGAACATGTACTACCGCTACCGATTGCGATGCACGGCGCCGTCCTCGAAGTTGTTCAGAAATACGTGTACCTCGGGCAGTTTGCAGTTAGGTAGAAACAACTTTGAGGATGAGGTGAACAGAAGAATTCAGTTGGGTTGGGCAGCATTTGGGAAACTACGTCGAGTCTTCTCATCGTCGATCCCACAATGCCTAAAGACGAAAGTCTTCAATCAGTGCGTCCTACCCGTCATGACATACGGAGCCGAAACGTGGACACTGACGGTACGGCTAGTCCACAAGTTCAAAGTCGCTCAGCGGGCTATGGAAAGAGCTATGCTCGGAGTTTCTCTTAGGGATAAAATCAGAAATGAGGTGATCCGGCAGAGAACTAAAGTTACCGACATAGCCTACCGGATTAGCAAGCTGAAGTGGCAGTGGGCTGGCAATATTAGCCGCAGAACCGACAACCGCTGGGGTAAACGAGTTCTTGAGTGGAGACCGCGTCTCGGCAAACGTAGTGTAGGACGCCCTCAGGCTAGGTGGAGTGATGATTTGCGCAAGGTGGCTGGCAGGAGCTGGATGCGAGAAGCCGAGGATCGACCTAAGTGGCGTGCAATTGGAGAGGCCTATGTCCAGCAGTGGACTGTGATAGGCTGATGATGATGATGATGATGAAACCGTAAATATGTTACGCTCAAACTTTTATCTCCGTCTAATTTAAATATTCACAAATCAAAAACTTATTTATTAGAAGCACATATTATGTTACGTTACCTGAAATTATTGTCACTTCAAATGTGTAATAAAGCAAAAAATTACATTTGAACCAACGATACGAAAAATATTTTGAACTTAGAGAAAAAACCAATTCGATATCCACCAATACTCATTGTATTCTGTACAAATCAAATTGCTCCCCATCTATCCCGAAACCGGAGCCATCGGGAACTCAAACAAATCGACTCAACTCTCAGGACTGGCAGGAAAAATCCGTTTCTATTCTCTTTCTACTAACGCTACATTCGTAACAAAAATTTTAAATTTGAAAAATTAATACAGCTTGAGAAAGCAACTAAATGCCACATTTGATTTTATCTCTTTTTACGCTGCATCAAATTTTATAAAGTCATTACCCGTATAGCTTATTAAATAAATATATACCTACTCTATCCATTTTAAAAAGCTATGAGATATTACTAACTTCTAATCTCCCTTTAATATTCGCCCTGATATAGTTTCTACAGTCTATAAAGAAAGTAGAAACCGCATTGTTATCGAGTCTTATTCTTTGAGCTGGCGAGTTTTAATTGTCCCTGTTTTGTTAGAATTCCGTCTTTTTTGAGTGTTCTTTCTGTTTATATGTTCGGGACAGGTTAGCTACGAGTAGAATTTAAAGACTTTTAAGAGCACAAACTCGTTTGGATAAAGTATGAAAATAAAAAAATGGCGACTGAAGTACTCGACAGGTTTCAGATCGGCAAGTATTAAAATAAATGAGATTTTTTTGTTTGATACTTAATACCTCTAGCAAAATGTTTACATCACTTTGATTTGATTTCACCGACTGAAGTAATGCCTTTTCTCGTGATTTTCTTTTTTATATTATTTTTTTAAAAGTTTAGGCTTCGATGTATACACATTCTACTTTTGTTTATATGATGAAATGAAGATGAAGATTAAGAGATGTACTCGTATAAGAAGTTAAATCGTATCTTTTATATGTTAAAATATGATTTAAATCAGTTTCACAATGCTGAATGTAACATCTTCCGAAATTACGAGATTTTTAACAAAGTTTGTGGCGCGCTGCGTATCGCTCTTCGTGACATTGTGACAAATTACTTTGCAAGTTTGAAAGTAATGTCTAAAAGTGTTATTTGTGTGAAAGTAGGAATCCCAATATGTTAGACTTCATACAAATTTAACCCTACACAGTATCCTTTGAAAGGATTTATTTTAAGTCCTGAAGAACTTTACTTTACTTAAATATATTATTGCCTTTTAGAGTTTTACAGGTTATTTTAAACTCAAACAAAAAAAAAATACATTTCTTTTAACATACTAATTTGTAAATGTCGATTTGCGTATGTCGATTTATGTTGATAGTTAAGATGGGTGCCGGCACCGGGTGTAACTTGGTTCCTGACTTTGTAATTATTTTTACAACTTATTCAGGACCATGGCAACTATAACTGCGACTCAATTCTAACTCGTAGGCGAGGAGATTTATTTTTGTAATTTAACTTAGTGCTGCTTTAAAGGATAACATCTTGAAAAAAAAAGACGTGTGGCACCCCGAGACTGCCGCGGTAAAGCTATTGCATAGCATTATAGACAGCCATTTATAGACATAGGTATGTCTAGAAATGGCTGACCGGTTTTAAGCTATTGCATAGCTTCTATCGCGGGCCTTGAGCGTGGAGACCGAATCCAGAAATTCCGTAACGAAAATAACCTAACACTCCGACCGGCACAGCGGTGATACTTTTTAGTTTTATAATTGCACTAGCTGATGCCCGCGGCTTCGCACGCGTGGGTTTTGATCTGTTACAAAGTTTTTGGTCACGACTCACCCCCCTCTCCTCCACTCTTTTCCTCCACTTCCTTTGCCTACGGTGCCGAGGGTGCCCATCTCGGGCGAGGTGGTGGTGGGCACTTAGTGGGAGCCGATACGTCGTTGCCGACTTACCGGGGCCCGTTGATACAATAGTTGGATGAAAGGGGCCGATTTAAACTATTTAGGGATCCGGTGTTAGTTCTCCTAGCGAACCGTGGTCCAAGCGAGCTCGCACCACATCTGTTTGCATTTACATAAAATCTGAAGTACAATATCATTTGAAACTTTCAAAACGCTGTGTGTCAACGCTGTGGTACAACAAACCATTCAAAGCAGCTTGCAAGGCTTTATTCGAATATGATCAACACTGGCGTAGAGCCCTGGAAGAAGTGGCCCTGTGTAAAAAACAACATTCTTAATTTCCAACCAAGTAGTTTACCATTTTTCTCGATCCATAAGCGTTAAAAAGGCGATTTTACAAAGACAATTTGCTTGCATACTACGTTTGGATAGAAAACCGGTGTAGTACCAGCATCGGTGTAGAGCTCTGAAAAAGCCAGTACTATGTCATTCTCCCTTTATGATTGATAAACAAAGTTTCAAGTACCTCAATATGATGTTAAACACAAATAATTAACCACAAAATTTTCAACCGTTTTTCACCCCCTCAAATATTTAATTATAAAAAAATCCTTATAAACAACATAACAAAATGTATACCAAAAAGCTAACGTAGTTTCACAAAACTTTTATGTGGGATGTGGGTTCGAGGGTTGAATGGTAGAGGATGATCAGTAGGATAAAAAGTGTTCAGAAACTTGACAGGATAGAGAACTGATTCGACTGTACTAACCACTGTGTCTATAAATGTTTATATTTCTTCAGCTTCAAATGATGTCAGCAAAACATCATTAATTACTGCTGCTTGGTCATTAGTGGGTGCGTGGTGGTAGCTATTCCTAAGTTAAACAACACGGAATTATGAAGTAAGGTGATTTTTTTTCAACGTTTTATTTTCATGTTTTAAAAGTGTATTTTTTTAAATATGGAGGATATTAAATAAAAAGATAATTTGGATGCGTTAGAAAGGCAGTTTCACTAAACAAACTTTGCCAGGCCCCCAAAAGCGGTGCGTCCTAGAAAAAATAAATCGTTACTAAATGGAAGTTTATCAAATTATCTTCTGAATGGAAGCTTGTCAAATGGTCTACCAGTCTATATTGATTTAATCTACCAGTCAGCTGCTTAGTGTTGTTGCAACACACCTGTTACCTTTTCCTGCCTGAGATACAGGTCTATGCCCAGTTTAGGAATTATTTCTGTACTGCTTAATAGTTGATAATGTCATATGGTACAACAGTGTAATTCTATACACTTTTTTCGATTTCCCAATATTTGTCTCTACCGTATAAACAAGTACCGTATTTGAAGTGCCTACCTGTTGCCATTATTAATATCGAACAAAAAAGGACAAAAAAATCGCGTTTGTTGTATTCCCATACAACAAACGCGATTTTTTTTGTTCCTGCAATATTTGTTTTATTTTGTTTTTAGTATTTGTTGTTATTGCGGTAGCAAAAATACATAATTTGTGAAAGTTTCAACTGTCTAGCTATCGCGGCTCTTGAGATACAGCCTGGTGACAAGCAGACGGACAGACGGACAGACAGCGAAGTCTTAGTAATAGGGTTCCGTTTTTACCCTTTGGGTACGGAACCCTAAAAATGATTAAGTTCTAAATAATACCATTCTTAATGGTAAGTACCGATATTTATTTTCTGAATATTGTACGAGTACCAATATACATACAGGGTGAAATTTTAACCACTTTCCAAATTTTAATATAGCAATCTACGAGGCAAAATACTAATGACGTATTTTTTCTTTTGGTACAGCCCAGTACAAAAATGTCAAGATAAAGCACTTAGAAAACGTCCGCAAAAATCTAAAATTTTTGATACGGCAGCCTAGTAACACTTTTTTTACGCGATGTACATCTCATTCATTCATTACAATACTATCCATAAGTTTTTGATTTTCCCGGTATACTCGTATCTTAACAGGTCTAGGACCGTAAAAATTGAAAACTATATCGCGAAAAATATTTTCGGGTGACAACTTGATTTACATTTTTTACTTCATAAATAGGCTCTAAATACGATACTGAACGCCTACAAAAATTTTGGAAAGTGGTTAAAATTTCATCCTGTATAGATAAGACATCCAATAGGAATTTTCAAGTTTTGTCTTTTCGTTACATAGCCTCCTTATGTCTTCGTCAACTTTGTCCTTGAATATACGTCACGAATACGTCGCGGCTAGATGAAAATTGGTGTCACATTTTCTTGAAGCACTAATTGAGCTTTGTAGTTTGATATTCAAACAAGAGTTCCGTCAAACACCATTGTTAAATCTTCTAGTAATCTGTCCAATTTTGAGTTGTTGATAATTTACTAACTGAATTTTATCCAACTCTTCAAATTCTAACTCACAAGAATCCCGTGGTGCACAAAAATATAATATAATACGTTTTCTGATGTAATTCTGTGCTCAAAGATGTATGATTGACGTGTATTTCAAACTCTGCAGTTTTAGTTTAAGCTGTGTTGTAATACCCTGAAAGTTATTTTTTTCTTCAATCTCAGTTTCCAACTGTGGGTCATCAGTAATATTATTTGTAGTCGTATCTCTTCCAAATTATTCTTGGTAAATTTGTTCATTTGTCACTTCACCAGCTGATCACTCACAAATTTTAATTCATAATCAGAAATTTCTCGTAGGTTTTGTATCTGGCTGCCGAATTTTGTAATGCAGCCTTCAATTAAAGTTCTACACGTTTTAATTCAGTTAATTCATCCATTTCGGCGCCAATTATTAAATTCTAAAATAATACTATACTGTTTGTAAGAAAGTACCTATTTATTTTCTGATTGACACATTGAATGTCATAACAAACTAAGTAAAGTCAGAGAGTACAAATATGTAAAGAGTATGGATATGACGCGGAACCGAACAAACTTTGCCCCCATTTTTTATCCCCTTAAAGATTAAATTTTCAAAAATCCTGGAAGACGTCATTCTTAATTTTTAATTAGGTAGCTGGATACCAATTTTCATCGACTTAGCTTCAAAACTGACGGAGTTTCATACAAACTTATAAGGCCCTTTTTACCCCCTTAGAGGCGGAATTTCCAAAATTCCTTTCTTAGTGCTCACCTACACTATAAAAGGAAGCACGGTGAAAATTTTCAGATTTTAAATCCCAGTAGTTTGGGCTATGCGTTGATATGTCTGTCAGTCAGTCAGTCAGTCAGTCAGTCATTAAATCAGTTTTCATTTTTATATATTTAGATAAGTTGATAAAAAATGCTATGTTTTTCATAGAAAGATAGACACACACACTCAATTGGTATGTCGTTTTTAAATCGTTGAGATTATAATTTTTTCGTAGGCCCAACAATAGAAACGTAAACTTTTCAGCACTTGACACAGAAATATAAATTACCAGAGTCAATCTATTTAATAGATCGTTGTTAATTTGCCCTTACAGAAAACTACAAAACTCAAATCACACTTATAACTTTCCCGAACTCCTTAACTAGTAAATTTCTTAAGAGTTAATTAGCCGGTCTTGAGGACAATGTATCTTAAGAAGCATTAGTGAAGAGTAATGGCAACCTCGTAATGCTGCGAGTTTAAGTGTTCTGAGGTTTTCGTCTCAATAAATTAAGGTGATTTATAGACAAAACTCAAGGCTCGGCCCAACTTTTGTCGTTTGCGGAAAGAAACAGATTTGCTAGGGTACTATTGAAGAATGAAACCTTTTTGTCTGGACTGCCAATTTACTAGTGAAGAGAAGACGACAATTTTTTTCGAGTCAATACTAGATTTATCCAAAGTTGAGCGTTTACAACGACAAAACCTAAACCGAAAGGAATTATAAACGCTTGGATTAAATTCATAAGCTTTAAATTATTATTGTGGCATAGAATATTCTGTAATCAATGATATTTAAAAAGTAATAGATATGTTACATGCGCTCTCAATATGCGTCCCTAAAACGTCACAATTGTGACGACTTTTCAAATCCATGAAAGAGAAAGTAATTGTTCTTTTCACGAGTATGACAAGGACAGAATAAGAATTACGCATGTGTGCAGTTGTTCGCAAGCGGCACATATATTTCGATAGTTTTGTAAGGGCATAAGCTATCTATACTTTTTAAATATCATTGTCTGTAATATAATAAAACTTATTCACAACCTTCCAAAAATTGTTTAGTTTTCTGCGTGAAAAGGCAGAAATATTCATCATTATCATCATCATCATCTCAGTCAAACTACGCCCACTGCTGGTCACAGGCTTCCACTAAGGATCCAGTGGCTTTATTATAATAGTATTATTTATACAGAGATTATAATTTTTTTGGTTGAATCTCAAATACATTCAGTCAAAAAAGTACGGGAATGGATGATTTGTTTATGGTTCCAAATTCATTTTTTTTGTTGTTGTTAGATTGGTAAAATTGTCTTCCATTTTAGCGCGGAGTTTGAGTTGCATCTATTAAATATAGTGCTGTTTATAGTTATATCATATCTAGTGTGAAAAAACAACATACAAATGTAAATTAAAGGTAAAAACATAAAAAAAAAATCTTATGTCCACCCGTGCGAAGCCGGGACGGACCGCTAGTTTAAAATATTTTATAATAGCACCAATACCTCGTTACTTGTAATTACAAATAAACGCGTTCTATAATCCGTAAACATAATATCTTTCATTTCAATACAAAAAGTAAATTATGCGACTAATTTCGTATACCTACCTACTATTTATTATATTTGTATTGGTGCTTGTTATAATAAAGATTTTTCATTTTCATTTTCACTATATTTCGTAAGGTAAAATGTTTGATCTAGAGAAAATTACCTTAGTTTGTCTTAAACATTTTCTGAAACGGCTTATCCCACCACTATTGCGTCTACTTTCCTGAGAGATTATTTTTCGCGTCCAAATGGAAAGAGTGAAAGGAATGTTATCAACGGAAATTTTATTTTCTTGTTTTCATCTAGATAGAATGTAATTCTGGAATAAGTGAAATTTGTTTTCAGAATTTTCTTTGTTGAATTATTACTTTCAATATATGAACGTGTGTCAAAAAGCAGTAATATTTATAATATTGATTTAAGATTTTCAAGAAACAGCCTCTTATCATTTCATCATCATCATTGAATTTAAGTTACCACAGCATTGATGGGTACAGTCATAATCACCACGCTAACTAAATGCCGGTTGGTGATCACAAATCCGAGCAATGCTCAAAAATTATCTGTTTGAAGACTTTTACGACACCCATCGGACGAGAAGGGGTGGTACAATTTTTATGAGCCAGTACCTAGATATATAACATCACGCTGCGACCAATAGGAGCGATGCATCAGTGAAAAATGTTGCAAAAAGGGGAAAAATTATTGATATTAATCGCGATCATAATAACAGAAATTCCAAAAGGATTTTAATTTAACTGCCAAGCAAACAAGTCTTGTTGGTGTTTTTAGTTTGGCCAATGTTTCAGAGAAGACGCTACTTCCCTATAAACTCATATCTAGCGTCACAGACCAGAGCACCAACTAGCAAATTATTAACAATTGTGTCAGTAACATACCGAATTCTACACTTATATTGGTGTTATTAGGCGAGAAATACGAACTTCTTCAGCGGCGGCAGTCGATTAACTCGATATTATACTAAATTATATTCAAGTCGGTAAGGTAATAATGGAGTCTGGAGCCTCAATAAATCTCAGAGGGAATAATGAATAGACTGCGTGATCCGAGGCTTTGGGCTTAGCTACTTACGGGACCACTTCGCTCCAGAGTTGGCAGGCTGACACTTATTTGAAACCTTGAAGGTGAATAACGATTTGAATGTAGTAATATCGTTTTAGGATGGTCAGAAAAAGTTCCGCCATTTATTTAAGTCATGAAGAACTCCAGAACGATGGCCAAATCGTACCTCAACGTGGGCATTAATGACTTGTATTTTAAAAAATAAGTAATTTTTAATTATATTTTATGAATTATTTATACATCAAAAGAACTTGTGGTTTTTGAGAAATAAAATAATATTCCGAATTTATTTTTTTGGTTGGGTTAACATTATTGTAGCTTTTGAACGTGTCCGACCGTGTTTGAAGTTTTATTATGCGTTCTTATTTAGAAATAGCACAATATAATTTCACTTAAAAAATATTACTTACGTTTTTATTATTATTTAAATTCGGGCAATAATATTATTGTTTCAAATGACATTTGAAAGCGAGTAATGGAACGTCAGTTTTTAAAATGACAGATGTCTTTTCCGATGTCCGAGTTGTCTTGCAGTCGATCTTTGCGTTTTCTTTGATACGTACTGTGCAATATTTTGTTCTGTGTTTATTTCTTTTGACCCGCATTTTGTTTAATGGACTGTGATATCTGCTACTTCTTGTCTAAGAACCATAATTTAACTCAAAACCTTAGGTATTATGTTTTAAAAATTATTGAATGTTATCCTAACCTAAAAATATAAAAATATTTATATTTCCAATTAGTGAAGTTTTTGATGAAATATTTTGCCACTTTCATATTTACAATGATGTTTTCTAACAAAATCATACAAAATTAAAAGTGCCCATCAATAATGAGTGTCAGGTCCAGCTTCTATGAAATTTGACCGATGTTCCGATCTTTATAAATGTATGATAATGAGACACCTCTCTGATCAACTTGTCATTGAAAACCCAACATTATTAGTAACCGCCGATAATCATCCCGTTGCAATGCAGAGGTCTCCATCACTGAATATAAGTTACCACAGCAATGATGAGTACAGGCATAATCACCACACTTGCCAAATCACATAGGTACCCGAACAATGTTAAAAAATTCTAAACTCTTTTTCCCCGAACCGAGAATCGAATCGAAGACCCCGAAATTTTCACCTGGTACTCAAAACGACATTATTAAAATTAATCATTATGCAGTTTGTTTAATTTGACATCTCAAGTGATAGCTTCAAAGCTTTAGATATTATATCTACTTTCTTACTAACTGTATCGTTTCCACTGTCATCACGATATTGAGTTATGTCGAGCAGTTGTAACTAGGTATGCATTTATGTTCTGTTTTCATTTGTTTTGTTAAAATTATTAGTATCATAATACGCTTTAAATAAATAAATAAATAAATAAATATTTAGGACATGCCTCACTGGGCCACACAGAGCCATCTAGTCCCAAATTAAGGTACTAGTATTAAGTACCCTGTCGTATGGGGTACTAGACAACCGATAAACTTACTTATATACTTTTTTTTTGTAAATACATACGTATAATTTATGTAAAACACCCAGACCAGTACAAATAGACATAATTACATACAAATATTTGTGTGCATGAAACACAAATATTTGTACTGTGCGGGGATCGAACCCGCGACCCATGGCTCAGAAGCAGCGTTTACTACCGCTGATCCAAATGGTCGTCAAACTTTCTTTTTCAACATTAATTCCTCAAGCTTTAAATGAAAACTATTTTTCATACTATTCATTCAAACGACTGGCACTGGCATTGATATATTTGCTTAAAAGGAGGCTTCGATAACTCATGTAGTATTCGAAACTATAACATGAATAAACAATATTTTTGATTTTTACTGCTTTTAGAATTTTGTCAATGTATCTTTTAGAATGGTGTCAATGTTAATGTCTGAATAAACTTCAATGTACAGGGTTACCGGTAATTCGATACATTTCCCTTTGGAAGCGTAAAAGTAGGAGCTCATTTGCAATTGAATATTTCATGATGGTCCTAGCCTAGCTAATAGTGATTACTTTTAAATATATTCAAGGTTTTGTGCCTTAATTTTTGAATAGCTCTTATATGAATGTCTCATTTTGATGCTATATTTATGTATTATCTGATACCTAACATCTCAACACTTCCTTCAAATAACAATAATTATTTAGAAATACTTTCAAACTTTATGTTATGCACGTGAACTTGCTATAGTTTATTTTTTTTTAAATTTTTTTTTATAAAACCAAATCTATAGCAAATGAGCTCTACTTTTACCCCTCCACAGAAAAATTTAACCAGTATACCGGTAACCCTGTATTTGCAAAGCAATATCTGTGTAGAAATAAACTCGTTACAAATTTGAATGTTAAATTGGAAAAGAGTAGCGAAATTGAATGAAATATTAGTGAGATAGTGATTTTCTCTGCTATTTCCTACGAAAAAATATACCGTTACATTTTCACAGAGCATTAATGTGTACTCAGGCGGTTTCCACGTTTACCTGGAGTAGTGTTCCATGTTCCCGAATAGAATGATCAGCAAAACAGGATAGCGCCCCCGGACAAAGTTTCAAGCCTGTGTCACATTGATAAGAATTTCGGGGAGTTTCAAACGAAATGTCAGAATTAGAACAGAGATATGAAAATGCCGTTGGAAATGTAACAGGTTTTGAATATGAATTTGAACCTCATTTTGTGCTTTATCATTAGACCAGATGTCGGAATAACGTACTAATAACGTTGTAGAGCAAAATAGTTCGGAATTTCAGGTTTATTCGGGTAAGATTTTAGTAATTTAAAACTTGAAATGTTTGCAAAAGATTTTATACTGTATTTATTATTTTGGAAAATCGATTTATAATCTACTGTTGCATTTATTTATAGGCTGTTAATTGTGCTTTATTTTACAAGCGATTCTCAGGAATTATTAAATTATCTCGCAGTTTCATCAGGTATTCGCGCTTCCAAGAACAAAATAATATAAATAATAAATTTAACCATCGAAAAGCAAATAAGTTAGTATTTTACTTACTATAATTGATTTGGAGTATGTCAATCATTGATTTGTCGACTCGACCGAGTGTGAAGCTTGAACTGCGAGACAGGATTCATTCTAGCCAATTGTACAATTTGCTCAGGCTAGAAACCACTGGTAGCTCATTTGCTCGAAGTATAAGAAGACTCTGAATCACCAATAATACAACAGAAGACTGCATCTGTTGTATATGCTCGTACTCTCGCAAATGACCGAGGGCAAAAAATGTAGTCATAAGTTTAATATACCGAGCGCACCTACGACATAGTTCCGCGGCCGAGATCAGAATAAATAAATGCTGGAGCACCTGCAACGCACTCGACGCCATTAAGCTTCCCAGAACTGCGCTATTATGCGAGCTCGCTTTATCAAAATGTTTTATGAATTTGTGCTGCGTTTTGAAGGCACTTGTTAGTACTACTTGTTGGTTGTTAGGACAGAGTTGAGAATAAAAAGATGTTTTTTGTATGTCATAATTAGGAAAACGATTTTATTATTATTGCACTGGCTGTCCGACTTTGCTTTGAACGGTAACGGACAAGCAAGTCTGTTTATGATCATGTTTACTCTTTACAAACTTTTTATTAGGATACTCGTATTACAGAAATAATTTTCTATCATATAATCTTCGAACATTTTCTTCCATAGGTATAAACTTTGTTCTGACAATTACGAACATATCAAAACATATTAATGAAACACACATACATTATTTTTATTTTACCGGTTTGCCAAAATTGTTATTAAAAAACATTATAATCCTACCATCAAAATGTTATGTGCGTTTTGTACTAAAGTAAATTACACAACTCGATAAGGTAGGTACTAATAAAGTCCTACCTACGAGTATGTCGAATTTTATTACAAATCAAAACTTGTATCAACATTATTTAACTACGCATTATTAAAATTATTCGTTGCATTTTTTTATTTTACTTCATAAACATGTAATAGCTTATCATTAAAACATACTATTTCAGATGCCGAAATAAAATGTTGTGAAACATTTCGTTTTGGACTTAAGTGTTTTGTTTCTCAGAATATGTAAAAATGCTCGTAATTTCTAGGTTCCTCGGCGGTTACTGGCTTAAGTTGGGCGGTCTTTTATGCTATAATGCTATCATCTGTGTTATGCTAAACAAGCCAGGCAATAGCATCGTTCTCGTTCCTGCATTCGTTGACTGTTTCGTTTAACGGAAACGTTTCATTCTAGAAAATTATTCGAATGACAGCATTTGGGTTCTGTTTTATAACTTCTTCTATGAGAACTTTGTGAATTTTAGTTTAAAAATTTAGACGAATGCTCGTTATATTTCAACAGTAATACTTCTAAATAAATTAATTAAATGCGTCAGACAATAACACTTCTGTTCTAGTTCTAGTATTAGACTAATACCATGGTCGAGTGGCGTAGACGTCGATTATCAAGGTGTCGCCAGATCCGAGATCCTGGAATCAGTCTCCGGAAGGATCAATGTGAACACACAGCTTAAGTGTAGACAACCTGATTGGTGTAGTAGTCCGGTGGTTCATACTATGCATGGGTTCTGTCCTGATTGGGCAGTTAAGGAAACTATCTTTTATATATTGGCTTGGGTCTAGAAGGGATCGAGGTGTTATAATTATAGTCGTCACGTCAAATGCTTGTAGGCAGCTTGAAAAACCCTGACACCAACCTATCATTAAATAATAGTTCTAGGTACGAAAAAAACAAGAAGTTCAAGCATACAATTATTGGTATACCTACATTAGTAAGTTTCCTATAATTAGGAAGCTTACTAATATCATAAATACGAAGAAAGCCGTGCCTGTCTGTCTGTCACATTCTCACGCCTAAACTACTAAACTGTTTTGGATGAAATTGGGTAAAAAGATAAATTAGGTCGTGAGAAAGGTCATAGGCTATTTTGCATCTTACTGCACACACTTGCGCAGGTTTCAAAGCCGCGGACGAAATGGTATAATAGACTGATATACATCAATGCCATATTATCATGTTTCTTAGATATATATTTATTACATTCTCCCATTACTTTGTGATTGAATATAATAAAACCTTTAGTACCATATGAGAAAGTCTCCATATTTTTTGAACATCTTAACTTTATTCATCCTACAACCGATTGTCGTTACGCCTACGTCGTTAATCACTTTACACTGCTCAAATAATTTACAGTATCATAAATACTTATCTCATAAAAGATAAACATGCATCTAAGATACGGTTTGATATCTTCAAATCAGATAACTAATTGAGCAGATAGGTGGATAGACGTGTGGGCGAATAAGGCGTTAAAGATAAGGACACGTGGGAGAGAAATTAAATAAATTTCTTATGTCACTGAGTGTTGTTGTCATTTGAATTTACACTATCTATCCTTTGATTCACTATTCCAAGAGTCAGATTTTACTAGTCGAGTATGCACTTTTCTAGTCAGCAAGTGTACAAAGCATGATTATTGTAGTGTATATCTGACTTGATAAAGGCATAGACACCTACCTACCTAGTTATATCAGCCAAGCGAGACCATAGCCATCTCCATGCTAATCGGTCTTATGCCATTCACATCCAGCGGCTTCCCAAAACCTTTGCCAAATCGTCGATTCACCTGGTGGGTCTACACTTTTCTAGTGCGCGGTCGCTGTGGCGAACCGAACCTCTTTACATTTATATCATTCTATTTTTAACCTTTTTACTTGTCATCGCTTTATGAATTGTTTGTTTCTTAGTTGTCATTGTTCTTGCTTTTCAACTCGTGTGTAAAATTATAATTGTAAATATTTTAATTTATTTGATTTATTTACTTCCTTTCCAGATCTCTCATTCCCTCACGTCGCGTTTAGTCGCCTTTCTAGAACATTTTCGCCCAATCGACTATCAGATCTTTCCACTATTTGTCCCACCTACTGCCACTTTAGTTCCGCAATTGATCGAGCCATTCGGTTATCATAGTTCACCTACGGACTTCCTCATTTCTGATTCTATCAAGCAGGGAAATACCAAACAGTGCTCTCACCATTGCCCGTTGTGAGCCTACTTAAGAGACCCAAATTAAAATTAGTCAAAAAAAAAACTTTAATCTCATACTAAACATAATTCTGTAGATGAGTATGTAAATCAATTGTGTCTCTAACCACCACTTAAAAGATATTAATATACTTAAAAATTTGTTTGTCTTTAAAAATAAATTTTCATTTCTCCTTCGGTTGGCTACTGAACTAAACCAATAGGACCTATTTTCCTCTGTTTTGATATTATATCACATGTGACCCGTTTCATTACGAGCAGCATTAAACTGTGTAACTTGGTGTTTTAATTACATGTCCCTAGATTTATTTGTGGAGGGTCATCCAAGGAAATGGGGTTCTGGCCCGAAGACACTGGCACGCTGGTGCAATTTATATTATTGCGGAATATGCTGAGACTCGACCGTATTAAGCCATTTAGTAAATTTAAACTACGCTTATACGTATATAGGAATCTTTAATTTTGTCTCAATAATAGTGTCTTGTTGAATAAGTTTTGTCAAAAAGAGGAAATTTGTTTGAAAATAAAGTTTCACGTGTGTCTAATAAAGAATTTACTAAAACACAATATACCTAAGCAAGAATTTGTGGTTGCTGCCATGTACTTAAATATACAACTTATTTCATCATCATTATCATCAGCCTATCGGAGTCCACCGCTGGACATAGGCTTCTTCATTTGCAACATATTTTAGTTTCTTAAATTTACGCAAGCACTATACAATATTGAAATGAAAGACAATTTTACGTATTTAACTCGCGTTTTTAGGGTTTTACATTATTTTTAGTTTATCTCGACGTTTCAAACTTTACAACATTTTTGGTACCAAAAACCTAATGAACACGAGATAAATCCGTTGATCTTTCATTTCAATGTACATTGTACAACTTATTTTACTATGTACCAATTACATATTTCATTAAAAAAAAAGCACGTACTATTTTTATGGTTTACAATAAAAAAAATATAGGTATTCTGTTTTAAAGTGATTGTGGTTCTAAAAACATAACGCGTTTAGGTACATTATTATTCAGTTATTACAGACGCTGAGAGATTGGTGTATTGGTAAGAGCCTAAAACGTTCGAAAGCTTTTAAACCCCACCGGAGACATTTATATTGTACAGAATTGCGGAAAATCACTCGCTTTAGCTGCGAATTCTTTCGAATAATGATATTATGACAATAAAACGAAAGACATCGATAGCGGCTTTTACGTAAGGCAACACCCGTGTAATGTTGAGCGGGTCGCGCCAAAGAGGTATTGTATTTATTTGCTGTTTTCATAATATTTTCAACACAATACAACTGTATACAAAAATGTTTAATGGGCTATATATTAGGGGTTAAAATATGAAATTGCCGTTTTATTGTAATAGGTTCTTTGAATTGACATAGAATCTTCATGGTTTGAGGTTTTCGAATGAAACTTCTTTCACATGGTTTCTATGATGTTCTTCTTTTAAAAAATGTGAAACATTTGAATATCGACTTTCAATTGTTTTTGTTATTTAACTTAGACAAGAAAGATGGATACTGCGAAAGTTCGAGTGATTTTTGTATACGAGTTCCGACGCGGAAGTAACGCGGCAGAAACAGCCCGCAATATCAATGTTGCGTTTGGAGAGGGATCTGCTAATGAACGCACCGTGCGATTTTGGTTTAAACGCTTTCGTGATGGAAACTTCGACTTGAAGAACGAGCCACGAGGAAGACCGCCGACACAGGTGATTAACGATGAATTAAGAGAGATGGTGGAAGCCGATCCTAGTCAAACTACCTAGGAATTAGCGGCATGGTTTAACGTAACCTTACCCACAATATTGACTCATTTGCGTCAAATCAATAAAATAAAAAAATACGAAAAATGGGTGCCTCATGATTTGACTGATGTGCAGAAAGAAACGCGTGTTGAAACTTGTGTTGCCTTGTTGAATAGGTACAGAAATGAAGGAATATTAAATCGAATTGTGACATGTGATGAAAAGTGGATTCTTTATGATAACCGTAAAAGAAAAATTCAATGGCTGACCCCAGGTCAAACGCCACAACAGTGTCCTAAAGCAAAACTTACCAATAAAAAGGTAATGGTAACTGTTTGGTGGTCTAAGCATGGTGTTATTCACTATAGTTTTCTCCGATCTGGTCAATCAGTAACGGCAGATGTCTATTGTGCCAAACTCCGAACAATGTTGGCAAAACTAGCAGTAAAACAGCCCCGATCATGAATCGATCTTCACCATTATTGCTCCATGACAACGCGAGACCTCATACAGCACGAGAAACCCGTTTTGACCCTTCAGGAACTGCAATTAGAAACAATTCGACATCCTCGTATTCGCCAGACCTTGCTCCAACGGACTAGTTACCATTTTTTTCGTGATTTGGACAATTATCTACGTGACAAGAAGTTTTCTTCCCAGGAGGCAGTACAAAATGCTTTCACACAGTTTGTGCAGTCTAGATCCTCAGAGTTCTATCACAAAGGCATAAATGACCTTCCTATTAGATGGCAGCAATGTATAAATAATAATGGTAACTATTTTGATTAAATAAATTTGTTAAAAATTTATAAATAAACAATTTTGATTTTCAGTACAAATCGGCAATTTCATACTTTAACCCCTATTGCTTGCAGTAGATAGTTGATACTCATAGGCGCCTCATTCGATATTCATTTTAAGAGAAGGGTTGGTAGTTACTATTTTATATTATAACAATATCTCCGTTAAATTTTGGAAGTCGGTAGGTTAGGCAAACAGAAAATAGAAGGATGAAAAGCACATCAAAGATTGTTAATACAAAATTGTCTAAATGAATATCAAAGTTACACTATTTTGAGAATAAGTAAATTCCTAAAAAGAGCAACGAGTCTGCGATGTTTTGGTTTTAACCTCCTAAGACCCCTTGTACAAAACGAAATTCACTTTTAAGTCCCAGCTTAATTATACAATTTTAAGTATTAATAGCCTAGAGTACTTTTTTGTTTTATTTATTTAAATGCTTGTATTATTCCCTAAATTTATATGAAAAAGAGAAGCTTTAATACTTACAGTATTTAAAAAATATATATATGGCTTAGTTTAATGTGAGTAGTAGTGAGCAGTACATGGTATACTGCACATAGAGACTTTAAATGTAAAAGTATCTTCAGATGACGAGTCTACAAAAAAGCAAAATATAAAAACTCCAAATATTTATTATGTACATAATTTTGTACGATGGATATTATAGGCCTGCTTGTTAAAGCTGGGCCTTAGGAGGCTAAAAGACCTTGAAACACTTAAAAGTCTGAATGAAATAGTCACTAAACTTTGTTTATTTTACCAACATGTCTCCCAGAACTGTCTATGAATATTATTAAGAACGTAGTTTCCTCGCAGGGAACTTTTAGCGGTTGTCTTCCCAACTTATTCGATCCAAACAGAGGGTGAACACACCACTTAGACACCAAACAAGGGTGTATTAAGTACGAGTTAAAATTTAAATTGATTCCACCCTCGCTACGAAATTCAAATAGTGCACGGTGTGATCTGAAGCGAGTAACTCAGTGTTTGCGGGATTCTTTTCTGCAAATTGGTCGCCTCGGGCCGTTTAGTCACAAAAAGCGGACGGACTTGCACACACGCTTGCGACGCCTAAGATTACACGCTTCATTTGTACGGGAGATTGAGACAGGGCTCAAAAAAGTTAATGGCGACCTGTTTTGTGGGATGAGTGAATGTAGGTATGTGCATGTAAACATCTTTTTTAGTTGGAAATTTAGTACTTAGTTTATTTAATCTTACTGAATCATCGTCTGAGCCAAACGACGTCCACCGCTGGACAATAGCTTCTCCTAAGGATCTTCACGAGCGATCCAAAAGGAATGAGGTGTGCAAATAATTAAATAGCACACATAGGAAGATATTAATGTCAATTTATAAAATAAAATAATATTTAAAAGATATAGTTTATCATTTATTACACCCTCTAAGGAGTAAAATACAACCTTGAAAAATAATGTGGTAAAGTAAAGTGGGGTAAATTATTTTCCCTTACCTACCCTAATATGCGGGGTATCATTGGATAGGTCTTGAAAATATGGGTCTGTTAACATATTACTTTTGAATAAGGGAGTCATTTGTCAAGAAATAAGTTTTTACCTTTAACCATCGACCTGGCCAAAACATACCACTAACGCCTTAGTAACGTCTAGCAGACGGGTAATATGTGAAAATTAATAAAAAAAATACTTTGCATGTTTAATTTCTACAACTCTAATGATTGATAAGATTATAGTTTTTGGTAATGTATTTAAAGGTTGTTAATTGAAAACGTTCCAAATCAAAAGTAAAAATAATGTTTAATCCTGAGATCAATAAAGGTACATCAAAAATTTTAAAAACTTGCTTCAGCCTTCATATTTTTTCATAATTATATTATAATCATTAATAAACCTCAGATGCTCTTAATTCTGTATATATTTATTAAATTAAAACAATAATAAACCATAATTTATTACATACATTTAACATATCAAAACAATTAAACAAAAAAAACTGACAGCCCTTATAATATCATCATCATCATCATCATCATCATCATCATCATCAACATCATCAGCATCATCATCATCATCAGCCTATCACAGTCCACTGTCAGACATAGGCCTCTCCAATTGCACGCCACTTAGGTCGATCCTCGGCTTCTCGATTCTTATGATATATGGCACATTTATAGGCAGCAGGCACATGTATAGCAACCAAGTATGCAACATCTAAGGACAACGGTAACAAAAGTATTTGGTACGCCTCTTCATAGGGCTAGGGCAGATGACACAAGTCTTTGTAATACATATTCGGATCTGTATTTATATGATGTTTTGGTGCAGCAGGATCAAGCACGTCACAGTTTTTCGTGAAATCGCCGAATTTGCTGCAGTTTTCGTAACTCTCATTCATAATGGTTTCATAGATCTCTGCATCTTGCTTGTCTTTTCCACGTGGACGCCAAATCTTCATCATGTGAAGGACGTTTGATGATGCTGATGATGTCGTATTCTTTTGCTGTGGCTTTCTTAAACAGACAAACCGACGATACGTCTGTAAGACACTATGGACTTAGATGCAGACGAACAGGAGACGCAAAAAAGTTTTATACATAAACACTGTATTTACATCTGTGAGACGGCGATAACTCCGTTCAAGACACCTAAGCACTCGTCCCACTCGCGACGTCATTCTGACGTTTCAAGATGGCGGTTGAGTAAGGTAGCGGAAGGGTGACCTTGAACGAGCCGCACATTGCAAAATATTAAAAAAATAAAATTAACTCCGTCTGTGAGACGTATAGGTCGGTGGTTTAAGGTTTAAGTGCTAATTTCAGTTAATCGTATTAGTAATATTATTCTAAACGATTGTATGGGATATATAAATAAATAAATAAATAATAATAGGTAAATGTGGACAACATCACATACATTGCTCTGTCCCCATTTTGTGTAATTAATTAAATCACTCGTATTCTGGAAATCAGAAACAACGAAGGTAGCACAAACACCCAGGCCCGAAAAATTAACACACACCACAGGTAATCCGCTATTAGAAACATGCCTCAAGTGTGTGTTTCACAATAATCACCATATTTTCTAAGCTCGAAATTTGGAGAGAAAGCGATGCTAAGAAGTACCCCTCTGTTCACCTCTTACGACACCCAAAAGACGAAAACAAGTGATATCCCACCTTAGACCGGCACAACACAGCACCTCCTTAGTGAGTGTGAGTTTCTATAAACCAAATTCAGGCAGATCGGTACAGTGGTACTTAAGTAGCGCGTTGATAAATCAAATAGTTCTTTCTATAGAGTAATATCATAATAATTATGTTTCTATTGGATTTTGTAACTATTTGACTGATGCGTGTGTAGTTCTGTACAAAGCCTGGACAAGCTGCTATACTTTAGTATTATATTATCTGTGCTGCTAGTTAGTACTAGGCACTAGCTTCAGATGTAAACAGACAAATACATTCACTCACACATACACGTATACGACGACGCCCCGTGATTACACGCTTCATTTGTAAGGGGAAGACATCTGCCTCAAAATGGCTAAAGTTTGCAGATAGTAAAAAGTGTCTTGGCAAAATAAACTTTATGTTTTTGTACATCTTATTGTTGTTATTATACTATGAACACTTGTTTTGATATTTTACTATTCATGAATAGTATAAGATGGTACTTATTATAAACTTCACAACTAAAAATGTGATTGCAATTATTTTTTTAATCAATATGACGTGAAGAACCGCTATGACGCTATCTAAAATTTTTAATTGATCATTGAAAAGACAGGAAGGAATTCTTTAGAAGATATTTCAAAAATCGATATAAAATTTCAAATAATCGAAGATCGAGTTTTTTAGTTTAGTTTACTATATTTTTTTAATATAGTAAACTAAACTAAAAAACTCGTGTAGCACTCGGAGACTGCCGCGGTAAAGCTATTGCATGGCATTTTTTATCAACTTAAGCAATTATAAAACTAAAAAGTATCACCGCTGTGCCGGTCGGAGTGGGGGGTGTTAGGTTATTTTCGTTACGGAATTTCTGGATTCGGTCTCCACGCTCAAGGCCCGCGATAGAAGCTTTGCAATAGCTTAATAACATGAAAATTTAATCAGATTGGTCATTCGAATCTACCTATCTAGGCTATCATTTTATTTTGAAAGTTACTTAAAATGCTTATTACAAAGTTTTTTTTTTTATTGCAGGCGGTTACTAGTAGTCAATTAGTTACTGCAATGAATTTATGTCTATAATATCATGGTCACCGTGCCGCGATAGTGCAGAAATATGACTTGTTAAAAACAAAACAATATTTACTGTTTCAATTAGTCAATCCCATAATTTTGTAGGAAAATTCAAATTTCTGTTGCGGATCGTTTACGATTTGTACACAAAAAACTCGCTAGAGGCGGATGAGCCGTAATATCATGCAAATTTCTCAAGGTTTAAGTATGAAATTCGTTTTATTTTTTCCTTTCATTTTCTCCGGGTTTTGGGTCGACTCGTAAAAAGCTTTTACATTCGTCTCGCTTACAAAGTTAACAAAGGCGCGACTATTTTCGTAATAATGTTTAATTGACAGTGTTTTTCGATTTGTTACAGCAAAATAGAACAAGAAAATGGTTCACATTAAATTTTACTTTAGGCGAACCCAGTTTTTTATAGAACTGGAACATAAATTACGAAAATGTCTATTATTGCTACTATTAATGATTTCTCCAGTTAAGTCATCAATCAGCGCGGGGTATTTTTTATTTTGAGGTATCAAAAAATCAGACTTTCTATGCATTTTTGTGGCGCCCGGAAGCCGCTGCCGCGCCACGTTCGCTACGCTCTTTTGCCTTCACGCCTTTGCATGGTCACTGTTCTAACCTAACCTAACCTACTCTTTTTCTAACCTACTGGACTTTGTGGGCAATTAAATAACATTAACACACATAGTGCGTTCCGTTACGAGTTAAATCTAGATAATAAAAAAGCTAAAATCGTCACACATATCTAGAAATCTTTGTTTTGCACTATGTTTTATTGATGCACACAAAAAAAATTTTGTAATGCATCCTAGAAAAAAACAAATTATAACTCATAAATTTTATAACATTTAAGCATTATAGTGAATTTTATATCATAAGAGTTGTACTCAAAATGTTATTATAACACATTTATCTTATATGAAACAATAATTACACGGAATTAAATTATAGTAACTGTATTTAGTTTAAATAAAAATTATATCAAATGAGCGTTATATCAGTTAAAATAAGTTCATTTGATTTTCTAGCAAATGAAGCGCACCCGTTTTAGCCATCACCATGATCAACAGCCTATATTAGTTGCAGTCCACAGCTGGACAAGAGCTTCCCTAATAGGCGCTGCCATCATCGCGACTGTTGGCGACAGCAGTTAGATTCATGTTCGAGAGACTCCTTTAATCGTTCTTTAGTTGACATCCATGAAAAGAAGAAAATTGTGCAATTATTTTTATGTGCCGGCTACACGACACAATTTAACCGTTTCTATTAGACGTTCTACGTGGTGGAGTGGCGCACACATCTGTTTTGAAGATGTCACCTGCTCTGAGGTTTTAGGTTCAAATCCCGGACGGGTCAATATAGTAAAAAAGTATTTTCCTATATATTCTTGGGTCTGGGTGTTTGTGTTACCTTCGTTGTTTCTTATTTTTATAAAGCAAGTTTTAATTTTGGTTTCAAAACAATGTTAGTGAACACATTTATTTATTTAAACACTACCAAAATAATAAATAAATATAGACAAAAAAGGCCTTGTTTCTTGCCAAAAGGGCTGGCATCGGGTCACACGTAATAGCATATACATAATTTCATATAGAACGGCTGTCCCTTTCGTTGGGAGGCCCTTCAGACATCTGCCAAAATCAATCTTAAATATTGAATTTGCGTCGTAATCTGATGGTAACTTTTACGGGAAACGAGTTTCTATTACGTTTAACGCAATTTGTTTCGAGTTTGCACCTTCCACCATTTGAAGGTGCTTCAAACTTATAAGCCGGCAGGAATTTCGAATTTTAATTGCAGACGTAAGCACGAATACAATGTAATTTTGTCTGATTGTACATTATGTATGATAACTTCGGTTTTAGCGAGTTCGAACGTAAATTATATGAAAAGTTTGCGGCTTGCGAATAACACAGTGTTAACTTTGCTTAGTGATTTTACCTACATTGTGATAGATGTGTGTTTTGGTCCGTTTCAGTTTAAAGCAGCTGTTATGATTATATGTCAAGGTATGTATTGGTAATTAATTATGTGCCTCAAGGGAAGCAGGAATTTTTATATTGATGACGTGTTAGTCATGATGTAAAAAAACCATAGAGCCTGTTAGGTAAGTCACGCCCAAACAAAACATATTCCAACAATGTTTAACTGTTAAAAAAACAGGCAAGTGCAAATCGCACTAACGCACTGCGGTTTCCGTAGTAAATAACAGACGCTAATCTATACTAATATTATAAAGCTAAAGAGTTTAATTGCTTTTTGAACGTGCTAATATAAGGAAGTACTGGTTCGAATTTAAAAATTATTTTGTGTTGGATAGTCCATTTATCGAGGAAGGCTATATAACATCACGCTACGCGACCAATACGAGCGAAGCATCAGTGAAAAATGTTGCAAAAATAATCGTGAACATAATTAACAGAGATTGACGCGGACGAAATCGCGGGCAACAGCTAGTGTAACCATAAAGTTACGGTTTTCATATTTATTTTACGTACATACTTTACTCGTGATGGAAAGCAAAGTGATTTGTAAGGCGTTAATTTTCCTTTTGAGTTATGAACGCTAAAATTACACACCCTGACCTTATGCGAGTAGGCTCATACACTTGTTTCCACACAAACTTTGCCCTTTGAACAGCACCCTCTTTCAAAATGAGAATAAAAACAAACCATCTCCATGAAATAAATAAAAAACAAAGCGCAGTTTTTTGTGCTCTTGCATAATTTAAATGGGATCGCAATAAAGCTTGGCTATCATCGATATCCGTGGCGCGTGTATTCACTTGCATTATTCCCAGATTACGGCTGTTATCCGAATTTTCAATGGTACCGTTTCAGAGTTCAGTTGTTGTTAAAATAACGGGTTTGATTAATAATTATTTCGACAGGCCTTTATGATCGCAGACGCCCCTCGAGCCACAAAATGTTCGTACGTTGTATTTAAAAATGACAGACTCATTACTGAGAGTCTCTCCTACTCTATCAATCATTTGAAAAATCTATGTATTTGTGAGGCTTGGATTTAACTACAATTTGACTAAAAATACTATTTACGTTATAATTAAGGATATACTCTAGGTAATGTATTCAATAGTATTTACATAATAAAAATAATAATAAGACTCCATATTTAAAAAAAAACACCAAACACAGTGGTTAAAGCTTCTAAACAATGATTTTAGCATTACCTTATTACGTGTTAATCCGAGCTTTCTTAGACCTTTTGCCCATGATCCCTTTCGTAGGTTCTTTGATCCGATTTTCATCATGGTCACGATTCATTAGGTTTCTTTCGGTGAGTTCGTGTTATAGCCTCATAACTTTATTGTGTTGCCAGTCTCTTTTAAATAAATAGGTTCAAATGGTTTTGTGGCTAATTTTTAGTTATTCGGCTATATTGTGACTTTAATCGTAGAAAGGACATGACCAAAAACTAAAACAAATTGCATCCGTTATATTTGTATGAGGGTGACCTGAGAGAGTTGCATCTTCGACATGAAAATTTCCTGACTAAAAACTCTCAAAACAACTTTGTGCTAATATTTAAGTACTTAGAAATCACATTTTTTTCACGGCCTTTAATCTTTTTGAATTTATGTAGTATCATTTTAAGGGACAGAAAAACAATTGAAAAATTTAAAAGTAAAAAGAGAAATAAACGTAAACCGTAGCTATAACCATATTTATTTTTCTTAATGCCTTGTATTTATTGGTTACCCAACCAGCCAAATACAAATTCTTAATACCTTGTATTTATTGGTTACCCAACCAGCCAAATACAAATTCTTAATGCCTTGTATTTATTGATAACACAACAAGCCAGATACAAACGGTACAACCAAAGAGAATCTTCTATTTTAGCATATAAAATATAAGAAGACTTCTTCCTCAACCTTATTTGTTTTAATATTAAGTCTGAAAGTACTGAACCAACCTATTTAAATGTCCGGATCTCTCTTGACTGGAGTTTTTACCGTCCGCGGACGATGGCATTAAGGGCGCGCTGATGGGCGCTACAGAAACTTAGTTGTTAAGCCTTTCTCTTTTAAGTGCCCACCTTATTAATTAATTAATCCGGTAGCTGTAATCAGAAGTTTTAAAGGCAACTTTGTAATTAAGAGTCTGTTCCCGAAAAGTGTTTACTATTGAAACTCTGCCGTTCAGTTTCGGTGAGTGTACGTGATGTGACTTAATTAAATATCTTGAAGCGCCTAGAATTGGAATGCTTACCTATTTTGCATTAATTAAAGTTCATTAATTAACAAAGTAAGTTACATATGGAAATTTTTTAAGTTTAAGTAATTTTACTTAGGAATTACGTAATAATAAAAAAATGGAGTCACATAGCAGTCTATGTATAATAATATATCATTGTATTTTCTCGTGTAACTATTTCATTTTTGGAAACGATTACAGTAAAAAAAGCAATACATGAAGGTTGGTATATATAGATTTTAAAATATAAAATTTATAATGATTTGTGATAGAAGGTACGAGTATAAAACAACTTATTGTGAGAGGTTTTTCATCGACACCTGAGTCAATGAAATAGATTGAGCTAAACTAGGAAACAAATTCTTCAAGTCAATTGCTGCTAAGCCAATGGACTTGTTTATTATTACATTTGTAGTATGTTTCAACCTAAGGAACAGAGAGACGGTTCTTAATTCAACGAGTTTCTTTTTAGACCTCGCATAACTTTTTACCAAGTGGACCGATTTCCATGTTTTTTTTTAATAGTCACTCTAAAGAAGTCTTACTTAAGCTTATAAAACTTTTAACACAATTTCATGGAATTTTAGAAGTCGCCCACCCCACTTCAATAACGCATGAAGTAGGTACAGATAATGCAATAATTATTATTAATACCCAACTCTGATATCAGAATAAAATCGATACGTACCACGTTACCACTTTTGGTGGTTCCAGGAGATGTATATTTACCTTCGCAGAGTTACACAAATGAATTTTCATTTGTCGGTTTTTTGCATATTCTTTTGCTCGCTCACTTAGTGTGGATGTAGGTAGTGTGGTTACCTTAACAAACCTAGGCCGGTGCTAGAGGTCAAATATTTTGTTTAGAGACTTCGCCAAAATCATTTTCAATTCGTATTTAATATGGATTTCCGCAGAGCAAAGCTTGAGTATGATATAAAAATCCTTCTAATAATTTTTCGCTGACTCAGGTGGGCTCAAAACGTAATTTTCGCCATACCGGCGTCAATTTTTTTTCAACTTTAAGAAATACATTTAAAAAAAAGATACTACATAAGAATTTTAATTGCTAAGTAGCAGTGTAAGAAATAAGCAACTAAAACTCTTATTGAACAAAAATGCAAATTTGTATGACATAAAAAAATGTTTCATTATCTCTAGCAAGACATTATAACATTGTTTAAGCAATAAAAACTACTGTCTGGGTGCTTTAAATTCTCTCTTCACAAAAACAGATTTCCTATGCAGAAAATTAAATTCCAGCAGTGTTTAGTATTTTCGCTTGTGCCATCATTCTTATTTTGCCTGTTTGGGTTTAATAAATCTCATGTTATCTCACTAACAGTATTTCCATTAGCGTTTCCTATTCGTGGTACTGCGGTGTCGTTTAGTGTTACTCAATTCAATTTTATGATGTTTATTGCTTCTCTTTTTTTAGGCAGGTTAATAAAACTTTTTGCAAGAAATATTGACAGTGGGTATGAGTTAGCCACCAGCGCATGATTACATTCATTGTAGAATACAGGATTCGGTTTTGTTGAAGTGGTACCTACTGTCCTACGGTAAAGGTACGGTAAGGTATATACTGCAAGAATGTGTAATTTATTATTTTTAATGGTGAACACATATAGGTACTTCGAGTATATAATATTTTGAAAAATCATGGTTGTGAGCCTCTCATTACTGGCCTGTGCTGTGATTTATTTAAGCAACCTTCCATTTTGCGACAAAAAAGCAGTAATGAGGAATCACGCTAATTCTGTGCATTAACAAGATCTTTATAGGCATTTTTATTTTGTAAAGACATTTAATATGTCAGTTATAAGGTCGAATTGCACTTTACCAGACTGTTAAAAAACTATTTTATGATGTAATAATTCCATAAACGGCGCCAAAATCCAGCTTTATAAACGTATAAAGGCTTTCGATTAGATCAAAAAATGCATGCTCCTATAGGACATACCAGACCCAAGGCGATTCTTAAATTGATCCGGCCGGGAACCGAACTTTAGGCCCTAGAAGTAGTTAGACCACCGCAAATCTACACCAACCGTTCGTCATGTACATAAATCTACAGCAATAGGAAAAACCAGAGAGAAGAAAGGCCGGACAACGAAAAACTCAAAAAAAATATCAGAGTACCCGATGCACTGTCATCCATAGAATCGTATGGTGTTAATTTTTTTGTGTGGCTGAGAGGCTTTTAGGGGACAATGATTAATAGGCGGCGTGAAACATGTATCTCTCTTTTTTTCACTAAAACCAAACAGGCCAGACCTCCCCTACCTCTCGTACTTTAACAAAAGTGTTAGTAGTCAGACAAGGTATATTGATAGTAAGAGTTCAAAGTGTTCTGGTGATAATAATGTTTTGGAAGTGCGTTCAGAACAGAGAGAACCTGAAAGGAAATCGTTCGTGTCATTGGCTCGGTATTAGCATTTAGGACAGTTGAATTTAATTTATTCGGTTTCAAGAATGATCAGGAACTGAAAACCTTTTACTTTTTCGAAAGTGCTATGATTTTTTATGTGTAAAGGTTATTTAATTCTTAATGCTATTTTTTTATCGGAACTGGTACCTAATCTACGGTCACCTGGATGTAAATTTAGAAATACAATTGTAGTGTTGTCTCGTAAAAAAGATTATTAAATTAATTTTATCTACAGTTATACAATCAAGCTTAATATTTGTTTTTTTTAAGACAGTTTTCGACATGAAAAAAACCAGAAAAATAAAAAAGTCACAAGATACGAAAAGTGTGATGTACTAACAATGGTGTATATTTAATAGCTGCTTATATAAAGTAATAAAGCATTTCTTTGGGGATTCTAACTGATTCTGATTATAGTACTTTTTGCAGAACCAATTTTATCACATATTATGTAAATTAAAATAAATATTATTATGTTCTGACACACAAAATAAAACTGACGAAAAGAACAGACTAATTTTAGTTTTATCATTGCACACATACTAATGCACTGAACATAAGCCTTTTTAAAAGTAAAATTCATCTTTAAATCGCCACACTAGGCTAGCGGATTGAAAATTACAGTTTGACAAGAGCATTCGTTAAATAATCGAAATCTGTCAATTTGGCCAAACATACAAAGTTCGTATGGAAAAAAAAATTGGACTGTTTCCTTATTGCGTGGGTCCAAACCATGACCAAGCAAGATCGTCAAAATAATTTATTCAGATGGAATGCGAATCCAATGCAATTGTTTTAATTTCCTCATAAGAAATAAATATTTTCTTAAAAATTCATTGTGACAATTTTATTACTAACCTTTATTTTTACTGCTCCGTATCATAGTTGCAAGAGGGGACGGTGCTTAAAAGGTTCTTGAATATCAATACCGGATATTTAGTGGGTTCAAAACTTAAAATAGCAAGTTAAAAAAAAACACCAAAATAATCATCGTTGAAGAATTGAAGTAAGTAAAATGATACAAACTCGTCGTTTCGATTACCGGACAAAAGATGTTGAAAAAAAAACAAAACACGCTTAATGCCCTTTAATAAAAAGGGCGAAACGGCTTTACTTTCCCGCCCATTAAAACGGGAAGATAAGCTTAGACGCTGTCAACTCATACATCGTTAATTTCGGGAAAACTCCGGTTTTTATTGTCCGTAATTTTTCCTTGCCCGCGAAATATATTGTTTTGGCGACGTGTGACACAATTAATGCATTTATCAAGAGAGGGGAAATGTTTAGTGAGGTACATTTGATGATAAATAGATAGATTGAATTAGTTTTAAACCGACGAAAAAAGCAAGAGGTTCTTAAATCAATGCGAATGATTTTTAGGTATTATCATCGCTACTTATCCTTAAATAACCTAATACCTAAAACGGTTTTAAAATTAGGAAGACAACCCGCCGCAAATTGTATTTAACTTTTATACAAAACATGGAACCAAGGAAAAGCATACAACAAGCCACAAATTTTGACACAATGTCAAACAAGCAATCGACTAACAATATCATGATCGTTTAAATGTTGTTCAAATAATAAATGATAACGAACCGTCAACGTAGGTACATACATATATGTCGAGCTTTCTGAATCGATTTCTGAATAAAAGTCAAATATCCGAAGATTACGATTGAAAAAGTTTTGCAATTTATAGTCGATTACACGAACTAAACCTAACATTTTGGATAAAAAGAAATGCTTAGTTACAATTTAAATTTCAGAATTAAAAATCGATATTCACTATGAAAAATGGTTATTCGATTCCGATGTTTCGTCTCATAATAATATATCGAAACATCACTAGCTCTATTTGAGATGGTTTATCACCTTCGTTGCTTTTTGTTCTCTGTAATTGATTAAACAAGAGCAAATAAGTCAGTGTCTCCGTAACAATGGACTCGTGTGATCGTGTATCATTCGGAAGTTAATGATACGGTTCATTTAATTACCACTTTTGCCTGTGGATTGATGGGAATTATTTCTTGTTTTCCCAATAAATTAACGTTAATGTTTGGAATGTTTTTATAAGTAAATAAACTTTGTAAAGGCGTAAATGATTGAAAGGAACAAATATTTCATTGACATACCTTGTTCTAATGTATAGATAGAAAATAAACATAAACATAATTCCGTTCAGCATTAACCGTGAAAGCCAAAGTCTTATAACGACGCTGATTTTCAGCGGGGACCCTGGCATTGAGTACAAATCCCTGAATGTCCAATCAATTTCAGACCATTGGTAAAGGCACAAAATCTAACCGGAGCGAAAAACCCCGTACGAGTAAACGAGCCGTTGCTTTTTATTATCATCATCATCATCATCAGGTCACATTAGTCCACTGCCTGACACAGGCCTCTCCAGAAGAAATACACTTTCATAATCGCTTCGCGATGCACGCGGGTTGGTGATCGCAGTTTGTTTGATGGCCGAGAGAAGACGTTACAACAGCCAGTCCTCTTCTGGCAGTATTCCTGTCCCCACTTAAAAGTGAAATCAAGAAACTCGAAAGGCTTTTTCTGTGTAAAACGATTTAATAAAAGAATAAAAACTTTTAACGCTTCTAGTTACCCATCCATAAGAAACTGCCCCATATGTTGCTTAACTTAATTATTGTTATCAATGAGCTACTAGGCGTCAAGCTGCTAAGTTAACAAATTTTCCGATAGTATTCTGCGACAATATTTGAAGGCAAATTAATAAGTCTTAATTTGAAAACACACCTTAGCTACAGAAGTAAAAGTTATTATTGACGCTGCAACTACTAAATCAGATATTTATCTTGCTTTCAAATGTAACAAAGTTATATCTATTGAGTAAGAAAATCTCTTTTTCTTATAAGACATTTTGTTTATTTCACTTCTTTTGTAAGACAACCAACATGTTAATACTCAAGAACATGCTAGACTTAAGAATAAAATATATATTTTTTCTTTTCCCTTACATACCTATGCAAGAACATTATGCTAACTAAGTCTGAGATAGATATGTAATAAAAAGATAAGTAGGTCTATGTAAGAGACAGAAAATATGTACCTATATGTGAAGTCTTAGTAATTATATATTATAACTAACTAGTATTATATTATCTGTGGTAGTACCAATCATAAATAACGAACGAACATATTCATATGGGCCATTTTCATTCCCACAAGTGGCTGAAAACAGCTGGCCTCATTTTTATTGCGTGTCATTATACCCTCCTTAGCTGGAGCGATGTGAAACATTTCTTACCTGCTTTCGATATTGCATCCGTAACGTATGGAGGTTGCCTTACATGTATATGCTTTAGGTTTCCCCTGAAAGTTAAAATAAATAAATAAATAAATATTTTAAAACATGCCTCATTGGGCCACACTGAGCCATCTAGTCCCAAATTAAGGTACTATTAAGTACCCTGTCGTATGGGGTACTAGACAACCGATAAACTTACTTATATACTTTTTTTTTTTTTTTGTAAATACATACTTAAAATACATAGAAAACACCCAGACCAGTACAAACAGACATGTTCATGCACACAAATATTTGTACTGTGCGGGAATCGAACCCGCGACCCATGGCTCAGAAGCAGCGTTAACTACCGCTGATCCAAATGGTCGTCATAAGTTGTTCTGGTTATTCAAAATTGAACCGTGGGTGTTATGATTTAAATTTCAGTTTAGGTAAGTGTGGTTATAGTGCGATGCGCGCGTCTGTATGAAGCCTCCGAGAGTTTAGTACCCCCCTCAGTGTGGATGTAGCCGTTACGGGCGAATGTCGCGTAGGGCGCCGCCCACCATACTTTACGTTTCGTAAGCTTTCGTATACCGGTGTTTTCGAGTGTTGTGATATTAACTGACTGTGTTCGGACTTGTTTGTTCGCAATGGATTTTTGAGGTAGGTAATTAGGTTTTATGCTTATTGGAAAAATAATTGAAGTGTTTATGGATTTGTTTTTCTTTTTTTTTATAACTTAAGCCTATTTTGTTGAAACTGTTACACCTAGTAAATCATGCAGCAAGCTCACTCTTGATTTTGAAAAAAAATAATTCTAAATCTTATAAGAATTAGGAAATTTAATGTGTTTAGGAAATTAACTAGAAAACACTCGGACGCATTAAGATAATAATATAAAATACTTTTTTGCACATTGACCCGTCCCAGGAATCAAAACCGAGCCCTCGGAGCATGCCAAATCATGTAAACCGATGTGTTCATACGCGATTATTGGTAGACGTCAAAAATTAATAAAAATCGTTAAAAATAATATTTTTTGAATAAAAAGCGTTAGTACTTAAGTTTAAAAAAAGAAGATGCTAAAGAGATGACATAAAAATAAAACTGTTAAATAACATGTTAACAACATCAAAAAGTAAAACTAAATAGTACATTAATTACTTGTAAAAAGTAAATAAGAAAAGTCACGGTCTAATCACTCCACTGCAGGGCCGAGGCCTCCATTAGGTATTGAACTCAAGTTACCACAGCAATGATGGGTCATAAAACCCGGACAATTTTCGAAAAATCGAAACTCTTGTTGCCCGACCCGGGGATCGAACCTTGGACCCCGAGATCTCGGCGCAGTACTCAAACCACTAGATCAACGGGGCTTTTTATTAAATTGTAGTAAAGTAACAGCCAATAATCATCCCACTGCAGGGAAAAGGCCTCCATCATTGAACTCAAGTTACCACTGCAATGATGGGAACAAGCATAATTTGGCACCACGCTTGCCAAATGCGGGTTGGTGATCACAAACCCGAGCAACGTTCGAAAATTCGAAACATTTTGTTTCCCAACCCGGGGATCGAACCTGGGACCCCGAAATCTTGGCCCGGTTTTTGGACCACTAGACCAACGGGGCGTTACTACTAGACCAACGGAGCGTTAAATTGTAGGTGACAAGTAATTATTTTAATATGTAGGTTTATTCTAATTTTAATTAATTAAAAAATAATTACAAATCAGCAGCACATTTCTAAAACCAGTCAAATGCATTTTGGTTTAAACTTATAGTGAACATTCGTAACTATTGGTTATTGATATGTGTATTTAAAAGAACTCCCTTATAGCAAACGAATGTCCACTTCCAGTACTCCAATGTATTAGTAGAAAAAACAGGATTAAGACAGTGTATTTTTGGTCGTCTGACATCAGTGACATGCTCAGAGAATTAAGTGACATATAATAATGAGTTTAATTATGGTCTTAGTTTATCTTCTTGCGACCCCTTGTCAGATCCTTTATAAACTTAAAACTTACAATAATAGTAGGTATTAATCTAAAAAAATAAGCCTGCAAAACTAATTGGGCTTGGGGTTTTGAAAAATGAATAATCATTCCCAGTACTTTTATCTAATCGTAGTTGGGCTGAAGACAAACAATTATGGTTATGCGACCATAATTCGTAAATGTAAATCGTTGGAAAGATACCTTAATTTAAAATTACCTTTAATCCCTCAACCCTCAGGAGGCACTCAGGTGCCACGATAACAATTAATTTCAATTGTGTCTGGAATAACTCACGATCGAGGGATTAAATATTATAGTACCCCTGAATTTAGTTTTCATGCTATGTTTTGATGTAAAAAAAGAAACAAAAAGTTTGAAATATTTTCTGCTAAACTAAGCATAAAACAAAATTGTGCTTTTTCATAATTACACTGTTAATTATCTTATGACAGATTTATTTAAATTCATTCCCAACATACGTTGAAAATTCTTAATTTACAACCTTTTGGCCTAAATAGGAAAAAAATATGTGAGCCGTGTAGTATTCAATAAATAATAATGCAGTAACATAATTGCAATTACTTTTGCCATTGTTTTTTGAGTCCCTGTTGTCCAGGTTGCAAGGAATGTATATGTCAATAATTAAAATTTTATGTATTGGTATTTTAGGCATCTAAAATTCTAAAAAGTCGCATGGAGCTACTTCTTTGGGTTATTTTTATTGTATGATTATTGATTAGCTACCAAGGGTAATCTGGTGTCAGAGTTTTCCTAGCCTTCTAAAAAACTTGAATATGAGACCAACGGCTTTAAGAGCGTGTCTTTTGTATAACTACTATATCTCGACCTATAACAATTTAGAAAACATTATTTCCTTAACTTATTCGATCTGGAATCAAATCCTCGCAAAGTAGGTGAACCATCGCGCCACTATACTGAGTCGCCGGTATAGCCTCATATAGTTCTAATCCAAACCTGACAGCTTTGCTGTATTTCGGTTATTACCTTTTTGTATAATGTAAAGAAAGCATGTAATACACTGCTATGTGCAGTATATAACAGTCTGAAGCACTGTTTTTTATGGGCACTAGGCAATAATTATCCCGAAGTAGTAGTAGTAATAAATAGTATGACGTACCTATAAAAGTGCATCACGACTCTACCTGACAAATTAATGTTTTAATTTTTTTTTTAACGCAATCAGTTCAGTTACCAAATAAACAAATACAATATTCTATCAAACTTCCATCCGATTCTGGTTGACATATTTTAATATAAGTGAATGACAATTTTACTCAATTGATAACCTTAGGGTTATCTTAGGGTTGCCTTAGGGCAATGCCTTGCAAAATGTATTACACCATACAGTAAATAAGTATAAACCTATCAACAAACGTCTCTATCGAAGTCACCATTTCTAAGAATATCAAACGCATGGACCTAATCAAATAGATCTGAGTCCGACAGTTTCAATATCCCAATGGTAGGTAAGCGGCTTGTTATTTTTGTACGGCCAAACAATAACAGGTCATTCCTAAAACGAATATTTTCTCAACATCCTCTTTGTGTTTTCCTTGCCCTTACCTTAACCACTTGTATCAACAAAAGAACATAGAATTTGAAAAACGAACATAAAATACACCGAAAGTCTGTTCTGATGTGTCAGAAATAAAAAAGAAAATGTCAGGAATAAAGTCATTTAATTCCATTGTAAGTCAGATATCGTTGTAACTGGTGCCAACACTAACTAAAACTATCACAAGACTACTGTCAAAGAAAATGAAACTTTACAACGTTAAATTTAAAGTAGATGAAATGGAATTTTGTTGAAGATTTATGTTGGTCGAGAATACAAAGCAGGAACGATAAAACAGATAGCAGGAGGCGTTACAAAAGCGAATGTAACAAAGCCTTTATATTATACGTAAATAGTGACAGCCTACGTCCGCCGCATATTTGCTCTTGTCCAATCCGATCTACATCTAAAACATTTGACGATCATCTGAGTTAGGACTAGTGCAGCGTGCGTACAATTAGCGATAAGTAATTGTACTAACTATTGCAACACGACAGACGCAAACAATTACAATTTCGCTGATAACACTTAAAAAAGTACGCACTTGTTCGTATATTCGTAAAAATCGAAGATAAACGATTAGTTCTATGATGATTAAACTTTAAATGATTTTTTAGCAATTTAATTGCAATTATAATATCAATATTTCAACTTGAAAAATCATGTCTCAGACAGGACTCAAACCCGCATCTCCGTGCATACCGGGCGCAGCGCTATACCATTATGCCACCGAGACACTGCGACACTTCGCGAAGTTTTCAAACATATTTTATAGATGTTTGACAGTCAGTCAAGATGAAACAGCTATTATAATTTAAATACTTCATATAATATTTCTACTTCTAATATCATTATTTAAACTTAAAAAATTAATTGATGTACACACGGCGGCACATCAGACTATACAAATGTTGACCTTGAGACCGCCTTTATGCCCTACGTAATAAAAGCTGTTATCGCAGTTCAACTGTTTAACTTGATGTGCTGTCGGTGTACATGTTGCATAGCATTTACCTTCCCGAACGTTTTGCCCGATTGCACGAATCATCGAAGTCTGCCCGCAGCCATGATTCGTTCAACGAATCGAAACGTTTGAATGGTAAATACTATATAACCTTATATTAATACAATGCATTAAATCCTGAGTAGTACTAAGTTTTAAGAATAATGAATATACTACTTTATATTACTACTAGCTGTTGCCTGCGACTTCGTCCGCGTCGTCAATTTCTGTTATTATGGTCGCGATTGTTGTTGCAATATTTTTCACTGATGGTTCGCTCCTATTGGTCGCAGCGTGATGTTATATAACCTAAAGCCTTCCTCGATAAATGGACTATCCAACACAAAAATATTTTTTAGCCTACAGAGGCGCCCTTGAGGCCTAGTCTGCCCCCCTCGATCGGGCCCACTAGAACGGGGCTCGCGTAGATCGGTCTGTATGCACAGACCAGTCTGTGTTGCAGCGCTGAGATACGCGATGCAACCACTAGTCGGGTTGACCTCTTGGCCGGGTGCCTTCAGCACCCGGCACGGTCCGATCGCGCCGCTAGTACGGGGCCCCTGCGCGGGCGAGCCTCGCACTCGCACACACAGGTACCCGCTAGCAGGCCGCTTTTGGGCTGAATGCCTTCCGCACTCGCCTAAAACCCGCCCGGTGAAGCTGTAACGGCCTTCTGCCACAGCATAGGTCCTTGCAAAAAAAAAAAACAATTCGAACCAGTACTTCCTGTGATTAGCGCGTTCAAACAAACAAACAAACAAACTCTTCAGATTTATAATATAAGTATAGATTAAACGACGAAGAAGGAGACAAAGCGAAATTCGCAGCGATATTATTGTATTTCTGCTTGCCTATTTTTGAACAAAATGTTAAAAATACTTCTGTGGAAAGTCATTTTTATATTTTATTTTTTAACCGACTTCAAGAAATGTCGAAATGGCTAAAAAGTTTTGTTGGTCTGTATAAAACTTTTTTGTTATTCCTTTCATATTTTACTTTAAAAAATATTAAGCTAGTTCATACAAAAGTAACATACCTAATTATTGTAAACATGTAAGCGTTTTGCAAACAAGACATGTGTGAAAAACTTTATCAAGACAACTTTAAAATTCAGTCGGCGAAATATAAAATAAACTTCAGTGTTGCTAATAAGCTATGCTTACAACGATAAAAAGGGATAACCGTGTTTATTGCTGATATATATTAAAATAACATTGCCACAAAAACCTTCAATTTGCGATAATTTATATCCCTCATGGGAAGCAAACAATTATCCTCGTCGGAATTTCAATCGTGCTAAATAATTTGAACAATTTATATATTTTATCATCCGTCACATCAAGCGGGTATCTATTACGAAATTGCAATTTGATAAATCGCCAAACATTATTATGGGCGGCGAAAGAAATGGACGTACTCAACTTGAAACGATACTTTGACTGTACAACTGTAGCAAACCAAACTGAGCTCTACTGCTCACGATTTATAGTAAAATTTTATCGTTACAGAAACGTTCCGCCGTAAAATAAGTATTATTAACCAATAAGGAAACCATAACGACACGGACACTATGATGAAAGCGAGTCTTTTAGTAAATTGGCCAGACGTTGAATAACATTATTTTTCGGCTAATTCATTGCCCTTGTAGACGATGCCTTATTTAAATATTCTATCAATATTTCGCGATCTACCACCGCATAAATGAATAGTGTAAAATGAAGCCTCAAACATAGACTGGGGACAGGGGATACTAGAAAGTACTTGGCAAACCTAAAATATCACATCAATAGATAGACGCAAGGGATGGCTTTATTTTATTGTATCTAAGATATACTGTATAGCAACAATGAAGATTTGCCAATATTAATAATTTTAATCTTAACAATGTCATTAAGTAGACGTGTTTAGCAGTACACTTAATAAAATATGACTATGAATGATTTAAAAAAGTGAGATTTTTCAATAAATGTGTGTGTAACCTAATTTTACTGACTAAATAGAACCTAAAATATGGAGACAACAGTGATTGTTTATTTCAAAAACTGATAAAGTCATTATAAATTTATAGAGCTATAAAATTCATTCGGATGTCAAATGGGAATATTAAACTTCTATTTACGGAAGGCACATTTACCGAACAAATAAATACCGCTCCATTCTTACGTTATTGAAGCGTGCTACTAAATTACAAGCTCGATTTTCTCCATTTCGCCACCCGCGAGGAGCCATCGCGTGTATGTCTGCGCAGCCCTCGCACGCTATACCAAAATTTTCAAAAAGTATCCTTTACATCTTTCGACTACTAAACTTCGGAGACATTTTTGTCTTTGTCTCTCACGAAATTGAGTTACTATCTGTAAAAGTAGAACAGTAAATTTTTTAAATTTAAAAATGTGTAGGTTTTCAAGACCTGTATTTTGACCATACATTTTGATTTTGACTCAAAACATTTTTTATGGTATGATGACACTACTTAACCTATGTCACAAATGTACTCTATTCGCAGGAAACTATTACGAAAAATAAAAAATAAATTGTTACGTTTCAGCCTCGTAGATATGTATCAAAGGCAACGATTAAATTTGTATGATCGTAAAATCAGATCCAACTAGTCGTATGGTATATTTCCAACATCTCCCAGCTTACGTCGGCAACATTCACTTTCAGGCCTCACGAAATCTCGTACTCAGCAGAATAGGGTTTGCGAAACCGTTCAGAGATTAGTCCGGGAATAAGCGAGCACGCATGCAAGACATGATGGATGACGAGGCGATATCCCGATTGTGTGATCTGTAGTAATTGTGGAGAAAACATCTTGTCCATTTCAAGCGATTCCGTAAAAGGACAATAAGAAAGGTTCACGTTGAAAGCAACTGATTTAAGAAATACTTGTCAGAAATAAATGTAATGATTGCAATACTTAATACTCAATAATTTATTGCAATACATAGATAATAAAAGGTGTTAAAGAGATACCATATATAACAGTATATATGGTATCTCTATGGACCTTGATGGCACAAAATTATCTTAGTTAAAATAATCCAAAGTGATGTAGGTATTAAAATATGAATTAATAATTTTGGAATTTTTCAGTCAGTTGCTGTCCATCAGAAAATGATGAAAAAGACATTTCCAAACAAGGTTTTAAACTGTTTCGTAGCATTTTTTTTTCTAAATGTTACTTTTTTTTCTGCTGGTATTTTTTTTAAATTAATGTATTTACTGACTTAAGGAAAGATACCCGCATCAAAATTGTGAGAGACTTCCGTCCGGTCCTAATAACCTATCTATCTTCAGTTTTAGCATATCGGAGATAGAAAACAACTTCCGTCTTTGTTTCTCTGGACGGCTAAATCAGAGACAGAAGATGTTTTCTATCTCCGATATGCCAAAACTGAAGATAGATAGGTTATTAGGACCGGCCGTTAATGATTGTCAATTACTTCTTGTTTTCACTGACTTAAAATTGGATACTTGGTTTTTGGCGATATTTTTGAATGTATATTTCAATAGTTAAAAAAATATCATCCAAATTGGTCAAACCCTTCCGTTAGTAGAAAACTAATATATTTGTCATATACATTTTCATTTTTATATTTATCGCCAAAACTTCAAACTATTTCCAAATAAGGCACAGGAATGTTTTATGTTGACGACCTTCCATTATCTAGTAATCCGTATTGAGAAAACTTTGCGAGTAATTTATTGTACGTGTATAACTTTAGGGGGCAAGGATCAGGCGATGTGTTAATTCGAGCTGTCATGCGATGAGTAACAACAATGTTTGGATGGCGGCACAGGGTCTGTGGCTCCCTGATAATAGTTTTGGCAAGAAGATTGGCCTGTTGGGGAACAGACGTCTTTATGTTTAATGGTTGTAATATTTTCTTTTCAATGCCAAGTGCATTTTCTTTTTAGTAATGAACATCCAGCTTGAATGCTTTCTTTATTCTTGACTTTGTTTATATATTATATTTAATTTGTGTGGTGTGTTATTGTATTATTGTGTTGTTTTATAGATTTATCACTGAGCAGTTAATCATTCAGATTTCATTCGCTTACTTATTATTTAAAATTTTCATAACTAACCCATATGATAAATTTAAGTATCTTAGTCTTCTAATGTAATCCGTACAATTTTGCTAACTCCTGAAGCCCAAGTTGTTAGTTTGCAACACAAATTTGACAATCAGGTACACTAAGCCATCTCCTAAGTTTCGTCCTAAACTATTCGGATGGAGAGTGCTCCAAACTTCAACATCACTTAATGACGACGATTGTCTAAACTCCTATAGGAAACAGCAACTGGAAACATGCAAAATGCATTTACGAAGGTCAAGGCAACCAACTAAACGTGAAAGCGCCAATTAGATTAACAGCAAGAGGATCGTCACGTAAATTGTCCAGAAGGGGGTGTATTCGACCCCTCTTTCCAACGTTTAGTGAGAGAGTGAGGCGGGTGTATTGGGTAATTACGCTGCTGTGGTCAGGTTTACGAGGTATTGTAAGACCATGGATGTAGAGCGTTATACTCAGTTGCTTTAATGATACCTTGTTTATGTTAAAACTAAATGAACATTGTTGTTAAACGCTAAATTAAGCAAAATTGGGACAAGTGTTCTAGGGCACAGAAAATCTTAGTAAGTGTTTTTTTATTATATTTAAGTAATGTGTTACTTAGTCTAAGTGCAGCCTACCTGGTTTTACACGATTTATGAATGCAATTACAAGGGACCGCTATTCACCTAATGTTGCAAAAAGTATCCTTTGAAAATATTGGACAATCGATTCGTCTCAGGCCGCGGTAAAAATATTTTGTCCATTCTCTTTAAACCCGAGCCCGCATTGAATAATTATGGTCGTTTAACACCCGTGATGCAGTTTTAAGAACGGTCCACCTAACAATAGACCAATGATTATGTTACGGCGTCCATAAAGTAATAATGTTGACATTGTACTAGCCACTATTGTTTACTTCAAAGTGGTTAGTGCTTAGCATAACAATATCAACTACATCAACGATCAAATAAATAAAGAACTAACTGCAATGGAAGAGAGTCGAAACTTAAGTGACGAAAATAACTAGTATAGAAATAAATTTGAGTTTAGATTTTGAACGTTCGTGGTTCGGAGCTAGTGATTTATATTCGTCTTTTGTTTTTGGCTGTTTAGTAACAGTATCAATGGCACATGCTCTCGGAAGGTCGTTATTCTTGCATTGTGCTACTAGTATTGTCTACAGAACGACATCGTTAGTAAGTTGGCGGGTGGTCGTGCGCATTGAAATTCTATTGGTGACATGATAAATCTCCAACCGTTCACTATGTTGCCAGAACCAATTCGTATAATTGTTTCGATTACAAGACATTTTTATGTAAATCTATACATATTTTCATTCATATTGGAAGTTTTTAACTCAGTAGCTAGACCATATTATTTTGTCTGTATTCAGTGATACCAGAAAGAGGACCGAGATAGACAAAATGTAACTTTAGAATCTATTGTATCTTTTTTACTTTTAAATCCAGTAACGTCGATATCGATCGAAAAAAGTTTCATTCAGATATTGTATCTTTTTAGAGGTGTTACAAAATCGTGTGTCAACGTTGATATATTGCGTAAAGAACAACAAAGAGAATTCCGTCCGTTTGTCAAAATAAAACGCCATCAACCCACGCGTAACATGGGATATCGTTTTAACACCGAACAGTAAACATGCTGTGACAATCGAGTCACAAGTTCCAGTTTACCAGATATCTTGTTTGGAATATTTTTATACTGTGTCTGCCTCCACAGACACAGCTTTGGGAAACTTGAAATATGTTTATTGTTACATTTCTGATCGGAGCAAAAGCTTATTACAAAACCGAACCATTGTTATTTAGAGACGGGTGATCTGTGATGTCATCCATTGTAATTCTTTGGTGTTGAACAATAAATGACCATTAGAAATATTCTTTGTTGCAGGCAGCTGGTATTTTATAGACAATTTCCATCGAAGCGAGAGGTATATTTTATTTAATAAAGAGGAGTGTAGTAAATGATTTAGGATTTATGTCAGTAGTAAATGTATTTCATTTATTAAATGAGAAGTCCTCAAGCAAATCTCGACCTTAGAAGCATTTTGTCTGATGTGTGTTTTGCTAGGTTTTCAGGAGAGCAAAAATAAAATTCTCACATTAATCGCCTCATAATTGTTTATTTAAAACCCACAGAGTTATAGTTGCATTTTTAATTTGAGTAAACTATTCAGCTTTATAATATGTTTAGGTATTTAACTATCTATTTATTATATTTTAAATAATATAAACGAAAAACCAAAAAAAAACGCACTTATAACATTATGCTTCTTCATTTACGTAACATTGCTAAAAAACCTTTGGCGTACATTAAGATATAACATTATACTCAAATTTTAAATCAGATGTTTACACTCTAAAATCAAATATAGCTTTATGCCTCAGTATAATTAAGAAAATCAACGAGATCTATTCACAGGTACAGCTTTGTACTTCTAATAAGTTTCTATCAGCCTTTGACTCTATTTAAAGATAACACTATGCCTCAAAACTTATTGAGCACATAACATATCAACATAGCAACATAACTAAGCTTGGTGGCCACTAAACGGAAAAAAAAATAATTAAATTTAAGTATAATTACCACTACCTACCTACATATGCTTCAAAATTAAATGAATAATTATTGTTTGATCTAAATTAATGTTGAATAGGTATTGTTTGTTTTGTTTTTATTAACAAGGAACTTAAAATTTACAGTTTCAATATTGATTTCGAAGTCATACAAATAACTAAGTCAATAAGATAGTGGTAATAATACTATCTAATTGACTTAGTTATTTGTATCTACGACGATCTCCGTGGCGGAGTGGCGTACACACCGGTTTTCAAGGTGTCGCCTGCTCCAAGGTCCCGGGTTCGATTCCCGGACGGGTCAATGTAGAAAAAATGTGTTTTTCTACACTTTCTCGGGTCTGGGTGTTTGTGATACCTTCGTTGTTTCTGGTTTCCAAAATACGAATGCTTTGAATAGTTATTAAAATTGGGATCAGAACAATGTATGTGATGTTGTCCACATTTATTTATTATTTATTTATTTAAAAATAATTAGCTCTTATAAGTGACATAATTATAATGACAATCATTGCAAAACTTCTTTATGCCTATAACAAAAACAATTTAAAAAATTGAATCTCTGCTATAAAAGACTGTTAATTATAATAATTTAATGTAAACTAACAAATTAAAAGCTCAAGTTAAGCTTGGCTATTCAGCTTCGGGAAAATCAGTCACGTTATTGGAATGCTTCAAAGGACATTTTTTTACTATGGAGCTTTTGTACCTCTTCGAAACCATACTTTAAACCCAGTATGAGTACTTCCTAGGTTTGATAATGATTAATAAGGATCGAACTAAAGCTCAAAAACTATTTAAAACATAGTAAGAGTGAAGCAAACACCATTAATATTACTTAAAAAGTTCACTATTAAAAGTGAAAAAAAATTTTTTTTCTTTGATCTTGACTACATATTTAACTATTCGGTTAAGAAGAAGCCTAAGATAGAGCGAGCTTACCCAGAGACTGGCACTAGTTCTCCTACACACCAGCGGGACACAGAAAAACTGTTTGGAGCTGGACTCCTGCAGGAGGGTGGTAGCATCCAGACAGCCTCTTACAAGACCTACCACCGCAGAGGGATCTGTTCTTATTAGCCGTCATCATTGGCTAGAAAACCAAAGATGCCGTTGCCAAGGGTGGACCACTAAGAGGTAGATTCCACCACCCAAATTATTTAAAAGATGAGCGGCGTATCGCGATACAATCGCATACGCATCTCATCCATCCGAGGTAGTCCTACGTGACGTGGGGGAAAAAACTGCAAGAGTGTCGTCAGCGATAGTATGCCCAATAGAGTAAGTTGGTCGGAAATGCATGAATATAGTGCTTGGGACTAGGTCCCTTGGTCGGCCTCGCAAGCGCTGGCTGGACGTCGTCAAGTCCGAAATTTATATTATTATTATATTATTTAAAAATAAATATTTAGGACATGCCTCACTGGGCCACATAGAGCCATCTAGTCCCAAATTAAGCTACTATTAAGTACCCTGTCGTATGGGGTACTAGACAACCGATAAACTTACTTGTAAATACATACTTATAATATATAGAAAACACCCAGACCAGTACAAACAGACATGTTCATGCACACAAATATTTGTACTGTGCGGGGATCGAACCCGCGACCTATGGATCAGAAGCAGCGTTTACTGCGTATGTTGAAGATCGGGCAAAGTGGAGTAAGCTTAATCAAAAGGCGGACCCTGAAAATAGCCGGGATTAACACCAGCTGGAAGAAGAGTAGTAGAAGGAGCAGTAGATGCTGATATGACAAAAGGTGTAATGATTCGTCATTGACAGGTAAATTATACCAGAAAATATAATGTCTTCTTGATTCGGGCATCAAAGGTACGAATTTTTTTATTAATCTCATCCTTTTATTGAGTTGACACACACGTGGATCCGAAATCAACTTACGCACATTGCAGACATTGAATCTTTTCATCAAGAAATCCAGCTCAGAGATTTGGGAAACAAATCTAAAAAGAGAATTGGTAAATTATTGATGTTAATTGACAGTGAAGAGACCATGACCAGAAGGAACGGGCTACAGAAATAAATTATATGAAATTAAGATTCCATGCAAGTAAATTAATTCTAATGTGTTCAATTTAATATTATTAGCTATGCCCGAAGATATATAGGTTTTAGTTAGACTAACCAACAAACAAACCTAGTTTTGTAAAGTGGGTTTCTTGAACCTGCTAATAATTTGACTTCTACCATTGAATTCAAATAAAATTATTTTAAAGGCTCATTTGGGAGAGGTATTCCATTGTCTTTTGCCAGGCTTGTTTTTGTTACAGAACTCTTAAAGACCTGGATTCCATGGAACGCATATATATTATGTTCCTTTGTCTCCACGTCTTAAGTTCAATTGCATGAACATGAGTCAGCGGGCATAACATGAGTGTGACCTTTGTTCAAATAGCCCATGGTTATTGATAGTATGTTGATTACAGATACTATTAATAGTACTGGATACTAGTACGGACTGAGTGGCAGGGTAGACACTTTCGGGCCCCCGCGCAGTTCTTCCCCCTCTTACTAGCTTCGTGTTGGTCAAGCGGCGGGTGGAAATGAATCTTCATTTCCTAGTAAGACACATTGACCATTACAAAACCTAGTAAGACCATGCACTAACTAGGTTTAAATCGAAAATCGAAAATGAAATGTACTTACTTGGTTTCGAGTTGCACGTATTTCAGTTGTTTATTAGTCTTTTTGCAATTTCTGTCTTTGTTTCCGGTGGGTACTCTTATTTTATGAAGATTTGCGATAAAAAACTAAAATTTGAAAACATTTCCCTTGGAGGGGGGGAGAGGGTTGGACCCCCAATTTTTTTTTCAATACATTTAGATAAATTACTTAGCCTTAGCGGGTAAGAAGTACCACCCCTATCACATTGTAGTCGTCTCGTACCGGCTGGCTTCCACTGAATGGCAAGTAAACAAGTGTTTGTTTATGTCAAGCGCGGTCGTTCGATCGGCGGAAATGCCCGATCTCACCCGATTCGTGGCACTGTTCGACGAAAAAGTCAGACGCATAAATTTATATCTTTACATAGAACTTGACAATTGAAGATTTTCTAGTAGTTAGTACAAGCACAGTGTCTTATGTTGATATGCGTAAAAAAATTTAACTTAAAACGTTAGAAGCATAACGCTTTAAACAATGATAGAACTAATATTAACATACATTTTTAGAAGCATAATGCTCTAAGTTAACTTGCGATTTAAAGCATAATAAAAATATTTTGAAGCATAACATCTCAAGTTTACAAGGACCGTGATGATATTAAGAATAAATTTGAAGCATAATAACACATTCTAACATACATTAATACAGAGTTTAAAAAAATTATAAGCATAAATATGTAAGTTAAAATATGGCATTCTGGGTCGTAATGAATTAGAAAACTCCTAACATAGAGCATTATGCATCTGTGTATCTCCGGAACTAAAAGAGATAGAAATATGTTTCTCAGTGGGTTAGAAAGAGAACAGAAAGCCTGTTCTTCTTATGCAAAAAAACGAAAATACCTTATGTTGACATCAGACCTTTTGCATCTGGGGTCGAGAAATGTTAAAGGCTCAATTTTAAATGGCATACAAAACGAATGAAGTCTTGGCAAAGTTAATGCCTTAATAGTGAGACACTTTAAAATATAATGAGCACTGTCTGCCCGATACACATTAGTTGTCAGCCAAATAGCTCTTGGGCTAACGAAGGCCGAAATAAAGGCAGGCAAAAAGGTTGTAGCACTCTTGAGGTTCAGGGGCATGGCATTAGCACAGGCTTAATGAGGCGAGAACGAAACCTTCGAACAGGTCCAGGTCGCCTTGTAAACAGAGAAATTAAAAGTGAACTATATTTTGCGGGGTTTTAATTAACCGTGGTACATAAAAAGGAATATGTTGAAAATTTGGAATAAATAAAATTTTATTCAATAAATACGTGTATGTTTTTTTTAGTTCCATTAAACATCCTTAATGTTAATAGGTACATATACTTTGAAGCATAAGATCATTATTTATTTATATTATGACGATGTTCTTTTGCTTGCTTTATTAAATTACAAATAATACATAGTATTACTTCTAAAATCATTTAAATAAAATCCATTTCTCACATTTTTTTTTTAAAAGCTTATATGTACATACAAGATGAAATTTTAACCACCTACCAAATTTTAATATATCAATCTACGTGACAAAAAACACGACGTATTTTTTTTTTTATAGCCCAGTACAAAAATGTCAGGATAAAGCACTTAGAAAATATCTGCCAAAAATCTAAAATATTTGATACGGCCGCCTTAGAAACACTTTTTTTACGCGTTACGCATCTCATTCATTCATTACGATACTATTTATCAGTTTTTGATTTTCCCTTTATACCTTAATAGGTCTTGGACCGTAAAAATTTTAAACTATAAGTATCGCGAAAAATATTTTCGGGTGACAACTTGATTAACATTTTTTACTTCATAAATATGCTCTAAATACGATACTGAAATATACTCCTATAAAAATTTTGGAAAGTGGTTAAAATTTCATCCTGTATAAAACTAATTCCGTATTTTTTATTACATAGCAACTAGTTTTTACATGCAACTTTGTGAACGTGGAATCATCCTACTTTACAAGCTTTTATTTAACAATTTTGTAATGCATGTAAGTATGTTTGGGTGAATTGTAGCAATTGAATTTTTTAAAAGTGTAATAGTGTGTCTGTCTGCCTGTCTGTTACCTCGTCACGCATAAACCGCTAAACCGATTTAGACAAAATTTGGTGTAACAGAGATAGTTGGGACCTCGGGTAGTAATGAAGACTTTTTTCTTAGAAATCATGTTTTTTTTTATAAATAATGGACTTGCTCTTGATTACATACTTAACCATACGGTTAAGAAAAAGCCTAAGATGGAGCGAGCTTACCCAGAGGTACTGGTTCTCCGACACACCAGCGGAACACAGAAAAACTGTTTGGCGCTGGACTCCGGCAGGAGGGTGGTAGCATCCAGGCGGCCTCTTACGAAGCCTACCACCACAGAGGGATCTGTTCATCAGCCGTCATCATTGGTTAGGAAACTAAAGATGCCGTTGCCCAGGGTGGTCCACTAGGAGGTAGATTCCACCACCGCAAAATCCTTTCAGGAGTGAAAAGGGAATGGAATTTTGATGGGAAATTATTAATATTTTAACAGTAACAATTATTTTTATGCAAATTTAATAATGTGATATTTATAATTTTACTTTTAATTAAGTGATATTATTTTTGGTAATGATAATAACACGCAATGCCAAAATAATTTAATGCCAAAATATTATTGAACTTCCTTATAAATTACGTTTATTACGTACGTTACCGTTCATTATTCAGTATCTGCTCATAGAAATATTATTCTACGCTCGCGGTACTCGTATATTGTTTTATAATAACTTCCGTATAATTCCGTATTATTGTACATTAGAGCTGGCGTACTAAATCATTATTAAATTCACATGCGAAAGCTTAATTTAACGTAAGAACAACACCGTGGTACACGAGTCAGCCTGATTTTCGACATGCGACATTCCTGGAACACTGTTGGTGTTAGAAAATGGAGCCGTACTAACAGTTCTCGCTTTGAAATCACTTTACTTTGTAGATTATTTAAATATCGTAGATTTATTACTCGAACTGTTCTTTTCCAGACATCTTTAGTTCTACTTCTACTACTACTTCTTTAGTGAATATGGTAGCGTGATTATAAAAGTTGTCTTCATAAAAAACATTTCCAAGAATACAAAATTTTTAGTTGGCACGTACCAAACAAAAAAGAAATGACTAACGGCGTCAGTCGCCGTCTTAAAATAAGTAACATTTTTGGCGATCTGTCAGAATTTTTATTTTGTTAATATTTTTGTCAGACTTTTCCTCAAACTTCCTTTTATAACCAAAAATAAATGCGGCTTAAAAATCCGAAAACTCATATTTCACAAATTTTATAAGTTAATACTCTTGTTAAGCTATAGCTATATACTTAGGTACTTAATTTTGATATTTTAGGTAAAGGCGAATACAGGAAGAACTGTCAAAAGAAGATGCAGCAACTTTTCTCCATCATTGGCTAAAATGGGATCGCTCAAAGCGTGAGATTCGTTATTAAGAGAGGCATTTGAGTTCATAATAATAATCACATTTGATAGAGTCACATTAGACATAGGTAATTCTGCAATTATAACCAAAAACCGATCTTTGGACTCAATAATATATAAACAGGTAACTCATTTATTTTCATGTAAAATAGTAACAGTTACAAACACTGACCCAAGCTTCCTTTTAGGTAAGAAATATACCTGCCTAACCCGTACCCGGAAATATGGCTCTTCTATAGCTTAAAGTTATGTTTTAACACAAAATTTTAATTAATACTTCAAACATATTTTCTATAGAGTAATATCACATCAATAAGACATATCAGCAAAACGCTTAAAAACTTCATTTTATTATATTCAGAAAATCAACGCGCGGCGGTAGATAAAAAATAATTACAGATTTCTACAGTAGGTATTATGAAGATCAAAGTAAACCTTATCTTATTATTCAAAATATGTTATGATGTCCATTTAAATCATATTTCGTGAAATGTATCATATTCTTACTATGTAAACGAAGATGTAACTACCTAACATTAATCTCTACACGTATCAGGCAATATCCTCCTCAAAGCTAGAAGTTAGTGCTTTTGTTACCTTAGTAGGGTAAATTGTGTGAAATATCCCGCTTTAGCGCTGAATTAACAACACGGGGTGAATTACAGCTCGGTTTTAGCTAGAGCTCCACTGGTTCAGCTGAGCGCGGCTCAGCTTATAAGTTCAGGCACGTTCGTTCGAGCTGTTTCAAGCCACCGCCTCGCTTTTGTGATGTCAATAGACCGTGGCAAATGTAACCTGATTTTTACAGTTTTGGTTTGCAAAAATTTCTAAATGAGTTCAGGTATTTGCAAGAAATAATAAAAACACGTAAAGTCTGCGTATGAGTGCATAAACGTATTATAATAATATATTCTGAATATCGGTATGTCATTTCAGAAGTGGTGGAATATCAGATCTATATTTATGAAAATGTTAAAGGTCTACAAGATTATAAATATAAATATGATGTGATAAAAATAATAAACACCTGTAATGCTTTGCCATATTTTACTACAAGAAAACAATAACTTTATTTCTACGTTGTCTTTAGTATTAGAATCACTGGTTTTTTGAAGTAAGTAAAGCAGTTAACTATTGGTTGAAACGATTTATATTTTTTGTGATTAGAATTTCGAAAACATAGAATTCTTTCTTCCTGATTCACTGAGTTTAAATTGGGACCGCACTTCATAAAATTGATACACCGAATAAACAAGTCTCGTTCTTTACGTGCAGTTAATATGGCGCCAGCGAGTAAACAGCCGAGCTCAGTATCTAGTCGGAAGATTTTGTGAGCTTAACTCTGGGCTAGGGATTAACTCGCACTCCGCGATGGTTCGATACGACAACTTTACGATTAGCGCCGTCCTTATTTCTTGTAAGATTTGGGTGTTCAAATGTTCATTTATTTACTTAATTTTTGAAGTGATGCTTTTTTTTATAAATAATGGGCTTGCTCTTGGCTACATACTTACTTAACTATACCGTTAAAAAGAAGCCTAAGATGGAGCGAGCTTACCCAGAGGTACTGGTTGTCCCACACACCAGCGGAACACAGAAAAACTGTTTGGCGCTGGACTCCGGCTGGAGGGTAGTAGCATCCAGGCGGCCTCTTACGAAGCCTACCAACGCAGAGGGATCTGTTAGCCGTCATCATTGGTTGGAAAACCAAAGATGCCGTTGCCCAGGGTGGACCACTAGGAGGTAGATCCCACCACCCCAAGATGCTGATTAATTTCAGTCAGTGATGTGTTAAGTTCAGCTAGTAAAATACTGGAAATACCTATATTTGTCACTTTTTGTTTATTACTTTAAAGACACGATTTAGACAATCACGGATTTATTTGCTTGACCTTTCTGTTTGAATGTTAGTTGACCACTTATTTTTGACAAAGTTAGCAGCTTTCATGGTAGAGTGGTTCTGAGAAGTTTTACAAACAAGTGTAATAAAACAAAACACATATTTATTTACATTTATATGAAAAGAAGATGAATGATTGACTCCAACGGTTGCTGAACGGGTAATCACTATAAAACTCAATCATACGTTGATATGATATTAGTATCGCATGAAGTTAGTTCGCTAGAAGTAATAGTGGTTTGACAGATATCGCAATCTCGAGTGACGTATTTGTCTTCCTATATTTTATGTCTTTAGTTGCAACAAAAAAAAAATACTTCCAGAAGAATATGCCAGTCTGCCAAATATAGAGATTATAATAAAATACTTTTTTTGGAGGGCCCTGTACCTTGCAGTAGACCAATAATCTGGTGATAATGATGAGATTTCGATCTAGAAAAAAAAAACATATTTTTAAACAAACCAACTTAGTTACCACGCCATAGCTTCAGCAACCCACATTCACTTTATCATCCCAGTTCTATTATTCAGTACCACATTTAACTGAGCTTGGTATTAAAATGACGTGTCATAGTAAAATCAATTTGTCATTGCACCCGCATCTTTTGTTTTTGTAAGATAATGGAGAGTGAATTAACCAATACGGATGTCTTAATATCAGATTATGTTGGTAACCGTGAATAATCTGTTCATTTGCATGAGTAAGCGTAATATCATCATTTTGGATTAGTATGTAGTATTTGTTAGAAAAGATGCAAGTAATATCAAGTAGATAAAAAGAAAAGGAATGTCTAGTCCAATACCAGTAGGTAATGTTATTCTAAAATGTAAATATGAAGTAGCTTTGGGCTTATTAATGGAATCATATTTAAATATCAGTTTTAAGGGTTCCGTAGCCGAATAGCAAAAAGAGGAACCCTTATAGATTCGTCAAGTCTGTCTGTCTGTCCGTCCGTATGTCACAGCCACTTTATTCTGAAAATATTAGCATTACACAGTTGAAACTTGGTAGATAGGTGTATCCTGTTGACCGCTTTATTTTGATAAAGAAAGACTTTTAAAAGTTAACTATTTTGGAATCGATGCTAAATAAACAATATTCGGCAACCATTAAGCATCGATTCGGTAGGCCACTCCGAAAGAAGGATTTGCTATAATCGCCACGTTTGGCACGCGTTGCTGATCGCAGTTCGGCCAATGGTCAAGGGAAGACGCTGTTGGCCGTCTTCTAATGGAGGCACTCCTTTATTCGCCTTCTGATAGCCATAAGTAGAAAAGGGATTGTGCTAATTTTATGTGACGACACTACACGATATGAATTGATTTTTAACTGGTTATTTATTTCTGCATTTCGTTGGTACAACTTACTGAATAAAATTTAAGCATGATTAGGTAAGCGACTATTTCAAACAAATATGACGGTTTTAATTATGAAAGCTTTTACATTACAGCGTAATCCCAGTGTGCTCCACAGTAAAAGCAATGCCGTATAGTAAGTGTTCCTTTGGACTACGTTGCTAAATTTAACTAGATCAATATGGATTATTCCTGGCATCCGTGCATTGCCTGCAGACACTTATTAATAGCTACGGCCATCTCCTGAATTACACACGAATCGGCCATTGCCTATGATATGTTCTTAGCTTGATTGCAAACTATACAAATATTGATTTCAAAACGCACTCTCTTAAAAAGGTTATGCATGATATTTTTGCAAAAGTGATGAAATAATAATTTTTTGCCTGATTCAGAAATAGAACCTCCAGCAATTCATAACTTTGTATATCATTTGTAAGTCAAGTTAGCAAATAGTGTACTCTTTATTTTAACATTATGCTCAAGCAATATGTCATACATTTAAGTACGATAAGACTCGTATTTATGTCAAGTAGTGGCTTTGGTGAGAAACCGCTTACAGGCCACTTTGATATAAATGAATTTGTAGATGCCTACGGATAAAATTAATGAAATCATTGTCATAATTGTGCGTTAGTGATTAAGAATTGAATGTTTGTTGTATTTTAATACTTATTCATTGAACTTTTTAAATTTTCATTGAACCAACCCCTAATATATTTTGTTTTTAATTCTTTAACTGCTAAGAAACAAGACACAGTGGAAAACGTGTTCATTGTGGGTGAAAGTTGACCTACGTGGCCTCAACGAGTTAATAAAAATAAATTTAAAATAATTACATAATTAAAATCTGTACACCGAATAACGTCATATTTACCTTAACCTGATCTTATCAAAATCTCGTTTTGGGTAAATTAAGTTACTAAATAATTTTCCTATTTAATAACAAGAGTTATGGCGTGAAATTAGCAAACGCTATATAAAGCAAACCACTTTCATTTCGTCCCTAAGGCAACATTTGAGATTAGAGATTCAATATCTGAAAAGGCAAAATTAGCCAGACTGACGGTTGGGAAACAAAGTTCAGAAAAGTTGTACCTTCGGATCGTTTTAGAAGTTTTGTATTAAAACGTTTCTTAATTAGCTGCCTCAGGGTGTTCTGGTTTTGATAATGAATTTTGATATGTTAAGACGAGTTAAGTTTATGGTGTTTGAGGTTGGTTTTCTGGGTACATTTTGGCCTGGATGGCCGGGGTTGGTTACCCTTGCCCCGCGCCCCTATTAACCCTGCGATTTTCGTCTCGTCTAGACTGGCGATCAGACTGGCGGCAGTAGAGTTTGGACGTTCGTGCGGGACGGGTGTCGCTGGTTGCGTTTCGTTGGCGCGAATTTCAAAAGGTTGATGCACGCGCGTATATTGTTAAAGAAAAGTGGATTTGTTGTGATATTGTGAATGTTTGGACTTGAATAGTTGTTGCATTCGGATGGATTGATTGCTGTAAGTATGAAAGTTTGTTTTTGTTAGTCATGTCTTATTAAAACTGAAAGTAAAGTTATGAATTTGATTTTTTTAGGGTAATTATTGTTTAACCCAAAAAATCTAAATCATAACTTAGTCGTCGATTTTTTGAATGTCCTAATTAATACTAACTTTGGAAAGGAGTAACTGGCTCAAATTACTATTAGTTGGATCAACAACTTTACTATTGGGTGGTGTTAAAATGTGTTTTTTTATCTGTTGGGGTCTGGATGTTCTGGAAGACGATACTATCAAATTCGATGTCTGATAGGTACTTTGTTATAAAATGGATGTTAATCCTTTGTTCTGGAATCGTTGCAAAACGTGTTGCTCGCACTTTCTTTATTAAGTAGTAAATAATTTTAATAACCAGCTGTGATTTACCGTTTTAAACAAATAAAAAAAAATTAAGAATTACACACTTAAAATGTTTTATTATTATAAAATAGCCTTTTTTATTATAAAATAGCCTCAATATTATATCTTAGAAGTATATTATATTCATAATTACGCGAGACTTTTTTTTGAAAGGCCGTAACAACGATGTTGTAAGTGCGTCTTAAGTGCACGCCATTGTAAAAAAAACTCGCAAAGGGATGTCAAAACGTACTTGGGACAGAAAAGTCTTTCTCGAAGACATTTCGCAAACTCTCGAGAGTCTAGGGAAAAAAATCTTGTCAAGAGTGAGTTGGCTGGACTGAGATGGTTCTGCAAGCCTTTAAGAAAGGTAATTTACATCAGCGATTATTGGAAACCATTTAAACGATTTTTTAATGTTTAATATCTTAAGGCGCTGTAATATAAAGAGATAGAGGTATTTTTCTGATTAAACATTTTAATACTAAGTACTAAACAGTTATTTGAGCACTAGATACCGTAGAAACACACAGCCATAATCACATTATTTACCTACCTTAGTGTGTAATAATCATAAAGACACACAGAGATATCATCAATAAGGTAAGTTAATTCGTACTTTATATAAATTTTATTAATTTTAAGATTTTTACTCTTATACTTTTGTAGGTAAATGATACAGAAGAAAAACAGTTACCTTTTTCCATAATATGTAGCATCATGTTGCATTAATGCATCTTATACTTATCTTATAACTATTTTAACACATAATTAATTAATAACGGGAGAAGATTTGTATGTGCGTGGTATTGCTGCCTCTGTTCAAATAATATCTATGTCAGACTAGCTGTTGCCTGTGACTTCGAATGCGTGGATAATTAAAAAACTATTCCACAGGAACGATTACTTATTTTGGGAAAAGTCTATTTTTGCGCCAAATTGCAGCAGTTTTGGCGTGATGGAGTTACAAATATCTATCTAAAATTTTGCATCTTACTAATATTATTAATAAATATAAATTTTCGTAACAGTATGTCTGAACTCTATGCCTTTTTTATTTGTTGTCGTCATTCATGATTATCATAAAAAAACCTCTAAAGATTTCACATTTTTCTATCTGTGTGTGGAACTCTAAAACGGAGAAAAAAGCAGGTTCCGGGCCTACCAGCACTTATCGTCGCCGGCTGAAGTGATGAATTAGCGAATGCTCTTTAGCTAAGGCGGGCAGGCTGTGGTTTTTAATTTTACGACTTAACTTTGCTACTGGGATCCACTCCATAAGTTTTGAAGTGTCGGCCACTATTTTGAATATTTACTGATATGCCACAATTGGAAAAAATTCAACACACATTTTGCGACTGTAATAATATTTTGCTCACTTTATTTAGTCAACGACGCCCACGGCTGGGATAAAGCTTCCACTAATAGTCTAAAATCCCACCATACAACGACATTCACCGAGCTGTTTATTAGATGAAAAGTTTTTTATATACAATTAAATATGCCAAAAAATATATTACAAATGGGTTGCCTAAAAAATTTAAGTCCAGAGTAGAATTTTTAAAATTTGACAACCGAATTTCATGACTTTTTTTTTGCATTCAAACGTATATATTTGTATATATTTGTATTTAACTTTATTTAATTAACCAGACCGGTGCAAGTTACTAGTTCGATTTACCTGTTTATATCTGCCTACTCAAGAGTTGTGACGGGAAAAAAATAGTCAACCTAACGTTTGCATATTTTTTGGGCTTCATATTTTCGATTGGTATGAAATTTGTCTATCAATAAAACCAGAAAAAAAATTTAAATTAAAATATTAAAAAAAAAAAGTTAATTAATCATACTCTGGACTGAATTTTTTTAGTCAACCTATTTGCAATATATTTTTTGGCATATTTAATTGTATATAAAAAACTTTTCGTCCAATAAATAGCTCGGTGAAGGTCGTTGTATGGTGGGATCTTAGACTATAAGGATATACACGATAATGGGTCCGGCACATCGTAAGAAAAACTTGAATCTCGGCTCCTCAGCGGCTTCGGAGTGCAAAAGCCGGAAACGGTAATGTCTCAAATGGAAACATTTTGTTCTTGCTACAACGTTACTCGATATGCAGCACTGATGCATAGCGTTACTTAGCGTGTGTCAAAATACAATATCTAAAAATAAACCAAAAACATTCATCGAAAACATTTTAATCTTTTTACTCCTTTGAGGCGTACTGAGATAAATGTTAAATGGTGATAATGTTTGAGAAATCTATATTTTGGATTTGTTTTACTATAACCGTTGGAGGTTTGTTTTGTGTTGACTCAAAAGTTAGTTAGTTAGTTAGTTCTCAGTTACCTTTATTTGTATTTCGTCAAAAGATTTTTTTTTTATTTTTTGTAGTTTTTCATACCTTTAGTTATGATGTATTTTTTCTTAGAATAATTATGTGAGTAACTGACGCTTTGACTATGCAGTTTTTTTTTTACGTTGTAATAAAAATAAAGTTAGTAACGAAAACGATTTCAGCTTCATTTTCCTCATTGTATTTTTAATAAATACATTCCATTTACAAACAAGAAATGTGAATGACACGTAGATACAGAATCTGTGGATCTTCCTGCTTCTACAATAAAGGTCAAATTCAAATGTGTTTAAAATAGAAGAGGTGATCGAATGTTCTAAATTCTAATGCTTTAGATCCTGTCGTTGCGATGTCGTCAGAGGTCATCGGTTACTGAACGGATGCATCCCATCTCGTACGGTTTGTGGGTTGTTTAACATACAATATAGAAATATGCGCATAATTTCACTACATAGTCATGAGATACACTTACGCCAAGCTCACTTACGCTCCATGCATTTGCTTGCAAAATGAGAAAACTAAAAAGTTTTTAACCCATCATCCGTTACTTTTTCATGAATATTTATCATTGTTAATGTACCCCACATACTGTAAAGCAAGGGTTTACTCATCTGCAAGGATATTATCAATTTTAATTTCTTATTTTCACCGTTGCTAATTTTCAAAGGCAGTGAATGATTCATTAGGTGCTTCATTGTTTCACCATAGCAATGTCACGGTGTGTCAAATATTTATAAAAAATAATTTACAATGACTCATAAATCAGCATAACTTTTTGTAGTGGTTTCTTCTTGTCCACTCATTAATTATGTGTATCATTAAAATATATATTTATTAACATAATTATTATAAAGAACAGAGTAATAATAATAAAAATATAAATATTTACATAACAAAGCCTATACTAAATACCTACAATTAAAATTATGTTTCCAATACTTGTATAACAATAAAAGCTTAAACCCTCAAACAGATCACTCTATTATACCGTGAAGGTTCAGAGTCATAAAACCAATCCTATTCTTATCTGAAATTGTCATCTGAAACTCTACAAACACTTTTTGAATTAATTCACGAAACTTGATATACCTAAGGACTTTAATACTTTCGAATTGATAGATCAATGGGATCTCCGAATCCCCACCTAGAGAGGTCACGTAATTATCACCCCCCACTCGCTATCAGCCCCTTCCAGTTTAAAAGCCTATTCTTGTTACCGATAAAGCAAAGATATCTTGTGACCTCGGTATATCTTTGGGTTCCAGGATAAGAGAAACAATGAATTTTAATTCAGTGAATGCCGAGCGGGTGCCATAAATAAGTCCCCTTATCGAATAGGTAATTGGGGATATGGGCGATCGCTTCCAAAACTAAAGGATGCAGGCGGTTACAGATACCTACGTGACTATAAATTAAATTTCTGATAGGCGTTAGAGCTTTAGGTATTTGAGACTAGTATTTCCATGCATTTGTTACGTGAGATTCGGTTCATTTCCAAATTTGACTTACAAATATTATTTAATACCTTACTTGTTTCTGAACTCTATAAAATATAGTGATAGAATGGAATCGTAAAATTAGTTGTCTTGTTTTGTGTCATTTGTTAAAATTATTGTTGAAACACTTTAAATGATATTTTAGCAATTTTAATTGCAATTATAATATCAGTATATAAACTTGAAAAAATATGTCTTAGGCGGGACTCGAACCCGCATCTCCTCAGCCTGGTTGTTGTTGAAATCCGAAACAACCTTTTATATTGATTAACATACTCTTTTAGATAGCTAAATAACGAAAAGATTATTTCTTATAGGTATTGGGTTTTCATGGATTTAAGTGAAATATTAATAAAACATATTGTGTAGTCTTTAATTAATTGATAAATTTATGTTTAATACGTCCCAACCAAATTTTATATTCATATATCAAAGTTGTTTTAATGAAAAAGGGCTATTACACTATTGATGATTATATAAATGATAGGAACGTTTGGCTTTAAATTGTATCAGCTCGCACTGGCATATATCATATGTAAACATGTTTATTTAAAAAGAGGCTGACAATAGTGACCGAGTTTCTTGCGCTGCTTCTTCTCGGCACTAGCCCACATTTGTCCCGAAGCAGTGGTAGGTTAAATATTGGGACGTGTAAAAGCGCCTCCAGGGGCCTATTTGCAGAAATAAAACTGATTTTAACTGATTTTATAAACGATCTTGAGAGGCCTTTGCCCAGAAATAGAACAAAGTAAATTGCATTAAAAATAATAAATGTCATTCTTAAATCGAAGAACGTATCAAATAGTTACGACTTCGTTCTTAAACATGTCTTTATTTGAGATATTTGATAATTGACCTGAACCAGGAAACGAATCCAGATCATTTTGCGATCAAAGCAAAGCACTACATTAACACGCCAATCAAGTGCCAAAAAATAAGATTTTTACAAGAATCTTTAAGACAAAAAGTTGGACAAGAGCCAACACTTCAGTGTAGATTAACTTTTGAGATATTAATTTAAAATCATTTTTATGTTAACTTTTAAAATATATCATACAATATCAACTCAGTTTAACGTGACAGTCCAAATAAACAAATGTCACACGTTTAATCCGTAGACTCAGAAGTAAAGAGTTGACAGGCAGCTACTAACTTGTTTGAATTTTAATAAAAGCTTATCTGTGTAAAACAAATATCGGAAAGCTTCTTCAGTAGTCCCTACGGCTCTACTTACCACTTATTAAGATAAAGTCAGTTAGAAAAATATTATTTAGTTTTTATCGTTAAATGCACATCTTAAGAGTAAAGTTAGGGTGAGATGTGGTTTATGTTGGTTTTACGGCGTGAGTACGTTAAAAGTTTAAACTTGTAATCAGCACAGTTCTAATTATTTAACAACGTTATGTTTTGGTAGCTTTATTTGTTTAGAAACTTTTCAGAACGTTATATGTAAACGCATTTTTTTTATTACTTTTTTGCTCTACACGAATTACATTGGATATGTCTCCGAAAAATAATGAGATCTGTCAGTTTACACAACAACACGTGAGACTGTAAACTAACGGTGGGTTAGGTTAGCTTAGATTGTAATCCATCGACGTTCAATTATGAACTGACGAAGTTTACAATTTCACAGTGACAGTATCCTTTATTCCCAACCGTTACCAGGTCGCGTCAAAAGGAGTAGGACAATTCTCGTGAGTGACGGCGGGACCTAAATCCGCCATCAAGTCTATCAAAATCGAATAAAGTACAATTTTCCCCCATTACCGCCCTTCATATCTTGCGCGTTACGTATCGCTTCCGAGCGAAAGAGGGTTAGAAGAGATGAAAATAATAAATCCATATCGAATATGCGCGAGCGAAGCGTATGAAAAAATCTTACGCGAAATATGATTTGGCCGTGAAGTTCTCTACCAATCCATCATGAATTAAATGTTGTACTTCCGATACATTATCAGACTGTTTTCTGATTGATGACGTTGGTGCAATGAAACCGAACTATGCTTTACCCGCCCCATTGCCTTCTAGTCTATGGAGACCACTGTCAGAGTGACCGATTACCGCTCAGCATCCACTGCTATTCAATTTACACCAGCAACCAAATACACGCCGCAAACCAACGTCACCCTAAGTTCCATAAAGATACCGTTCTTGAACTTTAATTGATTGTATTAATTTCCAACACCTAGGGGGTTGTAAGATTCGAGCAATAAATTTGCATGAGCGTAGATATTAACAACCGAACAATGTACACCTGATATTATGAACGTTTAGAATACAGCAGTTTAATCACAGGCCGGAACACAAGCTTAATTATTCCGTCCGTCGGATAATTAATTAGACAAAAGACGGCGGGACCAGGTAAGTATTGAAGTTGACTCCATTGTTGAGGATAACAGTGAAAAATCCGCGATGATTTCGTTTCCTGTACAGTGTTTTATTGTTCTGTCTGTCCCTCTTCAATGTAGCTCTTTTATCGCGTGACTGATGCATTTATCATATAAGAAATTTGCCCCTATAAATTGTTTATTGAACTGGCGTTTCTAATCGGAGGCGGATCGACTATACCGATGTCTTTTTGATTTGAGTCGATACGAAAGATTTGTAGGCATTTAGCGTAGTGGGGTCGCGCGTTCCCATGGCGTTGGATGCTACGCTATTTTAGTGTCGTCGCTCGTAATTTATGAGTGTGCATTGCACACGCAGCTTTTAGGGAGATGCCCTGGAATAACGATTTTTGTGAGTTTACGCCGCTTTAAAGATGATATGTTAGTTCTAATACGGATTTATGCCTTTTTAACACGGCTTTTACACTAACGAAATATATGTTTACAAAGCTAAGTAATAACGCTTAATGCTTTCGAAATAAAGATGGTAATTGATGATTTTGGGAATGATTATATCGTTTTATTTAACGTGTAGAAAGAAAATTCAATTGGAATATTTGGTGATTTGCAGGTTATGTAATTTCTCAGCACAGTAAAAGGCTAGAATAATTATCTAATCAATCAAAAATAAACTGATCATAATAAAAAGAAAACTTTAGATTTAGAACGTAAGCGCCTTTCTAATATATTTATTTCACAATAATTTCATTAAAAAAAAACTATTGTTAGCATCTCAAATATAACAACAATAACAACCTTATTATTTCCTAGCTGTCAAACGGTTATTTATTGTAATTACTTTATCATTAAGGTATCAATGATTATTCTAATCTTAATAAGACATTATGTATAGGCTACATTAAGCTACATTACTGGAAAGTTTCATCAAAGTCCGTTTTGTAATTTTGCGTGAAAGAGGAACACACACCGCGTTAATAATATTAGTAAGGATTTTGAGAACAATACCATAGAAGTGTAAAACAAAACCTAAATGAGCCTAACTTTTACCACCACTTTACATTTTATTGCAAGTTGTCCCCAACTGTGGCACGTTAAATATCTGAAGACTTAACAAGCCCATTAACGGGTGAATTGTTGGACCAATTTGTACTAAAATTATTTGTCAAGAGTCCATTCCGAAAATTGTTTCCAGATTTAGCGACAAAGGGGTTCGAATATGCTTCCCATGTTACGGTTTGAGACAAAGTCGATTGTTTAGTGCCTACATGTGTGTTAGACATGACCGCATTTTAAATTAAAACATTATTTTTGTAATATTTGTATTTACATTAGTATAACAGTAAGTATAAAAGTATACATTGATATAACTCTAGTTTTAATTTTAGTAACCTAAAGAAAGAAGAGATTTTCGATTAGACGGGCATGTCCTTATTTTTTTTAGGTATGTATAGATATCGTATAACTTTTTAAGGTGATGAAAAAATTTGTTTTTTTATTAGTTGAATAACCCAGACCAAGGTTGTTTGTTACCTTTAAATAATTTAATGGTAACAACCGAATTATTCTGTTCAATATTGTTAGACTAAAAAGTACATAAAATTTCAGTTTTTGAGAAAACACTACAAAATAAAAAGTAATAACTGTATTTGATGGCGTAATCTAAAATTTTCAATGTTTTGAATTAAAGAAAAATAGAAATGTGATGATAAAATATTGAATTAAATCTGCAATATCTTAAACTGTAAACAGACCTGCATATGACCAGTCATAAATCAAAAGCTAGATACTCTTACATTATTGCAAAACTCAATATCTTTTATGGCATCGCGCAATGTCACGGAAAAAGCAATGAGGTGTAAGCGCCGCGCAGCTGCCGGCATTATGTTCGATAATGACACTGTTTGTTGCATAGATGGTTTAGCCAGATTTATACACCACTCAGATGAGGACTGTCATCAAAATTAATTGCATTAGTTGGGCGCATACTTACTTAACAAAACTTTAGCGCAGATTCTCAACTGCACGACCGTGAGTTTACAAGTAGACTTGGATGATACTGACTGATCATAGTTACTGACTTATTTTTTCATGTTCACTAGCATAAGACCTATTTGTTAATGGATTTTTCCCATGATCGCTATCGAAGTTCAGTATTCAAAGAAACATATTTTTTCAAATTATTTGCCTTTAATAGTGGAAACTAAACGCTGACAACATCACCACTTGGGGTGCACGATGTAAACTTATAAATTAGCAGTTACAAATTAAAATCCAGCAAAAACAATATAAGTAAGTATGATGCTTACAAGCATTTGGTCTTGGGTCATTATAAAATTTGTCTTTCCTAAGTTTAGATATCAGTTTCTCCGTCAAGAAATCATACAGCACCCTGAGCCTTAGGTTAACATTAAAACTAAATTACCTAACATTAAAATTTACAACAGTTTTCCGATTATAAAAAAAATTTGTTAAAATGACAACCCACGTTTTGATAAAAATATTATTGTCTTTCTATTTGTCTTCGTGTCGAGTCTATGCCGCTTGACGTCTATGACCATCCCTCCGGGAATAGAACAGTAAGTTGAGTATATAAATTAGCTGTCAAGGCGCTAATCGCTCCGACAGGCCGCGATGAAATTTTAGCGTCCATCAGTGGTTGTGAAAGACCAAAAATAGATACACAATAACGTTACTTATTTTGTTATTTTCTTACCGTTATTTTTGACTCACTGCTCAGCCGCTGTTGGCTTAAGGATTCATCTTTGTTGGACCACCAATGAGTAGCTGAGTTGTCGGCTGGATTACTAGGTCTCATTAATTTTGTTTTGATTGTGTCTGTACGATGTTGTATTGTTTTACTTTGCTGTTCAATTGAAAACAGGCCCAATGTAAATCATAACCTATTAATTATAATGTAAATTTAGTTATTCATTAGCTAGAGACGTAACTCGATACTTTGCACTCTTATTGTATGTATTGTAAGAGCTTTTAAATTATGATAAGTAGGATCAGCGAAATTGACAAAACACCATTTTGCATATTTTATATTTGCATTACATTACCATGAAAACTAACAATTAAATTAAGTTTAATAAAACTGTCAGTGAATGTTAAAGTAAGATATCTTAAACACAAATCAGACTCATTGTAAATGAAGCGCGCGCTCCCGTTCTAGTTTTAGAAAAATAATTTATTTTCCTCCCCTTAGTAGTGTCATAGTTGAACCGTCGGCGAATTCACGCAAATTACGTCCCCTCATCCCAGATTCACACGGCTCAGAAAAACGGAGGCGACACAATAGGGACAATTACAGCGGTCTACGTAATGAGCGCCAATGAGATAGCAATAAAATTTCGCTTCACAATACGGCCGTAATTAGAATTAACTGTCTCGTCCCACCCACATCCGACGGCCGAACTCTATTTTGCACCATTGACACTGGCCAGACTTTTCTCGATGATATTTAGCCACGGACCATTCCAAATACAAAGTCAGATGAGGACACTACCAATGTTGCAAAAAATCTATGAAAATCAACCTTATCTAAAAGGAATAAGGTAGACCATGATTTATTATAACAAACCCGTGAGAGATTTCGTACTAAGATCTATAACCATTGGTTTTCTTCGAAGCCCCTTTGCGTCGTTAACGCTTTAATGGAGACATATTGTCTTTTCATTGCGTTATTCCTCTTAAGCTTATCAATTTATGAAATCTGTTTATTCTTGTTAGAAAACTGAGACAATTCAGGTTTCATTATTTCAAATTTGTCATTATGGGATACGACAATTGATATTTTTAAAATATAGGTCCTGACTAATCAATCGTTACTGTAATCTAAGTTCCCAATTAAGTTAATCATAATAAATATACAACGGTAGGAAAATAACGTTAACAAATCAAGAAAATGAGGGAAAGTTGGCAACAAATAACGATATCAAATCTATAAATTGAACTGGATGTGAAAGTAGGTACTCGTATAACCAATAAATCATAACAATTGCAATGTTTTCTTTCGAGGAGCGGTCGCTATTAGTTTGAAACTCTCGAGTGTTTTGAGAAGTTTTTGTTTAGCCAATTAGTACAATACAGACTGAGAGAGCCGTCATCGGTACTCAGACGTCCCATAATTTAGAGGGTTTAGTGCGTATTAACCAGAGAATTGAAGGAACACAGACGCCATTGTGCAGTTTTTGGAACAATAACCCATTATGCTTTGGACGCTTGTGTTAAATGTTACAGAATTTGGAACTGTTGTTCTATAATTGTTTACACCTGGGCATAAAAATATAAGACATTTCTTGCAATCGCTTACTTATTTACTCTTATTGATTGTTTATGTCAGAAAAAATATTAATCGAGTTATTTGCTCTTAATTCTATTTTTACAATAATATCTGTAGGTACACTACCGTGCAGACTGAAACACAAACGTCTATAAGGTTTGCTCGTAAAATTTTACCTGTGTCAGAAATTACAATTGTCTTATTGTATAACCTGTTCATCTTTAATTTTCTCTTGCAAGTCGTAAACGCGAACCAGCAATGCTATTTTCATCTCCTTCTTTACTGCCTGTTTCTTGTGTTTACTGCGTGTAGCTTCAAAGAAACACTTGTCAAATTGGATTAACATTTTCATTCCCGTTGTGATAGGTTGCAACAACGACCTCTTTATTAGATAGTTTCTGGTTGGTTATTTTCGTTTTCTGTTTTCTTGTTGGGTCGGCGTTAACTTTCTTCATCCTATTCGTTTTTACAGTATTCGGTTGCGACGATTGTATTGTTTTTTTCCATTTTGCAGTGTCTGGTAAATTTTCTAAATGTTTTAAACCGTTTGGCTAAGAATTTTTAAATAGTATTCAGCAAAAATTTTAGATTGATAAAATTTCTTTAAAATCTAGTATTCAGGTTATTCGATCATATTTTGGCCTTTAATTAGTAAACATTGTCACAAACTGTAAATGAGTTTCGTGCAAAATAAATAAACTCTTAATTTATTTGTATAAAACACAAAGTAATTTGGTTCACCGAAAAGTTTACACAACAATCCCCGAAGGCACACCGAATATCGCGTTCGGTAAAACAAACACTAAAATGCAAATGCTTTGTAATTAGTTGTGGTCATAAATATCGTGGCGTCAATTCCGGGTCACCATAAATAACTGAATGGAATCCCTAAACGAAATTCATAAACTGTTGGTCAATCGATGCTGTGGGTTTGAAATCATATAGATTTTTACGCAATACAGCTACTTATTCTAACGGCTGCAGACTATTCGACTTTCTTAACTTCAGATTCGAATAGCCCTCTTAAAAATCATTATTAATGAGTAATTATTACAGTCGTTCGAATTATAATTGGCATCAAAATATTTACGGAAACAAACTGTAATGTGTTTTAGAAACATGTATGTATGAAAAAAGTTACAAGTTTACTTTTCATCTTTTGGTCACTTCTTACAGAGATCGACCCAATAAACACCGGAGTTTTCACATAAACCATTATCAAAAACACAGCAGTAACCAAAAGCTATCAATCAAATGGCTCGAAATTCAATCTGTACTTTTAGACCCTCCAATTAAGCATAATTTAAGATAAGTCTTTAATTTTTACGTCACGGGTGGGCCAAAGAAAGTGTAAGCCAGTCATTAGCCACTTTTTGAGCCGAGTTTTATACCTTTTGTCTTAAAGCACATCATATTTCTTGAATGTAATCCATAATACATGAGATACCGCGCTCTTCATAGCAATTATGTGTAATAAATCTCAAGTTAGATCAACAGCTGATGCCTAAATTTATTTCACCGCGCTACAGTATAATCGTCCGAATTTATTCGTTCCCAAATATTCAGTCAATTTCAGGGATTATAAAATCAAATTTGTTTTCGGCCGGAGTGGCACTTCGCTGACCCAAAAACACTCAGCTCCCTGTGACTGGCGTTATCTTCGAAAATAAATGACCAATTAAATAATCTAATTCATTTCGGTCCCAGTCCTTGACAGGGGTGGACGCATAAATCAACATGCTGTCGAGTGGCGATAAACATTTTGTGACTTCCAAACCAGGTGATAAAAAATGTCCTCTTTTTTGGACATTGCACCCGCAAAGAGCTTTTCAAAGGGTGACATTTTTTAACTCTAACGGCTCCTTAATTGTTAACGTGGCCACCCTTTACGTCCGAACGCGTCCTGTCTAACAAAAAATGGACCTAAATAAATGACTTTAACGAGTCGATTTGGCCGGGGCAAAAAACGCCTAGATAGCTGTAATTGGTCATAATGCCGGCTAGATAAGGCAAAATTCTTAACGTTTTAACTTTCGACGCCACTTGTTCAAATGTTTTCTTTGATGGCATTTGCCCATGCTTTAAGTGCTGGCTAATGTGGTAACCAAATAAAAAAGTGCACACTTGCGAGTATCAAAGTACCACAATGCAACCTCGATGCGGATAAGAGGGTAAATATTTTGATAGCGCGCGTGGTGCGATGCTTGAAACATGTGGTCAAACATTGTGCAACAGCGATGGTTGTTTAATCGCTATGGTATTTCTAACGGGTCGGGTGGGCAAAATAAATCTAACCGCACTTTCGATACGGTTCCGCACGTCGCAGGCGCAGACTACGGCTGGAAATAGCCTGCGATGAATCAGCCGCTGACTTGAGAAAATCAACATCAAAGGCGAGACTTTCGCGGAAAGGACATTAGAAACGCACCTATACATTGCGTGCTTTTATGAGAGCCTGATTGGATTTACAATAATGAAAGAGAAAAATCTACGAGTATAGTACATGTTTCGTTAACATTGTATGTTAACTTTTGACTAGCTTCGTTCTTTAAATCAAGTTAAAAAAAAAATTGCCTCTGTTAAAAAAGTTAGCATTAACTTGAAATTATGCTCTAAAGAATTAACGTTTTACGATTAATAACAAATTAAAAACGCTTATAACTTATTAACGTGCCAATCGAAAAGTTAAAGGGCAGTCTAATGACGTGTAAAATTTGACACTTCGCTCACGGGCTGCGGCAAATTATTCGGGTATATTGGCGAAGGGAATTTGACAGATTGCGGCTGGTTTTCAGTCAATCCTTATTCCGCCAACATTCTCAGTGTGAACTACTATATTACCAACTTAATTGGATAATTATTTTGGATTTATGTAAGTACCTAAGTAGTTGCTCTTTGATTATATTCCTGAATGTTTTTAATATCCGTTGCAATTTATTATGACTCCAAATTGAAATTCAAATATTAATTTCTTTATAAATAGAATATTCAAGACTAATCGTACTAAGTTAATAAATGACAAGTTTAAAGTAAAAAATGTTTATGACATAAAAAGCTAATAGTACCTAGCCTAGTGATCTGCTGAGATTGCTACTTAATAGTTGTCATTTTAGTGTATGTTTACTATTTCAAGATATCATTGAGTGTGTTTTATGTAATTTTAAAAGAAAACTACCTTTTTCATGTGAATTAGTCAACTTTTTTTTATTTAGGCGCCAGTTAAAATTTATTCTTAATATTAACTAATTCATTGTCTCTCAAAGTCATTTACATTAAAATAAGGCAAAAGGAAATCAAGAATTAAATACGATAGTTTACGATAAACGTGCCATAGGTTATCAGGAACTTGGTAAATAATGCTCCAAGTTATCCACAAACAAAGTTTCATTGTCCTGAAGCTATTCCTTAGGCGTGAATCAACTAACTTTGACTGCAAACAGTAATTGGTTTGTTGGATATCTTCGAATAACTTTAAACTATTCCATATATTATAAGGATAGAAGTGTTATTTTGTTAACGGTATTAATACTAGTTTTATGTTTATGATAAGATGATTAGTAATGAAGCCAGTATAATGATGTTTTGTTTAAGTGTGTTTATGTTACAATAAATCGCTTTATTGATCCATTGTTTATGAGCTTAGTGAGTTAAAGCATAAGTATCTTCTTGTTACAACTTAAAACACACATTTCAATCAACTCACTCTATTTGGCACCACCCGAAAGCCCAAGTCCAAACCTAAAAATTGTATTATATAACTAATACTAAAATTATAGACAAAATAGACTGGCCCAGAACTGACTCCCAACGCTTTTTTGCTGTCATTAGTTTTTGCGGCTAATACTTGGGCAATTTTTAATTAAAATATACAGGATGAAATTTTAACCACTTTCCAAAATTTTTATAGGCGTTCAGTATCGTATTTAGAGCCCATTTATAAAGTAAAAAATGTAAATCAAGCTTTCACCCGAAAATATTTTTCACGATATAGTTTTTAATTTTTACGGTCCTAGGCCTGATAAGGTATAAAGAGAAAATCGAAAACTTATGAATAGTATCAAAATGAATGAATAAGATGCGAATCGAGTAAAAAAAGTGTTGCTAGGCAGCCGTATTAAAAATTTTATATCTTTTGCGGACATTTTCTAAGTGCTTTATCTTGACATTTTTGTACTGGACTATACCAAAAGAAAAAATACGTCATTGGTTTTTTGTCTCGTAGATTGACATATTAAAATTTGGAAGGTGGTTAAAATTTCACCCTGTATATGCTATAGTATTATGTGCTATAACGGTCGATAGGAGGTAATCGGTTTCGATCGTATTATTTATCACATTCATTAATTTACACTTCCTATCGGGTAAAGATGAAACAAATATTGTATGCATTATTCAAAATAGAATTCACTATCGTGAGCAACTAAATTTTGAAAATAAGATAAAATTGCTTGCTTTATTCACAGCTGCATAATATTGAAAGAGTAAACTTTCAAACAGGGTAAACAAGTAAGACTCTGCACCCACATATAATACAGTATCGAAACCCTTAAAAAATAAAATAAACTCTCCAGACATGTTAATTGAATCGTAAATATATTTTTATGATGGTCACACCGAGGCGCCAAACTTTACTCGGCCGCCGCATATACACAACTTTGCTCTTTTGATCGTTTCGACAACTCTATTTCGAACTTCAAAGTTGGCATGCATTATTTATGAGAATAAGTTCTCGGGTGCACTCAAAATATTGAAAGATTCGATTGCTTAGATCAAAACAAATTTAAATAATCTATTTGGTTTTGAAGATTCAATGTAGGTAGGGTCAGATTTGATAAATGTATTTGTTACCATTCCGTAAAATCATCAAAATCAGTTAAAAATCAAAATCAGTTAAAATCAGTTTTATTTCTGCAAATAGGCCCCAGGAGGCGCTTTTACACGTCCCAATTTAAACCTACCACTGCTTCGGGACAAGTCTGGGCTAGTGCCGAGAAGAAGCAGCGCAAGAAACTCGGTCACTATTGTCAGCCTCTTTTTAAATAAATTTTTACAAGGTAAGGTGATTTTTACAAGGTTTAAGCAAGTACGAGCTGGGACAATTTAATGCCATACATTTCTATCATTTAAATAATCATTGACAGTGTAATAGCCCTTTTTCAGTAAATATGGGGCTTTTCAAATTTCAAAACTGGAAATGAGACGCACGAGACGAAACTGTCTGGTAACACCGTGCAGCTATTAGGTCTTCCTACGGACCTGTGCTGTTGACAGAAGAAGGTTTTAGCCGTTTTTCCATTACTGACGGGTCCTCAGTAATGGTTAGTGTATTGGTGTTGCGGTTTCGATTCTTGGACTGTTCAATGGGGACTACCGTTTCTTTGCTCACCAGTTGGCGCCACTGTAGACTGAGGTCTGGAGGTATAGCTATCAAAGGCGATTGGCGCCGAAACAAAGTGTTATATTTTGAATCTAATTAAGGTTATACTGTTTAAAAATAACTACCTTGATATCAACAAACTAACTTCTGAAATAGTTGCTCTTGAGGCCGCCTATTTTTGCGCTTTTTCTTAATTCCGCTTATAAATCGTTCACATTAATCGCCAAATAATCCATATTTGCGATATTTTACGAAGGATATCACTTTCCAGCAGGTAAATTAAAGAAATTATAATTTATGCGACAAATTCCGCAAAAACCAGTACAAAGTGAATGATATTGGACCTCACGCGACACTAGCGCCTCTAGTGGCAAATTTACTAGCGATAGCCATTGGGAAAAGACATTTTCTGTATTAACTTATGTCTGTAAGGTGTGGAGTTATATTTATGCTTTGAAAGGCATGTTACGCTGTTGGTCCTTGCTTCTGTCGTAGATGGAAGCCGTAAAAGCAAGTAACATCAGAGGCCTGTAATAGGCGGCTTGAAAAACTTTGTCAGTAGACTTTCCTTGAAGGATTATGATACAGAAGAAGAAGCGAAGGTTGAAGGTCTGAAGCGGCCATTCGCTGAATTTGAGACCTTGAACAGGAATCTTTTGAAGATCGACTTAAATTAAGGAATCTTAGTAAAAAATACAGCCCTGTTCCCAAAGTGAGACACAGGTGAAAATGTGAGGTTCGCATTAAATCTAACTCAGCTGTCTTGTTTTTGTGATGCGTACTTATGTGTAGGTTTGTTCTCGTAAAATAAACAACTTATCAATTTACAACAGAACCTAATATTTTGCACTTTAGGTATTATTTATCTATCAAATGAACAAAGTACAGCTGCGCTTTGTATGTTTATGTTAACAGAGATTTAAACCCAAATGTGTCATCCTTTAGGAATTGTAGAAATATCTGCAACTATATTATTAACCTAAGCCAAAGAGTATTTTGTGTGAATAAAAGGAATTTAGCTTAGCGCAATCGCGTGTAAATGTCCTACATAATGGTCGTATGCAGTAAAAGTAATAATGGCATTGTCAAAGGCTCTGAATATCACAACAACCGTCCCAGGTGCGACATACACCTCGAAGAGTTCATTTTTATTTCAACAATTCATTCCGTGCGAACCGTCTTTATTGTCACGATAAATCGAGGGTGTTAACGCGGATACCGCCTTTCATGTCCGATTATTTTTTCCGGCTTAAATTCTTTTTTATTACACTATCTCAGTAATTTACACAAGTGATAATGCAACACAAACAGTGTGTAGGATACTAAGAATTTGAACCGTCATGCGTCAGTAGAAGATGCATTCTGTTAGTCTTCTTCTTGCTCGGCATTGGGATCTGGTTTTTCATAAAAAATCGGTTCTTATGAACATCGTCACAAATAAATCTGCTTTTAGGTGAGCCTGAAAAATAATAATTATGACAGTATTATATCAGGATTAAAATATATTGATGAATATTGCCTACTGACATTTAAGATTTAAATCAGAGTGACTCCACCCATCATTGCTGTGGAAACTTGAATTCAATGATGGAGGCGTTTTCCCAGCAGTGGGATGATTATAGGCTGTTACTTAACTTAGTATTAACGAAAAGGTTTTTTTCTTTTAATAAAATAGGAAGTAGGTGGGGTTATTAACATTATTGAATCAACCAACCAAACTTAAGTAGGTATCTAAGCAAATTTAAGTTACCGATAATTCGTTAAAGTTCTTGTTCTGACAGCATAAAGACAGTCATGCTCTGCGCTATGTTGTTTCTTATGGTAAAACAAAGTTACATCACAACTTGGCAATTTCAATACTTAACTACTTTTTTAATTGCTAAACAAAAGACAAGCGTATTAGCGATTTAAAATATTATATTACAAATCAGATCATTCACAAGCCTCCGAAGCTCAGTGAACAATACGTAATCTCTTGGTCGCTTTGTGGCGCCGCTTCCGCCGCGGACAATAGATGCATGCAAACTTAGCGAAATGGGTAAAAATAATCCTCTACCCGGGCCCAATACATCACGCGAACTGTCAGTCGGGACCGCACGAACAAAAATATACCATTGTGAGCGACGAACGACGCTTTGTCGGGAACTTTCCTAAAAACTTGTGCAATTCCGGCATACACGCACAGACAGAAAAAAGACGACGTAATTCTCCTGTCAATCGAGTTCGGACACGTAACGTCTCTTTCGCCACCACTCGCCTGCAATTTCAGTTGACGAAAAAAAAGGAAGTTCGTTATTAATTAGGGTATGACCATACATAACTTTGTAAGTCGACCGTTTTAGACAATTACTTTTTCGATGCTCAAAGTTTGTCCCATTGAAATTTCTAGCAAGATATACCACGAATGCTAGATTTTTAGATAGAAATAGTTTTTTACAATTTTGAGTCGGTGCCGCACAAGAGAATACTGAAAGTCATCGTAGACCATCGGATAATTTAAAAACATTTTTTATCGCCGTAAATCGATGTTGACGAACGATTAATGAAATTTAACAATTTAAAACTCGCTTGCCGTTGACAAATAAGCATGCGAACCAACTCTTTAAATTGGGCTCGCACTTCGACTAACTTATAATTAATCAATTCTGTAAGTGGAGCGCCTTCATATTTTACGAGGCCCGGACGATCTATCGCTCTTTGTGTGGGTCTAAAGTTGTCGACACACGTTTCTCAGGCTTGTATACAAATATAGTAGCTCAGTCATAACAAACATTATTCAACAGTTCAAAAGCAATGTTTTCATTTATTTTTGTAATATCCACGACTTACAAGCCGCCGCGTGTGATCCTATTGAGTCGAGGGCTCGTGAGACTTTCCTGTAATCTAGTGAGGTTCTACATTTTTTACTCATAATCACAGTAACGAATTATTGTAACTCATCTTTATCACTAAATATTGTAACAACAAATATAGCACCTTCGTAAAATCGGCACAATCTACTTTCGTTCTGAGAACCCCTTCTACCACGCGCCTAATAAGTTACATGTTAAGAATAGCAATAGAATTGACCAGTTGTGTTGACTATCTTCAAACGTTAATAAAATATGTTGACGAAGCCGTATGTGAAAAATAAACAAGATGAAGCGAAGCGCTTAGTGCGTTTGCTAAAGCTATCTTTAAAACGCGCCTTGAAAGTATAAAGTCAACAGGCGCATTATGAGTTCGAGTGTTACATTACTAACGAGGTTTGTGTTGTCACAAGGTGTAAAGTATTTAAAATGCGATAGTGAAAGGTTTAGCCCTTATTTCATTACTAAAATGTACGCATGATATGTTCGTTGATGCGCAGTTTTGATAGCACCTTTCAAATTTATGAAAACGTTATTGAAAGTTGGATGCGATGAAAAAACCGTGCTCCACTTTTGTCGTCCGGTCCAATTAGGTTTCGCTTTGTGCGCTGTATGTGCATAACTTTATAGCTCCTGTGCAACGGCTCTTGCATCGAAAAAGCCCATTGTTTATAAAAGGCGATACAATTTTCAAGTAACTGCCGCTCTGTCGTCGCTTAAGTGGTAATAAATTATAAACTTAACCTTGGCCACGTTTGTTTTGGTTAACCGTTTGTTAGACGCATGTGCTTATCGTGAGAACCCTTTTTAATGTTGTGTAGGTTAGTTTACGTACTTTGTTCTCCGCTTTATAAAAACATTATCGGGAACGTTCATTCAAAAGGTTATCTTAGGTCACGTTTCAAAACTGAAATGTATGTCTATTATCTCTAATTTCATGAATTCAATAATTTATATGATTTTGAAAACGATTTCCGCTTTGCATAGGAGCTCATTAACATTATCCAGCATAATAGCCAGTTAATAATGCAGATTAAACTGAAAATTTCACATGAAGCTGGTTATGTTTATCTATTTCAACATCATTAGGTTTATAGGATGTTAACAGTTTCCCTTTGCGACATTTTGTGTCATAAAATAGTATGACATCCGTTATCATTGTGGTATTTTCTTGGTTTATAGGGTGTCGCGTAATAAGCTGATGTTTATAGCATAAAAGATATCTTATCACAAGCAGTAGCTACTTGAGTGTCTTTTTGTCTAAGTATTTTATCAACAGCGCAAACATCAAGATCATGATTAAAATTTTCATTATTAGTTTCCGTTGGCTAAATCTATTATTGAGAAGTGGTGTTATTCGATCAACCCTTCCATAAACATTTATTAAACAAATTTGGTGAAGGGTCTCTAAATCCCATAAACAGCAGCCATCATCGTAACCCACTCAATGTAGCGGAAGTGAGTGTCAAGAGCATTTGAAATAAAACAATTTCGAGCTAGATAAATCAGGGTCAAATTCACGCGACCACAAACCAATCTTCTCATTGAACAAGTACTCGGCGTATACAATCAGTAATAAAATAAAAGAAAATAACATCAGTTTGGTTACACTGTATTAATTTGCTTAAACGTCAGACTATGAAGGGTTTGTTCACAAAATAAGACCCACATCATAAGTTGTACCCAATACGCTTTATAATTTATGTCAAGTCGTATCATTTGCTGGATCAATAGAGATTTTGACAGTTATAATTAAAACTTCCTTTTCAATGGTTCTGTCAATCTTAATCATTACAAGACACTTAAATGTAACAAGGATACATTTTGGTACAAGTTGTTAACATAACACCTTATGATGAAATTGTTTTTCTTGCTTGAAAGTCAGTAGGTTTTTACTCCATTATATTTTTCTTTGTTATTTTAATATAAACATCATAACATTCTTTCGCCTCCAGATTTTTGAAGCTGGTTTTCTAAATTTCATTCCAACAAAACGTTAATTTAATAAGCGCATTTATTGCTAAGGCCTAAAGTTCCAAATTAGATTGGTGACAAATTCTTATATTCTGAAGTCATAACATGAACAAGTTAAGAGTTCCAAATCTTGGATTGACAGATGTTTACGGTCTTCTTGATAATCCAAATAAATATTGTGGAGATGTTTACATTAATGCAACTCTGGGAAGTGGCAGCGTAGGCGCCGTCATTCGGTGGCTGTTTATTTGGGCAATTTGATTTCAAAGCTCTTACAATTTATATGTGTTAACCGGTGTTACGAAATGTACTGTGACAATTCTTGAGAATTCAAAACGATTACTCTATATCTGCTTCGAACTTTTAAATCAATTTCTTCACAAAATGTTATTTTTTCTCTAAGTCCGCAGAGAGAAAGAGCGCAAAGAAGCATTTGTTGTTATTTTTGTAGAATGATTGTCATTTTTATTTATCTTATGTAAATAGTAAATAATATTTTTAGAACTGAATTCATTTTTTCTGAGAATATTTATTGGCAGCTCGCTTGTTCGGATGTCATTTTCGTCCCTTACGGTGTGATTTCAAGGGGCCCAGGCCCTCGTTACGTCGTTATGTATTATTGAATAAGGGAAAGGGTTTTATGAAATTCTACGTAAAACGAAAACTAAATTACAGTGGTCCTTGAACGAGTGAGCTAGTTTAACGAGACCGTTCCTCGCTCACTGGGCCGCGCATTTTGTTTGCATTAGATATTATTGGCACTTTTATTTCATGTCGAAAATGTGTAGCAATTTTGATTTTGAAGTAGATCTAACCGTTTTTTCTTTCAGTACTAGCCAATACTAACATTATGTTTAAAAGAAACAACAATTTTAAGATGATCTGAAATGATTCAAGTATGTGTTTTTTTATTTGCGTAATTTAGTTCGTTCTTCGTATTAATTTCCTTTCTTTCTTGTCCACAGATGAAAAAGAATGCGGACTACAATGCAAGACACGATCGAAGTTTGGCGTCTACAGAAAGTGTGCTAAAATGTGGTAGTGGCCCGGCAAGATGGATACCTTTGCCGTGGTGACGTCATTGCTCGGACTCTTCTGCTTATATCCAGGTACGAATTATTTGTAATTTATTAATGATTTCTAGTGTTTTGAGTATCGATTGGGTCGAGATCTTGGGGTTCCAGGTTCAATCCCCGGGTCGGGCAACCAAAAGTTTTAAATTTTAGAATAATGCTCGGGTTTGTGATCACAACCCGCAATCGGCAAGCGTGGTGATTAGGCTTTCCCCCATCATTGCTATGGTAACGTGAATTCAATGACGAAAGCCTTTTCCATGCAGTGGGATGATTATAAGCCGTTACTTTTATACTTTTATAGTGATTATTTACCTTACTTTTAATATTAAACAACTGTATATGACGTAGGTACTGTATGAACTGTGAAATCATAATAGTTACAATTATGATGAGTCTCAATATAGGACAAAAACAAAACATAAACTTGTATCATGTCGACATAATCTCTATCAAATTTTGGCTTATTAGTACCCAATTTTACGTGTTTGCCATGAAATCACGATCGTTTCAATAAAAAGTGACAATAACTGCCGAAGTCAGAGTTCAAACAGCACTAATAGCTTAGTATCACCCTTGGGGGTGGCATTCCCCCACACTATTTGATATTTAGTACCTTGCCGTACCATCTTTGAATCGTGGTAACACTTAACGGTTCCAAATATAACTGTATCGTTCCCAAAATGCTGACTTAATTGTCATTGGAATAGATAAAATAAAATTTGGTGGGAGAATTAATTTCGTTGAATAATACAATGGTCACTTTGCAACTACGACGACCATTTGGATCAGCGGTAGTTAACGCTGCTTCTGAGCCATGGGTCGCGGGTTCGATCCCCGCACAGTACAAATATTTGTGTGCATGAACATGTCTGTTTGTACTGGTCTGGGTGTTTTCTATGTATTATAAGTATGTATTTACAAAAAAAAAAAGTATATAAGTAAGTTTATCGGTTGTCTAGTACCCCATACGACAGGGTACTTAATAGTACCTTAATTTGGGACTAGATGGCTCAGTGTGGCCCATTAAGGCATTTTGTTTTAAATATTTACTTTGCAGGGATGTTTAGATGGATGTTTTTATTTCAATATGGAAACTTAGTTCTATTTCTATTTTTGTTCGGCACATAAAACATAGTTTGGCAGAGTTTTAGTTTGTTGCGTACGGTAAAACCTTATGTAAACAAAATTGTACTGTAATTTTATCTGTTAATAAAAAGAAAACAATCGTTCGTATTTATGGAGAGTCGAGTGCCTACAATAGAATATACACCCGTTCTCGTGCTATGGGTGTCAAAAAAAAAAGTAAAGTAACAGCCTATAATCATCCCACTGTAGAGCAAAGGCCTCCATCATTGAATTTAAGTTACCACAGCAATGATGGGTACAGGCATAATCACCACGCTTGCCAAATGCGGGTTGGTGATCACAAGCCCGGCAACGTTCGAAAATTCGAAACTTTTTGTTGCCCGACTCGTGGATTGAACCTGGGACCCCGAGATCTTGGCCCGGTATTTGAACCACTAGACCAACGGGGTGTGTGCTATGGGTGTCAATAAAGGAATATTGACAGAAAAGACGGGAATCTTTTTACAATGTACAAAACTGCGATTGCCACACAGCCTGTCGTGAGTCTCTTCTATACCCAGTAAGTATTACAGTAAAATTATTTTTTTGGTGAGGCTTATGGTCAGTATTATGTAGACTGATGATGAATGATCTAAATAGGTATGCCTCTGACTCTATCGGCGCTCAGCCTCAAAGAACAACTCATAACAATTCACTTGTTATGAGTTGAAAGATAGCACAGAACCCAGAGAAAAATAACAACATGTGTTTAGGGATCAAAAGAGTTTTTCATTCAACGAGCAAATTCTCCAAATGTTTATCTTTGGTATCTATTGAGTCATGCTTGCAACCACACCTTCGAAAAAAGTAATAAATCAATATCATGTAGTTCAATCATTTATCAATCAATGAATAAATGGCCAAACATTTGCTGAGATAAAAAGTAATTCTTCACTAAAACCATCGTTTAACGACTCTCTAAGGACAAACTTAGGAAAGCGTAACTTATTGACAGAAGTCATTAGGATAACAAAACACACATGCGTAAATCGAGACCCACATCTGTCCATTGCATATTTTACAATTAACTTTACACAGAACAGACTATAAAAATTCCAACCTTGAACATCCTCAGTCCCCCAGCAAACATCGTCACACTGATTGAATTATTCTACGCTGTGGTCGGGATGCGTCGATACATAAAAAAGCGGCACCCCAGGCGGCTATCAAAGCGTAAAGAAGTTAAGCTAATGTTAAACGACGCCTATCTTTTGTGTCTAATGCGTGATGGATGCTGCGTAAAATGTAGTAAAAGGGAATAATAAAAATAAACAGAGTCAATCGCTCGGGGAGGTTTACAATGGACACATATCATAGACCAAGAGTACGAGTCATTGTGAGAAATTGAAAAATGGTTCCTATCTTAGATCTCGGCTCAAACAAAACTGTGACTTTTATGAATATTGACGCGTGTGACCCCGGTCGGCTGTATAGACGTTTATGCCTTTGAATTATAATGCGTTTGACTATCGACAAAGAAGCGGAAGTCTCGAAAAGAGTAAATAAGTACCGGTAAAACGGTTAAACAGTTTTCTAAGCGCACAGATGTAAATCGAGATAATCAGAACTAAATGTAGATGTCGCTAGCCTAATCATCCGTTTTATCGTAAAGGGACATCAGCAAAAAGTTTTTGTGCTCTCGTCTCAAAGGATCTCCGATCAGATAGCATACAGTTTGCAGTTTTTTAAGATCATTCAGTCCTGCTGTATGAACCCTACGAAAATAGTAAAATAAATCTTTATAACATAAAAAAGTGTTAAGTCTTTGTAACTAAAATAAAAAGTATCATTTATTATAATATTTCTTTACCTAAGACAACAGAGTTAGATTTTGACAAAACTTACTTACGTTAGATCACCTTAGATGCTTGTTATTGCATCTGTCCACGCGCCAGTCGCAACAACAAACCGACATAAGAACCGTCACAACTGTCGCAGACGGTTTCCGTAAACTCCGCCAAAGAAATAGCTACAAATTCCATTGCCAACTAAACTTTGCCCTTTCAGGAATCGATTTTTAACATAGCCAACCGTATCACAACGACTCAAAGTTCACAATTTAAACTCACAAGTTTCAGAATAGGCAGCACCAATGCTCATACGGATATATGTAGCTTTGCCCTCATTTCTTGCAGGTATGTCGGACCCTATGAAAGATGACACTGTGTCAACAATTTGTCCCTTCGTGCATTAGCAGAACGTCTTACAAGACAAACACAGTAAACTCACGAAACTCATATTAAACTAATCCATCCGTCCGTTTGTGAGCCGGCTAATTCTGAACACATGTGCGAGGAAGTTTTTTGCACCGTAAAGTTAAAGTGCTATTTCATTAACCGTGACATTTCATTGCCTGTTGTGTCTTTGCTTATGAGCTCCGTTTATTACGAGGCGTGTACTCTCACACGTGGGTGTGAAATATTTGCTAAGCTAAAGCCTAAAAACCAGGGAAAAGTTTTATGCCTTATTCTGAACGAGCTACGAACTTTTTTTGTTCGAATCTTTCTGTATTGATTTTCCTTTTCGCAAGATCGCAGACTATGGCCAATTAAGCAAAAATGTTTCTACAACTAGACAGTGTAATAACTCCATCAGTTTCGAATGGCAAAGAGGGTTGCAAAATTGAACACGTGTTCGAAATTCGGAATATCATGATTGCCTCCTTAGGGAGCCAATCACTGCTATTAGAATTAGATATTCGCAATTTAGATTTATATCGGGTTTCAAAGGATGACAGCTAAGAACATGAGCAAAAAATTAAGATAATTTATGGATTAATTATCACATATTTTCGATCTAACTTTATTCTTTTTTATTTCTACAATGATTCGTAATCTGAACTAGTATTCACGTCTAACTCTACAAATAAAAAACAAAACATTTTCAAGTTTTAAACGTATATTAAAACAGATTTTATGTAAATGATTTGACCAATTAGATCAATCATGCTTAAAGGTAGTACTGGTTTTAAATTTAGGTATCCTTTGCCAAAGTATGACGTTGCTCGTTATACATATAACGCCAAAGAGACTAAATAAAAAAAAGTCCTCATAGTACTCGCTGTTTTAATAAACCTTCCTGACCTATCGTTTCAGTTTAAGATCAAACAACAATAATCAATTGAAGTTTTGCATTTTCCTTAGCGAGTTTAATTTCAGACATTTTTTATTTAATAACTCCGATCAACATTGCAAATGAAACTACTCATTCTGATCAAAGAGAGCCACCACTTAACACGGCAGTAAACCTAAATACTGGCGAATCGAGTGCAGTCATGTGTTCCCCGACTGTAACCGACTTGAGAGCTATCAATTTCAAACCGACAAAAAATATACACGAGTTCAATCGGACTTCGAAACATTCGGTGGCCGTTACCACTAAGTTAAATGTGAAACTCGTGTCGCCATAGCCGATTTTTTATTTATTTTTTTCTCGCGACGCGTGTCAACATGTGCCAGTAGTATAAATTAGCAGGGGACAGGCACCCTCGCAAACTTTTTTTAACAAAGATTCTCGAACAATAGAACATAACTCCTCGGCTCTCACGAGTGAGTTGAAAATCACTCCCTTCGGGCGACACTGTAGCGTAGAATAGACTAGCTCTCGATATTGCAAAGCTTGCGTTTCGTCATTAGGCTTGATTATTATTTCTAATAACGATAAGTTAAGTAATATAACATTGCAATTATCAGTCTTGTTTCATAAAACACCTTAAACTAAAAATAATTTGTCTTGATAGCTTATATGGCTAGGGCAGTCGCCCGGTTAGTCAGGGTTGTGGGTTCAGGTCCCACCTGGCCAGGCAATCGAAATTTTTGCAAGGAATTGTATTTTTAATTCACACTGCCACTAGTGTGAATTAAAAATACAATTCCTTGCAAAAACCACTGACAATCATCATGCACTGACTCAAGTATCAAAATCTGAAGATAAAAACCAGCCACATCTCACTCTATGCGTCGCCTTTTAAAATTAGCACGACAATAAGTTAACACATGCATCACAATAATAAACCTCCATTATCAGTCTACATCAGTCCACTACCTAGGCCTCTCCAAAAGTTGCGTTTTGCCTGTCCGGCCTACTTTTAGATTAAGAGAGAGCTGCTTATCTTCTTCTGGTATACTTTAGGGATATCTGTTACGACATTCACAGGGCCAGAAGTAGTAGTAGTAGTAGTAGGTATTCTAATTTAAGCGTACACCACTCGATATGAATATCTTGTTATTTCAGTATACGGCATCCTAGTGTAATATCCAATAACCTATCAACTCTCGTACTATGCAATAAAGTTAGTTTTATGCCCGATAAAGTAACGTATCGAGATCAACATAAACAATATTTTATGTCGCTTGCAATCTGCTAAATCTTATTTTATCTCCTCTATCTGTATACAAGTTCCATATAGGATCGTCATGGTATTTCTTTATGTGAATGACACCTAATTTATTACCATCACGAGTATGGTCAATTTCTTTTTCCATTTTTTTTTGCATTCATTCATTGATTCTGATACCAGGAGTATCTATGGATCGTATTCTATTGTGATTGAAACGGTGTGAGAAAAACTCAAATGTTTAATTTATGTATGAACACTTTGAATATTAGTTGTAGAATGTTTTTTTATGAGTTCATCTAGGACTCTGGGTAGACGGAGATATTTTTAAATAAATAGATTTTTGTATACTACCTTTACTCGTCAATCTATACGATCTTGAGTATATCGCTTGTAATCCTTCCCCGCCTCGCTACCTTCACCAAAGATATACCACCAGATGATCAAACAAGGTTGGACAATGCCTGAAATAAAATAAAATAACTTTAAGATCGAGCTAATTTTTAATACAATTAAGACTTAATACTATACGTATGCACATAGCATTGACCATTACTGAATCAGGAGTAGTAAAGTAGGAACATTTCCTCTTGTTGTAATAAAAATATCCAAAATTAATCTTAACATAGAAATTCACAAAATATGGGATAAAAATAAAACTAGGGGTTTAAGCACAAAAATCGAACGATAGCAAATCGAATGGAGATTCAATTATAGATTAGCCCTTGTATCGTACCGCATTCACATGGCTGGGACACGTGAATAAATAAACACAATTACTCTGCACAAAAGAGTAATCCCTATTGATTTTGTTAGAAAAAGACCTTGTTTCTAAACCGAGTCGCAGTCCCGGAGGTTCATTTTGCCAAAAATCGGACACCGTATCATTTTTTTCCTCTGATCGATTTTTACGTCGCTATAATAATAGAGAAGCCCAACAATAGGCATACATCAATTCAAGTGTCAAAAACTAACATCTGCGCGATTCGCTGTAAACACAGTAAAATAGTGCAGGGGTCCAAAACAGCATCCTTGGGGGACCCCGGTTTCGGGAAGCCTGTGTTTACGGCTCATTATTATTGTGTGCCGCTTTAGAGTAGCTGCAAATGACATACTCAACCTATTATTAAAATAAGCCGTACCGAAGTCTTTTGTTAGGTAAATTTAAAATAAACGCTAACAGGAAATTGCAGTGGGTGGTACCATGCGAGCCCAAGCGTCGCCTTTCATTAGACGTGGCCTTTAGCACGCTAACTGCAATGGCCACTCGAACTGAGAGTGTTTACATGGTAATCAATACGTTAAAGGGCCGATAGAATAAGTTGCGGTTATTGTCAACAGGTCCGGTGGAGGGTGGAATAAGCGATGACTACGTCGGGAGCGGGGAAGCTCCGTACATCATAGAACAGCCTTTAGATGTCACCGTAGCTCGTCATCAGCCGGCGACCCTTAACTGCCGTGCCGGAGGTCTGCCCACTCCAACAATCAAGTGGTACAAAGGCGGGGTGTTGGTGGTATCTGATACCCATAGAAGTTTGCTGCCTGCTGGTGGGTTGTTCTTTTTAAGAGCGACTCACGGACGAGCTCATTCTGATGCGGGGGTCTATTGGTGCGAGGCGACCAACCCATTCGGAACAGCAAGAAGTAGAAACGCTACTTTACATGTTGCTGGTAGGTCTTTATTATTATTTTTCACTTGATGCTTTAACATTGAAATTCCGGAAGGTCCAGTTTGGAAAAATTCTTTCATTTGAACATTTTAACTTGTTCTTGTTGAAAAAGTTTTTGTTAATCCTCGCTTGATGCTAGCCAGCCAGCGCTTGAAAATTGTAATTGTAATTAGTATACATACCTTTACTACGATTAAATAATTATTATCATCTTATAAATATTATAATAGTACAGAATAAACAATTTGTTTAGCTTTTGAATAGGGATGTAATTTAAACGGTAAACTCTTTTGTAGTGCTTCGAGAAGAGTTCAGACTGGAGCCTGTGTCGACTCAAACGGCACAAGGTGAGACTGTGATACTGGAATGTTTACCACCACGAGGCTCCCCAGAACCTTTAGTTTATTGGAAGAAAAATGGTCAAACTTTACACTTCGATGGAGACTCTAGGTAAGTTTGACAAAATATTTGTAAGAACAGTCAGAACAAAATAAACTTCCACATTAGTAACTTAAAGTCAAAATTGTAATCATCATCTGATATTCACATTACGCTACAATACACAACTGACTCATTAGCTACAACACACAACTGAATTTCCATTTCTGAAGACGCTGCTGGCCGTTTACTTTTAGAAGCACTCTTTTTATCTTCCTATAGGTATCGTAAGAGTCGCCCGTCTTTCGATATCGATAGGAAAAGATGTGGTGCTAATCTATTTTTTGCCACTAAACTCTTAATCCAAATAGTGGAGGTATTTGAATATCAGATCAATTAGAACTATGTATGTGATGTTGTCCACATTTATATTTATATTTATTTATTTATATTTGAATCGGCTGATCAGCTGTTGTCTTGAAAATCAAACGTATAAAAAAGCTTCTATTACTTTAAAGAACTTTAATTTTAGCATATTATGGCAAAACGGTAAAACATTCGCTGTCGGTTTTTTGGATTTTTATTTGTAATGTGTTTTTATATTAAGTTGTTAAATGATGTATCATTGAAACGTTAGTGTACTTTATAAATACGACTACAAAATCATCATTCGTTATTTTTGTACAATTTAGAATCCACATGGAAGTAAGTAGTATCTAAGCAATGGAACTAGAGAGCAAGTTCCGATGAAAGCCGTTGTTAAAGTTAATTCAAGAGTAGGTAGTAGATGAGTGCTCTCATAAGTGGAGTGGGATGCTGGAAATACGATAGCATAGTGTATTGGTGCTCGGGTACCCTTTGACACAAGACACGTTTGAATGTAAATGTAAGCATTAGTACGCTTTTTCACTCATCAAAATATTAACATTCTACAATTTAAATCTTTCAATATAAATTGATTGTAGAATAAAGAATATTATGTTTTATTTGGATTTCTGTAAATTTTATTTTGTTCTTAAAACTAGTAATCACTTAATTAGTTCAGCCCTGACAATATATCAGTAGGTATGTTATAAATATTCATAATGGTTTGCGAAGTAAATATTAAAACAATTCTCCTGATCTCTAATACCCATGTCTTTGATGCATACACTTATTGAACAATGTTATTCATAAACAAGAAGAATCCAAGTTACTTTTCTCTTAAGATTTTGTTTTCAAGATCAACAATGGTGACATGGGTGTCAAAATTGAATTTCGCTTAAAAGTTTTATTGGCAATTTAGTTCAGTTGGTATTCTATGAATTTTTATGAGCGTCAAGTTACATCTTTAGGGCGCTGTTACGTATGGTGAAGCATAAAAATAATTAACAGTGCAGGGAGGGTACATCAAAGTTATAAGAGAGAGGGGATATTTGAAGTGCTCGACAAGCAATCAAGCAAAAATCTGAATAGTTCTGATTCACCGGGCCCCTTATTAAATGTTAATTTCCTATTGAATTATTCCGCCCTACATTTGAATGACTTTGTTGCGTTGCATTTTCTTTGACGAAAGTAATAAAACTCTGTTTCATTTGAATTCTTCGATATAAATTTGATTCCCAAAGTTTTTTGTAATCTAAGTCGTAAATATAATTAGCTGAGCAGTTCAATCCAGATAAAACTATATTACAATAAAACGATATGTTCTTAAAATATTAGCAATGGCCATAGTAGCTCTAAATAGGTATAAATATTTATAATATTTACATTATGTAGTTACACATGCCATTCCCACTGACCATTGAATTTCGTCAATTTTCCCGTAGAATGCACTTAGTAGACGGCGGCAGTCTTGTGATTCAAGACGCGAGACAAACCGATGCAGGCCGATACCAATGCATCGCAAGGAATGCGGCGGGTACCAGAGAATCTGCCATCGCAACGCTCAAAATACACAGTGAGTTCCCATCCGCATGAATGCCTTCATACGCTGAATTCTAATCTGATGTCCGTAAACGCTGCTAATTCTACTAACTTGACGTTAAAATGTAAGCCAGCGGATGCCTCTTTTGTTGTTTAATTTAGAGAGACATTTCTCATTGCGCAGTTAAGCCGTATTTAATCACTGGGCCGGAGGACGTAGTGGCGCAGACCGGCGGTAGCGTGACGTTCCAATGCCGAGTGGGAGGTGATCCCCTTCCTGACGTTCTATGGAGAAGGTCCGCTGGAGGTGGAAACATGCCACTTGGCCGCGTCAAGGTGCTTGATGACAGAAGCCTGAGATTGGATCATGTGATCTTGGCCGATGAGGGCGAGTACACATGCGAAGCTGACAACTCTGTTGGGGCTGTCAGTGCAAGCGGTTATTTAACCGTATACGGTGAGTACTTGAAGAATGTGTAATATGTGATTTGTAATAGTACTGCTAGTTAAGATCTATATATAATACAATATGTCCCTTTTTTTAGATCCTCCATCAATTACTTTACAACCAACCATGGTTACAGTTGAAAGTGGTTCATTAGCAACGTTTACCTGCACATCGTCAGGCATACCAGAGCCAACAATGTTCTGGAGTTTAGAAGGAAACCGAACAATCGTTTTCCCGGGTACTTCGAGAGGCAAATTCCACGCAACAACGGCACTCGATGGCGTCACTACACTTACAATCAACGAAACAAACAAAAATGATACTGGAAACACGATAGTTTGTTCGGCAGTCAATTTTGCTGGCAGTTCGTTTGTCAGAGGGAAACTAAGCGTGACGTCAGACGATGACCGCCCGCCGCCAATCATAACAAATGGTCCCTCTAACCAAACGTTACCTATAAAATCGATGGCAGTTTTCCCCTGCACGGCAGTTGGTACACCTGAACCAATCATAGCTTGGTATTTCGAAGGGGAAGCATTAATACAAAATCATAGAAGGAATGTGTCTAATGACGGTACCCTCATATTAAAGGATTTAGATAAAGACGACAGCGGCATTTACACCTGTGTTGCTTCTTCTCCGCACGGAAAATACGTATGGAGTGGTACTTTGTTGGTAGATAGCCCCATTAATCCAAATATACACTTTTTTCGGGCAGCTGATATATCGGCTTTGCCTGGACCTCCGACAAAACCACAAATTCATAACGTTACTGAAACAAGCGTAACATTAACTTGGAATCAAAACAATAAAATCGGTTCCTCTTCCATACTTGGATATCAAATCGAAATGTTTTCTAGGGAAAGCTTAACTGGAAATAATACCCCAAGGAACTCTAGGGGTTGGATTGTTGTTGTTAGAAAAGTGCATCAAACGCAATACGTAATAAGATCTCTTGTACCTGGAATCACGTATATGTTTATTATTAGAGCTGAAAATTCACATGGCTTATCGGGACCCAGTCCGATCTCAGATTCCATAGCCGTTGGAGAAGATAACAATGCATTATGGGAAACTGGCGTGTTTTCTAATAATACTGAATACAGAAACAATATTTTGACAGATAATATCGTGGAACTGATTGAAGCGACACCAATTGATTCTAAAACAATTAAATTGATGTGGGAAATTTTAAATTTTTACTATTTGGAAGGATTGTTTATATATTATAGACCCCTTGATAATATGACGGTTGAGTACGAAATGAAAACTATTTTACATTCCAACGATGTTTCCGGATATGAAATAACATTTTTGAGAAAATATACGAAGTACGAGTTTTTCCTGATACCTTTTTATAAGAGATTTGAGGGAAAGCCTTCCAATTCCAGAGTGGCTCAAACTTTGGATGACGGTAAATATTATATGTACAAATTCAAAATTACTGTGTACCTTTTTCACTAACACATGCGAATTAATAAATCATGTTTAATTTCAGTGCCTGATGGTCCACCGATGAATATAGAAATGTACATTTTGAACACGACCACTGTTCACTTGAAATGGTCCCCTCCTGAATTGTATTTACAAAACGGTATAATAACGGGCTACAATGTTGTGGTGAATTGGCTGGACATACCTGCAAACAAGTCTATGGTAGCTATAAATACTACTGTGCAGCAAGCTACTAGTTTGATTATGACGAATTTAACTTCTGGTGTCAGTTACTCGGTGCAAATAGCAGCTGAAACCATTATCGGTCTAGGGCCATTCAGTCAAAAAGTCTATCTAAATATTGACTCACGATCCGTCGGATTGGATCCATTATCGAGGTATGGAACAAAAAATATCTGACTGCTGTCTTACGCTATCATAAAGTGGTACTATAATAGATTTTTATTTGCTTCTAGATACCCAAATAACGGAGAAGTGTCTATAGTGGCAGGGGACTTCGTGATGGAAACATGGTTTTACTTTTTGATTGGAGCAATCGTATTGTTCAAAGTAATTGTGATTGGCGGCATAATTTATGTGCGGCGAAACCACATATTTGCAAAAAAATCTGCTTTACCCAACATCTATGGTGAGTATCTGATACGACGTTTGAAGTAATGCATGAGATAATGGAGCGGTGTCAATTGCATTTCACAAAGCGTTTCCATGTAACTCTGTAGATAACGTGTGTCGTGTATAAAGAATTATTTAGCTTATCTCTGAATGCTTACATTTTTCCGAGGAATCAGCATCAGAATTTCAAAATTAAAAACATTCCTCGGGTGTGGTAGGGTGGGAGGGTGCGAGCGTTTGTTTGATGGAGGCTTTGCCATGCGACGGGAGGGGCGCTAGATTACTTTCGAGTTGAAAGGTAGCACGAGCCCTCTCGTGAGCGCACTGGATCTCTTTCACTTTGCATTCACGTTCGGGGCACAAAGGAATGATACAAATCCGAGAAATAAAGACCCAGTAAATGTAAATATTTTCTATTTTGTTTTCTCGAGGCGATTCGTTTGTCGACTCACCCAGTTACCTTTAAGCCAATTTCCCTCGCTTTGTTTGTATTGTTCTGCGTTCACATCTTTTAAGCCTTCGGCAAATGAGATCATTTACATTCGATTTATGGAATGGAGCAAATTATGAGTTACAAAGATAATAGTGTTTGTAATTACTTCTTTTAGATTCCAATGGAACGAGCTTAGTGACGCAGATGAACATAAAGGCGGCCGTGTCGTTGTCACATCCATTAAGCAGCTGTTACAATAAGAACACAGTGACAAAGACTGAGTCACTACTGTGGATGGAGAATCAGCCGGGATTGTGCATGTCCGGTAATCAAACGACGCACAGCAAAGAGAAAACTAATTCTGAATATGACAAAGTTACTTCGCAGTTGCCGGAGTACGCGGAAGTTACGTCTTCAAGAGCTAATGCGAATGAATGGAATACGAGTAAGACTGCTAACTCGCCCGCTGCGTACGCCTCTGTTACACTAGTAGCTAATACTAGGCAATGCGTTAGTTCCTTGGTAAGTTTAAAATTCATTCGATTTAAGTCTATCAATTGGCGGGGATTGAAGTTTCCAATTTTTGGTTAATATGTTTTTATTTGCGAAATCACAAATTTTCTTTATTTGACAGGGCTGGTTTCCACCAACCGGCAAAAACGTCGATTCTTTTGACAATCGCTACGCACCGGACGAAGAGCTTTACCCCGCAAGCAACGGTGGTTATTACAATAGAAATGTTTATAGCGAAAAATACTTTCAAGGTCACCCAAACGTACTCAAGTTCTACGATCTACCGTCATTAGATAAGTCTCAGAAAGCTCATTTAAGATACAACCAGAGCTTAGACGAAAGGAAAGGGGACGTGGCTAAGTATGACGCAACTCAGTCTCTAATCGGTAGAACGTACGGAATAAATTCTCGTAAGAATTCCGAATCAGAGACGACTTATAGAGCGTTTGGGGAAGAAGAATCTGATGATGAGAATTATGGGGAAGACGGTGGCTATGATGAGTTACAAGCGATGCAGCCACAGCGACATAGACCGCAGCATCAGTACGAGAGGCCTAACTTTGACAACGATAGTACTAGAACGCTGGCAAGACTGACATCATTCCGACATGGGCAGAACGGTAGTGGTTCCTCCCAGCCATCCCTTGCGCCGACGCACCCTCCTCCTGCGCCAAATCTACGAGTTGACTCTGTGACGCGGTAGTATCACGCTTTGCCGGTTTTCGGCGACCTGTGCCAAACTGACGTATAGACCGATGTTCCTTCTAGTGTAGTGAGCCATCAAGAGAGATCGCAGTTCTTCCTCACGTTAATGTGCAGTTTAGTGTCTATTCAATTTTATGTGACTGGATTGAACTTTATCCTACGGCCTTTGCGTTGGTCAATTGAAAGACTTTGGCCTAAATCCTACGTTTCAAGCGATCGTATTCGTCGCGTAGTTTAATATATATTTTATTTAAATCTTAACCTAGTCGTTTGTATAGTGTAAATATTGTAAATAGTACATTATCGCTAATCATAATGATGAATGGTCTGAATTGATTGATAAAATGTTAAATTATTGACTCGTAATAAATGTTTAAAGTATTATTATTGGATTTGATAGAATTCAATTGATATGTCCGTCTGAATATCAATAAACGAATTTTGTAACCTTAAAAAATATCATTAGTTTAAGTATAATGGACACTAAAACAAATTAACGCTTGGCAATAATTTGATATAACCTTATACATACACGTACTTACGAAAGTGCGTTGTATTTTAGGTATTGTAAATATACGGTAATTGGTTAGGCCACAGCAGAATTTTTTATAACTCGTCTGTAGTTTGCCTGATTTATGAGTATTTAAATTAATTTTAGTTGAAATTATTTAAGTTCTTAGATTTAAATTATATTTACATTAATTTACGGTGCCATACAAAAGTGTTATAGCTATTTGACTATAAATTATGAGGTAACATTCGAGTTGTGAAATGAAATTCAAATAAAGCTTAAATAAAATTGTAATCTACGTAAGATATGTGATATGAGTTGAATTATAGCCACTTGTTATATCGAGTAATTAGCACAAACTTGCATAATTGCATATCATCTGTATTAGGACTGTATGTAGATACAATACCATAATATACACGCTCCTAAATTGTTTTGTTAAAGACTATTAAATCCTGTTAGTAGCATAGATGACGATCTCGCTTTTATTTCATAGGTAATAAAAATACTATGAAAAAGTTTTTCTACGTCGGCAAAAATAGTCAAACCGAAAAAATAAAAAAATAAGGCTTCAAAGAACTGTGAAGTAGGTACCTAACCATAAATATAGTTAGTAGGTAATCGTTTAGTTTTTTTGTGCTGGATACGGTCAATGTCATTTTATGCAGTATTATAATGGTATTTCAAGAATTTTTAAATACTCCAGATGTCGTCACAAAACCCGCTAATAGGAATATTTTACCAAAAAGGCATTGATTTGCAAATGTATTTATCGATGTTATTCAATCTTTCATTCATAAATATTATCATCATAATCAATGACAATCGTTATGACCTGACTTCACGTGTCGATTTAATACATAAACTCTGTGTTACCTCTTTTTTTAAACAACCTATTCAATAAAATGATCATGTACCATGTCATCTCTAGCAAGATTTTGTATATTTCAAAACTTAAAAGCCTTCCTTCTACTATTTTTTCAAATCATATTTTCAAAGTTACTGCAACATAATATAAAATCAGTTTATTAACGATTCTATCAAACTGTTATGCCTACGTACAATCTTGTTTTTACATTTAAAAAAAAATATTTTAAGCTTATCTCAAGCATGATATTATCCATGAAATGCTGAGATTGACAGAGAAGTAAAGGCCATGTATGATATCATCATAGTAACCCGACCTTTTGCCATCATTTCCATCAGAAAATGATGGCAAAACGTCGGACAATGCTTGATTTAATAAGAATGACACGTTTTTAAAAATGACTTGTTTTTGAAATTGAAAAATCTGTGTGTAAATAGAATCATTAAACCGTTTTAAACTTCAACATAACCCCGTTACCCTGCTGTTAAATTCATTTTTTAGGGTTGCGTACCCAAAGGGAAGAAACGGGACCCTATTACTAAGAATTCGTTGTCTGTCCGTCTGTCCGTCGCTCTGTCACCAGGCTGTATCTCAAGAGCCACGATATCTAGACTGTTGAAATGTTCACAAATTATGTATTTCTGTTGCCGGAATAACAACAAATACTAAAGACAAAATATACAACAAACCCGTTTTTTTGGCCTTTTTGGTACGGAACCCTTCGAGCGCGAGTCCGACTCGCACTTATCATTTAAACCTTGAGATGTAAAATTTTCACTAATTCTTTGCTTGTTAGTACAAAGCATCAAAGTGCCATATATGTTTTAAACCTACTTTGAAAACAGAAACTCAATTGCTTTTAGAAACAAATTATCTTTTTACATTGTACTCATTGTATTACGTGTACCTACGTTATAGCTATTCAATGCGGCGGTTCTTAAAATTATTTGTAGTTATCATGTACTTTTTCAGAAGTTTATATATTACCAGCCTAATTGTCTTTAATAAAAAAGGTATTAAAATAAATAAATTGTTCAGATATTACCTCTGCGAAACACACCAAAGCAAAAATACATTTTAATTTACACATATTTGTGAAATACATGATTTACCACCTCACTTTGAAAAAAAGACTTGGAAAAAGCTAAATTGTCTACAATGTTTTATTGAGATACTTATTGTAATCGAACAGAAAAAGGCCTATTTTTATGCAGAAAGACCACTAAAAGCCATTATGGAAACAATAGGTACCTAAGCAAAAAACCTTGCAACGGATTTTAATTTTTGTATTAGTCTTTGACGATCTATTTTTAATAAAATAATTTGAACTACTAATTAAATCTTTGTTTTATTTTAAATGCGAAATTCTTGAGTACTGCATAGTAAGCATTTATCTTATTTAATTACTTTAATGGCTTAATAAGATTATTACAATACATATAGCGCCATTTTCGCGCGAAAAGTAAATGTCAAGAAGAGAGCACACAGTTGTGACGTGCCAAAGTCACCAATTGAGTAGTGCTGGCAAGCGTCCATTGAATTAAGAGCAGCTAACACTACTTACGATTTTTTTGCAATAGAAATATAAAAGTATTAGCTCATTTGGACATAGCTCACATGAAACCAGTGTGTTCGCGCAGATATGAGAACAACCGAACTTTTAATTGGAAATCGTTTTGAATAGGACAAGTTCATAATAGCTGTAATGAATGAAATTTTAATCACACTAAATAAAGGTGCGCTTACTATTGTTGATGTCACATTCAATTTGCGTGGTTTGCTATTAAGCGAATCTCGCCGCGACACTCGGCGTAAGTATAGGGTATTTAGCGGCTTGCGGCCATCCCGGTCGCCTGTTTCGATCCGATAACAGAACAGCATTGGGTGTCCATACATGCCGATGCGTTTTGTCTTGTAAAAACCCGTTAATTTTCGTTATTCGTGGTAGAAAATCCAGTTCTAATTTTGCTGAAACATTTTGTATCGAATGTGAATAGGCATGACGCTTAAATGTTTAGTTATGTGTTTTAATAGACTCTGTGAGTGAAGTTCTTAGTTCGATGCGTAGATAATACTCGTAGCATAAAGTATCAAAATTATTGATGGATGTAAAAATGTAGATATTTTGAAATATTTTTGGTTGTTTTTAAATAAACAAAAAAAAATACAGACAAACATAAAACCTCATACTTTTTTGAAGTATATTAAATAAAAGTTCTGTGCTAAATAAGAAATTACCAACAGACACACACATGCTTGTTTCACGCTTTTCATCGCTTGATTTTATTGTAAAAAAAAGTATTTATCTGACCGCATCCACACGGCTAAACCGCAGTTGTTTCTACAAAACCAAACTATTTCCGATACTGCGTTACGGTTGAAAGAAATACGGACGCCAATTCGAAATAAATGGCGAATCGAATACAAAACCGTAACCGCGATAAACTTTTTAATGCGAAGTAAACGTGTGAGGGCGAAGTTTCCCTCTTGCGTTCCAGTTTTGAATATTTTTTTCACAATGGCCGCTACGCTTGCGTATGTTTGCCTCGGGTATCGTTTTAATTTTCCGCCACGCTGAAATTTACGCGATCCGAATGAACCATCTATTTTAATGAGCTTTAAAAGTTAACTGATCAACGGTCTCGGCGGAGAGCGCGGAGAATGGCACTCCGGGCGTAAGTTGAAATGGTTTTTTCATAAAAAGTCACGTAGAATTTGCTCTGCGATATAGGATTTTTTATTACATTGTTCAACTCTAACGGTGATACTACGCCAAGTATAGTTGAGTGTGCCAAAGTAATGTTATAGTTAGTAGCTTTTTCTTTAATTTTTACTATAAAAAAAGTAAAGTAAATTAACAGCCTATAATCATCCCACTGCCGGGACAAGGCCTCCATTAATGAATTCAAGTTACCACAGCAATGATAGGAACTGGCATAATCACCACGCTTGCCAAATGCGGGTTGGTGATCACAAACCCAAGCAACGTTCGAAAATTCGAAACTTTTTGTTGCCCGACCCGGGGATCGAACCTGAGACCCCGAGATCTTGGCCCGGTGTTTAAACCACTAGACCAACGGGGCGTTAAATTTTTGCTATGACTTAATCGAAAACTTTGGCAAACAATTGTAATATTATAATGCTCATAGGTAGTTAAAAGTTTTGATATCATTATTTCCTGTAGTGAATAGATGCCTGCATACTTTATAGGATTTTTTGTTTTAATCAAGCACACTATAATTTCTCAAACTCCACAATAATTTATCGGGAAAGAATATTTAATAAAAAAATATAATGTCAATACAAAAAAACTCCTGAAAGTATTATCATACTCTACATATTCGTTTTCGCTAACCGTCCATCTAATTGGTCGACGGAACCCCAGATGAAGGGTCCATCGGTGACGGATGCAATCCAATTACAGGTTAATTGCTAAATTAAGTTGTGTCACCAACATCGAGGGTTTTATTTTGCTTGAAATATGATTTCGACAAAGGTGCGTCCGCGTCAATTACAGTAATGGAAAACGTTTTTGATTAGCCCAGTAGTGAAGTGGCGATGGGACGGACGGTTTTAATTGATTGCTATTCGAAGTTTAGTCGTCGTTATGATTATGACGTTTTCTTTTGATTTAAATGTCTTTAATATATGTATAATAGCATCATTGGTCAGGAAACTGATGTACAGACAGCATTGCAAGTCGATGAACTGTTTATCACCATATCCAAGTAACATTTGTCCATTGCCTATAGAAAAGACTTGTAAAAAAAGTATATTAAATTGATATGGTGCTAAAACTTACAAAAGGCTGTGCCTGCAATAAAATACTTATACGGATTTTCAATGTTTTTATAACAGTTTTAAGAATCCACAAAAGTTTACAAAAGGTATCATCGTCAGCTGATGTTGGTTGCTGCTGCTGCAGGACTTAAGAGGATTTTGCCACAATTTCCACGATAGTCAAGCGGGATGGCGATCACAGGTTAGCTATTTATAGGAAGAAGACGATTATGCCAGTTTTTTTCTTCTAGCGGTAGGTACTTTTTTAGTCACCTCTTTCGACACCCATAGGCAAAAACGAGATTATGCTCTTCTATTTTTATGATAGAATAGCCTAACTTACAGACAGATCGGCTGGATCTCGCCCGTTAGTATGCAGCCGGACACTATAGAGCCGGAGGCTTCGCGAATTATAAATAATAGTAATATCTGCCCGGATTAACTGATCAAAGCGTTTTATAAGGCATTCAGAATAAGATCTGTCCAAAAAAAACTGAATGAACTATATTCAAAGTCCTATAGGTAATATACGAAAACTTGAATTTGCTAAACATATTAAGCAAATTAAACATATAGGTCTTTATAAAATCTGTTAACTTGTTGATTAACGTAAGTATTCACTATAAGTTTGAAATTTTTCAATGTGCACGAAATTATGATATAATCTCAAGTTGTATGAAATAAGAAACACATTCTGTAAGTAAAAATATATGGTCTACACATAAACAAAAATTATTTCTGGAAAACATATTTTAATCTTCTTTCCTAAAACAGAAAATCTATCCAAATATTGTGCAACAGAATTTTGGCCCCATTAAAAACACGGCAGATATTTAACATAATTTAGGTAAACTTTGATTAGGTACACAGATCATTCCTTGATTAAAATTTCGCTGATACTATCGCTTTGTCTGGAGAGAAATGAGACATAATTTTTCAAGTTTAAATACTAATATTACAATTATTCAATTCATTATAAAAGTACAATACATTTCATTATAAATCTAAAATATTACTAATACTAATCGAAGCCAACATTTTTAAAATAATTATATCTAATAAAACTAAAATTAGTTATATAATAAAATGAATAATAATAATTTACATAATTACAATTACCAAGTCATATATAATTATTACAATTGCAATTAATTTGCTTAAATACCATATAAAGAAGTGACAACTTGTACCTTCTCATTAGTGACGTTTCTGTACCATTATTTTATCAATTTTAAATAATTTTAATTCATACCAAACCTCTTTTACAAGCTAGAGGAAACTAATTCATCTCAGAAACGCATATAAACCCCACTTGGCTTGCAAACGGTAGCGATAATATACGGCCCTAAGCCCAAAGTGCCCTTAATACTTAAGGGGGCGCGGTTCAGCGATATTCAGGGCCTTTCAGGCAACACTTCTAAGCCTTTTAATATCGCGCCCTCACGCTCTTATCGGATCTTGTAAAGTTGCCTTTTTAAAACCGCAAATCTCGACGTTTATGTATGGTGAGCAAAAAGGAGGCATACTTTGCCTAAAATCGACGTGAGATAATAATTTGACAAAAATTCTCCGTCTTGATACATCGTTCTGATTACAAAGTAAGTAACTATTTGTTTTGTGGAAGTCCTTTTGTTTTTGTTCCAATTTCCACAAAACAATCAGACTCGAGAAAATATATAAAAGTGTTTTTTTTATTAAAATTGACTTGATTGAATTCCGAGAATTAATGATGCCTTGTTGGAATTTACTGGTTAACTAGTGACAATTAACTTGCTTTTGCGTAAGAACGTATGTGCGGTCAGCTTTTTTACAACAGAATGTACTTGCAGATCATAAAGATCTACATTTTCATGTTAAACTCATTACTTAGACTCAACACAAATTTATGTCCAACACAATCCCAGCACTAAACCGACAAAATTCGTAATTTTAATCTGTACCTATTCGGGAACACAATTAATTGCTATTGACGGCGCCTACCCATCACGCCTGCATCACATGATAACAGTCCAACGTGATTCAACGTAATTCACTTAATTCACGCATCGGGGTCATTGTCAAACTGTAACGTCCTTATTCCAATGACGATTGCCCAAATTTAATTAAGAAGACTGCATCCAACCCTTTAGATAGGCTCCTAACACGGTCAACTACAGCTCGTACAAGACAGACAGCTCAATCAACTTAGAATGCTCAAAAAACGCAGACTTTTACAAACATAAGATGAAGTTACAACATTTGATATTAAATTTAAAAAGCCAATGCTGTACCTTAATCGTGACTGCCTTTTCTTATTTATTCATTTTATTATAGTCGTGTTTTTGTTAATGTTTCCTTCGCAAAATGTTTTTTGCTGGGAATGAAAATATGAATGGAAACCGTAGCAGTTTCAATTCTTTATTTTCTATTTCATTGCGATGTATTCTGCTAAACGAACAGCAAATTTAACGGATTTCCACACTTTTAAGGATGGTTACCTATCCTTGTTATAATATAGATATTTTATAAGACGAACTCTGCATAGTGCTTTTCTAAAAGGGAAGGTCCTAATTTATCATTTTGCATTAAAATTACAATACATTAGCAATCTAAATGAAAAATTCTAAACAATTCTCATATCATGATTTTTATTTTTTTATATATTGAAAGAAAAAATTATAGGAAAGGGAAAATTTTAACCAAATTAAATACCAAGATGTATTTACACTGATAGAATAAAATTCAACTTACTAGAAAGCTGTGTGAGCAACACAGCTCAAACAAAAAAAACAACAAACGAGTTGGCCGTTCTCTTCGTACTCTGCCTGTGCTGTAAACTCAGTACAGGGACACATGGGGCAGAGTTTTGTAATTTTATTAATGATGTAATAACAGTTCTGTCAGGCGCATGTGTGTGCCCATGAGCGATAGTGAAGTCGTTAGTTGCGACCGGTTAATATTAGGGGATGGGGCTGTCGATTGTTATTGTCCCGATTGTCACGATATTTAAGGTCCTATGATATTAACTAGCTTCCTTTAGATATCAAGAATTTACTTAGTGGTACCTGGAATGAAAAACCTGTATTGTAAGAGCAAATAAATTACTTATTCTTTTAAACTCAAATTATTCTGCATGATAAAGATCGTCATACTTCTATATCATGCAAAACAATATGTACAGGCAGGTTTTTGTAAAAACTAATTGATGTAGTTACTTTGACTGAATTATTTAAATTTGGAATAATAGTTGATGGATTGCCACAGGCATTAAAACAAAAGAGGATTGATAGAAGAGTGTTATCTTATTAATGGTAATGGTATTATAAAAATAATAAACTTTAATAAACAGGAAGGAACAACAGTACGTTCGCTCGTTTTCAACAGTGATTATTCGTAGAACACTCTTGTTAACCGCTATCCGATCGTTCATGCAATATTTTCGTGTCTAGACGCCATAGGTATCGCCCCACAAAGCATAGCTCACGTCAGAAGACGTACAGTCCCCACTTATGGATCCCATACACGCAGCCTGTCACTTTGATGGAGCGCCCAGCAAGCATTTTGTTAAGCATGTATTACACGTTACAAATACTTAAGCAATTGACAACAACGTGTTAAGCGAAAACTTAATCATGCAAAAAAAACTGTGAACTAACATTTTATATCAATCAAATAAAAAAATACTCAGTTAAAAATAATATTTAGTCCTAATTCATATCATGGTAGACCCGTGTGTTGAGTTTCATTAAAATGCGTTGAACTGTTTGTACGTAGTTACGCAAAAACAGCTTAATAACAATCACAATCGTAATAGAATAGCAGGTTTTTGACAGTTCTAGTATAAGCTAAATGTCAAAATCGTCCAATCCAATTACGATTTAACTGCAATTGATATACGGCCGGTCCAAATAATCTATCTATCGCCTGTTTTGACATTTCTGAGATAGGAAACAGTTTCTATCTCTGATTTTGCAGTCCAGAGAAACAAAGACAGAAGTTGTTTTCTATCTCCGATACGCCAAAACTGGAGATAGATAGGTTATTAGGACCGGCCGATAGCTGAATAAGGCCCCTGTTACGTCATCACGTAAAACATGAAACCAAACATTTCTATTTCCAGAATGGCAGTCGTCATTTTTATAAGAAGAATTGCACTTACAACTCTTAGAAATCTTATAAATAAACTTTGATTATCTTCAAATTTTAACGTAATAACTGATGATGCAATGAAATAGACGGGTTAAACTTTGTTATATTTGAGAGTTCGCCGACTGTCCTCATATTTCAGTGGGGAAACTTTACGCAATCAAGTTTGTGAGTAATAGGGGCTTGTTGGCGACAACCGAGGCACCAGTTTAATCTGACGACGACAAAACCTACCCATTTGTCGTAAGTTGCTTGTTTCCGAGTTAAACGGCACGTTGATACGAGTATGCTAGCTTTAGTTTCTCGTTTCATTTGTTTTGTTAATGGCTCTGGCTAAATAAATAGTAGCCCAGGAACTAAGTCAAAAACAGCAGTTTTGGGCTAGACTTGTAAATTAGAAATTAACATCTTATTCCTCTTATTAACGTAGGTATGTCTATCCTTCAAGGAGTAAACATTTTCTGTGTCAGAATTTTCTAAGCCACTACTTACAGTGGCCTAATTCACGTAACAAAACTACACCGACATGGAAGCGATTTGATCGCAGATGTCACTTTTTGTATGAATGCACGTATTTAAAGCACGATTTTGTTTAAGTCAGTTTTTTATAAGCGTATTCACGGGCAATAATCGAAGTTCGATCGTTGCCTGAGCGGTAGGTATTCACCTATTATTTTGAAATTTAGTTTGATCGGATGCAGATGCAGTATAATGTTTTTCTAATGAATTTCTGCATATTTTTGTAAACAAAAAGTATTGGAATTTATTTGGAGAATTGTTATGGCAACATTAAGTATTAATAGTTGACAAATCGCTGAGTTGCTATTCTATCGAGTTATCGTTCTATCGAAATGACACGTGAATACGGATTTAGAACGGTTTTTCAATGGGATGACTTCTAAACAACAGTTCTCCAACGTGACTTCAGAAATTAACAGTATCTCTATATAAAAATGTAAGTAGCTCCAACTAGGATTGGAATCCAAGAATGAATTACTCAATCCTCAGCTTTTGCAAGACCGACATCGTTATCCGTACTGTGGTTTTCTAGTATTTTTTACAAAAGTCATGTTTTTAAATCGCACATCTCTGGTTGTATCGTGTCATATAACCAAAACCGAAGGCTGGCGGAAAGTAAACTAAGTATTTCCCGTTTTCTGTGTAATTTAAATTCGGTCGACACAAAATTTTGAAATCTCGTTATAGGCCTTTTCGGGTGTAACCAGAGAAAAGCAATTTAAAACATGACTATTGTGAAAAATACTATTTTCCGTGAATTTATTCAACAGTTACAGCTGAAATAAAAGGAAATCAACCACCAGTGTGGACTGTGCATTCTGTCATCTCATCAAATATAGGTACAGGTCCAAATTTTTGCCATATCCTTTTGCAATTGTTCCGAAACAATCGCATTGTTTCAAACAAAAATTTCAATGTCAAAAAAAGTTTCAAAGGGAGTGGAATGAATTTATACTGAAGTACTCGTATATTATGTTTATTATTAGTACCTTCAATTTGATGGTTTCATGATAATGTGAAAAAAATATCTGATTTTTGCGGAACTGCGAGAAAATTTATGATAAAAACAAACCGACTCCTTCCTGCTATTAATAATAATTTAAAACCGGCTATGTGCGAGTCGGACTCGCGCACGAATGGTTCCGTACCATTAGCTAGGTAAACAGCAGTAGGTACTTAAATTTAGTTAAAGTAGTACCTAAATGTTACCATTTATTGAAATCGAGCAAAAATACGCAAAATTTTGTGTTTTTTGTATGGGAGCCCACTTAAATATTTATTTTATTTTGTTTTTAGTTTGTTGTTATTGCAACAACAGAAATACATAATTTGTAAAAATTTCAACTGTCAAGCTATCGCAACGCCCCGTTGGTCTAGTGGTTTAAATACCGGGCCAAGATCTCGGGGTCTCGGGTTCGATCCCCGGGTCGGGCAACAAATAGTTTCGAATTTTCGAACGTTGCTCGGGTTTGTGATCACCAACCCGCATTTGACAAGCGTGGTGATTATGCCAGTTCCCATCATTGCAGTGGTAACTTGAATTCAATGATGGAGGCCTTTTCCCTGCAGTGGGATGATTATAGGCTCTTACTACTACTACTAAGCTATCGCGGCTCTTGAGATACAGCCTGGTGATAGACATAACGGACAGACAGCGAAGTCTTAGTAATAGGGTCCCGTTTTTACCCTTTGGGTACGGAACCCTAAAAAGAATCCATTTTTAACATGGTAAATTAAATGATATTAACCAGATCGTAGTTTATTAGTGATTTATGACTTTAGGTTTTGACAGAGTATAGGTAAGTACACCCTACCATAATATAGGGTTTGAGAGAAGTTTTAGGATGTTAAATAAAAAAGTTTAAATAAGTTTATAGCTAGTATCTCAAATTCCTAGGTAAAACCCCTAAGGTTTCTAGACTAATAAACATGTTTATCAAATTAAGATGATAAAAGTCATATTACTTATAACTCTAAAAAATATCACATTACAGAAAATACGTAACACGGTTAGTCGTGGTTTAATCTACCTATAATGTTTATTGAAACTGTCTTAGGCTCAAACTCCACACTTTATAATCATCCGACGCCCTACTTCTCCATCTTCCGCGTCATAACTCATACCTTTAATATCCCATAATAATGTGCCAGAAATATCGCTAAAACCAGGCGCATGTGTCGCTGCCAGTTTAAACTAAGCCAAATTGACTAGAGGATAAAATAGTGCAGAATATATTAAGCCACAAATTAGAAAGGGTTAGTATACACGTTTACCGGTGACATCTGTCAGTTAGATTCCTAATTTTAACATAAATTTGACAGTGTCTTCTGCAATTCTTCTATACGCAAGGAATTACTAACTACACCCAGAATTCAAAATGTTAATGGTTAAAAAGTATATAAGTAAGTTTATCGGTTGTCTAGTACCCCATACGACAGGGTACTTAATAGTAGCTTAATTTGGGACTAGATGGCTCTGTGTGGCCCAGTGAGGCATGTCTTAAAAAAAAACACCAAATGTGCACTGAACATTTGCTTGCCCTTTTATATTAGTAGCATTCATCATTGAGTCAGGTACGCGACGCCGCGACGGTCGGCTAAGAAACTGGTCACCCTAAGGTTGAAAATCATTTGCGTGTCATTGAACAACAGGGTTGATTTTCCCATGCAAATATATTCTGACAGCTACTAATACTAACGGCCATTTCCAATAACCTATCTATCTTCAGTTTTGGCATATCGGAGATAGAAAACAACTTCTGTCTTTGTTTCTCTGGACGGCAAAAACAGAGATAGAAACTGTTTTCTATCTCCGATATGCCAAAACTGAAGATAGATAGGTTATTGGAACCGGCCGTTAAGACAAATGAAATTTTTTTAAAACTGGTACACCACTTTCTTGGCCGACCGTACGTGTCGTTGAATTCGAAATTCGGTACTAGACATTAATCTGTTTACATTTAAACTTGGACATTTTGCTTGCTGTGTATCCTTTTTTGGGGTCCCGTATCCAAAGTGTAAAAACGGGACCCCGGTCTGTCCGTCGCTCTGTCACCAGGCTGTATCTCAAGAGTCGCGATAGGTAGACAGTTGAAATTTTCACAAATTATGTATTTTAGTTACTGCAATAACAACAAATACTAAAAACAAAATAAAATAAATATTTAAGCTTCCATACAACAAACGCGACTTTTTTTCCCTTACTCGATATTAATAATGGCGACAGGTAGGCACTTGAAATTATTAAAAAAACACTCAGTTGTATTTTAACTTTAATAATAAATAATAATATTAAAATTAAATTTGTATCCCATACAAAAAACGCAATTTTTGCCTATTTTTGCTCGATATCAATAAATGGTAACAGGTAGGCACTACATTAACTAAATAATGTAGGTACCTACTGGTGTGTACCTAGACAATGGTACGGAACCCTTCGAGCGCGAGTCCGACTCACACTTGCCGCACTTTTTATATATTAAGATACGATGGATAACGAAAGGGAGAAGTACAAGGACTTACTGAATTCATATAACTTGTGTTCAAACCAAGTTGCTAATTCTTAATAGTTTATGCAAATGTATGTCAACCCTGAAGATTGGAGAGGCTCTCTCTCTTTCACCCGTCACGAAATGAAACAAAACGATATTTGCATACGCAAATAAGAGAATAGTGAATTCAGAACGCCAATTAGAGGAAAGTGAGTCAGCTGCGTACTTGAGTAAGGCAAAAAGGGCTGCCTACCCAAAGTAGTTTATGTTTTTAATGCGAACATTAAGATAGCTTCATTTAACACTATTTATTATCTGTGTAAATTATACTATGTCTATGCTATTATCTAATGCCTCTCAATTGCTTCAGTATTTTGATCTTCTTGAAGAAGAGAATAAATTCGAGGTCTACAATGCCATTGCAACTAGATTATTCCAGAAATATTTCTTTTAGAAAACTACATTAATTATTTAGACACTTACGCATACTACTTTCAGTACAGACTATATTAAAATGAGTCGTCTTGGCACATTAAAAAAACATACCCGGCCCTTCTATTCCTATATGTGTCGTAAGATGCGACTAAAGGAGTACTGCTAGAAGAAGACGGGAAGCTTCTTTTTTTAGCACTGACCAAACTGTGATGGTTATATAAACGATATGATGGATATACACACACGCGCACACACACACACACACACACACACACACACACACACACACACACACACACACGCACACAACCATACATACGAGTACATGACATTATCTCATACATTACAGTTTCAAGCAACACTCAACTATTAACTTAAATTATAAAATTTTTGCGGTTTACCTACTCATAACGTTTAGTAATATAATGTATCTTTTGTTAATTTTTAAGAAAGAGCGGGTTCTCCAAACACAGGTATTATACTTAAATGGAGACTCCAGCCACTTGTTATGTACCTTTGTAAAAGATACTGAATAAAGAATTTTGAATTTTTTGAATTTTTTGAAGGTCAAACCACCTACTAAGGCGGCGGGTATGGTAAAATTCCCCTTTTGGGGGAGGTGAATTTCCAGCAGTGGACTAATATAGAATAGTTATGTTGATGATATCTTAAGAATAGTAACGTGCACCATTTCAATACCAGAAACAAAGACAACTTTCCTTTTCAGGTTTCAGACTGCGAAAAGTAGAAAATTCGTTCATGGTAAGTTTTATTCGTATTTTTAACAAATTATCACAGGATATTGCTGAACTACCTGTTTGTAAACTTAAATCGCTTGTCAAAGTGATTTCAATGAAAAAGGGCTATCACACTGTTAATTATTATTTAAATGATAGGAATGTATAGTATTAAGTTGTCCTAGTTCGTACTTGCTTAAACCTGGTTAGCATTTATTTAAAAAGAGGCTGATAATAGTGACAGAGTTTCTTGGGCTGCTTCTTTTCGGCACTAGCCTGGACTTGTCCCGAAGCAGTGGTAGGTTTAAATATTAGGACATGTAGAAGTGCCTCTTGGGGCCTATTTGCAAAAATAAAACTGATTTTAACTGATTTAAGCTAACACTAAAATGCTTGAATCAACGCCAAGCATGACGATTATGAAGAAGTTCTTCTTTTGGAGAGGCCTATGCCAAGGGCTGATGACGATGTTGTCACTCCAGGCTAATCGCCACGAAACTCGAGTAAATAGCACAAAAGCAAAAATATACGAATTATTACTTTTTATTAATGTAGGCATTTTTGTACAACTGGGAAAATTATGTGAAAAAAGGAATCGCTTAATACAGAAATGTCTTTGGTTATAAGATTAAGTAAGAGTTGTAATATAACAAGTAATGTTTTTAGAACAAACACAAATGTAACATTTGCATAGTGCGTCGTACATAGTGCGTCAACAGTTTGCAATTAATTCGTAATGCAAAAAAACAAAAATCTTCCCTCTCTTTCTCATTCCTAATTCCGTGATAAAAACAAAACGCTGATTTGCATGTGCAAATAACGCTGTAGTGAAATCCAAACAGCAATTTGGCAGACAATGGTGGAGCAGCTGCGTTGGAGGGACAAGAATTAAACAATAATTCCTTGTCATTTCCCTAAGATAGATAAATGCCATCGAGAGTTTTCCTTTGATACAATAGGCATGAATATAATGAAGAGGACAAACAGCTGATCTCTAATTTCAGACGTAACTTATTACTGTTATCAACGTCTAAACACTGGAGTGTAGTGGCCCTTTAATGGGGGCTATCGCTAGTGAATTTGCCACTAGAGGCGCTAGTGTCGCGTGAGGTCCAATATCATTCACTTTTCACTGGTTTTAGCGGATTTTGTTGCATAAATTATAATTTCTTTAATTTACCTGCTGGAAAGTGATCTCCTTCGTAAAATATCGCAAATATGGATTATTTGGCGAATAATGTGAATTACTTAGATTCAAGATATAACACTTTGTTTCGGCGCCAATCGCCTTTGACAGCTATACCTCCGGACCTCAGTCTACAGTGGCGCCAACTGGTGAGCAAAGAAACGGTAGTCCCCATTGCGTGTCGATTTCTGTTAGGTAAAATTTATGTTCCTGAGATAATGTCACTACAAAAAATTATTAACTGTTCATGATTCTTAATCGGTGAACTATGAAAACAGTTACTATTAGTAATTTGAAAGAAAAAAAGAAATCGAAAAAACTACTTAGTTATTTTTAACTATTTTAATATAAGTAAATAAGTAATATAAAAACATTCATATTTTGATGTTCTTAAACAATCTTCGGCTATCAATTACTATATTGGTAAATTATTTGTACTAGACTAGGAGTTTTCATGTATAAAGTCACTAGCTGTATGAACAGGAGATCTGCTTCTATAAATGCCAAAACCATTTTATTTTAGAAGTACCAGCTGCTTATTTTTAAACGAAAAACAATAAAGATGCATTATGAGGTCCTGTCCTTAAACCCAGTAATTAAAATTTGGCTGTTCAATGAATAATCAACCAAAACAAGACTGAAATTTAAACATAAACTAAATACGAATAAAATAACGGTTGATCATTGATGATAGAAAAAAAAAGCAATAATCAGACCTTGTTGCAAAAACTCATTTAGAGTTACAAATGCAAAAGTTGCGCAATGAAAAGGAAACCACTGTTACGATAGTAATCTGCGCAATGCCGATAACATAAAAATGTCATGTGCATAGTGCACCCTATAAATATTATCCCCAATAGACATAGCTAACGCTGTTTAGTCTCTCTCCAGAGATGTAGGTCAGGGTGCTATCTTGTTATCCAGCGAAATGTTGCTATTTATAACTTGGACACCCACACATAAAGTCTGGTTTCCCTATTCCCTGCAGCAACCGTTGGTTTGCAAGCAATACTCGGCGCTCCTGCGCTGACTTACAATTCCAATTGGCTTACTTAGTCTTTTTTCTAGAAAAAAGCATCATGGGTGCAAGGGTAAGTGATTTGTGCACGCATCTAATGGTCGCGTTGTGCGTTTGCTAAGCTACGCTAGTTAAATTTACGATGCTATAAGATAGGGTGCTGGATTAGGCATTGTTGACGATATCTTAAATATTTTATGTCCAATTAAACCTCTTTTTATTCTGGCTGACCATAAATTTCGCCGCAGCCCAAGATATCATATTAAAGGGCCGTGTGTGTAAACTAACCCCTTCTGTTGGTTCTTTCGGCAATAAACTTTGTGTAATGCTCATAAATTGTAAAAGATAACAGTTTGAGGTTGTCAACTGTTGCTCTTAAAGTTAGATATAAAATGTTAATATTAAATTAACTTTTCGCGTTTTTAGGGCAGTAATTAAATCAGCATTATTATTTTAATCTATTGAAATTTTTTTTTACGTTGATCGTTATGCCAACATAAAAAAAAATGGTTAAGGTCGAGTCGAGAGATCTTGGGTTTAAACCTCGGGGCGAACAACAAGAGTTAAAAAATTTCCAACATTTGTAATCATCGTCCCTCACCTGGCAAGCGTGGTGGTGGTTATGCCTGTACCCATAATTACTGTGGTAATTTGAATTCAATGGTGGAGGCCTTTTTAAAGGAGGATTGTTGTAGGCTGTTACTTTACTTTACTAATGTTGACAGTGGGGTAAAAACGACTGCCTATAAAATTTTGGTGTACTTTCTTATCACATTCTTGGTCACGTGGTGACACTCAATGATATTTAAAAAGTAATAGATATGTTACATGTGCTCTCAATATGCGTCCCTAAAACGTCACAATTACGTCTTTTCAAATCCATGAAAGAAAAAGTAATTGTTCTTTTCACGAGTATGACAAGGACAAAATAAGAATTACGCATGTATGCAGTTGTTCGCAAGCGGCACATATATTTCGATAGTTTTGTAAGGGCATAACCTATCTATACTTTTTAAATATCATTGGTGACACTTAATAGTTGTAGCTATCAAACTACTAACTACCAATACACTATCCAGCTCAAACAGTACATTGTAATGTATAGAATTGGACAAAAGTTTTCATATATTTTGAACCCTGCCACAATTGTCTTAAAATTATGATATGTAGATGCATGGGACGACTGTACCACCCTGAACTGTTTGCACAGTAACCTACATTACGGCGCATGAGAGATGGCATCATTAATGATCGGAGGGACATGATTTGGGGGACCGCATCCCTCCGTGACTCTGAATGCATTTAGGGCACCCCTAAAGATTCTTGATGAAAATCAGCTAATATAAATTGTCAAACTTTTTAGCTAAATAAATAAAGTATTAATAGACCAAGACATTGTCCATTATGAGGTTAATTCATGTATATAAAAACTATTAATAAGATAATAAAAAGACAGATCATTGATCATATTTTATCTTTGTAAATTTTTGTCTTTTAACAAACAGACATAGTTGCAAACATAAAAGGTCTAAGGAAATTAAAGCAGTTATTACTCAAAGCCCACCTAAGTACTACAACGCTTTACTTAGAGCTTTACTGTCATAAATTATTCGGTCATTTGATAGAAATAAAAATCAAAACTTTGGTATAGTCATCTGAATTGGTACTTTCTTTTGTAATTCTATCTCGTGTTTTTCCTTCTCTGAGTCATAAGAATAAATAAAAGCTAGGGTTTGGACGTGAGTCACTAAGCTACAAAACAAAAAAACATTACTTAGACATAGATTAACGAGAACACAAAAATCGTAATACGAAACGGAAACTGCAAGCTTGCAACGCGTGCAAGTTTAATTACCTTTTTACATCGCTGCTGATTGGATTCTGTAAAAACCAAAATCGTGACAAAAGAAAACCTGCGTTAGTTCAGCTCCAATTTCAATATCAGATTGAGTCTATGCTGGGCCATTGTGGCCACCGTCCGAGTGGTCGGAAGTATGGCAGTGGGCGTTACTATATCCTTTTAATTCACTCTGACGTATTTCCACAGTCTTTACAACTTGGCAATACGGGTGAATGTTGAATAGACATGCTTCAGCAGAAGCGAAACTGCCAGTACGTATATTCCATTCAAATTTTTACCCTCAGAACACGGGCACGCTCGATGAGTGCTCTAACGGCCATTCAATGCAATTTGATGAAGCCAGCGCGGTGTACGCCATTCAAGCTCAATAGGATTGGCCACGACAATACCGTGATTTAATGGAACCATTCCCAAATATGCGTTTACATGCTGCCAGTACCTTGTCAAAGTGGATTTGATTTTGCTGAGAATTTAATGCTATTTCCGTGCGAGTTATTCTAAATTTAACAGTTGTAACATTAGATTTGAATTTCGGTTACAAAAATATAGACAGATACTAAAGAAAATAAATTGCAAAATATGCAACAATGTTTCAAGCTGTGCAAATATATGTATAATAAATATTAAATAATAATAAATGCATAAATATTTTCAGACATGGCCACACTGGGCCACACAGAGCCATCTAGTCCCAAACTAAGCTTCTACTACGAAGCTTGTCGTATTGACTACTAGACAACCGATAAACTTACTTATATATATTTTTTGGAAATATATATATTAATGGTCGCTGTATAGTATAAAGAATAAAATTGTTAATTTGATTATCTTTTTATGTAAAATAAATTAATTTGCTTAAATTTGTATATTAGAAATTCCAATAGCAATTATAAACAGAAAACAAAAACATGAGAGCAGTAACTTTGAAACCTTATAGTGCGGGGCCTAATAGGTCATCTGTTAGTGACAAGACAGAAAATAATGACAAGACAAAGAAGAGAAAGACAAGACTCTGATAAGACAAAAAAACTACCAACTTAACCTTAACTGTTTTGTTTAATTTATTTATTTTAAGGACAACCAACAAAGCATACACCTTAAATATTACAGGTTTTAACAATATATAAGAAGCGATTACCATTCATTGTTATTAATTTTAACCCGCCTTGTTCAATCTGGACTAACTCAGTATCTTAACTTGTATTTTTTGTAACAAAGGCTGGCAAAGGTATTTTTCGCTTTATTTGAGCACAGGTAAAAACAATATAACGTTGTATTTGCTTTTAAAATGGTGTTTTAGCATGAGTATAAATTAATAAAAAAAGTTATTGCTAATCTTTGAATTTTAATTTTGGGATATAGGTATGTCCATCTAGTAGCTAAAATGCTACTTAAACGCCCCTTAAAATTAACTATAGTATAAATCAACTCGGTATCGAAACAAAACAACAGAGCCGCCAATCCGCTGTTATTGCTCACACTCGTGCGTCAATCTCGAAAATCGATGGAGACGGCAGTGCCCTCTCAAGAAACTTTCTAACGACATAACCATGCAATTGATATGCCCCAAGAGTAGGGCCATTGTAAAGAAAAGAAAATCCCTATCCGAAAATCTTGCGTGAGTTAGGAGTTGGTCTGCATCAGTATTCGGCTCGCGTCGACTACGGGTGTCGGTTCCGTCCCCTGCCCTCCGCGGTAAACTCCTTCAGTAATTTGACTTTGTTGTTATAACTCAGTTTTAGTTGTTTGTCGTCGTTGGCAGATTTATTGCTTTAGTGAATGTTGCTAAATAGTCGCAGCGTAGCGAATTGATACTTGCATTGTATTTGGGTTTAGACTTTGTATAAAATAGACTGCATTTATTTTTGTTATGAAATTTACAGCAACAATCATGATTGTACAAGTTCAAACTTATCATATGTGCTGGTAGTGATCATTTCCAATATTCTATGTGAAGAAATTGATCAAATTTGTCATCTATGACTGTTGCAGCTAAATTTTACCTAAAAATATTGCTGTATCCCATAGACAATTACAAGAGGTAACTTATCAGATAAGCTGCAAGAACTCAAAGTTACTCAAAATTCCGAAAAACCATGCCTGCTTTCAAAGCTAGAGTAAGGAAAAAAACTCTATAGAAATAGTAAAAACCAAACCCAATAGTTGAACTACAATAAAATACAAAATAGCACTAAAGATCTCAAACGGATAAACCGGCTACTTGTGGAGTTCGTATCAAAGTCCGTCACGCAGTTTGGCATTTTATTGTCAAGCACAATCCACGCAGGATGGTTGATTCGCCCACTGTATAAGTGTAAGTATAAGAGATACGAGAGTATAAGTTTCGTTGAAACGTCATGATCCTTTGATATGTTTTGACTTGTAACTTAAACAACTTTAAAATCGTACAAAAAGTTCTTACTTTCGAACTCTGTAACAGAACAAAGAGTAACAGTTTTATGAGGTTATTTTCAACAAAAACCAAACACATTCTTCGAAACGCCGGCAAAGTCTATACAAGAAAGACTATACAAGGTTCAAGTTCAACAGTTTTATGTTTGACACTACATATTAAAAAATCAGTCACCTAATTACAACCATATTACAACTGTAAGGTTTGACACGTGATAAATTTTGCTGTCCAGTTGAAATGAAAACTTTTAATTACCGTAATAATTTTAATGGTAGATGAACAGTTGGCCAGTATTAAAGGATATTCTGACTAAATTTGTCGTGCAGGGCAATCGATCTCTTTACTTATTTAGGATAATGTGTGCGAGCGATCCCTTCATTTAATTTACATAAAAGTGCAGCTATTGTTCACTTTTCTATGAACGGGGATTATCCTTACTGATCCGTAGGGATTTGTCCTATTGTGAAATCTTATGAGTCGCCAACATGTGGGTCATTGGGGGATGAGGAATCGATTTATATAAGTAAACTTTAGCTGAGTAGTACTGATGACCTGGTTGTTTGTGGTGCTGTGGTTTACCTACTACCTAATTAAAGGCCCTGGGCTCTATACCCGGTTGTGTTAGTTTAGAAAGCAATCTGTTCTAGATGGGCTTGGCTCTAGAAGTTAGAGTTACAGTTGTGCCTTGGAGGGCACGTTAAGCCGTTGGTCTTGGCTTCTGTCGTAAGATGGAAGTTGCAAAAAAAAATATGTTACGGCAAAGGCCTGTAATAGGTGGGTATATACATAAAATAAGTATAAGACTTACATTGCGCATTAAAGGAATAACTATTTTTTAAATAAACCAGTCAGTAGGTATTTTGTATTTTAAACCAAGGATCAAGTTTTATGGCGTTTGTTTGTTTATTTATGTTTTAATTTAAAAAATATTTTTTTATTTAATATAATATTTTAATTGATAAAGTTTTTAAATAAAGCTATACGATATTTTAGTTATTAAAAAATATGAGCACCAATTTACTGTACAATATTTCTTGTTTCGTAAGAACTACCCTTTATCGACTAGATAAAAGTGGACGTTAAGTTAATGGGATAAGTATACTACGATATTATAAAAATGTTTCTATAAAACAAACCAATGTTAAATTAATAAAACAAAAAAAATGGTTCATAGTCAAAATCGATAGATAATCGGTCTAATTAATTCACACATTCAACATATATAATTCAATTTATAATCAATATGCATTGTAAGTTAAATAATAGGGGTTAAAGTATGAAATTGCCGATTATCTTCCCACTTTTTATTTTGTTTATAGCTCTTAAGTATAGTCATATTATTGTGTAATTCTTTTTGTATTGTATCAAAAACTAAATAAAGTAACTTTTGACTAAAAAAAATGCAATACTAGTGCCTATTACTTCAAAGGAAGTCGTTGAAAAGACCCCTTACAATGTGTCAGCTGACCTTCTTGCTTCAATTAAGTATATTTGTATTATATACTTTGATTTTCAGAAATTTAAATACTATAATGCGTAGCTTTATAACCATCTAACTTTCACCTTTAATTGCATCGAAAACGGTTCAGGCGTTTTTAAAAAAACTAAAAAATTGTTAGTATGGAAAAATGACTTTTCTCGATTTCGTCCATACAAAACGGCAATTTCATACTTTAACCCCTAATACAATATTATTATTTGATAGCTGCCCGTCCCGGTTGCATGGTTTTACCAATGAAGATAATTCAAGCAAATATGTGTTTATGATCACGTTTACTCTTTACACACTTATTATGAGGATATTCCTAAACTGATTTTTTCCTATTCAACTATATTATTAAACTTTTATATAACCTTCTCCGAAATAGATAGATAGATACTCGTAGATTATACTTTATTGCACAAAACAAAGGTTACATAAATTACATTGAGACAGATCTGTACAATAGGTGGTCTTATTGCTAAAAGCAATCTCTACCAGACATTAAAATATAAAAAAATAACAAAAAAATAATTTTCAAATGTGGTACAGTCGGTCGGAAGCTATATATGCGCGCGCATATAGTTCGGTGATACATTTTTATTTATATAGATATCAGAGCGTTTGCTGAATTCAATTGTATGCTAAAACTTTTTTTAATGAACCGATGTAAGTTAAAAGTCCTTTTTTTTCGGTAATTTCTTTACCAACCAAGTTGCAACCAAGTTTGAGATATACTCCGTCTATATTATTATCGCATAATCCCTGAAGCAAAGGAACATATTTTTTTGCAACAAATAACTTTTATTTCATCTCAACAACAATACCTAACTCTCTCCTCGAAGGACAGTCAGGTGGTAGTTGTTAGGTGATAGATCCTCGGATCAGGCCCGCCTAAACTCTGCTCACGGACTTGGAAAATTGCATTCGTTATCGCATATCCGTATCCGTTCGTGTACTCCCAATGCAAGGTAAGAATTGAGTGGATAAGACACGATTATATTTTGTATTTTTTTTGTAAGCAGTAATAATATAACAATCTTTTGAAGGTAGCAACTTTAAACTTTTTTTAATAAAACACATGATATTTAAAATCAGAAATGGGATGCTATGGGATAGCAATGACTTGGAATTATTCAAGAACTTTATCTATAGACTTTAAATAATCAAAAGCATATCAAGCATAAATCAAATAACAGTAGAGAGTAATATTTTCTTAATAAGAATCAATGCATTTTTTTATTCGAATATACCATTTTATTTATGTTAGTTTATAAGGCTATCAGGAGTTAGATCTCAAATCAATTCAACATAATAAATATCCTTAAATATAAAAGAAAGTCATTCTAGTTACACCACTTATAACTCGAGAGTGACTGGACCTACTTTAATGATTTTTGTGTTTTTGGATTGGTCTTTATCCGAAATAGGATAAAAAGTATAAAAAATACGATAGGCATTAATAAAAAAATCACTCTTCTATCACGTCAGTTAGTATAAATAAAAGCACACACATTACATTTCGTTAAAGAAAATTTATGATTGATGTAAAAGATCTATGTATAACCCTAAAACCCCAATCATATTTATACATCCATATAGCCTAATCATACGTAAAAATGACGTAGGTATACAATTTGAAATCGCTTCATTTAATATTTTTATTTTTTAAATATTTTTTTGTATTAGTTATGAAATATATAGCCTTAAGAAATAAAAACTCGTATTTTGAATATTAAAATTTTTTTTTTTTGTACTTTTACATAGAACAAAATTTTAATCGTACAGAAAATGACATGGTATATTTTAATTCTTACTTGTCACTGAGTTGACTACTATTGACACATAGTAGTTTTTATTGAAAAAAAATTTTTTTTTTACAGATTTAACATACAGTAATATTGTGTTCACCAAATACTGCTTTTTTTTGCATTTTTAGCAATATGTTTTTATTTTCATAATTTTTTTTTTACAAGCAACACCCAAAATATTGTCGTTTCTTTCATTCGGGCTCATCATAGGAAGTCTTCGACGAAATATCTGTTTGTGGTATAATTTTCAAAATATGTATAATAATATTTTCAGGTAGAAGAGCTCTTCAATGTAGGTGCCCGTAGTCGTTTTTGTATCCTAGTCTGGGCTCAATTATGATGCTCAATATAGATGCTATTTCGTCTCCTCAGCATTCGACGGCTGTCGACACGCCATTTTGTATTCCTTCCTATTATGTAATATTGTATTAGAAAATAAAACAATATTCAAATAAAAATCACAATTTCATGACATAATATCAATCTCGTCATCGTCAAATCAGACGTGCATCATCGGTATTACGAAGACAAAATGGTGAAACTTACCGAAGGGATGCAGGAGTCTCTCGTTAGGTCTCGGCACCTACTGAGTTGGTTCGGAAGTTGGTGGTGATCCGATTGCGCATTCGAAAAATACAGAGTATCTTCGCCGGAGTGTACGTCAAAATAACGTAGATTAGGCTTCTATGGTTAACATTATTTAGCAGATGGCAGACAAACTTGTAATAATATATATTTTTTTGTAATTTCGAATATTATCTATAAGTATATTTACAAATACATAACATTAGCTAAAGTAAACGGTTTGTCCATATAAAGATATCGTTGTTTCTTATCTTGTATATTGAACCCTGGAGACTTACGTCATTATGTCACTCAGGAAAACTCAATAAATCCTTACTAAATTGATTTACAACTTGGAATCGGTATCTACAGTTACTGGCGTCTGATTCGCTCGCCATTTCAGATATTATTATGCCAAACTGTAAATTCTACTTCCACTATTAATAAAAAATATTATTGAAAGTATACTTACATGGATAATCTTTTAATAATTTAACTGCCGTGTTGTGTTTTAAACAGAATAGCACCGCGCGCCTTGCTTTTATATAGTGGAGTCGTTAAATAAAGAAGTGCTGCAATATAAAAACTGGCAGCAGCAAAAATCAAGTCATGTGAACGAACACGTAAGGCTTCCCAAGGTTATATTGACGACCATTTGGATCAGTGGTAGTAAACGCTGCTTCTGAGCCATGGGTCGCTGGTTCAATCCCCGCACAGTACAAATATTTGTGTGCATGAACATGTTTGTTTGTACTAGTCTGGGTGTTTTTCTATGTATTATAAGTATATATTTACAATAAAAATATATATTTATAAGTATGTTTATCGGTTGTCTAGTAGCCAATACGACAAGCTTCGTAGTAGTTGCTTAGTTTGGGACTAGATGGCTCTGTGTGGCCCAGTGTGGCATGTCTGAAAATATTTATATATAAAGGAAGCTGGAGAAACGCCTGCGTCGTCTGTATGTCTCGATAAAATTTCATGATTAATAAATGTTGTTCCGTTTTTACATGAAACAATATACCTACTACAAAAACTGACAATGCTATAACGTAACTTTACTAGAAAATAAAAACTTATTGCCCCCTTGATTTTTATATAGGATAGTAATAACGACTAATTAAGCATTATCAGTATCAAAGAAAGTTTTTACGAGGAAAATCTCTGCATGGATGCTTGCAATATTTAGCCTCGCCCGGCCTTTGCGACAGACGGCATCAACTGAATGACCTCTATTCATCCGAGGAAGCTCATTCTGTAATGGAGCCGCTTTCAAGGTGCAAATATTATAACGTCAACGCTACTAATTAATTAAAAAGAATAATGCTATGGTTTTTAATTCATAAGTAAGTAGGTATTTAAAGTAGAGGTATACTTAAATGCTTATTTGATAAGAAATGCTTTATGCTTTGCCGTCCCATCATTGCTCCAGTAACTTAAGTTCTATGATGACAGCCTTTCTCTTCAGTGGGATATTTAGAGGACTTTAATTTTTTTTTATGCTTTGCTGGACGGGATTGGTAGCCCGTTCAACAGAACCAAATCCAACGCTGACCACAAAATATTACTGTGGATTCTTGTTTTTTTAACTACTTGGTTTGGTTTTTGTTAATTCAAAATTTACACTTAATTCAGCAATATAGTAGATTTTATAATAGAAAAATAACTATCACAGCAGTCTATTGAAATCGATTTAACTATAAAACGTAGGCTTATCTTAGTATTACCACAGGTGTAAACTATTTTAAGTAAAATGGAACGGCGCTTTTCTGAACTGAAATGGAATTAGGTAATAACAATATATTTATTTGCTTATTTCACAATAAACCTAATCGCAGTCGCAAAATAAGCTTAGAATTTGTATAAACGGCTCGTATATCCAACCTAATCCTCCTCCCATCGTAATAAATGTCTGGAATCCAAGACCCTTGTAAATTAAATATTATTCGACACAAAATAGCGTAAATAAAAACATTCGGATCATTCGCTTTTCTGAATAATTTGAATTCGCATAAACGAAGGCAGAGATTCCGTTATGCCAAATGTCAATCTTGCTCGGAGCCGACATTCCTCTCGGATCAAGGATCCTAATAGGCGTTGGTATTGCATTTAAAAAGGATTGAATTACTTTTATTTAGTTGTATTTTTAAAAAAATATAAAGATCTTACTTTTTTTATTTCCCGTTGAGAAGAAAATTCTTATAATTCTAATACCTATGTGCTGCTCAAAAATCACAAAAAAAATGGTAAAAGTTATGTGTCAAAAAAAGATTCTTTTTTTTCTGAGTAGAATATTCTGTAACCACAAAAATATACTGCCATTGAAAAATATAACAAATATACATATAAATAAAATGCCATTAAAGTAACATCGATTGTTCTCACTAATAAAATCAGAAGGTACGTCATTGTTTCCATAATAATAATTTCAGTTATTTACGTAATTGCAGGGTGATATGACAATTAAGCCTTAAGTATTCAAAGACGCATTATCAAGGCGGAAGGTTCGAACAATAATAACACGTTTGATGAACGCTCACTCGCACCCACTAATACGTTCAATCGACTATTAGAAATGTAAAGCAGAGTTTATAGTGACCAATTAGGTCCAAAATATATCGGTGTCTTTAAAACTAAAGTCTTTGACCAGTTGTTTTGTTGAGTGAGGTTACTATGAACTTAAAAGCTTAATTCAGCAGGCAATGGAAAGATCGGTGCTTAGTATTTCGATACCTGATAGACTCAGAAATGGGAATACATGCTTAAGGAAACCGACATTGCAGCATTGAGAATTGATTGGCTGAAGTGACAATGACCGGAATGGTTCTGCAAAGACATTCATTATAACGAAAGAACTTCAGAGTCCAGTTCTACTGTGATCATGGCGCTTTTATTGATTTAAACTATAACGACATTGTTAACTATTTTAAAATTATCCAATCCCACCACAGGTAGTCGAAAAAATAATCTAGCGTCAAAGGCATAATACATCGATACTGACTTCCGTGTGTACTACTCGCTACAGAAAACCCTTTTATACGCCTTTTGCATGTTGCAAATAGTAATTACACGCTTCCGTGTGTGAATCAACTGAAAGTGTGCCTATCTAAGGAATGAAATGGTCGATTTCATAAATTCAGAACTAACATTGAAGTTGAAGTATGAATAGACTATGTTGTAAGTACTGCGCCACATACAGCGCGATCGCATTTTTTTTTAACTTTGAATACTTTTAGCATGTCAACTGAATTTCCCATTCTGTGTTAATTGTACTGATTTATTTAAATAGGTAAAATATACGTATAAGACGTGGCGTATCAGTGGCAACACTAAAGGTTAAAAGTAGTTATCATACCAATATTATAGTTATCTTTTGGAGAGGTCTACCTATGTCCATCTGTAAACTTACGTTTCAGATTTTTGACTAATTTCTCTATTAAAATTATTTTAAACACTAAGTAAATAAATTTGCTTAATTTTACTTTTACATTGATAAAATTAATAAAACATAGCACCTACATGTTTATTAAGTAAAATCTTCAAAAGTTTCATGGGTAATAATCGTATTTGAATGAATGAAGTTTGAAATTGTATCACAAAAAGTATTCCTTTCCAACCCATTCCAATACAGTTCCAATCTAAAATCCGGCTTTGATCGGCTGCTTGTGTTTCCTCCAGAGGTCAAACACTAAAAAAAGTACGAAATCAATTTCGTTTGAATTAAAAAATAAAAAAGTACGGTGTCCAAGGGGAAAGTTTCACGAGATTAATTCTCTTGATAAAATTTCACGGTTCGAGAAATCCAACTACCGGTTGCGTGGGGCGATGAGCGATACTGATTGCGTTCGTCTCAACAACTCTCGCTTGAAACGCTTAGAAAGGGCATGTAAATAAACGGTAGATCGTTGATTAGCCTAAATTAGGTAACGCCTTTTCAGAATTAAGTGAATGAGACGCAGCCGAGGAGGAAATATCTTCTGAAGATACCACCTGAAGTGGCCAAAAAATATTTTTTACCTTTATTGCTAGAATTTGTCTGCATATTAACATTTACCTCTAAGTATTTTTTTTACTTATAACTAAAGTTTATTGCGAATATTTCTACCAATCCCATCTACTTATAAAGCTTGTTGAGATTGTTTTATCCAAATTTATATGGACCTTACTCAAGACTTCAACGTTATTCAATTAAAATACAATTCAAACAGGGCAATAGTCAATATTAAGTATTATATAATTAAATTAGGTGTAAGTAAACATAATTGTAAATGTTATCAAACCAACGTTATGAAATGTAACAAAATGGTGAGTAAATAAATTGAATTGAATAGGTATTGTGGCCAGTTTACTTAGTCTGTATTGCCCGTGAATCATGACAATATTTGCTGAAATTCTCAATGGTATTGTAGGTATGACTAGTAGCTTATAAAGGAAATACGTAGCCGTTTTAGGATTAATTATAGCTTGAATTTAATATTCACTATGAAATAAGTATGTTTCACTACCAACATTTCATTTCTAAGCCTGCCTAGATCTCTAGATTCGTTACCGTATCGCTACGAGTTCTACGCCGTAGCTACGGTTCCCTTGAGACATGCTCGTAACGGTACAATGTCTGCTTCCGCTTAGAGCTAAGCTGCCGCCTTATTATTTTCTAGATCGCTTTCGAAGCCTGTTTATTAGAGTGGATAATTTTATGCGACTTTTACCGTGTGACCCGGATATAGTGTAACTTCAGACTTATCTGCATGGTTAATTTAGTTTTTATTATTTAAACACACTGCATTATATAATTCTCTGAGCTTCTAATTTTATTTATTTTGCGATCAAGGGGACTCTTATGTTAAAATATCATACATTCTAAAACAAATCAGAAATTGGAGGCCACTAGTTATTATAAAAAAGACAACTGCGAGTATGAATAAATATATTTAATTTAGTGATTTTCTTGATTCGGCATGGACTTAAGAATTGATACAACATGTGTATGGTAACAAATGAGTATGTTTAGGTTTAGTGGTATTGTTCATGCTAGTCTCTGATTTTTAATTTTTAAATTTATTGTTATATAATCGCAAAATAACTATTTACATACCTGCCAACATTTTCTAGAGTCGTCATAAAACACAAAATTCAAACACAAAATATAACCTTCATAACCGACTGGGTGGTAAAATTTGAGGGAAACTGTAACAAAATATACTTATTGCTCAGTATTAGAAGCTATTAAGGATTTTTTATCTATACTAATATTATAAAGCTCAAGAGTTTGTTTGTTTGTTTGTTTGAACGCGCTAAGCTCAGGAAGTGCTGGTTTGAATTGAAAAAATCTTTTTGTGTTATATAGTCCATTTTTCGAGGAAGGCTTTAGGCTATATAACATTACGCTGCGATCAATAGGAGCGAAGAATCAGTGAAAAATGTTGCATAATTATCGCGATCATGATAACAGAAATTGACGCGTACGAAGTCGTAGGCAACAGCTAGTTTATTATACAATATGAAGTATTGAATTGATGAAAAACCGTTTAAATACTTCATTACTAATACGAATAGAGTCACAAAAATGTCATATGGCAATAATATTCGCGAAAAGTAGAATGGAATAACATTATAATTCAACGAAATGGAAAAATAGTTCTGTCTTTTTATGAACATACAGCGCATTCAAAAGAAAATTCGGAGTACAAAAAGGTCTGAGTGTTACCACGGAGTTATTTATTTGACTTCTGCCCCATTAAGTGTGCAATTGTAGATAAACTATCAAATTAAGTACGGAATTGAGCCACAAACTGTAAGCAACAATTTCAAGATGTTATTATTCGTATTTCGAATTATAAGGTACTGGAAGTGACGGAACAACTACATGTAAGATTGTTGAACTGGATTGCACTAAAACATTTTAGTCATACCTATTGTTTGTGGCTGGCTGGTAAACATTAGTAAACATTTTGGATTAAGAAAAAACATTATTGAGAATATTATCACATGAATAAATATATTATTTCATCACAGTTCAATATTTTTTTTTGACTGCGAAAAAACGTCAATCCAAGATTGAAGAGTTAGGATACATTCCAAAGTTTTATTACAGAAAAAACTGAAAAAAATGATAAAAAACAAAAAACAAAATCACAATTTATTTATTGAACACAGTGAAACATTGGTAAGAGAAGCACTAAAGTATTAATAATTTCTTCATGTTCAATCGATAATAGTAGTAGAGACTATTATAAATAATAATATTAATCGAAAAATACCATTTCAAAAAACCATAATGTAGTATGCAAAGTGTTAACTGTTTTAGTAGCAGTTAATATTTGCTAGTTTGTAGGTATTGTTTGAAAAAGCTATCCTTGAAATTATATTTTAATAACCCCTGGTAATAGCACTTAGACAATAGTTCAGTTAAAAAAACTCTTTTAACTGAACAACACACCAGGTTAATCAAAAATCACGAGTTAAAATTATTTATATTGAATTCTAAAGTCGCTTCCAAATCTAGAATCTTCTAATCTAGCCACCTTGCATCAACGTCGTGTTTTTAATTATGTATTTACCTAATTGTTTTATCATTAAGGAAACCGCTTCCACAAGCTTACGCATCTATGTATTATCGTTGCAACTAACTTGTATGAAACTTCCCACTCGAAGTTCGCTCAGCTCAGACCTCGGGCCATGAGCCAGCCCAATCTTAGCTGTTATTCTACACAATTAGGGAACATTCCGCTTTGAGCAGTCTCAAGACCAACATTTTGCTAATGTTTGATAAGTTTTGTCATCAATTGTGACTCGCATCTTCCTTGTTAATTGACACTGCTCAGAAATGAATGTTGGTAGTTAAGGTAATTGATATTGGAAATAATTATTACAGTTTAATTTATCGTAATGAATACTACTAATCTTTGTAACTTATTTTGAAAATAAAATAATGTATGTAGCTATATATTTATTTCTCTCTATATCATATTATGAATGATGGGCTCGAATTGTGTTGACGATCATTAATAACATATTCTTTTTTGTTGCATACAGTAACAATCATTACTTATGTTTGTCATACAGTGCCGGCACAAAATAGAATAAGCACTACCCCTTCTCGTCCTAATCCTATGGGTGCGTAAGAGGCGACTAATGCATTCCCTACAGAAGAGGACATGACGTAGTAGTGTCTTCTTTGTGATAAAAGCGAAACAGCGATAACTAACCGCGGGATTGCGAGGAAATTATTAAAAAAGACCTTTTAGCTGTGTCCAGTGGTGGACTGTGGACTGATGATAGCATGTTCCAGCAGGTATGGATTTATATGTTAATACCAAAGACTATTAAACAATATTCTTTGGTTAATACTAATTATGATCATACCTATTGTCACAGCATTCCGACCTAAGGACTAAGGTTCAAGACTGTATATAAAAACAGAACATTTGCTGTCATATTTAAATACATACAAGTAATTTATCTTCTTACCTTTATCTCATCACGTTTCTTGTCTCAACAAGATGTTATTACACAGAATAATGTGCCTGAACATTCTCTTTGCCGTAACAAGGGCTCGACAGACCATAATTTATGTGGTAGGGAGTCGTCTGTGGAGGCAGCATCTGGCTTCTATCTTGCAAACACCTACTTCTATATACTGACTTAATTTTAAAGTGGAATCTGAATTAGGGATGTCTAAGAATAAGATTTATTCGCTGACAGGCCAGTAGTGTCGCAAATTCGACTGGTTACAACAACAGTTGAAATAAATGTACTGTTTCGTAGCGTTCGGCAGCTGAAACGAACAAGACTAAGATTATCTTTTGGTATACCTTTTATAATAAGAACAACTGAACTGATATCAGGAAAAAAAGGAAAGAATTTGAATACAGAAGCAGATTTATTGATTAGCATTGAATCTTGATTTATCTTGTTGATTTATTAAAAATCAACATTAAATATATTGTCTTATTTTTTTACTTATAAAAAAATTTACTCACTGGAAAATATTAATAAATTCAAAGGATATATAGGTGGTCTTTCTTTTTCAAATGTGTATAACCAAAATGAGTTAAATTCTGCCTTTGATGAATTTTATGACATCCTGCTTCTTATATATAATCTTTGTTTTCCAAAAATAAGAACAAAAAGTAGTACATTAAATAAGCCTAAATGGATGTCAAAGGGTCTCAAAAAGAGCACTCTCACGAAGAAATCACTTCGCTTTAAATATTACACAAATAAAAATAATATAAATCGCTTAAAGTATATTAACTATACTAAAATGTTTAGGAAATGTATTAACTTTTCAAAAAGACTTACTAATCAAAAATATGTATCCTTTAGTAAAAATATATGTAAAGCAACATGGACGATTATAAAAAATGAAACAAGCAGTGCATATGACAAAAATTACATCAATAATATTAAATTAAATAATGGCAAGGAAATCATTGACCCAGAAAGTATTGCATCGACATTTAACAATTATTTTATAAATGAAACAAAAAATTTTAACAAAAGCACAGAAAACACATTAAAGACTAACCTACAAAACAGTATTTTTTTGACACCAGTAAATGGAGACTACATTAATAAAGTTATAATGTCACTAAAAAATACCAATTCTGAAGGGTATGATGGTATTTGCACCAAAGTTATAAAAATGTGTGCCCTCGAACTTAGTCCGGTTCTAGCTTTTTCAGTAAATCTGTCACTACAGACAGGGTGTTTTCCCAAAAAATTGAAAGTTTCAATAGTAAAACCATTGTTTAAAAAGGGCGATAAAAAAGATATGTCTAACTATAGACCAATAGTGCTCCTTCCTATAATATCAAAAGTTTTTGAAAAAGTCATGCATGCTCAACTTACGACATTCTTTGGTAAATATGATATCATAAAAAAGTACCAACATGGCTTTCAAAAACATAAATCGACAATGCATGCGGCTTTTGATCTGGTAAATGAAGTTTTGCAAAGCGCTAATAAAAAAGACTACACAACTGTTGTATTTCTTGATACGTCGAAAGCTTTCGACTGCGTTTCTCACGATCTATTGATAACTAAACTCGAACGTAGTGGAATTAGGGGACCTGCTCTAGATTGGTTAAAATCCTACCTTACAAATAGATCCCAATACGTAGAGATAACGCATATAAATACAGATTCTGCAGCTATAGCATATAAATCTGAACGAAAAGAAAATCAAATAGGTGTCCCACAAGGAAGTGTGCTTGGCCCATTATTATTTATATTGTATATAAATGACCTGCCGAATGTAACAGAACAAAAAACTATATTATTTGCCGATGATGTATCGGTTTTAGTTACTACTGACAAGAACTCGACGCTAAATCAACATAAAAATGATATCATAAGTACATTGACATTGATGATAAATTGGCTTCAAAAAAATAATCTTTCAATAAATTTAACAAAAACGCATTTGATTAATTTTAATAATTTCAAAAATATTCTAGTTGACATAAATTTTAATGGACAAATTCTAAGGAACGCTGACAATGTGACATTTTTAGGTTTAATTTTGGATCCACAATTAAGTTGGAAAGATCAAATAGAAAAAGTTTGCAACAAAATAAATGGATTTGCCTTTGCTCTTTATAAACTGACTAAAGTCGCAAATGTCAGTACGGCTATTACTGCTTATTATGCCTATGTGGAATCAGTTTTAAGATATGGTTTATTAATGTGGGGAAACGGGACTGATGTTAAAAACATATTTATTGCCCAGAAGCGGTGTATTAGAGCCATATGCAATATAGCACCTGATATATCGTGTTTAACATATTTCAGATCGCTTCAAATACTGCCCCTGCCTTGCCTATATATATTAGAAGTCGGTGTGTTTGTCAAGCTAAATACTGAAAAGTTCGTACAAGCAAAGGACGTATACCAAAGGTCAACGCGAAATCGTCATAGACTGGTGTTAGAGATAGTCCCAAAAACCCGACGATTCCAAAAAAATTGTTATGCGATGTGTAAAACCATATATAATAAAATACCAAGTTATATTAAAGAACTCCCATTTAATAGCTTTAGAAAATCGCTGCGTAGGTGGCTGTTGGACAAGACATTCTATTCAATTGATGAATTCTTAAAACATAAAGAACCCAATGTTTAAGGTCGATGCATTGTTCTTGAATTCTGTATCTTGTATAAAATCATTAATTAATTAATTCAATTCAATTTAATCTAATTTATTATTTGCATGCTACAACATTTGGCTAAGTAGGTTAAAGAACCTTTATATCAAATCTATATCACATTCTATGTACCTGTACCCTACTTAATGGCAAATAAAATATTTGTATTTGTATTTGTATTTGTATTCTATTTCGTAATAAAACTTTTTGAACGATGCTCTATTAAAATATAAAATTTTTCAAGTTTATATACTGATGCTCTATTGTTTATGAAAAAATATTGACTAGGATCAATTGTAAATTATCGTCTTTAATAAATAACAAAACAAATGCATTAAACTTAGAAACTCCTTTTTATGGTTTAATAATAGAGTCACAGTTTTATGCTCTCCTAAAGTGCTTAAAGTGACAGCCTGCGAGTATAATCATCCCACTACAGGGAAAAGGCCTCCATCAGTCAAGTTACCATAGCAATGATGGGTAGGTACAGGCATAATCACCACGCTTGCCAAATGCGGGTTGGTGATCACAAACCCGAGCAATGTTCGAAAATTGGAAACTTTTGGTTCCTTTAGTTGGACCCGGGGTTCGAACCCGGGACCCCGAGATCTTGGTCCGGTATTTAAACCACTAGACCAAACGTGGCGTTAAGTGCTTATTATTATTTTTTAATTTGGACATCATATAATCTAAATTTTTCTGTTCCTGCCACTTGTTTTCAAGAAAAAAGAAAAAACAAAGGTACCACAAACACCTAAACCCGTGAAAATATAAAAACTTACTGCTACATACGATACGACCCTTCCGGAAATCGAACCCAGGACCACGCAGTTGGCGACACCCTGAAAGTCAGTATGTGTACCACCCTATTAAGGAGTTCGTAATTCTAGGTAACTACATTTTACCTTGTTTTCTATGTGTTTTCAGTATTTTGACACTGTTTCAAGCGCCATGATCAATGAATTAGAATAGGTACCTATGAGTTTTTTTTAATGGAAAAAAAGAAATTCAAATAAAGTACTCGACGAATTTCCAATCCATATTTATTGTTAGAACGCCTACACAAATATCCATAGCAATAAAATTGTATAGAGTCACCCAGGTGGTATTGCTGCTATTTTGTGTTGTGTATCGGAGTAAAAATAAAAATCTTAATTTAAAAATAACTTTTTGTGATGTCAGCATTATTGTAAAACTGTTAAATAATTTTATTTTGTAGGTATAATCTTAGATAGGTATCGATTAAACACTTATTCATAGTAACTAATTAAATGGTAAAGAAATTATAATGTTTCCTTCTAAAATCACTTTTTAATCATAACGCTATTAACACTACCTACTATCTGATACCTACTAAATAAAACAATAATTATGACAAATAATATTCTAAAAAGAAAATCGAAAGTGTCTGCCTAATTAATTACTTTTATTACTACCAAGGTTTACTCCAGCCTTCTAATGAATTATTTAATCCCAACCTAAACTGACCTATAAAAGGGGATCAAAATTATCTTTTTACGTAATAACAGTTACAATTTGTGCCGAAAATGAGATCGCAACTTGTTAATTATTATTCATGTTCCGGCACCTCCTGTGCGTATTCGGTTAAGTTACGTAATGGAAAAACTTTTTTTAACTACCCAAATCTCCGCTGAGCCATAAATATCTGTTGCTGCAAGCTGCTTCGCACGGATGGAGACTCCCTGAATTCGTAGAGGGTCAACTTGCACGTAGGTAATTATTTTAAACAATGACCCCCGTAAAACATTTTGTAAGGGACGAATTTTTTTGCTATAAAACGTGGGTCGAATTAGCCTTTTGTATTTTTCACAGAATGTTTTGTTATCCTTAAAGGTATGAGGAACGTGAAAATTTAGGAAAAATAAAATTTAATTTTGCTACATCGTCACTGCCACAATAATCTTGCAATTTAAACATAAATTAGTACCTACTTCCAATTTCAGGCTGTCTCGAATACTAAGGAAATTAATAACTGAGGAAAGCTCACGCTGAAGTTCGCTTCTCGTTCAAGCTTATAACTTCCACAGTCTTAAGTTATTTGAGTTAATTGAGGTTATTAGAAAGGCATACAACTAACAACATTTTTTATATGATATTTAAGCAAAAAATAATTAAATAAATAAATAAATAAATATTTAAGACATGCCTCACCGGGCCACACTGAGCCATCTAGTCCCAAATTAAGGTACTATTAAGTACCCTGTCGTATGGGGTACTAGACAACCGATAAACTTACTTATATACTTTTTTTTTTTTTTGTAAATACATACTTATAATACATAGACTACATACATACTTATAATAATGTCAGTATCTAACTTGAAAAATTATGTCTCAGGTGGGACTCGAACCATCAACCACCAAGCATCTCCTCGCATGCCGGGTGCAGCGCATTAACCATTCAGCCACCAAGACACTACTTCATAGGCGTCAATTTTTCAAGCATATTCTTATCGCTGTAAGCCAGCGTTGTTTCAGCAAATGTTAGGAGTTGGCACCCTTAACACCCGAAAGAAACATCTTTGCAGATATTAGACAGTCAGTTAAGATGAAACAGATATTTAAATACTTTATATGATATTTAAGCAATTTAATTGCAATTATAATATCAGTATTTAAACTTCAAAAATTATGTCTCAAGCGGGACTCGAATCCGCATCTCCTCGCATGCCGGGCGCGGCGCGGCGGCGCTTTAACCATTCAGCCATTCAACCAATTTTTCAAGTATAAAATACTGATAACATTTTGATTGGATTTAATTAAGCAGTTTTTTGATAGTATGTTTTGACTTGTGTAGCTCTCAAGCGCAGAGCTCGCCGACCAGGGTCCATAATAATATAACAATAGTTTTATCTCTAATGTCTTTTCATTAATATTCTTATAATATTCTTTTTCTTTTTTTTATCTTTTGACGACCATTTGGATCAGCGTTAGTAAACGCTGCTTCTGAGCCATGGGTCGCGGGGTCGATCCCCACACAATACAAATATTTGTGTGCATGAACATGTCTGTTTGTACTGGTCTGGGTGTTTTCTATGTATTATTAGTATGTATTTACAAAAAAAAGTATATAAGTAAGTTTATCGGTTGTCTAGTACCCCATACGACAGAGTACTTAATAGTAGGTTAATTTGGGACTAGATGGCTCTGTGTGGCCCAGTGAGGCATGTCTTAAATATTTATTTATTTATTTATTTATTATAAACGCTTCAACGGGTAATAATTATATAATATTTTTTATTAAGTTAGGTATTACTCAAATTAATAAGGTAAGCAATATATAAGTTCTTCTCTTTAGTAGGTAGCTATTTATTTTTAGATGGTAAGTATAATACAGACACTTGTAAAACACTTGTTTAAAATTATATATTTTGTGATATATTAATGACATAAGTTTTGAATTTGGCTGTCTGTAGGAAAACCACGTTGCATGTTCTCGTAACATACCTGAACTGCCACCTCGCTCGTCGAGGTACTAACGAAAAAGTATTATGCGTGTAGGCACCATTTAGAATGAAATGTAAATCGAGTCAGGATAAGCGGGTTTTATGTGCTCCGTCTGCCGTAAACACGAGTCCAACGATCGTAAAGCAAGAAAAATACGCTATACACGAAAGCAAGGTGCTTATGTCTTTATTAAGAGCTCCTTAAAACTGTAATGAATCAGCTGATTGTTGGATAGTAATAGTGATAAAGTTTATTTCTTTTGTATAGTGAAATTTGCTTTAAAAGTTCTACGAAGAAATGAACGGTGTTTATTATCCAGGATAAGCATCGAAGTCCGAATATTAACGACAATTTATTCAACGGGATTATGTAGGGATATCTTCTTAGTTAGCCTTTTTCCTAGAATTATAATGGAATTAACGGAACATGATGTAAAAACCTGGAGCGAAATTGAAATTTGCAAAAGGGCAAGATCATCTTGACCGGGATTTAAAACGATGGCTTGCATGTCGTACACTCGTAGCTTAGCCGTGTCTGATAATAAAAATGTCCTAGTTGAAAGATTAGTTGGTTCATAAATTTTCTCGTAGGTATACCTATGTCATTGTGTTGTTAAAAATTTTATTATTTCAAAGAAACTAAATTGTTTTTTTTGTACATTTGAGAATTGAAGAATACATCGCAAACTGTATTGAAAAAAAAAATGCTCAGTGTCAGTGTCCAACTTCTTCTTAAGAACTGCTCTCTTATTGTTGCTTTACTTCATAAACTTGAGGATTACACTGTACGTTACGGTTAAGATGCACTTACGTGCACATCAAAATTAAAAGAATGGAATAAAGGCAAAAAATTAGGCAATAATCCAGACAATATTTTAAGTGTTAGCTATCCTACCAAACGCAAACACGTAAAGAAAACAATCATAAGATTTGTTCCGAAAAAAAAACAAGTATTAAATGATAACCATGAAAACAATGTACCCCCCACCGGTGCTGCCCCTAGAGGATCTTTTCTAAATCTTCCCAGGAAAAAGGCTAATTAGAGATTAATAGATTTTATCTTTTTAAGATAGTCCGTCAGCTAATGTTCCAACATTTACTTCTAATGCTTTAATATTTTTTTCAGCCTGTACTGTAGAATATGCCTGGAATAGTATCTGGGAAATTATTTGGCCTATTTAAAAAGCCAACAGAAGAGAACCTTTTTATAAGCGTTTAATGCTGACAGATAAATTAACCCTTAATTGGGCGCGCCTAAAACTTAGTTAATAAATATATCATATGAAATATTTTAAAGAATACATATACGACTACATAAAATATCATCTAGTGAAATACAAAATTTTACGTTACTTTTATTGCATCAAACCCATTGCTTCTTAGTTAAGGAAAACATTGTCCAGCAGTAGGGTAATGTTGAATAAAAAATTATATAGTAATTGGACACCATATTTTCATAGCACTTAAAGCATTTTTGATGCATTATATCTTTATGAAAAATAATAACAGAGTTATCAATTTTTTACTTACACACGACAAACAATCAATTACGATCTCCAAATCTAACTGTACTAGACCGTATGTAATATAATTATAAACAATACAGACGTTACTTAGAAGATAAGCGCGATATCTGAAGAGTTATGAGCCAGACCGCCTGCCATGCAATCAAGGGTTAAAGATGTATAAAGTCTGTTATACACAAGCAATCGTCCATAAAAGCGTACACTGATTACAATGATGTAGTACTTGACTGGCGTAGGTATCGATGCCGGAACACTACGCGGTCAACGGATGCGGTCGGTCGTAACTCAGAGACCGCTTCCGCGACCGATACTGGCTCACCTAAGCCTCTGGATGCAACGATTGTTTCACTAAAACATTATATGAAACCAAATCAATTGGAAAACAGTCCTCCGGTTAGCAAAAAGTTAGCCTAGGTAATCAAAGGCAGGCGAAGTTTTTATTGAATGATTCCCATTTTAAACTAGCTGTCCGTGCCGGCTTTACGCGGGTTTATCAATGAAGATAATGTAAGTAAATGTCATTTAACCCTTTATACACTTTCCATGTTCATAAGTACATATTTCTCAAAAAAAAATTTCATACAATTTCTATGCAATTATCAAACATTATCTTTTAGGCAAACCTTCTCCTGACCGTTACGTAACACAAAATTACAAAAAAAAGATTATCCAATTTAGTGAAATCGATCAGAAGTAATGCGCTTACATACATTTTGTTTATTCATTTGTATTTATATAGATTTGGACAATGGAATTTTCCTCATGATAAAACAGTTTTAAATATAATTCCAAGAAGTCGTTTAAATTAGATGAATTAGGCAGTCTAGATTTTATTTTACATCAATCATGCACCCTTAGTTAAATACATTTTTACACCCTTAAACACTTAACCCAATAAGACCATATTACGAGGTCGAATTATGTAATTCATTTCTCTGTTAACGTACAGAATATTTAGGCATTCATTAATGTTTGACTTTCTTTGCGCGATCGTTCTCTCTCCGAACAAACCTCATAAATATGTAACGCAGAAACGCGGGGTATGCAAAATTCCTCGTACCCTTAAACAGGTCAACTTCAATTTAACATTTCATAGATTTAAATCTGAAACAAGGGATGATATGAAAAAATATTAAGCGGTGTTTGTGTTTAACGAAGTAAAAACTTAGTGGTCGGTATCTTGTTCTCTCACCCGGAGATATTTATGTGAGTTACAGCATGTAGGTATAAATGGCCTGCGCATTAGACTATACATCTTATTGCAACAACATACCTCATAATCATAATAACAGCCTCTCAGCCAAAGGATGTCCAATACTGGAGCCAAGCCTACCTTCTATTTTCGTCTTCTAGTAAATATAAAAAAACTCTACATTTCGTTGCTACAGCGCGTTATTAACTTACACACATTTTTTTATTACACACAATTATACAAATTTCAGAAGTGAAGTCTAGGCGATTCTAAAATACCGAAGTATAACATAAACATACCGACGTAAAAATATGCAAACAAAGACTTCATGGAATTTCATTTCAGTGCACTCGCCCTAGGGAGAAATTTTTGGGATTTCAATAATCTAAAATATTTTGGTATTTTTACCATCTTATTTTAGATAGGTTTAGGTATTTGTATTTCAGGAACAGACAAGCTGGAGCAAGCATATTATTTCTGGTCGGGCTATGTCAAGTATTCACCAAAAATGTTTATTTATAGGATCTTCTATAACACTTTTTTTTAACTTTGTTACTATCGCTAGCCAGTATTATTTTCTACTAAGTATTTTTTTTTAACTGCGCTTTACAGTTTATGTCAAGAATAACATCTTTACGTTGAGCCAGAAGCATCTTTATATCCAGATGCTGCAATCGTACATGCTTTGAAAAAATAGTTTTCTGAATTGATCCTACCTTAAATCGGCCACAAAACCTTAGGTCTTACGATATATATATATATATATTTTTAAAACAAAGACGTGTACAAGTTTCGTCGTATAACAGGTCTTGCTTGCGCCAAAAGATTATCAAAGTGCTTTTAGGGCTGTACAAGGCGTAGCCAAGCTTAATACTCGGACATAACGTTGCTCCATTCCGCCGTATGCAAAGGTAACTTACCCGCTACCACAGAGCCTTTCAAAATCCAATTGTAGGCCTTTAGCCGGGACCATTCAGGACGTATCCCACATCCGCAAATTTGAGGCATGCATGCATCCTATTCATTTAAGCAACAATTTCTATCGAAGTGCTTTTATCTGGAATATGAAATTGATTTTTATCATGAAGTGGTATACAATACTGATTATGATTTGAAAGTAACTTGTTTAGTTTTATTTTTAAAAGTCAGCCTTTTGTAGCTTTAGAATTATTGTAATTCGCAGGAAGTTACGTCAAAACTGTTTAGAGAATATTTTGGAATCATCATACATTTTTGTCAGTATCAATTTGATTTTATCGCGATAAGGCTACGCATATTTTGTAATAGTTTATCTAACCAGTTCCACAGACGGTCCTGCAACACAGAAGTAACAGATTCGAAACTCACCCTCGGCCGTACTGGGATACAGCTAGCGCGGCGGACCTTGGCTGAGCGCCTTTAGCACTCGCCGATATCTACCCGGTTAAACTGAATAAAGCCTCCTTACAAGGTTTCAGTGATAAGTCCGTCTAAAAAAAAAAAACGACAACATTTCGAAAATGTTTTGCTACAATCAAATATTACTAATTCAACCGCGCCGTTTCGCATACGAGTAAAACTTCTTCCATAAAAAGTCACCCCTTCCACTTGACCGCTCGGGTCCTCATAACTCGACTCGTCCAATAATATCGTCATATTTTTTCCAGCATTGCGAAATTGGAATAAAAGGGGAGGAAGCGAAAGTTCCGCATCGAAATTGCGGGGGCCTTGTACTTGCAATAAATAATAGACACAATCTGTTGGCCTGTAGCGCCTGACCGCACGTGCGTAGCGTGACGTCAAATGAAACCGTACCGTTACGTGACTGCTAAGATTTTTGTAGCTAGGACTATATAATAATAATGTAACGCCCCGTTGGTCTAGTAGATGAATGCCGGGCCAAGATCTCTGGGTCCTGAGTTCGATTCCTGGGTCGGCCAACAAGAATTTCGAATTTTTGAACATGACTTGGGTTTGTGAACACCAACTTACATTTTGGGAAGCGTAGTGATTATGAATGTACCCATTATTGATATGGTGACTTGAATTTAATGATGGAGGCTTTTGCCCTGCGGTGGGTTGATTATATTAAAGGTCGTTACTGTAGGAGTACATAGCAACCCATTCATGAATGCTGAATAGAAAATGGACAATGAAGGACTTTCATTACTAAAACTACACAGGTAAAAAATCATCAATTTTTTTAAAGATATGGACAAATTGTTATTTTGATATGTTTATTGGAAATTCGACGACTTTCATTACTAAATCTTAAAATAATAAACTAAATAAATGAGGATGTTATCACATATTATTATGGGAGGCTCTATTCCTAAAGAAAGTCACTTTTTAGATCGTACTCATAGGAATACGAAATAATGATGATAAAATAAAAATAAATATTACACCTAGACTTTATTGTATCGACTGCTTTCTGCAGTTCAAAAAACGCCCTATCGTCAATTATCGTTTATAAATGAAATGTAGAACGTCACTCGGTAAGACAGCTGAGCACCGCCTCTTCCCTGTCTATTACAAATGAGACGGGGTTCCGTGTGCCCCTATCATCTTCTGGTGCTTTAAAATAGGCCTAAAGTAGAAGAATCGAGCGGATAAATATTTTTTTGTAATTGTGAGCTTCTGTTAATTAAAACCATTGCTAAAATTTGGCTTCTGCTTACAAGATCGGGTTTATAAAACTTTGAACTATATTATTTTCTTTCTGATTAAGTAGTAGTAAATTTTGCTAGCTCACTGTTTCAAAAATACTTTTGGCCATGTTATTGTATTATTTTCACGACTGAATTATTTCCCTTTACTTTATAGTATAACCTATAACATTATTGGGTGGTTGTTGTCTGTCATTTAGGGTTAAGTCGTTTAGTAAGTTATCAGTAAGTTAGGTTATGACAACTTGAAATGTGAGCTGATATGAGTAGAGAAGCACTACTTTAACTAAATGAAACTAATTTAAAATTACCTAATTTGTGAAACGTGCAAATCTGTTTTAACAGAGGGTTTCCAAATATTAGTAACGAAACGCTAACGCTTGTCAATTAAGATGTTTCCCTGATCCATAGCATCCTCCATTCGACCTATTCAAATAATCATCGAATGGTATTAGAACCAAATCCGAATCCACTAAGGATTTGAATCGTTTAAAGCACCATCTAAGGTACTATAAAATGTAATGGCATATTGATTGAAATTACTAAGATGTTAGGATTATTATAAAAAATGTTTGCTAACTTGTAAATTATTTGACATACTTATAATTATACAGTCAATTTAATACATTAAAGAAATAAATAAATGCAAGTTTTAATGAGGCAAAACAAAATAGGTAAATATAATACACAAATACTAAGTTTACAAAGAAATAATCAAATATTTTTAAGTAATCATGTAACTTTAACTATTGCTAAGACTTATTCAGATATTTCTGCGAATAATATTTTTATATAATAAATAAAATATGCGTACAACGCACATGCGTACAGAGGTCCGGAAACGATATCCTTAAGCAGCCATTGCTAAACTTTTGTGGCATTTCTCGTGAATAGGAAACAGAGAGACACAAAATGTTACAGAAATTGACAAGTTTATGTCGAAATTAGCCTTACCTTAATCACGAGTATAGACACGACAAACAAATAACTTGAAAACTAGCAATATGAAATTTATAAAAATAGATATACTATTAAAATCTTATGCAGCTCCAACAAAGAAAAAATGATGTTATAGAAAACACTGTTCCATTACTGTGTTGTGTTCTATGTTATTAAAATTCTCGTATAGATAATTATTTCATATTTTATAAACCTCGTTTGTGTTAATAAGTCTACGAGTGAAGGCAGGTGATAATGTTTACGGTATGTCAATTATAAACACGCACGTATCCTTTTAGACACCTACTCAGTTTTGGTAACAAAATTGAAAGGCAACAATAAAAATCTGTGACAGTATTTTTCATGGAAAATCGAGTCTCTTTTTCTCTACACCTAAGGTATAAAATATGATTCTACAATACCCAGTCACGAAAGAAAAACGAACATAATAATCGATTTTTCTTGTAGATTATTAGCGAAACTATTCTTGTTTTGAGTTTTCACAAACTATAGGTATGACATCAGTATATAAACTTGAAAAATTTTGTCTCAGGCGGGAAGTTTTTCAAGTTTATATACTGATATTATAAGTGCAATTAAGTTGCTAAAATATCAGAAAATGTATATAGGTATGACAATTTGAAATCATGTAGGACGGCCTTCAGATAGGTAAAGTGAATATTTGCGCAAGGTTGCAGGCTGATACTACAAGTTGAAGACAGGCCGGTAAACAGGCGCTTATTTAAGAAGTTTAATGTCCAGCTATGGACTGCTAATAGGCCGTTGATGATGAAAATATTGAAATAAATAGCGCAGTCCGTGTTTTCAGGTCTGAACATAATTGTAGCGACATAAGTCGTTTGGCGCACAATTTACATAATACCGAACAACATCCAATGGGAACTCACACGTGGGAAAACATTGTGACAAACGAGCTGATTGTACGTACAAGCGAAAATATTCGTTTTAAAAAAATAATGTATAAAAGCATTATTGTTTCTGTTACATGATTGAATGTTCAATTCAATCATCAAGTAAACTATGATGATTTCAATCATATAACTGTCGGAACAAAATTGTATTATTTCATTTTATGGTATAGTGTATTATATTTATTTATCTTTAATAGTCTAAGGTTAGGTTAGGTCCATACCATATTAGGTTCGTATTATAACATCAACAAATATAATATAATAGATCAATGTAATACTTTATGATTTAAGATCTGCATTTTTATCGTTTTATTTATTTCCTCGAATGTGATAGGTACTACCAGAAAAATTGGAAGGTCTACAGATAGGACACAGTATTATACGAGGGCGGGTCAATAAGTCCGTGACTTTTTGAATTTCTGACCTCTTTACTGAAAAAGCAACACTACTCCTGTCAACAGGTATCTGTCAGTTGATTCCTATCAAAATTTGAAGTTGCTGCGTCAGTTAGTTTGTGTTTGACAGCTATTTTTATCAGACTACCCAGTCATTTGAGGAAAAAATGGAAAAAGGTGAATTTCGTGTGCTTATTAAGCATTATTTTTTGCGAAAAAACACCATTACCGAGACCAAGGCTAAGCTTGATAAATACTATGGGGACTCTGCACCATCGATTTCAATGGTAATAAAGTGGTTTACTGAATTTCGTTGTGGCCGTAAAAGCACTGAAGATGCCGAACGTCCTGGACGCCCAGTTGAGGTCTCTACACCCGAAACAATCGAGAAAATTCACGATATGGTGTTGGCCGACCGAAGATTGAAAGTGCAAGAGATTGTGGAAGCCGTAGGGATCTCGCATGGCTCAGTGGTTTCAATTTTAAAAGATCAATTGGGCATGAGAAAGCTTTCCGCAAGATGGGTGCCGCGTTTGCTCACAGTCGACCACAAACGCAATCGTGTAACAACTTCACAGGAAGGTTTGGCGTTGTTTAATTGCAATATGAATGAGTTTTTGCGCCGTTTTGTAACCGTGGACGAAACATGGATCCATCACAACACACCAGAGACCAAACAACAGTCAAAACAGTGGGTTTCTAAGGGTGAATCGGCGCCAAAGAAGGCCAAGGTGGGTTTGTCAGCCAATAAAGTTATGGCGACTGTTTTTTGGGATGCACGTGGGATAATCCACATTGACTACCTTCAAAAGGGAAGAACAATCAATGGGGAATATTATGCCAACTTATTAAACCGCTTCAATGACGATTTGAATAAAAACCGACCTCATTTGGCCAAGAAAAAAGTTCTTTTCCACCAAGACAATGCAAGGGTGCACACATGTGCAGTTGCCATGGCAAAAATCCATGAATTGGGCTATGAATTGCTCCCTCATCCACCCTATTCTCCAGATTTGGCTCCGAGTGATTACTTTTTGTTCCCAAACCTGAAGAAATGGCTTGGTGGAAAAAGATTTGACTCCAATGATAAAGTCATCTCGCAAACAAAGGCCTATTTTGAGGACCTCGACAAATCATATTTTTTGGAAGGGATAAAAAAATTAGAGAAGCGTTGGACAAAGTGTATAGAGCTCAAGGGAGACTACGTTGAAAAATAAAATGATTTGTTTATCAAAAAATCTGTGTTTTATTCCAAAAGTCACGGACTTATTGACCCGCCCTCGTATCTAAGGCTGGCGAAAGCATACTATGTTCCTTTCTTTTTTATTGATTACGTTTGAATAAATTATAAAATAACAATGAAACTTACTTAATTTAGCTTAGAGCCCGGAAACCAATGTGGTAATATTTCCCGTACCAAAATGAAGACAAACTTGTTGAGCCTTCAATGGATGAAAACCATCTGACTTCGTACGGTAATATTTTAATTACTTCGCTCTTATTGTCTTGTAAACTTTGAGCGCATTGTGCCGCCCCTAGCCTAATTAAGAAGGCTTTTAATTAAGCTCTTTCGTACATACCATCCGGAAGATTTCACGCGCGTGTTTTCTGTGTAAACCCATGTTAGAAGTTAAGGCGAAGTCTTACAAATAGCTGATACGAACCGAATTAGTATCGTCACATAGTATAAAAAAAATTCATTATTTGTTTGTTTCTTTTATCTATTAAGAGGTTGAAAAATTTCTTATATATTAAAAGGTTAAAAATCCTGATAGAAATAGAGCAGTGATACCATAAGTGTCACATGAAAGCATTCGGGGAGAAATCAGTGCACTTTTACTCTCAAAAGAGACAAGTGTCTTCCAGTGATACTAAATGACTCCCAAATACCATAAGCTGAAGATGTGCAATGCCTAGGTACATACCTAGGTCTTATTAATCGTACAAAGTTGAGTGCAAAAAGCTAGTAAGAAGGTAAAAAAAAGTTTTACCCTGGATAGTATAACTTGTACTTAAAAAGATATGTAAAAGTAATGTGTGTAAAGGACAGTTGCTTAAATCTAATAGTATGATTTTACTTATTGATATTTGATATGACATCATCATCATGTCGTATGGCTCGTATACATTAAAAACTCTCTTACATCGCCTTGGTATTAGGGGTTGAACTTGCTAATTTTTTGGCCGTATATCATGAAATTGTTAAATTTCTCATTCATTCTAAGAAACAAAATCTACTATTAAATTAAAATACATTAATTTGTTGACAGTTCGACAATGACACAACATGCATGTGAGCTACCCAAAACCTAACGAGGGTCAAACAGAATTGTAAATTGTCCACATGGAGTTGAGTCTAACTGAGATAATGTATGAGCTCATACCACTGAAGATGAAAGTAGGCCTTATTTACATACATTCAATGGAAAATTTCGTATGCGTTACACAGAGTTGAGTGGAAAATAATTTAAAAGAAGCCCTCCTAATGGTTTAGAGATACATTACAACTCAGATATACATTATTTAATAGTCTTATTTTACAACTAGTTGATAAAATTATGCTTCCTCTCTATAATTAGCGTAGGCTTTCATGTATACACTAAAGGACGTATTTTATTAATATTAAAGTTTGGAAAAATTCTCGGTTTGAAAAATCTGGAATGTTAATTTCTTATACAGACGACAGTACATCAGGCCAAATATTGACCTTAAGTTTTCTTTATTATTTACTTTATTTGATTTATATAGGATAACCACAAGAAATAAATATACATTTAATTTAAAAAAAACACATTTTGAAGTGACGCCCTAATTAATGATTGCCTCAACTTGGACGAAACGGATTGTGAACTTACAAAGGTATTTCAGTATTTAGACTTCAAAAATTAGCGCCACGCCCGATATGCATGGAGATGCGGGTTCGAGTCCCGCCTGAGACATATTTTTTCAAGTTTAATTATTGATATTATAATTTCAATTAAATTGCTAAAATATCATACAAAGTATTACATAGATCTCTTAAAAAAATCGAATTTACTAACTTACAGTAGTAGCGAGTAAGCATAGCTTAGTAAAAATAACTCATGGTTTTTGCACAGCCGCGGCGTAAAATATTACTCTAAAGGTCGAGGTAAACTCAATGAATATTCAAATTTATTATTAACAGCTTTTTCCTGCGATCTTGCTCGCATAAACTGCGCGCTACATCGTGCGAGAAAAAACCTGTAGTGCGATACAAAAGAGTTTTTCTGAAGGTCTAATCTATCTTTTGTACTAAATTCCGTGAAAAAAGGTTTTGAAGTTTAGTCGTGCAATTGTAACAGACAGACTGACAATCAGATATCTGCCTGTCTTATCGTTGCTACTGCATTTAAAATATTACTAAGGACATTATTTTATACTTTAACTTATTAAAGAATCTTAAACGGGGTTTAAACGCGCACATACCTTCCTTTTTTCCCTAAAGTTCGATTGGGTTACACCGTCCGTAGTCACAGGCCGACTGGAACAGGGATGCTCCACTCTGTATGGAAGAAATCCTTTACAATTAATTTATATTAAATTAAACGACATTGGAGTTGAATAAAAAATATTACAATACAATATTTTTTGGTCTAGTGGTTTAAGTGACGCCCCGTTGGTCAATACAGTGGTTTAAATACCGGGCCACGATCTAGGGGTCCCAGGCTCGATCCCCGGGTCGGGCAACAAAAAGTTTCGAATTTTCGAACGTTGCTCGGGTTTGTGATCACCAACCCGCATTTAGCAAGCGTGGTGATTATGCCAGTTCCCATCATTGCTGTGGTAACCTGAATTCAATGATGGAGGCCTGTTACCTGCAGTGGGATGATAGGCTGTTACTTCTATAATATTTCCATTTTTTTTTTCAGTCATACCACACTGGTGAACCACACAGAGCCATGTAGTCCCAAATAAAGCTAATACTTAGAAGCTCGAGCTTTGAATACTAGACAACCGGTAAACTTACATAACAATATACTTTTTTACTTTCTACTTTTTTTTTCGTGGATAGGCTAAGTCTATGAAATAATATAATACGAGTATAATGCGCCTGGTGAGTAGGCCACAGGAATAATAATAATGAAGAATTGTAACAAAGAAAAATGCATTGCACAATCCAATTATCTACAGTAGTAACTGCAATTTCAGTTCAGAAGTATTGACCTGCAGTAATTTCTAGAGTACTTTCCATTTGAAACAGTTATTACTTTTCAAAGCAATTCCTGATTTGAATGCAAAGACAACTTAGATAGATAAAAACCAGCGTAATGCAATAGAGAAATTTATTTTACACATTTTCTAAAAGAAGAGAGCATCAAGATTAGAATGAATAGTCTTAATAATAATAAAAAGGAATAGTAAATTGTGGTACCTCTAATTGATTTAATTTAATACTTCTAAACAAAATAGATTTTCAAAAAACTAGAACAGTATCATTTTAGCAAAGTACCTCTAGTATTTATTAAATCAAAGTAAACTTATCATTTAGTTGTTTATAAAGTCGAATTTGTCGCTAATGCCAAAAGCGGCCGCTTTCAGCAACAATGTAAAATACGAAAGAATGCCAGAATGAAAAGTAGTTAACAGTGATTCAATAAATACCAGAGGTAATTTGCTAAAATGATACTGTTCTAGTTTTTTGAGAATTGATTTTTTTTAGAAGTAATACAATTAAATCAATTGGGGACAGCCCATAGCTCTAATAGTCCTTGAGCAATTTAATTTTCTTTTAACACTGCAACTGGTATTGAATTGCCTAAAAAACAGTCTGAAAGCTTGACGATCGTAGTTTGGCTAGTGGTAGAGAAAAGTCGCTGCTACGTGTCTTCTGCTGGCAGTACTCTATTAGTGGCCTATTACGGCACTAATAAGACTAAAAGAAGTGGTGCCTTTTCATTTTGCATCACACTGTATTGCTAGTCTTAACCTTTTTTTGTGGTATTCGTATATTATTTTTCTAAAGTTACAGCATCATCTTTTACATGCCTAGTTTCACGTTAACGTTTTGGTTTCTTTTATTTACACAAACACTATAAATTAATAGGAAATTCGAGAGTAAAATGATTTTAGATTATTTTATTAAGAACTACCTACGTACAAAATCAAATAAAGTGAACAATATTTAATCCCTCAACCCCCAGGAGGCACTCGGGTGCCACGATAACAATTGATTTCAATTGTGTCTGGAATAACTCACGAACGAGGGATTAAGCTTGGCTTCTTATCCTCCCTCCAGAATACTGATCAGAATCACCGTCTATTCTACTTGTAGGAGACTCCAAGGTTTACTCGATTAAATTTATCGAACCCGTTTAAACGTGGATTGTATGACGCTGAACTTGTTACGCAAAGTTGTCACTAGATGTCATTGCATCGATGCACTACAAATCCACGTTTTCACGTTCGATGAATTTGATCGAGTAGAATTTGCAACTACCACTCAGATTCCAACAACGATTTCACTTTAGGTTTTTCAGTTCACGTTAAGCATAGTTGTCTGTGTTTTAATGCCCATAAATAAGTTTCTACTGCGTTCGTAGAAAATTATGTGAACTGCCAACCTGCTTGCCTCCTTTAGAATTCAAGACAACTGATTATCAGTGAAAAAAATAACGGGGCTATCCGACAGTTCACTTTGTAATTGAAGTTTTTTTATATGGATTAGTGTGTGAAAACGCAGCCTAGCCATCGGGTTATGAACTTTGCAATTGATTAAAGACAGTGGTTTGAATTGATTAATCATATTATATGACTGTGAGTCGATTAATAATAAGTGGGAAAACATGATGTAACTATTATATAAATAGTTTAGTAAAAGATTTACCTATATGTATATGCAACTAACAATTGAAATGCGTATGTGAATCATTTTATTTAGGGATCCAAGTATTAAGCGTCGAGACTTATACATACATAGTCAATGTTCAATTATATTATGTCAAATTAAAAAAAAACATGTTGTCCTCACTACATGGAGCGCTCTAACAAAGACTACATAGACCTTATGAGGCGCAGAAATGATTTAATATAGAAGATAACAATAATGAAACAGATGACATTCAGCTGCTTATGAGCATTTGGCAATACTTTGCAAAGTTGCCCTGAATTAAGGGGAAAGCTAAGGGCTAAGCTGTGCTGCCCAAAATTGATTTGTTTTTACTTCTAAACAAAATAAATTCTCAAAAAACTAGAACAGTATCATTTTAGCAAATAACCTCTAGTATTTATTGAATCACTGTTAACTGCTTTTCTTTCTGGCATTCTTTCGTATTGTACATTAATTAAGGGGAAAGCTAAGGGCTAAGCTGTGCTGCCCACAATTGATTTCTTTTTAATTCTAAACAAAATAAATTCTCAAAAAACTAGAACAGTATCATTTTAGCAAATAACCTCTAGTATTTATTGAATCACTGTTAACTGCTTTTCATTCTGGCATTCTTTCGTATTGTACATTATTGCTAAAAGCGGCCGCTTTTGGCGTTAGCGACAAATTCGACTTTATAAACAACTAAATGCAAAGTTTACTTTGATTCAATAAATACTAGAGGTAATTTGCTAAAATAATACTGTCCTAGCTTTTTTAGAATTAATTTTGTTTACAGTAATAAAATTAAAGCACTTAGCCCTAGTAGCGCCTTAAGATAAAAAACTAATTTTGTCGTTAAAATGTAAACAAGAAAAATTTAACATCTATCACCTAGTATCAAAACCTAACCACTTATATAAACTATTGTTCATTATCATATTTTCACAACATATTCAAACAACACTGAATATTTATACATTTAATTTATATTATTTATTTATATTTCTGTTAATGTGCAAATCTCACTGATATTATAAAAGGTTGTAATTGCCCTGTTTCAAACAAATACACTTACTTAAATTAATTCAAGAAACACAATCAGAACCCAAATCCAAATTTGAAACGACCAAAAAGAGACAAGGTTATAATTTGCGTAATCTTCCAAGTAACTAAGGTAAGAAATATTGTTTCAGTTATTAAATACAATAATGAATCCATTCTTCTAAGGGAATACTGTGGCGAAAATCTGGCGGAAAATTGTAGGTAATCGCAAGATTTTTCTTGCGGCAACCCTTCTGTGTAATTACGTCTTTGTTGGTCCCACGGCTCATTGTTTGGGCACGGAACAATAACAAAGGCAGAAGACAAGAGAAGTGAAAACAATGATGTCTGCTAAGTACAAAGCGCCGGGTATTTTCATGATATCAAAAATCGATAAGTTCACGGGAATATCGGATGTCACGGTAAGTTTGAGCTGATAATATCTAAAGGAAATCTTAATACACGAATGTTCTAAGAAAAAGTTGTTGCCTGAGTTTATTACAAAAAGGCGTACGGCGTTTGAAACCATTGAACGGATTAGGTTGAAATATTTATAAATTTCAGTGTGGCCAGCAAAATTATATTTCTTAATAGTTAATGATATAAAACGAATTAATCAGAATCAAAGCTGACTAAGACTGCTGCTAAAATGCAAGTGTGTGTGCTGGATTTTAAGTTCATGAAATACTTTGATGCTATTTAAGATTCCTAGTACCTACATAGTCAGGTCATAAGTTCTGTCACACAATAAAAACTTTTGAATTTAGAATGCTGGCCACAAAAAAGTTTATTGACAGAGTTAGTTATTTCGAGATTTCTACCATGTACCTTGTTTTTTATGAGTTTCCGATATTTAGGCACTGTTGCAAGCGCCATGATCGCGGAAGAACTCAACAAGGTACATGGTAGAAATCTCGAAATAACTAACTCTTACGATAGTGACCATGAAAGTTTAAAACAGTATAAAGTTTATTGAATTCGAATTTCGAATTTTTCATTAAAATAAAAATGTGTACTTTTTAGAATTTTCCTCATTTTTAAATATGGAGTGGACACTTAAAGAAGACCGTGTCGCGGTTATTGCGTTGCATCGTTGCGGTTACGCGCCAATTCAGATTTTCGACTTACTGAAAAATTTGAATATAAGACCAAAAGATTCGTTTATCGTACCATAAAACGATACAATGAAGACTCTAGTGTAGATGACAGGTCAAGAAGTGGTCGCCCTCACTCTGTTAGGACTCCAGCAGTGATAAAAGCTGTGAAGGCGCGAATTCAAAGAAATCCCATACGTAAGCAGAAACTGTTGGCCCTTCAGATGGGGTTAAGCAGGACCACTGTGAAAAGGGTGTTAAATGAAGACTTAGGGCTTAGGGCATATCGAAGAAAAACAGGAAATCGTTTGGACGCTTGTTTAATGGACCTGAGACTGAAGAGATGCCGCGCATTGTTGAAGCGGTACGCGGGAAAAAAGCATCGGTAAATTCTTTTGTCGGATAAAAAAATTTTCACCGTGGAAGAAAGCTACAACAAACAAAATGATAAGGTGTACGCACACAGCAGTGAAGAAGCGAGCAACCATAGTCCGCGTGTCCAACGAGGTCATTTTCCATCCTCGCTCATGGTTTGGTTGGGAGTGTCTTATTGGGGCTTAACTGAGGACATTTTTGTGAAGTGGCGTAAAAACGAATTCAGTTGTGTATCAAAATACAGTCCTCAAGAACCTTGTGGAACCTGTTTCTCATACCATGTTTAATAACAGGCACTGGGTATTCCAACAAGATTCTGCGCCAGCTCATAGAGCGAAAAGCACACAAGACTGGCTGGCGGCGCGTGAAATCGACTTCATCCGGCACGAAGACTGGCCCTCCTCCAGTCCAGATTTGAGTCCGATAGATTACAAGATATGGCAACACTTGGAAGAAAAGGCCTGCTCAAAGCCTTATCCTGATTTGGAGTCACTCAAGGCATCCTTGATTAAGGCAGCCGCCTATATTGACATGGACCTCGTTCGTGCTGCGATAGACGACTGGCCGCGCAGATTGAAGGCCTGTATTCAAAATCGCGGGGGTTATTTTGAATAAACTTTACTACCATATGAATTTATGTTTTATTAAGTTCATTTTGCTATATAATTGGTTACATAAATAATAAACATGTCTAAATTATTTCATATTACACATGTGACAGAACTTATGACCTGATTTGGTATACTTAAAACAAAAATAACGGCCAGTAAGTATGTTTTAAGGTTATTTTCTCAGCGTAAAGTAAAATTGGTAAAAAACTATCCTCCGTTCATTATTCATATAGACCGGTCTACCTAATACTTACATCCGAAAATTATTCACTCGAACGACTAGCCTGCGATAGTTTTTCATCCTGCAGACATAATGCTCGATTAACACTCCATAACGGTCAACCGGAAGTGTGGACGCCATGTTGGCTGAGAGATAGCGGAAATATATCGCAGGAAGTCGGTGGCCATTATTCAGAAAGGAAGCCTTCCGTTGTCACTTCATAAGTGCTCTTAATATTTCGGAGACGTAAAGGCTCGGTATGCGATACAGTGGGAAAGTTATTAATGGTTTGTTTATCACCTAATGAATAAGCGCAATATAGTTACCCCTGTTTTTCATTATCTTTTGTATTATGATGCTTTTTATCGTTTGCCATGTTTGCTAAAATACTAGGCAAGTAAGATAAGTTAAGAATGTTGTGTTTTCGGAGAAATATCGTTTTATGCAGGTTTTGCTGATATTTTTTGTACAGAATAACGCCTTGCTGATCGATAGGTTTTGGTACCAGGCCAAGATCTCGTGGTCTTGAGTTTGACCCCCAGGTCGAGCATCAAGAGTTTCGCATTTTTAAACATTGCTCGGGCTTGTGATCAACAACCATTAGGCAAGACGGTGCTTATGCCTTTATTCATCATTTCTGTGGTAACTTGAATTCAATAATGGAGGCCTTTACTCTGCAGTAAGTTACTTTTAACAAAATAATTCAATATCAGTATATAAACTTGAAAAATTTTGTCTCAGGCGGGACCCGAACCCGCATCTCCTCGCATGCCGGGCGGGCGCCATACCATTAGGCCACCGAGACACTGCGACACGGCACGAATTTTTTAAGCTTATTCTTACGCTGTGAGCCAGCGATGTTTCATCAAATGTTAGGAGTTTGCACCCTTAACACCCGAAAGAAACATCTTTGCAGATGTTTGACAGTCAGTCCGTATCAGTATCCGCAAATACCGTAGCGATATATGTTGTAAGCATAAAATTGTACCATTATTTTAAATTTAAGTTAGGGAAAGACACGTGTATTTTTTGATTCAAATTTTATTGCTTAGATTTAAAAATAATTACTAAATTACATACCTAGTGAGAGCACTTACTTTGTCATTGCAGTGGAAAGTAAAAAGCCACCCTTTCTCTCCACAATAAACGTTGCAATTCATAAGAGATCAAGAAATCGCTTGCAAAGTTCTGTTGTTCTTAATAGTTTCTATCTTTACAAAATAAACAAAATAGTTGACACTAACTTTAAACCTTAACAAAGAGTTCTCATTGTTGAAATTTTATTTTATAGTTTAAAACATTCTTGTACTGTCAGCTGCAAAAGTTTATAAACACTTTTTCGTTTTAACAACCCTATGTCGTTGTATTAAGAGTCAACATCAGTCCGAAGCGTACTAAGAGTACTTTTTAGTTGCTTCTTACGACTATTTCTATTTTATTTTTGATCGGTGTGTTGCTAGTTTTAGCCCTAAGTCCTAGTCTTTATAGAAATATAAATGTGCTTACAATACATTTTTAACCATTTTGACTGCCTCAAGTGGGACTTGCACCCACATTATTCCGATTACTGGGTTACTGCCTTAACCATTGGGCTTTAAAAACATTATTTGTGTCGACGAACTTAGGTATTGAAATTTATACACTGTAAGCTATCGTCAGAAAAGCGGTTATAGGTTCAGGCACCACTTAAAGCAGTAGTAAAATTTTTAATTCATACAAAATACTAGTGCAACATAATAGTATAGGTAACGTAATCAGTAGATAAAAAAATGTCCTGACCTCAAGACTAAAGATTTGGTTGCTCTTTAAACTTCATAACATCTAACTTTGTCATTTCAATTAAGTCCTTATCATAATCGCGGACATTTCGAAGTCTCACGTATCAGACTGTTTATTGTCTTAAAATTTGCCTATGTTTAAAACATGTTGACTTCAACTGCCAGGGTCACTATTACTAGAGTTAGTTGATTCAGGGTTTATACAATGTAGGTTCCTTATTTTTATGAGTTTCCGATATTTTGTTGCAAGCGCTTTCGGAAAAACTTCTTCAAGGTACATGGTATACGAGTAAACCCCAAATTACTCAACTATGTTTATATAACGCCCCGTTAGTCTCGTGGTTTAAGTACCGGGCCAAGACCTCGGGGACCCGGGTTCCATCCCCGGAAAGGGCAACAAAAGTTTCAAATTTTCGTAAATTTCTCGAGTTTGTGATCAACCCGCATTTGGCAAGCGTGTGATTATGCCTGTACCAGTCATTGCTATGGTAACGAATTCAGTGATGGAGGCCTTTGCCTGAAATGGGATGGGAGCCATTACTTTTTTAAAACTGTTTTCCAATTCTCGCTTCGGCCGATGACTTAAACGTCTCTTACTATGGAACAACTCATAACCGCTCCCTCGAGACGCGTCGGGCTAATGACGAGTTCTTCGCCAGACACGCGCGTGGCACGTGCGAGGATATACCCTAATATTACCTATGTACTGCGGCCCTAAGTACACTTTTTGGCAATTTGTTAGTTAACACCTAAGGAAAATAGTGAGGTATTCTGTGAATACTTTTCAACCGAAGAAGGAGGAAGTTATTAATTACGTACCGACGCTATGTTAAATAATAAGGACCATGCATAACTTTTTCTAGGTAGGCTGATTAAGATGATATTTTTTTGCTGATAAGGATCAAATTGGTCCTAAATTAGATTAAAAAAACACCAAGGAGGATATCAAAACTTAAAGAAACATATTTAAAAGCACCAACTCAAAATTTGAGGCTTATTTCACGTTTTTTGACACTTCCAGGTCTCGCTTTAACAGAAGTTCTACCGATTATGATTGCTTCAATTACTTAAACTATTGTATGGATAACTTGTAATCTAAGACAAATCTATTAATATTCAGACGTCTGCCTTAATTTGTTTTATGTTGCTAAGTGAAGATGGATTTTGACTACAAAATTACTATTGGATGTCACACAACAATAGTAAATCCTACCGATGACATAAATGTGTACGTTTAAAAAAAGGCTATGAAACATAAATTAATATACAAAATTTGAACACACCATTTAAAGTAAAAAAATTGCTAAACAGTTTCAAATTGCCTACGCATTAGATTATTAATGTTCAGCATTCGCAAAACAAACTTTATCTATCTGTAGGTACCTACAAATAAAACATGGGTGTGCTGTTTAGTAAAAAAAAAAGTTTATAAAACATATTTTTATTTAATTTTAACACAAAACTTAAAGCCAATAGTTAAATGCCATACAGTGTTAAATTGCCTAAGCAGTGGTTGTCATAAATTGGTGTCCTTATCTGGTAGTGTTTGCGATGTTTCATCAGTAACAATGCATGCCTCGTGAACAACTAGCTGATCCACTGAATCCGTGAGCCCTGCAGCACTCGTGCTTTTCTGGTGTGCTTCGTTGGCAGACCTCATCGCAGGCCCCGACGTGGGTGTACTCAGCTTCAATCTGGACTATCATGGCAAAAGCCAGCAGCAACAGGACAAAAGTAGTCTTTATAACGGCCATTATTGTATAAAAGTATGGAGATACGATATCGAATAGATGACGTTACGATCTGTTATGCCTTGGTATTTACAAACCTTTTATAATTTGCGTTATGAGGATAATGTTAGACCGGTCGGGCAGAGCTATAATTTTTGCATAAATACATTTGTAGCTGATTGTATGAAACGACTTTCCTGTTTATATCGTTCAAGCAGGTCATAATAAAAATTAATCTTCCATAAGTAGTAATAAAAATAATGATTTTGATTTTCAAATTGTGTATCGGTCGACATAACTTTTTATTAAAAAAATAACACCGAGTTGTTCTTGAGGCTCTTTTCCTAAAGCGGAAAAAACTATTATTATTACTTTGTATTCGCTGTTGTATTCATCAAGGTATATCTCGATTTATATTTTTGAATCTTTACACAAAGACAACACACATCACTGAAATGTAAGTATTGCACTTTATAAAAGAACTAGACGACCATTTGGATCAGCGGTAGTAAACGCTGCTTCTGAGCCATGGGTCGCGGGTTCGATCCCCGCACAGTACAAATATTTGTGTGCATGAACATGTCTGTTTGTACTGGTCTGGGTGTTTTCTATGTATTATAAGTATGTATTTACAAAAAAAAAAGTATTTATGTAAGTTTATCGGTTGTCTAGTACCCCATACGACAGGGTACTTAATAGTAGCTTAATTTGGGACTAGATGGCTCTGTGTGGCCCAGTGAAACATGTCTTAGAAAAAAAGAACTGAATCCATCCGTTTCAGAAAAAGTCATAAAATTATTCTAAATTCAAGTGTTTATTGTGGATTTTAGATAATAAAAACATCAAACTAGTAATTTTATAACCCAAAGTTTACAATATGTCCATGTTGCCTAATATTGTTTAACAGAGTGCAAATATACCTTCATTTAGGGAAAGTGTTTTATTTGTTCTGTGGTACTGGCCTAATATATCGGCATTCCTTTTCTTTCTTAGTATTTAGAGGAGTACTGCAGGAAGAAAGAGAACAGCTGTGACCGTGATTGGTCGAACTGTGATCGCTATTAACCCGCTGGCTAAGCGGCAATTATCTATAACAAAGCTCTCCTTTTGTAGAGGACTATGTCCAGCTGTACTCTAATAGACTGATGATGAAGGCAATGATGCATCTTAATTAATATATTCGGGTTTCATATCTATATTCTGTACTATTGATACTGTTTTAAGGTGATCAAGATAAGTACCCAATTTAAAATTTATCACTTTCAAATTTTTGTGCTATATACGATTAATAATATGTACTAATTGTACCCTCAAACCAGACATTTGTACTTCTAAGGTAAAGGAAGGAAGAAGCGCTCATACCCTGGTAATTCACATCCGAAGACTTAGTACTGGGTGCGCATTGTCTTACATAACTTTTTAACTCCTGTCATCGGAGGTCCGAAAATATTTCTCATACCATTTAAAATCGTAATGATCATTCTTCATAGAAAATTCAAAACCTAAATATTAGAAACTATAATCATTAAAATTCATAATATCACTTATCATACACTTAGTTTATACTAATATTTGTTTTCATATATATTTGTTTATACTAATGATCGAAAGTCATAATCATTTGAATAAATAACTTTAGTATTGATAAATTTGTTAATCATAAGTGATTTTAGCAATATTATTAAAAATCATGATATCTCTATTCATACATAGAATCATTTTACCGAACTACGTTTCATCGATTTTCATAATAACTTTTTACTGTTGCCCGAAGTTCCTTTTGAATCTTTTTCATTTACCAGATGGCTTATTTGCCATACGTTCACTTGTTACTACGTTAAATCACATTTTGCCGAATATTATTAGGCTACAATTATTTATATGTTAGAAGGTTCCCGACAACCCGACTCGCCGTGGTCCTTCGCCGTGTTACTTGTCTGCCCAATACTAGAGTGTAATTTAAAAGACAGAGGCGTGGAGGGAGAGCAGCCTCCGCCCGCTGTAACGAGGCGCAGGCCTTGTGCCAGGGTGATTGCGCCTTGTTACGTAAGGGCAAAGAGGCTGCACTTCCCGCAGCGCCGGAGAAGAGGAACTCCTAATGCTTGCTTGCATGCTGCATGCTTGCTGGTATGTTGCATGCTTGCTTGCTAATTTTTTATAGGAAAGTAGACAGTCACACAGACAGATACGTGAAACTTAAAAAAACCTGTCTTATTATTGGTCTGGGGCTAAAAGATATAGATTAAAAAAAAGATCAAGTTAAAAAAAATATTTAAACCAAACCTTTTCTTCTTTATTAATACCAAAATTATGATAATTGTCTGTTATATAGTTAGCTATTCTGCACAATGACATTATGACATTATGAGTTGAAACATTATTATTTAAAAAAATATCGATCATCAGAGTGATTATTATAATATGCTCTTACTAAGAGAAAGAATAGGATTAATAATTTTATGTGATCCAATATGGACCCCCTAGCTACATCTGTACTTGCATTCTTATTTTTTTTCTAGACAATAAACTGACACCGTGCCAAATTTCATTTTAGAGTTAAAGAGTTACCAACATCCATTTAATTTTTTCCTCACAAACTTTCGCGTATATAAGTAGGAAGTAGGATAACATTTTTTTGTAAAAAACTGTTACTTATTAAATATGGATGATTGTGGTCAAATCCTCCGTTTTGGAGAGATCTGTGTCCAACACAGTGTACTGGTAGGTTATGTTGTTTAGCTGGTAGGTTAAAATGTAACCCTACTCACTATGCAACTTATCTATGTCAGGCCTATCTCTTACTGAGGGTATATTATTAATAACGGCAGTTAAAGCCTTGTTGATAATGCAGTCTCTACTTTTGCGACGCCTATTTTTAACATATTAAATCTCTCAGGTGTTTCAAAATTTTAATTTCATAATAAAACTTTGTTCATTAAAGTCTTGAACACGTAACGAAGTATGAGTGATGTTAGAAATTATTTATTTTAACATTGAGAATTACTAACATAATTCTGGGTTCAATTTGTTAATTGTCTTACTTACTTGAAAGCCATTCAAAAACACAGCCCCCTTTGTTTATATTTCAGTCCAACCATTTAATAACAAACTCTAAAAAGTTTAAAAGTACAAAACTATATAAAAAAATAATGTCTTATTAAAAACGTGAGTACCCAAATTGTTAAAATAATATACTTAGACCCTTGTATTGAATAAACGTAGTAATTATAATTAATATATTCGCTGCCTCAAAGTACTAAGCAATCAGTTAAGTGAAGTCGATTAATTCCAGTGATACGTAGGTCTTGACTGTTGATAGTGAGGTGTTTATCAACCCTAGATCTGAGATTGATTGATAAATAAGCTAAAAAGCTGAGGGCTACATAATTGGGCGAATTTCCTCACGTTTCCCGCAAAGGGTGGTGATGTCGTGGAGAACACAAAGGGGGACACACAGATATGGTGAATGGTGAGCACGGGAAACCTTTGATTGTTAGTAAGTTGCAGTTTAGTTTGGTACTTAAAATTAGTTTTATGGGTCTGAAGCGAACCCTATATACTAAGAAGTTTCACACTTTTATTTGGTTGATATTACACAACATTTTAATATGGTATGTACAGCATCAGTGGACTTCTTGATTCTAATAATGTGAACAACATGGCAACCATTTTTTTGATTTCAAATTAGGTAAATATTGTGAGTATTGATTGTTTCGAAATCAGAAACAATGAAGGTACCATAAAACATCCAGACAGAGTAAATATGAAAAATACTTTTGTTTCTACATTGATCCGTCTCTGAATCGAAGCCGAGACCTCAGAGCTGGCGACATCTTGAAAACTGGTGTGTATCATAATCCAACATCGAGATCGTCAAGATAAATAATGGTGATAAGCTACTTATTAAAACCAATTCTAGAGTTACAGTACATACAGAAAATATATTTTTGTCACTGAAATATTTTATCGTAATTTGTTTTAGTTTAAAATGGAATTCAAAATAAGAAAACAATTTAAAAAATATAAGTTTTTATCATGAAAATATACATTCAGCACAAAAAATTTAACACCAAAAAGCTGCGCTATGTTGGAGTGATTGCTTGCGGTGTTACGCCATACTAGTTGTCGCTTACTTTATATATTCCGATTTGCTTGCCAATGTTTGTCAGTTACAATGCATTCCTCCAGAACAGCTGCTGTAGCCACTGTGTCCGTGAGCCCTGCAGCACTCGTGCTTCTCAGCATCGATGCGCCCACAGACCTGGTCGCAGGGGCCAACACGAACCGCGTCAGTCACGATCATCATTGCAAAAGCCAGAAGCAGCAGCACAAAGGTTGTCTTGATAGCGGCCATTGTTGTTCTTGAAGTAGTAGGAACTGTTTCGATAAAATCAGAATATGTTCTGTGATTTGGTGGATGAAGTATATCGTATTTATACCAAAAGTATTTGAAGATAGCCTTGAACCGGTTAGGAAAAAACTTGTGTCTGGGTAAACATAAAATTTTGTTTTTGTCAAAAATTTTCCTGTTTTTGATTTGTTAGCTAATGTGCAGGAGATTAAACAATTATACCTATATTTTTATTTGAAACTACTGTAAGTTGTAAAAAAGCGTCAAGTAACCAAATTATGTTAATAAAATAAAGGTACTCATATTATTTTTGTTCCTGAATGTTAAAATTTTTCTTGTTTCTTTCTTCGTTTTACTTTTGTTATCCTAAACTTATATTGATGTTAGTACCTACTTTGCATAAAATTGGCATACTCAATTACATATTTTGTCTTCGCAATAGCTAAATTAAAAACCTTGTCATAGGGAAACAATTTTATCATGCGGAATAATGTTTTATTTATTTAAAATTGTTTGTGTGTATTATTTGAACGAAGTCTTCTTAAGCTTTAATTCAGTAGGTACAATGTAAAAGATGACTTTATACAAATTAATTTTTTTTTTCAAACGTAACTTGGTGCTTTTTTTGGTGTGTCTCAAATACGAGATTTTGCAATGCAAGTTTATTTATCTATTTCTTTTTCCTTGCTTTGTTCGCATGTTTTCCTTATAGAACAGATGTGGTGTGATTTTATTGTCACTTTATAATTATTTTTAAAGCAAATCTCAAACCAGAGTAAGTAGTCTATTTTTTGACTTTATTTTATAGGTCGGTTTTGGAGAATATTTACTGTAGCTGTAACTGAATTTGATTAAATTATTTAAAATAATGTTTAATGTGTCTACAAAAATAGCCAGACAAATAAAATTACACCTTAAAAAACCCATGATAACCCAACGTATGACACAAGTAATACATTATATAAAATTAGATTGATTAGAGTGATTAACAAGGCGATCTTTTAATTCAAAACAAAACATTTTTAATATTAATTTGGACACTTGTATGGATGTTACACTATGGATGTTGTTAGGTAAGCTGATTACGTAATATTAACACTAATAACTTAAGAGAGAATGTATTACATATTGATACTTGTTTTTTTAATGTTTTTGATAGCAACTTATTTGCTTTTGTAGATAGCTTCTACTTCTTGAATACCAAAAACGGATTCTCTTTAAGCCTGTATTCTAGACTTTTATTTTGTAGGTAGTTTTGGGCAATTTAGTCTAGTAATACTTTGCAGGGTTCTAATACTACTTCATAAGACATGTTCCATTCTTCGTTGACCATTTTACAAGTAACCTTTGAACATAACTTCATCTAGGTACCTATCCATATCTATTATTTCATTATATTATACATATATAGGTACAGGTACACTGATTCATTCACTACAAAAGTAGCTTTGTAATCCTAAATTTGCATATGGGATTATACAGTTATTTATGCAGTAATGTGTGTATAATTATAGAAAACTAGACCAAAATATTATACACTAGCTGTTCCCCGCGACTTCGACCGCGTCAATGTCCGTTATTATGATCGCGATTATTTTTGCAACATTTTTCACTCATGCCTCGCTCCTATTGGTCGCAGCGTGATGTTATATAGCCTAAAGCCTTCCTCGACTAATGGACTATCCAACACAAAACGATTTTTCCAAATCGGACCATTACTTCCTGAGATTAGCGCGTTCAAACAAACAAACAAACAAACAAACTCTTCAGCTTTATAATATTAGTATAGATTTTAGTGCTCCTAGATTCATACACCAAACACTAATTGTACCTATTTAAAAAAACTAAGCTATGCCTACTAGACAGAAGTGCCTCAGAGTTTTGATGATCGGTCAGTCAGTCAGTCAGTAAGTGACAAAATAAATAAACTATCACAAGTTGTATTTTTTTAATTACCGGTTCAAATTGAATTAAATTTTAAATATACCGTGTTTAAACAATGTCTGCTTAGCTATTAAAAAATCCAGCTTCGTAATAAATTCAGAACCTTCTAGTTACTCGTCGGTTAAAAAGCGTTTTAATACACTGCACCATCTAACATAACATCACGCACAACTAATGTACTTATCTAACAATTCGTTTAATTTAGCGTCAATGTTCACAAGACTTTAATGAATCAGTGTGTCACACATATTAGGGTGTGCATCGTACCGTACGACATATCTGAAATTAATTCATGTTTTGTCATTCCCTCACTTTATATTCACGGATTAATGACGTGGCACTATAAAACGTCATAGTGAAAGCCTGCGCAAGATATCGCTCGCTATTGTGAATGGGAACACGGCTTTGCTCTTACTGGACATAGCTACAAAAACCAATATTTGGAAGGGGTGCCATTGAAATACACCCTTTGCTGTCGGCAAAAAACGTACGTGGATATCTTTTGATTAATACGATTTTGCTGCGGTACTGTAGTCACAAAACGTGGTGAAAGTTTTAATTCAGTTTGTGATAGATGCTTGTTTTTGAAACTGGATGACTGTCTACCTATAAAAAATGAAGTTTTAATGTTAATGTTTATTAAAATATTTAAAGATTTCTTTTAAGAAAGTATTAAACTCATTTATATTATCGTCGACTGATTCGCCTACTTCAAGCTTACCTTAAATCCCCAAAATCTTAACTATTATACGTGCGAATGTTAGGATGAATGTTCCACAATCACGCCAGAATGGCAACCGCACACTGGACGACGATCTGTGGGAAGGGCCCCCACCAGGTGGAGCGACAATCTGGTGAAGTTCTTGGGAAGCCGTTGGATGTGGGTGACGCGGAATCCTTGGAGGCCTATATCGAGCACTGTGCGTCGTTTGGCTAAGATGATAATGATGATGAACTGTTCCTCTGTATGCTCATTCATCAGATTAATATGAGATTTAGGTAATATACTCGTAGGCTGAAAGTAATATAAAAATGGTTAACTGCCATGATTTCGTGTTTCGTGAGCAGGAACAAATGGAAACATTATTTCTTCGTACGACACGTAGTACAATAATTTGTCCCACGTGAACGAATTCAAAGGAACAGCTTTTATTAGAGATAGGTATAGGTCTATTTTCTTATAGAATTTTGTGAGCAATCAACGGGTGTGAGACAAGAGTTATCCTCTAGTTGTAACTTTATAGAACAGTAGAAAAAGAAATGTCAGTAACTAAAATAGTTTGCCAAATTACCAATCCGAGACATGATGAATTAAAGAACTCCGACCCTTTTAGTTTCGGAGTTTTACCATCGGTTGTGAGATCAAATCATGCTCAAATTTCTCTTCATCGTCATATCCCTACGTTAGCCCTCTACTGGACATACGTACATAGAACCCTTAAAAAAAATAGTTATAATCGATATGCAAGGCAGACAGGGTTGCTGTCTTCTTTTTTCTTTAAGTGCCTCTAACGATACCCAATTGACCAGAAAGAGAAGATGATGATGAACTTTAGGCCAACACCACACGGAAAGATATCATACGTTAAGGTTTTGTTTCTCGGCAGTGCGAGAAAATGACGTATTCCACTTAGAGCACCCGCCCGAATAGCACCTGCGCGAATAGCCTAGTGCTGGCTGCTGTGTTGTAGGTGCTGTTCGTGTACAAAAATGTAAAAAGAAACTTGAATCCACGAAGAGCAAATCTTGTAGGTGCTCTTCGTGGACTAGGCCAGGTGCTATTCGGGCGGGTGCTCTAAGTGGAATACGTCGAGAAGAGAAAATATGGTGAGTCAATCTGCACATTTGGTTACATTTCGTAAAGAAGCTATTGACTAAAACATGAATATGACTCTAATCGAATTTCAGGCCTACCACTAAATGCCATGTAACATGCAATGTGTTTTTTCTTTCTAACTAATAAAACGGGTACGTGTTTTTTATCGCAAAGCACGCACTTTAATAACATTCCATTCTATTCATTCATTCATTCAGCTTTAAAAATAGGGTGGCAAATATGAAGATTTGTGTGCAAAAGTTTCAGATAACATAACTACGCATTTTGCTTTTCGGGCCATATTTGGCTTATTCTAATTACAAACATGACAAGGCGCTAGACAAAATACGTTAAAATGTTGACTGGCAAAAAAGTTATAGATACCTTGCACACCGGTTAACCATAACCATAAGTATTTAAATGTGATCACATTTCAATAAGCTTATTGTGACATTGGGCAAAATAGTATGAGAATTTTCGTAAAAATCTGTGACAAGGGGGGGAGGGGGGTCTGAAAATCTTAAAATCGAGTTACGTAATTAATGGATGACCCCTCCATGTTTGGTACGATCTTACTAATACGGCTTTCGCCATACGAGATATCGATATCGCCCTAAACTTAATGTCATATATGTATGTTTTACACTAGGGCTTAGTTGCGACCCTAGAAATTTAATATGTTTATGAAATAGAAGTTTGTTTAATGTAAATACCTAATTATGTAACTATTTTAATTATAAAACACCTTGAATATTATTATAATATACCGCCCATAACTAATAGAAATCCTATGAATATTTTTAATTCTTTTAGTGTTAGCTTTAGTTAACGCCCCGTTGATATATTAGTGGTTTATATACCGTGCCAAGACCTCGGCGTCCCGGTCCCGGGTTCGATCCCCGGGTCGGGCAACAAGAATTTTCGAATTTTCGAACGTTGCTCGGGTTTGAGATCACCAACCCGCATTTGGCAAGCGTAGCAATTATGCCTGTACCATCATTGCTATGGTGACTTGAATTCAATGATGGAGGCCTTTTCCCTGACCTCTTGATCGACCTTCACGTGTTCTTTCCACATGGCCCACCTGAACCTCTGGTTCTATGACGATCTCGAACAGCACTTGAAGTGGACAAATATATTTCAGACGCCGGACGATTTTCTGACTGTGTGTGTATCTGCTCAGAAGCGCTGCTTTCATGGTTGATAAGTGTAGGTACATATTGACTGTTACGTCGTCCTCGTCAGAAAAATATATTTCAGAATATTCCAATATATCGGCTATTTCCATGTCTTGCAAACTTAGTAAAGAAACAAAAGGTAATGGTTATAAAATAAGGCTAAAAACAACGAAACACTCTTATGCCTTACAGGTTACACTAAAAGGCATACATTGAGGGTTGGAACTAAGAACTTGTGTAATACTAGTATTACATAGACATATTTTGCCCCTTGTCTCATTTTTTATAATCTCTTGTAAGATTTTTTGTATGTATTTAATACAAATAATTCAAATAACAAAATTTTAACACAAAATATTTACAAAAGCCCTAGAGTTTTTGTAACTATTTTGTGTTAAAATTTAAGTTAACATCTTGTAATTACTTCCCACGTATATACGGCACAGACTCCATTGTTCACTTCGAATAAATAAACTAAAGTATGCTTCTGTGGCAATCAATCAACGTTAGATTTAGTGGGCAGATAGTTTAGCTACAAAACAATCATAAAAAATTCAACCAATTCAAACAGCTCCCGAGTGAGTTTTTTTTTTTCTTATGTAATAAATGTATTACGTTACCTATGTCCTAGGGAGTTTAAGGGATGTTTTTTAAGGACTACCTACAAACATCCCATGTAATTTTTTAGGGTCACAATCTATCTCCAAATCAAATTTTATTTAAGTTTGATTAGTGTTTTAAATATAAAGATGTTACAGATAGAAAGACACATTTTTGCATAAATATTTGTTTATTTTGTACATAGCTTGTTGGTACAAACTTAAACAAGTACTTAAGTATATCTTTCCGAACATAATCGAACTTCCCTAATACGGCTGACAACGAGTATTGGATCCGGGACATTTTTCCCATAATGGTGTTGTTACTAGAAAGCGAAACAATAGGAAAAAGTACCAACACTTGCTAATAGGCAATATGCGAAGCCGAAATTGCTTTCTAACATGGTTTTCCTGTAACTAATATTGGAATAATGCTATTATCGGCAACTCTTATGGCGATATTTTTTACTTATTGCCATATACGAGTAGCATTGCACTTTACTAAGATGTCAGTCATAGAGTAAGGAGAGAAGTGGATAAATAACTATTTGTTGCGCACCATACAAATAATTAATACTAATTATTAAATAAAAATTATAAGAGCTGCACCATTCAGTCTAAAATAATCTCATGGTTTATTATTAAGAGGAGTAAAATATTTAGTATGAAAATAAACAAGGGTAAATTTAAATAATTTTATTGGTAATACTTAAATACTTTAAAAGTAGTATTTAATTGTATAAAATCAATAAATAATAAATAAACGAAAGGATGCGGACAACATCAAAAACATTGTTCTGATCCCAAAGTGGGTAACTATATATTTAAAGTACTCGTATTGAGGTCATTAGAAACAACGAAGGTACCAGAAACACCAGACCCGAGAAAAGTTTACATCACTTTTAATGATTTCAGTATTTTTGGTTAGAGTCTCTCCAAAACACAAGTATCATCAAGTAACTACACTTTGTATTTTTTTGTTAAACTTACTTCTCCATGATGATGACACCTGATTTTAACATACCTATTATAAATGTTACATTGCCAATACATTAAAAACAGAGGTTATTGTAAAATTTACATGATTATTTAATTTTATTCTAATTAAAATTAAAATCATGGTGATGGCATTAATAGAATTTACAGTTGCAAGCTTTTAGTCGAGTTAATCACATAAGTTGCTGAATATAATGCAAAGTTGCAACGGCCATAGAGCGTGAGAGCTTTACGTCGCAAGCGGCATTTGCATTGCGCCAGAGAACCGGAAGTAATACTTTAGTTAACAGCTACTGTGGGTGAAAGATGATTTCTCCATAAATGAAGATGTTTAAGAGCGAAACAAAATTAAATAACACTTGCTAGGAGCTAAGATCTAACTCAATATTGTAATACCATACAATTATGGGGTAGCTTTAATAAAATAAAGTTTAAGTAAATTACTAGATAAGGGTAAGGTAGGCTAAACAATTGTGAATTGCACACAATAAATAATTTATATTCATTTATTCACTACATAATATTCACTACACAATAAACAATATGCTATCCTAACTATTATTGCGAATACGAAAGTGTTTTTGTTTCAAGGGGTCATTTACCTGATACTGCATTTTGTGATTACAAATTTAACAAAACTATTACGTACTAGCTTCTTGCCTGCGGCTCCGCCCACGTGAAACCTGTGCACAACAGTGGAATGTATAATAGTTTTATTTCCTCACACAAAGTCTAATCTATCTGTTTACCTTTCCTTGTAAATTTCGTCTCAATCGGTTCAGTAATTAAGGGGTTAAAGTATAACATACAGACAGACATAATTACACTCGCATTTGTAATATTAGTCAGTGTATAACGAGTTTTATGACTAAACATCTTATTAAGTGTCACTTAAATTGGCTGGACAATAATAAGTTATGCGCATAAAATTTAAAAAATAAAAACAATAACCTAACAATGTTATCATCCTTGTCAGTCTAGACCTTGTTTACGTATCTTTTGTTGTTTTCTTTTTGTCATTATTATTTTATTAAGAGATGTTTTAATTTTTACTAATATTATTATGAGGTAACTTTGTGAGGTTGTCGGAGGTAATTTCAGGATCTACAAAAGCGATTTGTGTAAATTATTATACCACTAAAGAGCCACTTCAAATATGAATCCCATAGGCTTAGTAAATAAGCTAATTTTTAACCCAGAAAATAGTACAGGTTCTGAGGGACAGTTTCAAAATCAATATAATATATTACGCGTACGAATTCACGGTCAATATCTAGTGTTTTATATAATGTGTCTGCCCTTGATCGTTACCAGTCTGGTGACAATTTTGTTTGTGGTTTTACACGACCGGATAATCCAAATTTAAAAGAGCAGTCGACGAATTTATAATACGTATTGGAAGTAGAAAAAATGTAATCAATTTCATTAAAAAACCGGCCAAGTTCAAGTCGGACTCGCGCACAAAGGGTTCCATACCATTGACTTAACAAGGTAAGCAACAGGAGGTACCCAAATTCAGTTAATTTAGTGCCTTCCTGTTGTCATTATTGATATCGAGCAAAAAATCCCGTTTTTTGTATGGGAGCTCCCATTAATTATTTTTTTAGTATTTGTTGTTATATCGGTAGCAGAAATACATAATTTGTGAAAATTTCAGCTGTCTAGCTATCATGGTTCTTGAGATACAGCCTGGTGACAGATGGACAGACAGCGAAGTCTCTCTTTTTACCCTTTGGGTACGGAACCCTAAAAATTAACTGAACTAATTGTTGATAACTGATTGTTGTAAAATAAAAATGAACTAAACTAAAAAAATACTTTTTTTGATATTTAAGCAACTTGATTGCAATTATAATATCAGTATTTAAACTTGCAGAATCATGTCTGAGGCGGGTGAGGCGGGATTTTAACCCGCATCTCCCTTATGATTGTTCTGGTTGTTGTATAGCCTATGACAGTACCAATAACGTGTCTTTCTGTGGGTTAAGAGAATAATCAAAATTGAAGTAGATCCAGAGATTATCCACAACAACCATACAAACTAACAATTTCCATTTAATAATATAAGTAAAGATAGTACAGCCTGCTTTTGGTTCGGTAAGTTATTTTCTATTACAACATTCCGTGTATAAATATTTGAAGTGCTTCTTAGCCTCTAATATTAAATTCTTGTTGCAAAATTCACATTTCCCCGCGATCATATTCTTTTGTGATCTGACTTGTAATTGGAAAACCAATACATTTCGGCTATACCTACTTGAACTGATAGATTGATTTATGTTGATAACTAGCTATTAAAGTTAAAGAATTACTTTCAGAAAATTAATAATTTAGTAGGGTTATCAAAAGAAGTTATCTTGTTGTAATTTATTATGTCTACAAAACTAATTTTAGCAGACAATACTTTACAATTATAGAATTATTAAACCTGCCTAGCTGTCACTTACCCAAGCTAGTGCGATATGATAATTTTGATGCCGTCAATTAAATACAACGTGTATTGAATATAATTTGAAAACTTGATGTGCTTTAGATGTAAATGTTTTATGATTTTTATCGTTTATTGCCTTACCTAGCTAGTTTTTATTTATCTTTCAAAATATTAAGCTCTGTTGCTAGCGCCATATTCCAAAAAAACAGAGATGTTGTTTTGAACAAATTATTATTAACGTTGTTTCTACGTGATTTTAGTGATGTATAATACATAAAACAAAAATAATGACGATTTGACAGAAATCCGGAATTAATTAACTCTTCTATTAATGACAATAAAAATTGAAATTGTCGTAAGTTGCGTCTAAGTAATGTCAGTTAATTTATGATTTAAACAATCTCAATGTAAACTTGTCAAAATCTATTGCAAAAGTTTTGCCAATTATTATGATTTAGACCCTTCAATTTATTTGTCATGGTTTCAGTATATTAGTTCGAAGTGGATAAGTCTGTTTATTTATTGTTAATTTTATAATATTATTATTTTCTGTGTAAACAACACAAGTTCATCGCCATTAAATAAGAAAAAGAAGATATAAACAGCGTTCAGTTTAAATACAATAATGATTCTTTCCAATTGAAAAGTCAACAAAACCAGATTTATTTTACATGTTAACGACAAACCTACATCTCTGATTAGTATCCTTTAAACCCTCGTTTTACAGGGCAAAAGGTTTTTATTTCCGAAAAACCGAAACGAAAACCCTCCAGAAATGGAACTCAACCTTTCCCGCCACATTACTTCTGGGATGGAATGTAAATACATGGTGATATGAATAGAAATGCCGTTTAAGTAGATGACGGGAGGCCTCTCGTTTGCCAACCGCCGGCTGTTATACCTAAGGCTTGATGTAGACGACAGAGAACTGTGAAAACAAAGAATTGATGTTACCTACGGAATGTTCAAGGCATTATTTTGTATTTAAGTCACTATTTTGTAGCTGTTTGCTGTCTCAATGATTAAATAAAATAAAATTAAAATTATATATTATATATAATAACAAGAAAATTTACATTTTACAGCTTGCAAAGGTTGTAAGGTTGTAAAATAATATATATTACGGTATTGGTAGTTGGCGCCAGCCAGGTTTAAGCATTAATTGGCGAATTAAGAACCTTCTTTTTTTTTCGGGTAATATGACTTGCTATTTATTACGTACGTTGTTTTTTTATACACAAAACAAGGGCAAAAACTATTTTCCATGTTCTGTGGTTTTATACATGCAAAATGAATCACCGACAGGTATAAACCTCCACTCTTTTTGCCACTCATTTCTATTTCAGACCCAATCACAATCAGTTATTTTTTTAGATATGGCTTTGATATCGTTGACCCATTCCATTTATTGGTAGCCATTTGCTCAAGATTATCTTCAACTATCACCGCCTCACCTAGCCCGATCCTGCCATTATCATAAGACTGCAAATATTTGTGTTACAAACTTAGAAAAACACACGTTTCCTTTTTATTTATCGTTTTTAAATCTTTCCGCTATAGAGCGCTATTAGAAGTTAAGTGTAATTCGCAAACCTTTCTCGAATGTTTAATTTGTTATTAACTTTTATTATTTAGTTTATAAAAAAATACAGATATGCTTATCATTACGAAACTGTTTAGAAACCAATTTATTTTAAATTTAATTGCATACCTTTACCAAAAAAATTACCTAAATTTGTTATTGACTTTAATAATTTACTTTATTAAAAATTACAGATATGCTTTCCGTTACGAAATTGTTTAGATCCCAATATATATATACAATATGTTATAAAAACCCTGTCAGATCCGAAAGGGTCATAAAGTTGCTACGAGTATATTAACATAACCAAAATAAGTATCAAAATTACGTAATTCATGAATACTACTTTTTTTATCGATTTTTAAAGTCAACAGGTTTATCACCCATTTACCCTACAACGGGGAAATTCTTCGCCACAACCATCAAATCAGTGTCCTTATTGAGTGACCTCATACTACCAAATAAAAAAGCTACTTGCAGAGCTACCAAGAAGTCTCAGTTTCGTACGATTGACACATTATTATCTGACTAATAAGTACCGGGGTTTACTGGGGTCATGACTTCGCTACCTGCGAGTGCGAGCGCTGGCGCATCTCCGCGCCTCCCGCGCGTCCGGTCACCGCCTCTTGGGATTACCATGTAAGCTTTTTTAATGTAGCGAATTTAGTTTTTTTGTTTTCATGGGGTAATTTCTTTCTAATGTTTCATGAAAATTATTACACAAATAGAATCTTATATAGATTTCTAATAACACCTTAATGGATCTGACAGGGTTTTTATAACATATTGTATATATATATATTCTTAAATTTAACGTATAGGTAGCTATCGATTAATAACAGTCGTCTGCGAGTTGCCTACTGCTTCCACCAATATGGCACGCACGCCGAAAGTCACGGAACGTTGTGAACATTTTAATTGCCCTTATCGGTGTCTTGTAGGTGCCGAGACGTGCGCTTTGCCAATCATAGAAGCGAAAGGTTTAGTGGGGTAATTTTCTTTTGCCAATTAATTTGATTTTGCAAATAATTTTGTCAGGTGCCGACTGTAGGTATATCCAGACTGTTTCTGCAGTTTAAAAAAAACACATAAAAATATGTATAGACACAGACCTCACTTTAGTATTGAGTTTGAGTTATTCAAATGCCAGTTTCTAAGTTTATACAAGCAAACATTAGGAAAAAACTGCTCTTTCATGTGATGAATATCAGTAGGTACAGTAATATCCCACCAATTTTTATGTAAATGATGCCAAGATGATACCATGACTAACACTGTCAAAAATTGATCAGATCTCTTAGAAAAGCTTTTAACTCTACAAGCCCTACTTCACAAAACATTTAGGTCATTATCATACAACTGGGTCCGATTTGGCTACTAGAAGAAATACTGTTTATCTGAAGTGTAATGAGCACTGAATACTATTTACAATCTACGGTAGCAAAACGACCAAGCCAATAACAGTACAATACGAGGTAACAGACAATAAATTTCGGCATGGAATCAACCCAGGACACCCAGACCCGACGCAATTAAATAAAAAGTATTTTATTTTCGACCACTTTGTCAGAACATAAGAACGTTGTTTGTTATTTCACTTTCTGCTTTATGTAGCAATTTCATACATAATATCCATAAAGATAAGCCGATCGGTACTTTCCTACCGATTATAGGCAAAAGAAATTGCTAGTAAACCATAAGATTTTATCTTAGAATAATATTTCCTCGGTATTAGACTTGGTATTCCATGTATACGCACTCACGTACGAGGGGCCGGGTGAATATGCATATTGTCTGCTGCGAGATGTGGAGAGCTCTCCACGAGACGACAATAGACCCGAGTGTAATTTCAAGTTTTTATAGCCTTATTGTTGGTGCACTTACTTGCAGACTGCTGGAACTTGATGCTTAGATGCGGCTTTGTTGCAGATGAACGTGTAATCAGCTGTTTGCAGGAAGAGTTGGAAGCCGAAAATTTTTAGTTTTCATATTTGGAACAACTTATATGGAAAGCGACGAGTTTTTAAGGTCTCGGATTTTTATCGTCGATTGTTATTTAACCACTGGAATGTGCACTTTGTGAACTGTCATTGAACAATTGTCAAGAAAATTGTACAAGCCAGATTAAAAGTATAACATTTTAATTTTAAAGATAAATTTTCATTAAATAACGTAGAAAGGTATTTTTTTATACCCATCTCGATAAAGACTTCCGTCAAAAATTATTTTCAACTACTTCAGTTGTAGAGTTGTAAGTCAAATATAGTCTACCTTCACGATCAGTAGCCTAATGTTTATCTACAATTGGATACGAAAGCTTAATACCCTAACATACAATCACTTTTGTAGATATTATACCAAAAAACTAAAATATTATTATTTTTTCGCAAAAAACAACAGTTTTCGAAAAAAAATAACTTTAAGAAAATAATATCAGTATATAAACTTGAAAAATTTTTTTTTGTCAGGCGGGAGACAAAAAAAAAAAAAAAAAAAAAATTTTTCAAGTTTATATACTGATATTATAAGTGCAATTAAGTTGCTAAAATATCAAATAAAGTATTTAAGAAAATATTTATTTCCTGGAAATAAATTAGTTGTGATATTTTTTTAAATTTCTTCAAATTTGTAATTTATAACTACGTAGGCAGCATAACGGTAGGTATTATTTATTTATTTATTAATACTTAATATCGTGGTTACAATACAAACATTAAAACATATAACTAAAGATTCGGAAGACTACTGTACACTTTCAACTGAATTCTAGTGTGATTTGACACCAAAACCATTACAGCTATGGAGAAGTCTTCGTGTCAACTACGTTGACTTATATCAGAGGTTTGATCTGTTTCAGAGAAATATTATCTAAGTTATAGGCCAACAACCAAACCAATATCTTGAAACAGACCTTGGGATAGCCAAAGGGTAGTTCATGCTTAATGCACCGAATATTTGTATATCATTATTTAAATAAAACTAGCCTATAAAATTAGTCTAGTGTCATAAGGTTTATCTACATGAAAGACACAACCACAAAATAATAACTATAAGTATCAATTGTTCCAAATGCCAAGACAACACTAGTGTAATTAGTATTTCAAGTTTGTAAGTATTCATTCGCTCTACGCTTGCGATAAAGTGTTTAAAGCTTACAAATGCTGCAAGTCTGGTCATTAAATTTAGAGCAACTTTCATTAAAACTTTACCTTTAAAAAGGCGAACAAGGAGCAGCTTTTATAAGTTTTTGAACTGTTTTTAGGCACCAAAAGTACAAACACAATACAAATTTTAACTTAACTTCCTTTACTGCTCTAAACATTAAGTTACCAAATAATTGACACTTCTTACGGCGCCCATAGTGGCAAAATTTTTTTATGAAAATTCATAGTTTGGCTACGCTGCAGCTGTGTAATGAGAATACGTTTATTTTGGTTTCCATACAGATAACAAAGCAGCATGATCAATTCCACCACCAGATAGCGCTGGCCTAGAATAATGACGGTATTTCCGGTGCAGCGAACTTGCGGTCAGGTAACAGTTCCGGTTGCGTTGCAGACCGTACGCTTTAACGTTTTTACTTGAACAGTTACTAATTGTAGATAGACAAGGAATTATGGCCTAAAATAGTGACTGGACTTGGAAAATATGCGGATTTTTAGGGAAAAACAAAAATAGGAAAGTAATTGCCATAGGTTTCAATGTTAACACTTCTTCTTGTCCTGTGATTATCATATATAAGACGTAACAAGTGCTACCACAATTAAATTCAGGTCTCTTCTCCACTATTGGTCAAAATGCGATCGCTAACCAGCTGCCACGAGTGTTTGGTCTGGAGAGGCCTAATAAACTATACACAGTGCATTTTAAACAATTATGTATAACATCTTGGCAGTGTTATTTTTTTTACCAAAATTTTGTTTTATAAAAATATTAACACATTGTGCGCCATGGGGTCACCGGTGACCTCCAAACAATAAAATTTAAATTGTGTCTAATACTTAGGCAGTTAAAGGCTTAAATATTGGTTCAGCTATTCATTTTGAAACACGCCGTGACGCGCACAGATGTAGCTGTGTAAGTTCCATTCAACTGAGACCCCGCCGCAGCAAAATAATAGATCAGTGCGCGTCACAGCGTGTTAAAAGTCTAAATCAAAATTTAATATTTTAGAAAAAATATTTTTAATCAAAAAATAAATAACACTGCCATGATGTCATATATAATGTTTGAACAAAGTGGGCTTCTTTTTCCAGGTAGTTCAAAAAGCACGGTGTATAATTTGGTTGTTTCCTATATGGTGATGAAGAAGTAAAGTACCTGAAAAATAGATATTGAGTCACCGGGTATGTGACTCAATATCTATTTTTCAGGTAGATATTTTCTCCAAATTTGTAAAGATATCTACAAAGACGACAAATGACAATGGTTAAAATAATAGAAATGCACCTATTACAAGCAGTACAAGCATTAACTCAATAACAGTGTTTGTCCTCTAAAACAAAACGCTAAAAGTAATACCAAGAGCGCTAGAAATTGGCAAGCTACAATACTACCCGGTGCATTGTTAACACGAAACACGCTTGCAACGAATTTAATTACACCTTATTAACCTAATAGCGAAGAGGAAACCACAGCAGAAATAGGACAATTTGGTACTTTTGTTTTATATAACTCGATGGCAAAAAAATAGGTTTTTATCCCAAAATAAGTAGCTATATTATAAGAAAGGTTGCAGAAACACCCAGACCCGAAACAATATAGGAAAGTATTCATTCTACATTGGCTCGTCCAGAAATCAGAACTGAGACCCAGCGATACCTTAAAACCGGACTATTCGGTCTAGTAGATATGAGAACTTTATATTTCGTATGACAGTCAACAAATTAATGATGTTTGCGCATTTATAATACCTTTAAAAGATCTATCCAGAGACATTCCAGACTTTAAAGGAAAAAAAACTTATGCGTATGTTTTTATTTTACGCGCAATTAATTAAAATAATATAAATAAATTACGGCTTTCAATGAAAACACTAAACGAAGGTTATTTTCTGAGTAAGGATCGAAAACTATATTTAAGACTTTAAAACAATGATAGTTAGGTAGTTCAAGTTGATCGGTTGTTTTATTTGGGCTAAGCTGTTGTGCTTGCGCGTTGCGCTGATTTAGGTCAGAGAATTAAACACAGAAAATAAATGAAGAATTAAATTATTCAATTACAAACTGTTTAGATAAAACTTAACTTGACATTTCCTGAAATTCTAAAAGCGTTCAAAAAGTGGAAATGGTTATATTTTTAAGAAGCTTAACGCCATTTTTCATGACCATAATCTGTTATTTATGGGAGCCGATACGATTTTCAGGGAAGGTAATTTAGGATGCTGAACGACAGTAAAGTCGGGTTACAGACTAGACGTCTACCATGCAGACCTTGAGTTTAGTTGATGTGATCATAGTACCTATGTTGTGATACTGAACAGAGCTATGAAGTGGAATTTTCATAATACTCGTATGGAAACATTACTTCATTTACCTACGAAGGAAAATTACTTAACAAAATAGCTTTAGTGTGTAAATAACATTATTCTAAAAATATGACATCCTTTTCTAGTTAAATCACAAGACAGATTTAATCAAATTCCGTAGTGCACACAAGTGTTGCCAGTGTAAATAAACATTATACCAAAAATTATCACTGATTGGTCTCGTTCTCTCGTTATTTTGGTATAATTTAGAATTTAAGTAATTTAAGTACTAAGGGGAAATATCAATGTAAAATCTTATTAATCAAGCATGTGGGTGAGCACAGCTCAAAAAATATTCTAATCGAGTTTGTTTAAACTTCTAGGTTAAGTTTTTGCTAAGGAAAGATAGGTTTTGCATCATATGGATCCCAACTTCAATAATTCAGGAATTATCAACATGCGTATGGAATACTTGTATATTAATAAAAAAAAAAGTTTTAATTAGAGAATAAAAAACCATCGAGAATGAAAAATCGTCTTTGTTTTGTTCATAACTGATTAAATGCCTTGCATTCTTCCATGGTTAACAATAGCTATAGGTACAGTGCACTAAATGTATCTCCATACTAGCGTTCTGACCCGTTACTAGTCAATGGGTGCTTGATCATAATGATCATGATCCGATACGCGGTAAATGTTCGGTTAGAACCTTACCTGGTAATTTGTCGACGCTTAGCATTTCGTTTGTGTATCGTCGGCAGTACCTACATACATTTTAAAAGCCTTTGCGAAACTATTACTTGGATTATTAAACACATAGACGATATTAAAAACATGCGTATAACAAAATCTGAAAACCCACGTGGTCATGTATTTCTCAAGCCCAATTATTTTATTAGATTTTATTAGAGACCTTAAAAAACATACTTTGTAAAGAAAATCTCTGCATAAGTGCTATTAGAAATGATTCGTGAAGATTTAGAAAAAAAAACCTTAATTTCAATAGTCAGTTGATAATCATGAGCTGCTTGGGTTCCCTGTCCCCGAATACCAACTGTGAAGTCAACAAACCATGGCAACACTGCAAAAACTGCGGACGTACCTCATATTGCATTGATCCAAAATGACAATAACTACCTACTTATAGGCGGTAGTTTTAATGCATGTTTATAAATTAACTTTATAGGCCGAATAACATCTTTTAACCATAATGACGAACGCTGTTAAAGGTTTAACACGTCGGGAATTAATCCAAAAATCATAATAAACTCTTTCAATGTGTATGGATGTGAGGATGTATGAACGTTCATTACAATTTAAACAAAAACGGCAGAACGAACATTGATATAATTTGACTAGGAGATAAATTACAGGCTGGAATAACACATAGATAAAAAAATTACGGTCCCTGCATAAAATCCAAAGTTCTAAGGGATACGAAGTCGCGGGAAATTAAATATGCCTATGAATATTTTTTTTAATTTCATTGATGATATATATATTTTTTTCTATCATGGTGTGTGGTGTCCTAGATGGGTTTAACAAAATTCAATTGCGAAATTCTAAACCGAGCGTTCTGACACGCCTCGGCCAATTTTCAAACCATGTCTGTCTTTGCCTATGTCCATGTCTGCACGGCACTAACTGTACGGTTAAACGAACTCGGGCAGATAAACCGATTCAAATTATACCTACACGGTGCATTTTAAACCACCTGGAAAACGAAACCACCGTTATGTGACCATTGTGTATAACATCATGGCAGTGTTATTTAATCAGTCAATAAAAATATTAAAAAAAAAAAATACAACATATTCAGACTTTTAATTTTGTAACACGCTTTTACGCACTCAGACGTATTGTTTTGCTGCAGCGGGGTTCCGGATGTATGAACCTTACACGTATACAACCGTGTGCATTACAGCGTGTTTCAAAATAAAAAGTTGTACCAATTTTTTATAAAAAACAAAAGATTAAAAATTGAAAATAACACTGCTAAGATGTTATATTTAATGGTTAAATAACGGGGGCTTTGTTTTGCAGGTGATTGAAATTGCACCGTGTATACTTCCAAATAGACAAAGTATTAATATTCATGGTCGCTCTCGGTGAGTCTTGTAAATGTTTTATTCGTTAACGAGTCTGCAGGATTAAGGTAATCATGTCACGTCGTATGTTAGAAGGAGTCTCCGCTAATTAATTCGTGTAATCAATTTCGGTGTAATAAAATTGGTTGGCGTTCGCGCATAACGAGGTTTGCGGCTGAGGATTGTAGATACACTTTTGCCTGTTTCAAACTTTCTCCCCCTTTGAGGTAAAATAATTCGGGTAACAAATCTGTTTCGCGGCAACATGACTTTCCGTTTCTGTTAGACATGACGATCGTTATGTAAAATTATAATGAATTATGAATGGAACATTGTAAAATATAGCACCAGTGTCAGCGTAACAAGTTTTTTTGTTTGCAAGAGTGTTAAGGTAGTAAAGTTATAATGACCTTGACTACATTTGTAGTAGTGTTGGTCTTAACCTTTGTCAACGATACTCTTATTGTAACAAATTCTGATACCACCAGGGTCCAAAGCTGAGCCTAATAATGTTTAATTTATAATTACCACCTCTGTAACATTTTGGTATGCAAATATATTGAAACAACTGCCTTTAAACCTATGGCAAAACAAACAAAAACTGATACATTTATAAAACTTGGCACGTTTATGTAATACTAGCGCTCTGCTCGTGAATTCGTCCGTGTGGAATTCAGTTATACAACTTATACAGCGTTCACCACAGCTATCTCAGTGACAAATTGTAAAATTATTGATTCAACTTACAAATTTCGTCTCCATGTCTTTTATGGTAATCGGTTAAGCGATTTAAGCTTGTATACATGACAGACAAACAGAAAGACATGAATGCAATGTTCAGAGGGAGAAATAGGTTAAAATAAAATCAAATGCTTCAATCATAAAGTCCATTAAAAATACTCACGAGTAAATTAAAAGTAGCTTTATTTTCTTAACTAAATTTGAAACAAACTTTTGGAAACGAAGTTCTTTGACATAACCATACAAATAGGCCTCAAGGTAAGCGGAAATATTTAAAATTTGTTGTAATTATTCTATCTAAGATGTTCTACAATAAATATTATATACAAAGACGAACAGCGGTATTATTCGATAACAATTTAAAGCCAATTTCACACAGCACAGGAGGCTGTCTGTAGGATTATCTGCAGACGACGTCTCCCAGATCGTCAGGAGCTAGGCTTAAATTTTCATTATGTTTATTGGATAATTCGCATCGAGCGGGAGTAGTAGGTGCCGCAGAATTTTGAATCCCTTAGAGACTGTCCTGTTTTACAGAATTTTTGTTACCATTTGTATCTTTTCAGTTTTTGTCATTCCCACTAAGGTCTCTCACCACCACTTGATATAAATCAATGGATCATTTGATAGTTTGCTACTGGTCAATTGGTCATGGGTTTCCAAGACTTGATTGATTGAAGATTGATTATAATTATTTCTTTAATTTTCTTTATCGTGACTCTGTTCAGTCTATGTATTCTGGTAAGTGATTTTAATCTATAATAACTCCGTGAGTATTGACGACCATCTTGGATAGTTAATGCTCGTCTGTTTAGTATTAACACAAAAGCCAGTACAATATATATATTTTTCGGTGAAATTGTAAGTTTTTACAAATAACAATAAATCATTAAAATTGGTCAATGCTGTAAAAGTTTTGCTTGGCAACAAAGTATAAAACCGTGGCTTATATCAAAAAATCCTTCAGGTCACGTGGCATATAGTAATTGAAATTCCTTAGGCGAAGTAAAAATGTAATATATATATATATTTTTTATTATCCAGTTTTGAATAAAAACTTTGGCTACCATATGCGTGAAACGTTGAGATAGAGAGGATTGTCAATGCAACAATGAGCATTCCTTTACGCATCCATTATCTCTAGTTGCCGTGACATGGTTACAAACAAAATGTCTGTCTATAATAAACGATCCGGTAATCCAGTATGCAAAAATGCGACGAAAATGTGATGCTACTCGTACTTTGCTGAGACAATAGGGTAATATTAATCCACTTAGGAGGGGCAGGAAAGGAACAAAAAAGCCTGTAAAAAGGTTCATAATGTGAATTTTTAATAACGGTACGTTACGTACTTTTGCTCTGGAAAAGCTTAAGAGAAAAGCAAAAATCAATAAACTAATGGATATTATTTTGTCATGAGCAGAATGTGTCGTTATTTTAGACTTTTGCGTAAAAGAAATATAAAATAAATATTTACTTTTATTTCAAAAGTATGAATATGACACTTAATAGAATAAATATTATTATACAAATTACATAAAATGCGAAGGTTGGGATAAATAAATAATAAATAAATGTGAACAACATCACATACATTGTTCTGACCCCAATTTGAATAACTATTTAAAGCATTCGTATTTTGGAAACCAGAAACAATGAAGGTACCACAAACATTGAACCTTCCGGAATCGAACCCGAGACCTCGGAGCAGGCGACATCTTGAAAACCGGTGTGTACTGTGTACGCCACTCCGCCTCGGAGGAAGATGGATGTTTGTTACTTACTTACGCCAGAACGGCTGAACGGATCTAAATGCAATTTTCCGTGAAAATAGATTACGGACTGAAATAGCACATGGGGTACTTTTTATTCCGTATAAATGTACGGTTTCCGTGGGATGCATTGAAATTTCCATAATTCCACCCGTACAAAGTCGCAGACAACGTCTAGTGTAATATAATTATTTTGCAGCTGGATTACTGTTTGATCAAGTTATGCTCAATACAACTCCGTTCAAATTGAAGTTTTAAATATCCTTTCCGTCAGTCCACATTTGTCCAGTAGAAGACATAATAAGCCTCTCCTATACGAGGATTTTGCTACAATCGCTTCTCTTGGTGTCAGGTTGGCGATCTCATTTTGTGTAAAGGTTGTTTTACCTTAAACTCTGTATATACTGAAACATTCCGTTGATAGGCTTTTGAATAAAATTGAAAACTACCCTAGAGATATCAAAATTGAGGTATTTGAGAAAAGTGAAAGCTTCATACAACAACCATGTCAGTCACATCCTCCTTCCACTAGATTAAGCTGAAGGCCGCAATATTCTCTGAAATCCTGAAATCCAAAGGTCCAATGATAAATCTCCTTAGATAGTCATAAGGTCGCAGATGGTCTGAATATTTTAGTAAATGAGGCCTACATTTAAATGGGTGGAGCTACGAAACTTATTTTTGCACTCGTAATCAGAATTTGGAGGAGGCTTAGGCATGGTTGTATTTCCATCAGAAAAGTAATAAGCAGCTTTGACGCGAAGAAAGAAAAGCTTCTTCTTTTAACTATCATCATGTGGATCAATTATTATAATTTGAATAACGACTTGTATGGAATTTTCTGAAACGATAAGACACTAGAATTTTCAATAGAACATTTTATGTGATGTGGATATTGCCATAGTTTGTCTATAATCATCATCATCATACACAGTTAATGAGTAAATATTAAACTTTATACCTCTGGACTTACAAGTTTGACAGGTGAGTTAGTGAACTCATTCTGGCTCGTGGTGTTTGGCTATTGGTGGAGATGGTGTTTTTGTCTTCTTTTGCTATAATAGTACTCCCTTAGTCGCGTCCTACTGCATCCATAGGAATAGATGGAGTGGTGGTGTTCTAGTTTTGTGTTAACATTACATGCTATTGCGTACACCAGTCTTTATAAAAGTACCACCTCCAAATTTTCATTCTCGGTTCAAACATCCATGTTCGTATACGACACGGCTAGCCATCTGTCACAGAGGAGCCGGGACAGTAAATTACGCGCCTTCATCATCCCGCGGGACGCTGACCTGCAGCCTCCAGTGCGCGGAACATTTTACATAGCAGTTATGTTTAGTATTTACCACCAGACACAGAAATAGAAATGTTAATGTTCATCTTACATTACGTTGCATAATATCGTTTTAATGTAATCCAGTATATATGTATAAATATATAAACTTGAAAAATTTTGTCTCAGGCGGGAAAAATTTTGTCTCAGAAAAAAAAATTTTCAAGTTTATATACTGATATTATAAGTGCAATTAAGTTGCTAAAATATCAAATAAAGTATATACTCGTATGTATAAAGGTTTCACTTTTTATATGAAAAAAAGATTGTAAATTGGATAATGTTGTTCTAATTTGGCTTCAATTCGTATTTGGTGGCCTAATTCAAAGTTTCATAGTTATTTTGGTACTCTATTTACGACGTTTAGGAAATGGTTTTTAGGGTTCCGTAGCCCAATGGCAAAAACGGAACCCTTATAATTTCGTCAAACCTGTCCGTCCGTATGTCACAGCCACTTTATTCTGAAAGTAGCATTACACAGTTGAAACTTGGTAGGTAGGTGTATCCTGTTGACCAGTTTACGATTCTCATACAAAAAATTTAAAAAAATGGTATTTAAGGGGGCTTCCCATACATAGAAGTAAAACAAAAATAAAATTAATAGACTCAGGCGTTACTTTGCGGAAATCCATAACGGATTATGGATTTAGAAAATTATTTTGCTAATGATTTCCGCTCTGTGTGGTAAAGGTATCTAGGCCGGTGTTAACAAGCGGAAATCATTAGCAAAATAATTTTCTAAATCCATAATTAAAACAAAAATATTTTTTTTACTCAAACCTATATCTATGGGTAGGTCTTTTAAGGTTTTTAGAACAATTATTTACAAAAGTCGAACATTTGGAAGATAGACGCTTTCAAAGTGGTAAATGAGTGTGATCTAACTTTTAAACTAAGCAAGAGAAAATTAAAAAAAAAAATTATATCTTAACAAATACTTTCAACGGAAATTGGTTTGAACGAGATCAAGCCGATAGTTTTGAGAAACAGCACATTTTTAACAACCGCATATATAATACTTTCTTTGTCCTTCATACAAACACCATGAAAAACAAAGTTATTTTTGTAGTCAATTAAATATTGTGGTATTTTGGCTAAGTGGAAGTAAGTAGACCTCTAATTCAGATAAAGTTGGTACAGAACCCTCAGTGTGCGAGTCCGACTTGCACTTGGCCGGTTTTTTTAAACGTTCTCATAATAATAACTTAAAGAAACTAATTCAGCGGGTAAAATCTGTCTTAATATAGTAATTGATGTAATTCAAAACTAAGATTTTATTCTACTTCAGGATGTCTTCACCAAGAATTTAATTAAGCCCGTCTGAAGTGTAAAATAGCAATATTAGCTCGGCCATCGAGGTAGGAACCAGCTGAAATCACGTTTGCATCCAACTTCGTAGGTGTAATCTTGCACACGAAATTTTCTGTTTATTTTCTCTTCCAATTTCGTCGGAGTGCCTGCCAAGGTGTTGTCTGATGTCGGCTTAGGAAATGAAATGTACAGGGTTACATTTCGTCGAGCCTTATCTTCATTTTTAAACTGTAAAACATAAGCTTGGATTCTTAACAGGAATTGAACTCGATCATTTAGTGTTTTTTCCGACGTTTCTATCAAGTACACCGACCGGTGTCACATGTTGACTGGGAAGGTTTTTCTAAATCCTACTGTAAATATTTATGTCTTCAATCATCGTCACACAACTCTTACTATGCCCCTGTTCCAGGTGTTAGGCACGCGTCTGTATTTTTTTCTTTTATTTTATGATTCTTACTTGATTGCGTACTAAAATAAAACTAAGTATGAACGGTAATTAAAAGCAGTTAGGTAAGCTTGGGTTTTCAATAAGCAGCTAATTGTTGACAGATTTCAAAACAAGATTAATATGTGAATAGTATTTTAAAAGATGAAGTTTTGATAACGTTTTTTTTTTCAAACAACATGATAAGTCTTATGGCGTTGTTTTGTGACATCGTGATCATAAAAAAAAACTTTGAACTTCTCACTCAACTACCGCTAATTAATTAAGGTATCGCACAGAGGTCTTACTTATCTGTATTGGTTAATGTTTTTATATACTCGTAGAATTTCATGAAATTAAATTATTTCGACACTGTAAATAAATTGTAATCCTGCCAATCGTCAAAAGTAAGTCTGCTGATCTAAACAGTGCTGTTAACATGAAAAAACTCAACACATTTTTTTTTTTCACCAAACAAACTAAGGTAACATTCATAAATTGTTACAGAATCTTACATGTTTATTAAACTTAACAAATTACCAGCTACGCAGTTTGTCTATAGATATTATTTCAAAAAATGAATGTAATGCTTTCATCTGATTAATGAATCAGTGCAAGCTCAAGCAAATAAATAGTCGTACGTTTCCAGAGTTAACCAGCTTTTAAGTTTTCTTGCAGTTTCACGCCAGCGTTCAACTTTGTTTTTAAAATTTCCAAAGTTTTCCCTAGACCTCTTAGTTTCGTTTACTCCAGTGTTGTCTATTATAAAGTCGAGATAACTTGGATCAATATCACGAGATTTTATTTGCAAACACTAGGAAACCTGCTAACCCTTCTAAATGCGCATGATTATTTTGCTGAGTCAAACATTTTTCGTCGATATTGTTTTATGATTAATTAAGCTTTAAAAAAAACATGTTTTCATAGATAACTAACCGTACTTCAAACTGATTTTTAACGTTTTTTTTTTACATATATCGAAATTGTAATAAACTTTTCGAATTTGTGCAATTATTGTGGTTTTTCTTAAAATACAAAATACAACTCTTTGTTATCAATTATATTTTTCTTTAGCTATAAGAATATTATACTTTAGGCTTATTTAACTACCGGTAAAATTTACTTTAATGTCAAAGAATGATTAAATATTTAGTTTTGAGATACAGGCGAATTTATTCCTCCTTTTTGCTAAATATATGTTCGATACATCGGGGAGTAATCATTTTACCGAAACCTTGCTATGCCTACCCATTGAATCATCGGGTAAATCAACTGATATTCGTGAACGAGTTATCATAAGTCGGTGCCCTCATAAGCCACTCACATTAGTGGATTACAAGCGAAAGCTTTTTCGTTCCTAAGGCGATCTCTAATCGGCTTTCTGACCCTTCCACGTAAATAGTTGGCGAAATATTCACTATGCGAAAGGATTTCCATTCAAAATATGAATGGCTGGCTTAAGTGTAAATGATGCGGATATAAAAGATTTTATGGAGCGCGCACGTGTTTAAAATTCAAAAGCGATCGTTAGGTAGCTGACGTCGCAGTTGCCCAAGAAATATAAATCAGATTACTTAACTCTATAATGTAAAACCAATACATCTAAAGTCATCACCACACATTAGACCACTGCTGGACCTTGTGTTTAGCAGAGGACTAATAAATCTCTTCAAATGAGTGATTTTGACATACTCGCCTCTCTTGACAGGTGGGATGGTGAGTTTGAACGATGGTAGATAGGCAATAGAGCGCGGTACTCTAACGGCCGGTCCCAATAACCTATCTATCTTCAGTTTTGGCATATCGGAGATAGAAAACAACTTCTGTCTTTGTTACTCTGGACGGTAAAATCAGACACAGAAGATGTTTTCTATCTTTGTTTCTCTGGACGGCAAAATCAGAGACAGAAGATGTTTTCTATCTCCGATAAGCCAAAATTGAACATAGATAGATTATTGGGACCGGCTGTAAGTGCATCTTACGACTCCCATAGAAAGGAAAGGAGTGGTGTTACTCTATATTTGTGATAGTTGGGCCAAAAAAATAACTGAATGTGTATTTGATAATACTTGGTACCATTTAACGGCACAATGTACTATCGCTTCATGTCATTCGATGAGGTTCTCAATCTATGTTCGTTTCTGAATTTGAAGAAAGTGGGTCATCCCTAAGATTGTTTCTAGTAATTAAATCCAAACTTTATGCTATACAATTTTTGAAACTTAGTAAACTTCAGGTACTGTTAAGACTTGGAAAATAATATGACATCAAAGAGGATGAATTAAATTATGCGTAACCTGAAATTGTTTCTTAAAAAAAGCATCATCTATTTGGCAAATGATCGTGAGATCAAAAACACGTTACCTACGTATTAATTGCTCAAACTATTTTAATAATGCTAATATTATTACACTGACGGTTATATCGAATTTCTGCGAGTTAGCTAAACAATTTTGCAATCGTCATCTTTTAACTAATTTGAGAAACTATTGAATTCCATACAAACTCCCATATAATACTCGTATCAAAACAATTTAATGTCGTTTCTTGACATATAAGCTTGGAATGTAATCTCGATGAATTTTTTTGTGAATTGGTTCAGCGGTATATGCGTAAAAATGTAACACGTAGACAGCTAGAGTTATTTTTAAATTAGTATAGATATTGATTAATTTTGATCGCAGTGAGTATTCTTGCAAAGTTAGATTCAACAAACAATAGGGCATACTTACATTAAGATTCCAAATGTGAAATCAGACCTCAACCCAAAACTTTCCTCATATGCCAGAACCATGCAAGAACAAGGCTCCTAAACCCGAGTAAGGTGTACTTTTGTAACACAAACTCAAATATTTGTATTCGGGTCGCTAGTGCAAACGTAAGAATCAAAGGTGTTTACAGGTAGTTGTGGAAAATAGGCTGTAAATAATAGAAGGATTTCGGCGTGGAGCCTCCTCATCGCGTGTTTACGTTTCAGCGAGGGATGACGATGTGAGTGCACTTTGTATAGAACAAAACATGTTTGTGAAATGGTGACCTAGATATAAAACTACTGTTTAACAAAAAATGTGATAGGTACAATAATAACACTTGCGCTAATTTTGAGAAGAAAAATAATTTAATTCGAGTGTAGTAAGCCTACATTGATATTTTTTTTATTAATGGTTTTATTAGACGTTATAGGCAACCAATGAGGTTAGGAGGATAACCATTGTTAATAGATCTAAGCTTGCACCGAAGTATCATCATTGTATAGGCATCTTCAAAAAGTCCACTTTGACTAGCCATTTTGACAGTCACGTTCACAATCACAGTTTGTGCAATGGTGGAAAAGATGATGTTTCCCGTCTGATGGAGAGATAATTTTAAAACACCATTTAAAACACCAACATAAGATTTAAAAAGGAGTAGTGCTATTCTATTTGAGATTGATACCACACGCTAGATACATAAAGTAACAGCCAAAATTCATCCCACTGCAGGAAACAGGCCATCAGTGAATTCAAGTTACCACAACAATGACGGCTAGATACACACTTGGCTGCAACCATTCATGATAGAAATAAAAATGTGCACAGCAATAGAAAAACTGTTCTGATCCCAATTAAACTATTAACCGGTTGCCTACTGAGTCTCAGATTTGAGCCGTATGACCATTGATTTCCACTGTGTCTGAAAATACCCACACAAAGGGGGTAAAAGCACTTATATTTGTAAAAAAAGTCAGACTTGAGTCAACATTGCAAAAAGTTTTTTTTTCTAATTTTCCTCGTCCTAGAATCAAACCAGGGCCTTAGAGTAGGCGACACCTTGAATACCGGTGTACAAGTCATTCCATCTATGTCTTCAACAATGGTACGTTCTGTTTGGAATATCTAAATAGTTATTAGAAGTTATAATTAAACTGGAAACATGCTCTTCAGTCCCCCACTTGCAACAGAAGACAATAGTTTAAGCATAACTCATTGCGAGAACGAATTAATACTCTAGAGCATGTTGGGTAATGTTATACACGTGTATTGAATAATTAATAACTAATACAGGTTATGAGATAATGTGCCTAAAATTAGATACAATAAAGCGTAACAACGTTTCGTGGAAAAGTATTTTACTATGTAAGACTTTTTTAGTAATGCAAAATATTTATTGCTACGAAGAATTACGGGCAAAACTCCGAGTTACAAAAATCATAAAGATGCGGAAAATTTTATAACCTTTTAGACAGTTATGTGTGGTCATATTTAAAAACCAGGCAGGTGCGGGTCGAACTCGCGTACTGCAAGGACCGTACCTACCAGCACACATTTAAGAAATTTGTATTAATTTCATAAAAAAGGGTGTTGCCAGACAGACGGAAGACTAGGTGAACATAAAAATGGTTTGTATTTTTTTTGTTAGAGGCAGAGGTTCTCATCACATCATGATTGCTTTAAACAAAGTGTCAAAGATAATAAACCGTCAAACGGCACAGAATATAAGCCGTCTTCGTTCAAAACTGACATGTTATCCCCTATAACGGGCTTCATGATTCCGCCCCATAAGCGCTCGTCGGCTCCTCCCGGCGTATCTCCGTAACTTCACGAATGGGCAATTGTAGAGGTTTCATTGTCCCCGCGAGTCTGCTGGCCCCCTATCTGTACCCTGAGCACTTTCGTAAGAAGTTTGTTTTCTTAATTTAGTGACGTTTCCTCCTTAACCATTGTTGATAGGCACAAATTGGATAGCGTTATAATTTGTTTTTGTACTTGAAAATGTGTAATTTTATTATTTATTATCCATTAATAAGACATTTGAGTAAAAAATTGCGATCATAAGATAAGAACAATTTTAGCAAACTAATAAATCTTAACCTATAAACATAAAACCTGAAAAATATCAGACAAAGCAGCTAAATAGCATAATAAAATATGTAATATGTATTAATAATTTGTCGCCGATAAAATATGATAGTACACACTTTTTACATGGGTAACATCATATAAATATAAAGGAAGAAAGTAAATGAGTAAATAAATAAAAATGATAACAAAATAAGGTAGATGTCAGACAATATGTAAAGTAAGAATATAATCAAGATAACCAAGAAAGAGGTTTAAATTTCCGATATATGTTATAAACCTAGCAATCCAGAAACTTTAGGTTGATGATAAGTTACAAATAACGCGCAAGGAGAAATATATTTCGATAAAAAGAGAACAGCTTTAGAAGAAATTGTGTAAGGGATACGCCGAATATGGTTAAGGAGGCAATATATCGAATGTAACGGAAAAAACCCGATAATGGAGCAGGGTAAGAACACAACATTGCTAAAGTTCTAATGTACGATACCGTTTCACTAATTTTAAGCTAACATACAGTTTCCAAATCTAATCTCACACTAAATTCAGTCACATGCTTCCTCCCTATAAACTACTAAAAATTCACCATGCTACTCGTATCACGTTACGCAGATGTAAATGTAGGCGCAATATTGAGACCACGTACGGCCAGCGGGCAGCTCTCCGGTGGCGATGCGAGCGGAATGCGATAAATACCAGATATTTGTATCTGTGTTGTCTTAGTAGTAGGGGACGGCGAATGAACATTCTTAAGATGCAATAGGGTGAGCAACGTTTTTATTTATTTAAGACTATCTGTTTTCCGCGTCACCGTTTGTTATCTTCAATTCAACTGAGACCTCAGTTATCTTTTTCAGCGTTCTTACAACGACTCTTCAAGTATTTGCCGCAGTTTGATGAATGGTTATGGCATTTTGCGTTATAAAAAAATTATCGGCCATCTTATTTAAAATTTTATGTAATAAAATTATTGTGATATAATAGACTAATCAAGTCAATAACTTTCAATTTGAATGAATGTAAGTATCAATATTAATTTGTTGTAACATTGAAGGCAAAATAAAATTGAATTTTTAATGGCGGTTCTTTTATGACAGTTGCTGTATTTAAAAAACGTCAATTTACTACACACTCCAAGCTAAATAATGCAAAATATACTCAAGAGACTGTAACTACCTGACAGGACTGAATATGAACCTTCTTTGTCACTAAAATGATAATATTTTTAACAAGTAACCGAAAGAGCTTATATTTCAACTCATTTAATAATACATTAATGAGTAACTACTACCACAGAGCTAATAAACTATAGATAAATAATAATAGTCTTCTCAAAACACCGTCTATAGGTAATGGAGCGTTTGTGAGTACTTTAGCCCCGATCCAATTTATTTAGTCGACAGCCGGGCCCACCGCAATGATGTTGACAAATCAACCGTCGAGGCGGCCCGCCTTTTTGCTGTTCGATATTTTAGCTATCGCCGATACAATCACTCTTTACTACAACAGGAACAGTCGGTAAGCATTTTGCAACCCATTTTGCAACCAGGATATACTTGCAAATAGCCTAAATCAAACAAAACAATGTTTCAGGTAAATACATGGGCAAAAATATTAATTTAACTTTTCTGTTCCTTTCCTGTTCCATGTGAATTCTCAATACTCGGTTAAAGGGTCTGTAGTCAAACAGCTAACTGTAGTCAAATTACCATTACTATAATTTCTAAGTTTTGTTATTTTGTAGTTCTATGTCACTATCGACGAAGAATCTTAACCAAATAGAAAAGAACGTAAACAAAATCAAGAGAGTAACATGAGCAAGAGCATAGTGACAGAACGGGCAGAACACGGTATTTCCATTAAACCAGGCGATACATAAGTTTTTTTTCTCAACCTATTCTGATTTCCGACAATCTCATCAAATCACCGAAAGGTACCAAGGGAGCTGATTGAATTGAATCCCCGCTACCTGACGCCATATTTCTTTTCCCGGTTTCCCCAAATTGAACTTTTACCTACAGTTAAATGTACTTTAATCTGATTGAACTTACGACTTAGATAAATCGTACCAAGTCCTGCGACATTCGAGATTTTAAAACGTCGTCCCGCCCAAAAGGTAGGTTTTGTTAGTGATTAATAGGGCTGCTCTTTTATTGTGAGATCGTACTGACGTTCTTTAAAGAAAACGTCAGATTAATTACTGTTTGAGTAATTGAAAACCATTTTGGTTACAGATTGCAAAATTAGTTTAAGTACTTTGGGTAAAAAGTTTGTAGACAAGTGTAAAGTAGCTGATTCCTGGAAATACTTGAATTTGTTCTCACATAGGCTAATTTATCAATTACAAGAGCCTGTAACTAGTCGATATGTATCGGCTGAGTATGGCTAGATATTTGATATTCAAGAAGATTGTCACTTTTTGAAACCATTGTTTACCCCACCTTATTACATGAATCATAACAATACCGTGAATGTGAAATCAATAGTTTTTCTAACCCGCTCGCGTCGCGGCGATACTCATAAGAAATGCATGCTCTTCCGCTTTATTTATTTACATGGGGTTAGTCCGATAAATCCCGGACTTCCTATCAGAAGGGGACTTTTATTGAACTTTATATTTAGTACACACCCAGTGGATCAATAAACGCCGGACATAAAGATTCGGTGCATCAATGTCTTTTGTTTCCTTGGTTCAAACTGTGAGCGTTTCGTTGGATTTTATTAGGAGGTTAAATGAAGCGAGACCCTATTAAGGAGGATTTTCCTGTAACATCTGATTTATTTTAAATTCTTTTTATGAAATTATTTGATGTTGCTAAAATTGTAATAAGGCAAACGATATTATTTTAGTGTTATCGTGGACCTATACTTATTTATTTAAGGAACTGATGAGATGTATTAAAACATATTTTGGTACTACGAATGACTTGAATGAATGAAACATGGTATGTTTAATACCTTGGGTAAAAAAAACCTTGATATCGTGTCCTGTAAAAAGTTTGTCTAAAATATACAAGATGGCTGGATAGCGACCTTTTCTTTAAATAAGTTTTTTTTTAATATTAACGCTTCGATTCCGCAGATATTACTATGTAAACGATTTTATGCGACAGTATAGGTAATACATGTACCTATATGGTTTTTGTGTACAATTAATCAATAAACGTTTGTGTCGGTTTGTCCAGTTGTTAAGCTGGTTGTCGTTAATGGTTAAATAACCCAATTATAATGCTAATTGCAAATGTATCTAAGGACTTTAGAAACGCTAATTTACACATTTCACTTACACCGCAAACCGTAAACTGCCACACATTTACGCTAATTACAAATTCTACTACCCCCTACGTCAAAGGTAACCCCCAGCTGCAATCGCGGTCTTACTGAACGCAATGCAATTTAACAATTGGTATATTTACGGCCGTAATTAACGGGCAACGCGACGCGAGCGCCCAATTTGTCATGGGCCCGGCGTTGTCACGTACTAACTATATAACTATGTATTATTACCGGTGATCAAGAGGCATCGCTTTTTAGAAGGTCCACTTTTGTGTATCAGGTATAATACTCGTAGTACTATCACTCATAAACTGTTCCTACAACTTGTAAAATACTTTTTTCTTTAGTAGCTGGAGAATAATAAGTCCCTGCGGCTCATGTTCGAGCTTATCAGTTTGTGGCACCGAAGTAGTCGCGAGGAATGGCCTTTTATTAGTCCTAACGCTTCTTCTTTAATGTTTTGATTTAAGTTTAATGATTATCCTAGATATGTTCATCGTCATCATCACATCAGCCTTTATTAGTCCACTGTTAGAAACAGGCCTCTCCAACATTTTGTTAAGCAAGCGGTGGCAATTATAACAAAGCCTCCTTAGGTTTTGTTGTAATTACCATGCTTGGCATTCGCTAATCCACCATTAGCGATCGCAGTTTGCCAATGGTGAAGGGAAGACGTTACTGACCGTCTCTTTCGGACTGTTTTCCTTTAAATCCCATCTGAGAACTAGAAAACAGCATTTTAAGGTCTGAAATAAATATATGTATTAGTTGACAATCTAGTCTAGTCACAGTCACAGTCGCTAACGGTTACACGATTTGATTAATTTGACTCGATAAAAAAAAACACAAACCTACATCTCTTCGAAATATATTTTAAATTTTACGACTAAATTACAAGCATTTTAGATACAATTTTTATGCTTGTTTAAAGCTACTAAATATTTATAGACGCTGAGTTTGAATTCATTAAATGATCTACTTAATTACAATGTTTAAACATATCTGTGGTTTAAATAACTACGAAATACGTGAGCACGGCGGTTCGTCAGCCGCAGGCTTGCGGTGCGCATAGGCACTCCGTAATAGGCGATCGATCCATAAATCCCAAACTACCGAGCCTTAAGTCGGCTATTACAAAACTCATAGGAAGATAAGGAGTGATGTTATTCTTTTAACGTGCTGGCAGTGCATTGCGTTTGGAGAAATTGCCGTCTGATTACTAAAACCCTTAGATCCTTACAAAACGGAGACCACTTCTATGTCATGTTTTCTCTATATTTTATGTTTCCATTAATGTCAGTGAATGACACCTGAAATTCTTAATCCAGTAATAAGTGCCGAGCCTCGAATACCTACACAAAAACTCCAACTGAGAACAACGTGAAATACTTCAGTTAAGTTATAAGTGTAACAATAAATTTTAAAATTCTATGACGTGCAAGAATAATATCAGTATTTCAACTTGAAAAATTATAACTCAGGCGGGCGCGTCTCCATGCATGCCTGGCGCGGTGCTTTAGCAATCATAAAGTACCTACATAAAGTAGGTACTTACAAGAATTTTCTGCTGTACTGACAGCTGTGAACCAAATCAATAGATCTCTACGAAATAAGTATTGGACATAAGAATTATCATAAAACAACAGTCCTCGTTTTCCAACGGATTCGTCAGTTAGACCGCCACTGTTTTGACTCGGCTTCGATTCATCTATTGAAATTCAGTTCTAGATTTCGGTTTTCTGCTCTGAACATTCAGCATTCAGCCATTGTTTTCTTTAAATACCCTTATTCGCAGTGCATGTTTTAGGTCATTTAACAAACCAAGGAGTGACTATCTAGAAAGTTTCATTACGTTATTCTTTACCTTTTTCAACGTTGAAACGCAGATTGAACTTAAAATTAAATTAACAATTTATTGTAAGCTGTTCACAGTTAGCAATCTCCCCTTTTGCCCAAACTGCGGTCGTCAATCTGACTACCTAGTGTAGCGATTATGGCGGCACCTTTTGGAAAGACCTATGTTCAGCAGTAGCCTGAACTACGATGTTAGCTGATGATGATGTTGAGTTAGTACTACACATTGTTTATATAGCTTGCTTTTATAAGCATTGGTACAATAGTAATACCTTAATTCTTTTTTAAAGCATACCCAACCAGCTATAGTAAGGATTCCCCAGTTGGATTCCCACAGAACAAACGTATCTTGTTAGCATATCACATACGTAGACACACAACTACGTGATAGTCATGTTTGTCGGTGGGCTGCTCATTGGCCGCAGCATTATACCGGACGTCGCGATGGTTGCGGCCCAGTGTAATAGGCTCAATTCCGATGCGGCTATTGACTCGGCTCTCGGCTTTCATCCATTGTTTACCTACAACGCCCTCTGTGTACCGTGAATCTGCACTGTACGCTTTTTGCGTGTACCGCTGGCTGATGGACTAATTGGATTAAAAGTAACTTAGCGTTAAAATGTTTTGACGCTGAAACACGATGTGTGGCTTATCTGGTTTGCGCTGGTAAATTGTGGCTGTTATTAAATTGATTTAAAAGGTTTTGTTTGAACGAGATTATATAGATTTGGATACAAATTTCCAAACTAAACAATGAGGTATACCTACCTGCAGCGGATTATAATTCTAAAAATTTGCTGACTTAGCTAAATAATTAAAAAAAAAATATTACAATATCCATTTACAAAGTACAAAAAGGTAATCACTATATTAGTTACATTGTTTTAAATTTATCCTGCGCATTGATTCTTTGTTAATATTTAAATTAACCTAGTATTGTGTATTAAACGATTTTGGTTTGTAGTTCAAAATTAAATTACTTTTAATGAAAATTTATCCAAATACACAGAATCGCTGATAAATAAACTAATAGTGTAACATAATTTTTGTTTTTGTCCCATGTTTAAGGGAGGAATTCATATACTCATTTTTTAATCCTAAGTATTTATTTTCAGACATAACCCAAATAACATTATAAGCTACAATGTAGCTAACATCATGCTATCCAATAAATATTTCAACATTACAAAAGTAACAATATGAAACTTCTCAAAAAAGTAATTTAGACTTCCAAAACGCATTCGGCTTCAAAGTTTCAAACAAATTTAAATGGCGTCACGTTTGCCTCTAGAATCGGTCCAAAGTTAAATTGAAACTGGTTGGCGAACCGCACTGGCATGATTTATTAGCCACATGTGAATACGTTACCAACCAGTGTTTTATGTACGCGTGTAATTGAGAGCTTGTTCCAAATGCTGAGTACCCCTGGCCCACGAGAGTTTCAGCAAACATAACGTTTCAACTTATCTGGTATACAGTTAAGGCTCAATTCCCAGTTATTTGCTACCTTTACTGTAATTTACTTGTTCAATGAAGAACGCATTGTCAAAATATCATTAAGACACTTTAACAGTTCTGTGCTCACACAGCCTTTACTCCACTTACAATTAATTCAGACGCCGAATCCCGAAAATGCCCATTCATAGCCGCAGTGCTTTAGATAACTGCTACCTGACCCAACATAACTCTCGACACTTGTAAGACTTCCGGCCCTTCATTAGCACAATACCGTATATCAAATCGTTCCGATCAGAGCCTCCGCCGTATCCGGAAACTATGAACCGTCCGGTCAAAGGTGCGACGACGATAAGTTCCGGCGGGTGATAAGACTGCTAATCCAGAGAACAAAGGCCCAGCTGGCCCGGAGCGTCATGGATAGTCCTTTACGGTTAGTATTCCGAAAACGCTAGATAAGTTTATTTGTTTCCACTTTTATAGGCACAACATATTAAGAAATATATTGCTGATTATAAATAATCAGCAATATAGTTCGATAGTTCCGGGGTCCGATAGTTATAAATAACTTTGTATCGCCCCAGAACAGTATTTGATTTTGACGTCGCAAATGTCATTGTCATCAAATATATGGCGTAGTTGAAGAAAGCATCAAGAAATACAGCTTTTTATTTGTATTACTTTATCTTTCTAACGGTTTTAATACTAAGTATCCTATTTCCGACAAAGACAAACCGGAAAACACAAAAATCATAAAAATCAATCCGGTCGTTCTCGACTTATAAATAGTGCAACTAACACGACTTTCTTTTGTATATATAGATTTATAGTTTAGTATATAAACACTAGTATTTGTCCAGCAAAGGCATTTGATGGACGCATGATATGCGCGGGCGCTGCAACAACACAACAGACTGTCTCTATTGTTGCACATGAGTACCTGCGGCTTCACAGCTACCAAAACGATATCGAAATAATTTGACGCATCATCGCTGTAGTTATAAGTTGTTTTGCTGCAAAGGTACAGGTAGTAGGTTCATTGAACGCCTACGCTTGGACAAAGTACCCTTAACACGAGGTTTAATGGTTTTGTGAGATAGCTTTGTTTTGATATCGAAAAGATGTCTACTTTTACTATGCAGGATCTTGTTCAGTTACGAGCGCGCTTTGCTAATGTCGATTGGTTCCATATTGTGGGCCGTACCACCAAATCCGTCCTCTGTCCCGTTGGCGATGTCTGCGCCTGAAACGTTATTATCTGTTCAAAGGGCCGCTTCCGTTTCGGTAATCCTGCCAAGTGTTTTTTTATACACGCCCTGTCAGTTATGAGGACCTCTTCTTTGTATTTAGCCATGCCGAAAAGGATTTCCACTTGGACAGTGATGGTAACAAAGTTGCGTTTGTTCCTAATGCAAAAAGAAAAAGATTTGTAACATTGTTAAGGCATAACGTCCACCTTATCGCGTGCGTGCTTTGTTCGTAGCTTGTTTGCTGGATTATTTCTGAACCCTTTCCCAATATTTTAGCAGATTAAAGAGCGAAATTAAAAAAAAAGAGAAAAACCGTCATATAAAAATATTTTTAGGTTCGCCACCGCCTCTAATTTTTATCGTTAGTTATGTTCCTATTCACACAATATGAGGTAACTGTGTCCGGAGTCCTCGCAGTGTTGCTATGGTTTGTGGACTTCATTGACGGTAAGACGGGGTCCCAAGCAGCTGGTAAAACTTATATTCCTATTTTCTACTTTGAGATAGGGTATAAAATAAATCATCAAAATAGCTATGCATGATAAAAATATTTGCGGTCACACGAAAAACACAAATATTTTTGACAACCTGACAAACGAAGCCCAAGTAACCATTATGTTTAACATACTGGCAGTGTTATTTTTATATTTTTTTATAAATTAAAATAGTCTTAGAATAGAATATAAAAATATGGCTTTTTATTTTGAATCATGCTCTGACGCGCACGGTCGTATTATTTTGCTTCAGCCGGGTCCTGGATGAATGAACCTCACACAGATACGTCCGTGCACGTCACAGAAAAATGAATAGCTGAATCAATATTTTATATATAAGTATATATATTTTTTAATATCAATGCCAAGATGTTATACATAGTGTTTACATAACGTGGGGTTTGTTTGTTAGGAGGTTCAAAAAGCCATGGTATAAAACTTTACTTTATTAAATACCATACCAGTGGAGCAAACAGTCTAGTCAAACACAAAATCAAAGTAGCTTCGCATCGACGTCACAAACTATGAGTGTTTTAGCTTCTTCACTCCTCGGTTCCGGTAAGACTCTAGACGAGTACTTAGTGAACTGCATTGTCTCAGCCAGGCGGAGTCACGGCAAAAACTTGTCTAGCGGTGAAACTTTCCCGGAACTTAGTAATATTTAATGCCAGTAAGGTGCTGTTATCAAAGTTATATCATAATATACAGTTTTGGTATTAATATAAACGTTTTTCTGAACTGCTGCGGTAGGACGACATAGTACGTTCTATTGTATTATGAAATGTATGAATCTATTAACCATGTTATCAGATACCTAGTGCTTTAAGTATCTCTTAGTGAAGTATTATGACTTTTATAACTTTATGAGCTGTTATAAGTATGTATCAAAAAGTTTGAGAGTGTAAAAGTCCGACACAAACAGAACTAATTTTTGTTCCTAAATGATCCCTGTGAATTAAACTGACTGCCGCTTTTTCTCGATGCAAAAGAAGCCACAACAGAATCATAAATCAAATGTATGTACCATTACATTTTGATTTTAATATAAAAGAGATAGTCACACGTTTTTTTTGTTTAAAAAGCTTGAAAAAAGCCCTTATTTTAAAACAATGCTTAGTAACTGTCAGTAATTTTTTGTTTGGCTGATCACCGACTAAAAATTGGTGGTTAATTTTTTTAAGTAAGGGTAATTTAGATACATTAGAAGTAAGTATACATAATAATAACATATTATGTTTGTTGAATTAAGAACCTTCTTTCCTTTCGTCGGTTTAAAAATACGATCAAACAAGACAGCACTTTTATTGATTATACTCCCACTCTCATTACAATACCGAAATGACCATTGAAGGGAAAAGAAGTCATTTTTCCCTAAAACCATTTCTAATGTTCAATCCATCAAATAATTTTCTTTGTGACACGTTTGCAGCGTGCAGTCGGCAAATTGGAAATCACCTAATGGATCCACATTGTGATCAAAAGCCCACCTAAGATGGGGCAATCCATAATTAATTTCGTGCCCCATCTCTGTCGAGACAGAAAACAGAATAAATCGAAATTCAGTGGGCCTAGTTGATATGCAAGAATACATACTCGTAGTAGAGTAGCAACAGCCTATAATCATCCCACTGCGGGGAAAAGGTCTACATCATTGAATTCAAGTTACCGCAGCAATGATACAACGCCCCCTTGGTCTTGTGGTTTAAATACCTGACCAAGGTCTCGGGTCCCAGGTTCGATACCCGGGTCGGGCTACAAAAAGTTTCTAATTTTCGGACATTGCTCGGGTTTGTGATCACTAACCCGCATTTGGCAAGCGTGGTGATGATGCCAATACCCAATGTAGAGTAGACTGGAGAGCAACAGTTTCTTAAAAAATGATTAAAAAAGAAACTGGTACAAGAATGTTAATCTTTATTTGGTTGTAATCATTCTTCTCTCGTTGTTTCTCACTGACATAAAATATATAGGATTCTTAACTTTTTTGTTGCATTACCACATATGGTTCTCACGTTTGACGTTTCTATATTAACAAATGTGTTATTTTTCAATAACAAGGGGTGGTTGAAATAGTGTTATATCAAGATTTTAACAAAATAAGTGGCACCTTATATTTCAGTGAGTGAACGCTCTGTTTTTATTTCTACTGTGCGGAAAACGTGTTAACAATGAAGTTGAAAGAACTGAGGGCTTATTCAGACTTTTCTAAACAAGGAGTTTCTTAAATTTGAACCATTTTTAGTATGCAATATATAAAAAATAACTGTAATGGTTTTTAAATTTTTTATTTATTAAGTTCTTCAAACACCACGAAACCTTAATTTGGTAATGGACGTTTTTAATACCTTTAAGTAAATTACTTGTAAGTAACGACTGTTCTACTATAATTAACTTTATTTGATTGTAAATAAATAAGATGCAAAAAATTTGCTACGAATCGGTCCCATGGCGAGTATTAACTCGTAATAGTCTGAGCTTTTTGATAAAAAAGTCGTTTTGTGTAATAATGCAACAACAACACTACATTTATCCAATCACTTGAGTATCCATGGAACAGAATATTTTAATATTTCGAAAGAAAGGTCAGACGATGCAACTAAAAATGTTCGAGCAAACTTTTTTCTCATCGGACCACGCAAATTACATCCCACGTCTAAACAAGACTAAGCTTAATTAATCTGAACGTTCCGCCTTTATTTTTCCTGCATCTCCATTGTGGTGGGTATGAATACAGCAAACCCACCTACAGAGTTCAGTGGCTCATTTATCAAATAAGTAGGTCTTTAAATTATATGTTATGTATGTATTAAATTTTATAAAATGTATGTTATTGTTTAACCTACTTATACATTTTCATACTTACTAAATAAGGCAGAAAAGGTACTGCCTTTCTAGAATTCATTGAATCTAGATTCAATAAGGATTGAGTCTAAATTCAATGAATTCTAGAATTCATTGTTTTCCATCTCAATGTACCACACAACGTTGTCCAAATAAATGTTAGACTTTGACTTTATGAACGCAAAGCCAATACATTTCTTTACATGGGGGACGCAAAAAGATGCTTTCATCAGATGTTTGTTGATCAGATTTTCCCATACCATTGCTCTACCATCATAATAAGATGTTAAAATGGAGCATTCTCCATGTCCATAAACGATAGTTATAACTTTATTCATTGCATGAATATTATTGTGACATTTAAAGTAAGCAACTTTAAACTTTATGTTTTAAAACTAATTTAAGGTTGTTTGCTTATACCCTTACAGGATTTTGTTACATTTATTTTGTAAACAAAATGCAATAAATAAATAAATAAATAAATAAACTGTCAAAAACCTCTAAAACAGTTACAATTTGGCATCTATAAACTAGTTTTTTTTTTCATCCAAAGGAGGATTTAGAAATAATCGCCACGCTTGGCAGACGGCCTGGCGACCACAGTTCGACTAACGGTACATAAAAGAGGCTTCTGTCCGTCTTCTTCTGGCAGTACTTCTTTAGTCAACTACATGCTACATATTTTATGATGATTTTTAACTTTTACTTATGAACATTCAGTATTTATTGTGGTTCAATTTTACAGTTTTGATCTAGCCATAAAACGTAAATAACCAAAGACTAAAAAGAGGCGCAAGCATAATAATCTTTTGATATTACCTACACCTAATTAAATAAACACAAGAGAAGTTACAGATGTAATATTTACGAGCACATAACTAATTAATTACGGAAAACCATGACAAGGGAATACGTGTATAGTTAGCTTATTGCATAAATATAAAACCAGGCTAACATAACAGTATTACGACATCAAAAAACTAACTTGAAGGCAAGTTACAAAGGCAACATCATCCTCCCTTTTACGTCGTAATGAGTACGAGGTCAGTCATTCCTGGCGGCTAACACGTATAGTTACAGTGGAAACATCTCATTACCAGCGTTTCGTTCTCGGGGCAAAAGCCACTGTGCGAAATGAAACAGCCAGTACAATGCACTTATTTAAGAACTAGCTGTTGCCCGCGATTTCGTCCGCGTCAATTTCTGTTATTATGATCGCTCCTATCTTACTTCGCTCCTATTGGTCGTAGCGTGAATTTATATAGCCTAAAGCCTTCCTCAATAAATGGACTATCAAAAACTAAAATAATTTTTCAATTCGAACCAGTACCAAACAAACAAACAAACTCTTCAGCCGCGACTTCGTGCGCGTCATTTTCAGTTATTGTGATCGCGATTTATTTTTGCAACATTTTTCACAGCTGCTTCGCTCCTATTGATCGCAGCGTGATTTTTATAGCCTAAAGCCTTCCTCGATAAATGGACTATCCAACACAAAAATATTTTTTCAATTCGGACCAGTACTTCCTGAGATTAGTGCGTTCAAACAAACAAACAAACTCTTCAGCTTTATTAATTAGTATAGATTAGTATAGAAATACGCAATTTGAGTTGTATTTCAAGTAAAAGAGAATAAAATTTAAATAATTATTTAAAATTTTTATTTATCTATACTAATATTATAAAGCTGAAGAGTTTGTTTGTTTGTTTGTTTGTTTGAACGCGCTAATCTCAGGAAATACTGGTCCGATTTGAAAAAATCTTTTTGTGTTGGACAGTCCATTTATCAAGGAAGGCTTTAGGCTATATAACATCACGCTGCGACCAATAGGAGCGAAGCATGAGTAAAAAATTTTGCAAAAATATCGCGATCATAATAACGGAAATTGACGCGGACGTAGTCGCGGGGAACAGCTAGTTATTAATATTGTGCTTGCGCTTGGCTTTACACTGAACTCTAGAGTTGCCCAGAAGCGCGCTGAAGATCCCGTACAACGACGGAGTGGGTGCTGTTTGGCGTCGGATTCTAGCAGGATAGTGATCGCAAGCCTACCACCGCTGGAGCGATCACTCAGCCATCGCCACAGACCGTTACACACTGTCCAGAAGTTGCCGGGGTGGACCACTAGGAGGCGGATTCCAGACACCCGCAAAGTTTAATTAGAGGTTTATTTGGCCTTGAATTTAATGTGCAACACTACCTGATGATGTTGTAGTTGTTTAGGTGTTGTATTAATGACAAAATATTATAAATTTGCATAAAATTTTAATTTAAAATTTTATAAAACCTTGTACGTTTTCAAAGTCAGATTAACTACGTCGGCTAAATAATTCAAATTCCTTCTAACTCTATCTCTAGTCATACACTATAAGTTGTTATGTCAATGTAAATCCATTCAACAAAAAGTGCATTGCCTATTTGTTATTTTTTTGCTGTGGTAAATGGGGGTTAATTTCATTAGCGCGGACCCAACGAATCGTGTGATAACTTTAGCGATGTTATGTGGAAGGGCGCCCTTGGGACCGCACAGTGTTTGTCGGCATTGTACGGAATTCCTACGTTGACGTGTTTAATCGGACTTAATTATGTAGTTTGCAATTGTTAACATCTCGAATAGAAGCCGAAATTAAATCAAGTGAATATTTTGTTGCGAGTTGCTAGATGAGATTGCCGTAATTTTAACTCTTAAACTATTAAAGTAAAGGAGTTATTCTATCTGCAGAATACTGAATCTGATGAGTTAAGATGGGAAATGAATGATGTCTTTGTATATTATTAGTAAGAGGAAGAAAAAATAAGTATATACATTTTCACAAATGACCCAGCCACTTGGTTATGTGCCAAAAACAGTTCAAGTAAAAAGTAATATTATAATAAATAAGCTTTATTATTGATATACAATAATCTAGTCATGCATTTATATTTAGCATACATTGTACGACAAGTGTGTCGTGTAATACTTTTTTGATTTTTTAATAACTTTTTATCGTTGACTGACTCTTTTCTATTTATCTTTTCTATGAGTTTCTGTTCTCGTAAGTATACGAGTACTATATATTTCTTTAAGGCACATATTTATAAAAAAGACAAACAAGATAAAGCAAATAAAAAATATTAAATTAAATCCCAGTGCGATTCCGCAATATTTTTTAAAAGTTCCGCATAATTCAAAAGTTACGAGTCTATAAATAAGCAAACAGAAAAATATAATACACAAAAATATTCTTAATATTTTCCTTAAACAATTCTTTCCGATGGTCTAAGTTAAATTTTTAATCTTTAAGTATTCGCTGGCTCCTTATTTTTGAATTGAACTACCGTGATATTATTTATGTCAACAAAATTATAATTTTAGCATTGCCGTAAGCAAGTATAGTTTTATCAATACTCTCCGTTTATTAATGCAGGTATATTTAAATTAAAGATAACATTTTAAACATTAATATAGAAACGAACGAACCATGGTTGCTTTGTGATATCCCGTTTGCCTTCATCACCGACCATGGCTGGATCGCGATCGCAGCTTGGCCGAATTTAGAGAAACTACGCTGCTGCTGCTTCTGGCGGTATCAATTTAGGTGCCTTTTAAAACTCAAACTGCAACAAGAAGAATTGGTGCAATTAGCTAGTAACTAACTATTTATGGAAGTAAAAGCCTTGTATTCCAGATCACAAACATACATACTCCCATTCAGTTTGTCCGAAAATTCGCGTAAGTATCGATACGTTTGGATCATTACCATAACTGATTGGAGAGAGGCATTGTCCCAAAAATTTGCTGCAATTACGAGAACTCGCAAAGTACAAGCGTGTAATCAATGCATGAGACCGAAAGTCCGCTATAAAACACCACTACACACCTAGGGCGATTACCCTCTATACGCAAATGAGTGTCCACAGGGATTTTACATTTTTGTGTAAAAAAAAATAGGTACTATTTTAAGCGCTTTTTTAATAAATTCTGTAAATGTAACAATTAACTTGAATTTTAAGTCTATTTTGCTTTGTTAGCAAGAAACTTGGGCTATTTTGGGTTTTTTACAACTGAGTGAGAGGCTTTTTGTTATTTTTCTCTTGTTTGGTATCTTAAAAGATAAGCCTATTTGAGGATTGGAGGACATAGCAATGGCCATTGATTAGTTGGCTGGCACATTTTTAATGTACCTATAGGACAGTAATTTCATTATTCAATTAAAATGTAATTTATAAAAAAAAACGATGATGTCTGTCTTTATCGTATGTAATCTATCTTTCTTAGTCATTTAAATTCAAAGCCATCACAGGTCAGGTAAATACTAAATACTGCGCCATCTTATTTTATTGAAATAGCAATTTTGCAACAAAAATATATAGCCCTGGCAGTGGTTAAAAATGATTTAAATATAAACCAAGTAGACGCAAAACAACGGGTCCTACAGTGTAAAATAAGGGTTAAAAATAGGAATTAAGCAGCAGGTTTCGACAAATCTACCTGATTGGCGCACCGAACCGCCCTTTCGAATGGACGCGATGAGTGGAAATGAAAAATTAATTAAAGCAAACGGAAGCGGAACAAATTGTTTAAGGTAAAAGGTTTACCTTAAAAAAATGTTGTTAAGTAATCTCTTTTTTAGATCTCCTGAATGAAGCCGGTAAATTTCATTTTTTCGTGTGGTAATTAAAGTAATTATGTAGATAATCTTGGGAGATTTATTTCAGCACAATCAAGTGAACTTACTTTATTAACCATCTACTAAGTCAGGCAAATTTTGCGCTTGTTAGTTATTAATTTGGGGAAAGTCTATTTCATTTTATTTTATGCCCAGGTATTTGGATGAGGTGGAATAATATTTATAAGATTGTTTGAAATACTTTTTCATATTTTGATCATCTTTAAATCTGATTATTTAAGTAATAAATTGATGTCATTATTTAAATGATACACTTTTAATTATCAACCCCTTGTATCTAACCTAAATCCTAATATATGATAATATATTCCTCAAATAGATCGATATTTATACTCAGGAGCGGCAAATTCAAGCAAAATTAATAAAAAAGAACTATCTACAATTTTCCAAGTCGTTAGACCCAGAAATTAGCGAGCCGATCACGTTCTCGATCCTTAATTAAGAAGTTAATGAGATCAGAAACATGCCCTCGTTTCCGTGATCAATGGGAGGCCACAGTTTACAATATAGAATAGCTGTAGGTTTTCTCAGATAGGTGAGGTTGCCTCGTTAGGGGCGACGTTCAAATTGAATTAACACATACTCATGTGGCCTGATAACAATATGAAGGACATTGAAGCGTCTTCATTCAGTTATCAAGGGCTATAAGGCTTTGTAGAAAGATTTTTTTTAATATATTTATTTTGTATCATTTTGTGTTAGCTTCTAAAGGTAAAGTTAAGGATTATTAGATAAATATAAATTGGCATTCGAAGTTTTAGAGGAGTTTAATGAGCTGTTGACTTAATGCTCAAAACATTTTATTTAAATTATCAATTGTAAGTATGATTTTAATTTTGCCAACCGATTTTCATTTTTTTGACGGGTCCTGTGGTTGATCGGCATAGACAGCGATTCTCAATGTGTCTCCAACCCTGAGTACCACGACGTGTAATTCTAAGATACAAGATAAACTTGTATATACAAGATAATTCTAGAATAAATTTAAACTGAGACAGTATACATACTGTCTCAGTTTAGTTGTTTATTATAGTTAAACGTACCTTTTTTCATATATACAAGTGTTTTAAATAACTACATACTCTAAAATTAAAGCAAAGGATGTGATGTGTCTACGTTTATTTATTTCGACTACAAACAGTTATAGGATTTACTTGTTTAGCATATTGATGAAATTTTAATTTGGCCAAGTTATAAGAAGGTACACTAAAGGTTTTAATATAAATGTTTTCTAACCAGTTTCAACATCCGGAAAAAATGATAAGTCTTTTAAGAATGTAAATTCTGATGAATAGGTGGCACCTACGGCTGAATCAAGAATAAGATCGAAAAGCAAGAGTCGTGGATGATTTAACCTTACTGCTCCTACTTCGCATGTCTTGTTCAGAACCTGTTAATAACTGCCATTATCTACTGTTGTCCCAAACTCTGCATTAGCCGTAATTCCTCTTAACCGTACGGAACCAAAAATATGCCTAAGTTTAGATCGTTATAGGGCCATGAATATCGAGGACGCATTACCGCACGCTAATAGCCAATATCTGCCCCAAAATTGCCTTCCTAACGATATTTCTGCTGCTAGTAATAAAATCCGGTAATCCTATTACCAAAGTGAAACCGTTTTAGCTCGCGTGGACCTAATATCTGTCATAATTAGAGGCATCTATGTGTTACAACGAGGTTACTCGGCTTTCTTTTGCAGATTAACATCAATTGTTGTCTTTTTTGTGAACATACTATAAAATACTGAAATCATTCTTTCCGGTACTCAAGTCTGATTAGATTATAGACCAAACAACAAATATAAAGTGACCCTAAAATAAATGTAAGATTCAGTAAAAAAGTTTTAAAGTTTCACGCTGCATGAGTATTTAAAAATCTATACGGGATTTGAACGCCTATATACCTTCTTTTATTTCCTGACGTTCCGATAGTGTTACGCTGATTGTGGTCACAGGAGCAGGAAACCTGGTCAAAATGTTAAGTAATGAAAGAAGGTATCTTTGCGTTAAAAATCCCGTTATAAATTTCAAAATTTATAGACAACAAAAAAATATTTCATAAATAAAAAGGTAAGGCATAAAATTTAACTATGTAATTATTGGAGACTTTTTAAGTTTTTTTATTGGCCTATATCATTTTGTTACCTCATCAAGAAAATTTAAATTGAAACCTAAAACCTTAAGCCTTTATAACATGACCCGTTATCTAATAAATTCGTCGACACTATCAATAAAGTTATTGTCCACGTACCAATAATTCCTTGACTCTGTTTCTTGGCAAATAACTGCGTTCATTTCATTGGTATGAACTTCATTCAAAAACGGTAGAGATGAACTGATACATAGCCACACAACAATTGATTCAGGGTTTATCCATATTGCTGTTATGAGTATTCGTTACCGAAGAATCTTTCGTGATCATGGCGCTCGCAACAGTGCCGAAATACAGGATGTTTTTTTTTTAATAAAGTTCTCACCCGCAATTATTTTTCGCAATATAGTTTTCAATTTTTACGGTTCTAGACCTGTTAAAGTATAAAGGGTAAATCAAAAACTTATGAATAGTATCGTAATGAATGAATTAGATGTGCAACGGGCAAAAAAAGTGTTGCCAGGCAGCCAAATCAAAAATTTTAGATTTTTGGCGGACATTTTTGTACTGGACTATACCAAAAGAAAAAATACGTCATTTGTTTTTTGTCTCGTAGATTTGGAAAGTAGTTAAAATGTCAGTATAGGAAGATCATAAAAAAAACAAGGACATGGTACGAGTATATCCTCTAAATCAATTATAAAAATGCTGTTGCATGTATATTGATTTTGCATCACGGTAATAAAAATATTACACATGAGTTCACATGACATTTAGCTGCTTGTATTTTAAGATGGACAGATTGAAATGACGTTTTTATATGGGGCTGTGAATCTTGTTTTATATGTTACTAATAATCAAAACAAATAAATGAGTGCATTATTACTTCACAAAACACTTAATTCAAACATGACAATATTACGTTAGTTTGAGAAAATTGGCCGTCAAAAATGATTTATGGCGGAACACAAAAAACATTTCTTTCGGATACTTACTGACCCAGTTATAAAATACTCATGATAGATGGTTATTGTTTCTTTAATATAATAAACGATAGTGAAAAATGTTCGTATCTTTTTCCCTTTTTTGCGAGAAATGTTTCTCTGAGGCGATAATATTTTTATCAGAGCGATCCAATATCTTAATGGATTCGAGGGTGACAAAAGCTTGTATTTTTGTTCACTTGGAGATCTGATGTTGCAGTTTATCTTTTTTTTTTGTGTTCAATTTAACAAAAAACAATATCTTGTGCTTATTATAATTCAACCAAAACAATCTGAAGTATTTAAAACTTCTATCTTTTATGTAGGTAATCGTTCAATGTGTATTACTTAATCCCTCGATCGTGAGTTATTCTAGACACAATTGAAATCAATTGTTATCGCGGCACGCGCGTGCCTCTTGAGGGTTGAGGGATTAAAAAGAAAATAACTAAATATCTATCTATACCTTTATCTATAATAATATCTATATTCTATTTGTGTATAAATAAAATTATTACTGTTCGTTTGTCTCGCTATAGTTCGAGAATGACTGGACCGATTTGGTAATTTTTTTAATATTTGTGAAAGTTCAGGGATAGATTAAACTGTGGGAAATATACATAATTTGTAAGAGGTAGGGACTGCAGCTCGAGGCGGACATTAGACTGTAAGTTATGTTGATAATGTTCTGTGAACTTTTTAAATTTATTGTGACTAAATAAATTATGTGAAATTTGTAAAGATCACCAGCTGGTCACTTAGTAAAATTAATAGAACATCATAAGAATTCAGGCCTGTTCTAGGAAAGCCGGCGGTTTTCTAACATACTAGTGCTTGCTCGCTCTATGTTCATTAAACCCGGCCTTTAGCTATCAAGAAAAAAATTTTAGCGAAATCTTGCGGACCCGGAAAACTTCACATCTCCTAACCTGCCCTGCCCTGTCCCCACAATTATTGAAATTTTAAAAGTTAATATCCTATTCCGGACAAAGATAAATCCAAAAACACAAAAGTCATAAAAATAGGTCCAGCCGTTATCGAGCTATAAGTGCTTTAACTAACAAGACTTTTATATGTTTAGATAGAAGATATAACAATAAGTGGACAACATCACATTCATGGTTCTGAGCACAAATTAAAAATCCACCTTGAAAACCTACAGCTATTCCAAAAGAATTTCAGCGCCAAAAATTTGTCTCCACAAAACAAAAAGGGGTGCATATACGATTGTAGAAACTAGCGATTGTAGAAAACGCTTCGTCTACTGTCTGTGTCTGATTGGGACGTCAAATAGATCCCGTCTCCGGGCTCGTCCGGCGACGTGATCTGACTATGTTAGCCCCGCTTCTTCCCCTGATACAAAAGGTATAGAACATCATTTGTCTCCTGTGAACGCGACATAGACATTAAGCTGTGGTTTTATAACAGCGTGGCGATACATATAGAAAACTAAGATCGGAGCTGATGAACTAATTGTTTATTTAGAATGGAGAAAAACTATTGTCATATTAGGCGTCTTACATAACGGCAAAGAAATTGGTTTTTTTGCTACATATATATTTGTTTAGGAACATCAAAAATATAAGTCATACGTGGCATTAACATGACATTGGAAAAAACATTTTTATACTTGAGTTAGGCCTATTTACGAGTATATGTGCGTAAATACTATGCGTCGGTGCTAGTAATTTCAAGTAAAGCAAAGCGTTTTCAAATAATTTAATGATACTCTAATACAAACACTACCAAAAATACTAGCTCATATAGCTCTAATCATACTAGCTGATTTCAGTGGTTCATTTTATTATTTCAAAGTGAATTGTGCGTAATGTCATGGTATCTAAGTGAAAATACAGGTACCCTAGTCGTAATTTATAGGTGAAACGTGAATCATTCTATTAAGACAGAACAGCTTAATGACCCATGTGATGGATAATAATCACTTTACCCAAATTCCACTATAACGTTCGCTTTAGTACAGTCGAAAGCTCATCAACCTACTTAATCAGACATGTATATGTGTTGGAATATAATTGAAAATTTGTGATAGGAAGTTGATATTATATGAGTTGACGAGCCTGTAGCTACATGACACTTTCTAAATGCCCGTAGCAGACTACGATTTTTGTTTCATACTACGACTTTTCGTAGGTCGTAGCACTGTTGTAATCGTAGCTCCTACCACGACGTCGATGGAAAAAATAGAAATATTCGTATCAAATTATATTATAAACCGTATTATGATAATACTTTTGCCGACAGTCAATAGATATTGGCATAATTCATATTGAAAAACATTGTGCTAGAGATAATAATTGTCATTGCATTGCGAAAAATACGAAATCATGTCATGTTTCATACAACAAATGAACGCTGATACCAAACCACATCCGTAAGCAAAGTCTCAGAAACATTTTTATGTTTTAACATGAAACACCTCGTTTTTAAATTAAATTCTAGACACAAGATTCTTGGTCAAAGCTTTGACATAAACACGTGAGTGCTGTGAGAAAAGTTAAATGTAAAAAATCTGACTGCAAATCACGCCCTAAATTATTTCCTTTGTTGTAACACTTTGTTCAGCTTTAATATGAGTTATATTGTTCCTTTTATGATAAAAAGTGTATTTTGCATTTAACAAATACTAAACTTTGAAACTAGAGCCGGTAACAAGTAACTTTTAGTTGACATGCAATAAAAATGTCGTGTATGTTATTTAGTGCTAAATTAAGGTGAACATTGGTTTTAAATATTTTTATTATTATTTTTATAACACATTCTGTGAGATATGCACACAATTAATTGATGTAACCAAAAATAAATATACATTTATTTTTACAAACTACTAAAGTATATAAGCAGCACAGGATCACCATCCATCATCATCATCAGCCTATTGCAGTCCACTGCTGGACATAGGCCTCTCCTAATGCACGCCACTTAGGTCGATCCTCGGCTTCCTGTAAGCAGCACAGGATGATTTTGTTTTAAATATTTTTGTGAAGTCTGTAAATGATACGTAAACGTGATACACGTGATACCTATGTATTCACTCCCACTTAGCCTGCAAACCTATCAATATGATTCACTCGCCCTATACCCAGGTCATCTGGGGTCGGCGCCGTCATACAGTACTATCAAAGTCATAATATGATGCATGTCTAGTAATTATATGTAGATCATCGTCGTCATCAACAACGTCGTCGTCCACGGTTAAACCCCTACCCCCCGAACAAAAAAGGATTTTTTATAATCGCCTCACTTGCGCCCTGGAGATAACTTTTTTTTAAATTTATTTATTCAAGGCAACAAACAGTCATGTAGATGAAAAGTTATATGGTTAGTGTGTATATAACTAAGGACCTATAGTGCCTATAACTAGACTTTTACAATATTAAATGTAGGTATTTGAGCCTCTCTTGGGACTTAGAGGACATTTTAACTTAGTTAACTAATTAACAGATTCAAATAGCTTATGTGTTGCAAAACTTCTAGTCGGTAATTGCTACCTATATTATAATTAATGATAACAGTAGGCTAAAATTATAGCTTATAAAAATAGCGATGAACCTTAAAAAAGAAATATATTTAAACATGTTTTTATTCTCTGGACAAACTTTGAAAAAGTAAGTATTTGAGATTTGACAAGGATGTATTAAATAAATCAACAGCTGTAAAATCCTTATTTTAAATGCTAGTGGAACGGTACACAAACGAATTACGGGTATAATTTTTACGATAACGTGGAGTAACGAAAAGTGGTTTTGCACGTGAGGAGCGCATCGGCAGACGAACTCGGGAGACAAATGACAATCTACTCAGCAAGTGAGGAGTCGACTAAGTTATTCAGTATTTTGTTAAGGAATACTATGTCGAACATTTTGCGCCTATTGTAAAGGGACAATATAGGTATTATACTTTTTTAGTGAGTCGGAGTAAGATTGGTTTGAAATATTTTGCCGATAATTCAAAGATTTAATAAACAATTTTTGAACTTTTGCTATTCTATTATTGTGAACTTTATAACACGGACTCCAAACAGTGCTGCAAAAATCAAGGAAAGATCTAACAAAAGAGAAATATAAAATTTTAAGAGTTTCGGGACGTTTAAAGGGTTTACTTATGCGTAATATGAAATCTAGACCTTTAAAAGCTGAAGCTAGTATGTGATCGATATGTGGGATAAATGATAAAGTCGAATCCATAATTATGCCCAAGTCCCTTATAGTGGACACTCTATTTAAGGCCTTCCGATTTATGTGGTAGTCGTAAGTAATTTGATTTTTTTTGCGGGTATATGATATTGTGTAGCATTTATCGCTGTTAAGGAACAAATGATTGGACTCACAGTATACATGTAGTCGATCTAGGTCTTCTTGCAGTTTGTGGCAATCACTAACTGATCTAATGATTCGATACAACTTTGTGTCATCAGCATACAAAAGATGGTGGGCATGTGTCAGAATAGAGCCAATGTCGTTTATATAAATTGAAAACAGCAAAGGTCCAATATGAGATCCTTGGGGCACTCCGGAAGGCACTGGTAGGAATCGTGAGTAAATATTTTTGCCAATGGTAGAAAGAACTGCTCCAGTCTTCTCCTTGTAAAACACTTCTTACGACACCCATAGGAAGGAAAAGAGTAGCCCTATTCTTTCAATGTTCCTGCACCACGACAACCATAAGTCGCTACCTATAATTACTAGATATGCATCATCAACTTCAATACGTGCAAGACGAGTCCCTGAGTGCGCGTTCCATTTCACAGACGCGTACGTGGCTTAGTAGTAGAAATGTCGGTAATGTTACAAATTGTCCTCTGTTACTTCTGCCCCCAGTCTACCCTACACACAATTTCACTCACACATTAATCATTTAGATACCAAAATAGATTTATGGGACGTAAATCTGTAACCGTGTCGTGTTAATAATTTTAAAGTTCGCGCTGGATTTGAGCAACCCTAAAGTTTCTCAATTTATATTCATATTTTAAACCTGACCGTTGAAACTCAAGGCGTGTTTACATCAAACTTTTGCTTGAGAAATTCCTGATATGCATTAAATTTTAAGCTCTATTAAGGTAAATATAAGTGTTGTTATGTAAATTTGTATAAAGTTTAGATAGGAAAAAAAACTTAGTTTTTGCAACAAAGCATAGCGTATCACGCTATCAATTTCAAAATGTATAGCTTTTATTAAGTTTTATATCATCGCCAGCTTTTATTAGTCCACTGCTGGGTAGGCCTTTAAAAATAAGGATGTTTCTTTTACCTCCACGCTTGGCAGGCGAGTTGCCGAACGCAGTTTGGCCAATAGCAGAGAAATGACGCTGCTGTCCATCTTCAACTTCATCTGGTAGTACTACTTAAGTTTCCTTTAATGACAAAGGAAGAGAAGGGGTGGTGCTATATTATGTGCATCAATGTTAGACACGATTGTATATAAGATCATGAAATCTATTTTAAATCAAACAGTACTTCTTCCTCAGCCAAGCGTTTTATCCTGTTTCTGGCCAAAGTTCGCTTGATTATGATCGGAAATATGGCTAGTTTAGATATTAAATTTGTAGCATCATCATCTTCAGCTCACATCACTCCATGGCTGAACAAACCACCGATTTTTCAATAATCTCTACACTATGCAGAGGAGTTAGTAATCGCAGTTTGACCAATGGTGGAGTGAAAACGTTGTTGCCTATCTTATTCTGACGTAGGTAAATCTTTATCAGCTTCTTACGACACTTATGAGACAAAAAAGGGGTAGTGCTGTTATTTTGTAGACTAGCTATACAGAATGAAATTTTAATCACCTTCCAAATTTTAATATAACAATCTACGAGACAAAAAACAAATAACGTATTTTTTATTTTGGTATAGCCCACTACAAAAATGTCAAGATAAGGCACTTAGAAAATGTGCCAAAAATCTAAAATTTTTGATACGACCTCCTAGCAAAACTTAATTTAGAGATGTGCATCTCATTCATTCATTATGATACTTTTCATAAGTTGTTATTATTCCCTTCAAAATCTTAACTGGCTTAGGACCATGAAAATTGAAAACTGTGTTGCGCAAAATATTTTCGGGTGAAAACTTGACCTACATTTTTTACTTCTTAAATGGGCTCTAAATACGATACTGAACGCCTATAAAAAAATTTGAAGGCGTTGAAAAAGTCACCCTGTACATGTTTGTAGCTATTGTTTCTTAATAAGATAATCAGCTATAATCAGTGCTATTTAAAATGTTAAGTTTTCCTCGTTATTTATATTTTCTTGCCGCCAAACGAGTATGGTTCTTGAATTCTGAGAGTTACACATTCTTAGATCATTATTTAAACTTACTACCACTATATTTTGATAGACAACACTTGTACCGCCATTATGCAGTCAGCCAGTAATCAATCGGTATTGCTGAAAGATATTTACTTTACGGAAGAAGAAACAATAAAATTAAAATTTAAAAACATGAAAGGTATTTTATGCATTCCGAGTATCACTTAACTTATTTTTGTATGGAAATGATTTCACATCGTAATGATCTCTTTGAAGCATCGACTGTGGTGAATATAAAGTAGATAGGGATGTGCGGATTATTAAAGGTTTTTTAGATAGCATTTGACTTTTATCCCACTACCGTAACACACGCACCTAACGAGTGGTGCTAGTACAAAAATATGATAATATATCGCACTTCATGGATAATAATACACGCACGCACGTCTATTACGTATACCTTACCTCTATACGTTGTAATTTTATATAATACTATTGAAAAAGCTTAACATGGTAATACAAAGTGACCTATTAAAAGTTGTTTCATTTTAATTTAACCGATTGTCTTATATTTATAAAATAACTCTTTTGGATGTTGCAAGTACATTACTAAAAAAACATTACTTTAGCAACTTAATTGTAATAATAAAATTATAGAGTAAAATTTGTCGACACTAACAAATGTTTTGATCGCTACCATACATTTGTAACTGAGCTGCCAACACACTATCCTCTGCCAGGTTACTGTGACAAACTGGGTTACAGAAGGTACGAGTAGTAAATACTAGTACCATGCATGAGACAGTTGAAATTTTATTCAAAAGATTGTAATTTCAATACAACACACTTGTTAGGGTTCCGTACCCAAAGGGTAAAAACGGGACCCTATTACTAAGACTTCGCTGTCTGTCCGTCTGTCCGTCGCTCTGTCACCATGATGTATCTCAAGAGCGGCGATAGCTAGACAGTTAAAATTTTGTAATATTGTTACCGCAATAACAACAAATACTAAAAACAAAATAAAATAAATATTTAAGGGGGGCTCCCATACAACAAACCCGTTTTTTTTGGCCTTTTCGGTACGGAACCTTCGGAATTGCACTTGGCCGGTTTTATTATTTAAGACCAGTTAAATCATTATTTTATTTTGAATTGAATTCTTTCAGCAGAAACAACTAAATTAATATGATCAAGCGGTACAATATATTACGAATAGCCATTTTAGCAGGCTGTATTTTAAGCTGCTGTACGCAATAATAAAATAAATCAGACTATTGTCGCATCACTACCTCTTGCAGACAGATTCGGAATTGACTCTAGGAGCTCTTTTATTTGCATTTTACAGGATAAAGGCGGAGGTTTGGTTTCGGAACGAGCATGTAAATACTTGTGTTTGCATGTTCCGGAATGATATATGGGTGTAATCAAGTAAAATGTTTACGAGTACAAATATAAATACTCTTTCTCCGCTTCCACAATTTGTAGGGACCACGTCATTAGGTATCAAGTCTTAAGCACATTCTAGTGGTTTGACCTTTCGAAAAAACACTTCCAAAATTTTTCACTGACAGCCAGTCAGAAGATAGACATTCTATCTTCCTGATCGTCAAGTTTTATATGTAACGAGGAAAATAATACTAAATTGCTACTATTTAAGTCTTGTCTATTTCGAGCTGTGAAAAAATCAAATCTCGAATTTAACGCCAGTAAAAGATGTGTCTGTTTATGATACATTTGCCAAACATTTGCAATGTTATAATTACTTATATAGCACATTCCGTTGGACATGAATTTTGGCATGAGGCAATATCTGGAGCACGAGTAAAGAAAAACCTAAAAACCTTAAATTTGTTGTTACATCACTATCAGTGTGAGTTTGTCTTACGGCCGGTCCTAATAACCTATCTATCTTCAGTTTTGGCATATCTGAGACAGAAAACAACTTCTGTCTTTGTTTTTCTGAACGGAAAAATCAGAGACAGAAGATGTTTTCTATCTCCGATATGCCAAAACTGAAGATAGATAGATTATTGGGACCGGCCGTTAGTAATACGGAACCTCCGTGAGCGAGTCCGATTGACATTTAAGAGTATTGACTATCTTTTATTTTTTTAAATTAATTTTAATATTTTTTGGAAAATATTTTGTTATATAAAAACTTTTGTGTTATGACTAAGAGCCACAAATTTCATACAATATTGAAATAAATTATGCTCAATATTAATATTCCGGAATAAATTTGGTGAATTCTTAAGAATACGATTAGCTACATCAACAAAACTCAATTCCAACTTTACTGCCAATCTAAATGAAAATGCTTTTCTTTTATCTCCTCGGATTTTTCCGCTTAGAGTTTGCGTCTTATGAAAGAGATTAAGCATTCTTTAAATGGATGAGCGCCGGTTAGAGTTTGAAATGTGGAATAACTTATTTCTGACTGATTTATGTTGGTTTGTGTTATATGTTTTGATTTATTTTGATTTAAAACCATAATTAAGTACCTACTCATTATGACAATATTTATGTGCAACTTTCACTGATTGCAAAGTGCAGTCAATCGGTTGGCTTTCAAGTTTCTATTCAAGTATATAAAATTGAAAAATATTGTCGCAGACTAAAAAAAAAAAATTTTCAATTTTATATACTGATATTATAAGTGCAATTAAGTTGCTAACATATCAAATAAAGTATTTCTATTCAAGGTTTTAAAAAACTCATTGTTCTGTAGGGATATTTCTTTTTCTAAAAAAATCTAACTATTAAATACACTGAAGTCTTGAAGAATTTAATTATGAAGAAAAACTAACTGCGTACAATAAACTGACTGTTAGTCAACTAACCTACTTAACAATAACCTTTTTTTAAAAGTTTATTGCAGGTACTTATACTTTCTGCCAATATGATCACTTTAATGTCATGTTAATAATCCAAGCATAAGGTAAAAAAATATAAATAGGTACGTGTCCTCTAAAAACCGCAAACATTTTGAACTTACTGATCATTTAAAGTCTATTATAAAAAATATAAATCATCATAATAGAACACTGAGTTACAAAATTAAATATGATGGCCTCCGTGGCGGAGTAGCGTTTTTTCAAGGTGTCCTCTGCCAGGTGCCAGGATTCGATTCCCGAAGAGGTCGGTGTAATAAAAGTATTTATTGTTATTTTATTGGGTCTAGGTGTTAGTGGTATCTATGTTGTTTTTGATTTCCACAATACGACTGCTTTAAATAGTAACTCACTTTGGAATCAGAACAATTTTAAGTGATTTTGTCCATATTTATTGTTTGTTTATTATATGTAAACCGATTAGAATATAAGGTATTCCCGCTAACCTCCAAATAATTCCGCAACGCGAAAGCCTAGGAGGTATTTAAAATTTGCTCTCTATCGAAAGCATGAATTGCTTAAAGTTACATTAAACAACGTCCTTTCTTGCCTTGTAAAATATCTGATGATACCGAAAATATACACACTTAGAAAAGGTTGATACACAAAAAATAACAACCGGAAATGTCGTGTGCAAATAGTAACACTCCCATTGCATCGCAGAAGATTGATATTATTAAAGGATAGCACCGACTACGTAAAGAAAATATTTGATAGATTGTTTGTTATTTACTTTAGGTTATTTTTAGATACTGAATCGAATAGGCTTGTTGTTAAGTTTCGTCGGCCTGTCTTCGCTACGTTTCAAGAAACATTGCAATTTTTTTTTTAATTCTATTTATTTTTACAAAATTTGAGTAGCTTTACATTAATCGTTGCATGACCTTCGCATATAAAATTTGCAAAATGTTCATAAACCTGCAAAAACCACAATAGCGGAAGTTTTTCGTACCTATATTAAAAGCCTGTGAAAACAATGAATACAGTCAATATTATGTAATTAATTGTAACGTTGAATGAATGAAGGAATGAATACTCATAATTGCACACAAAAAAAAATACAGACGAAATTTAAAATTGAGATGTATAATTAACGGCTTTCGAAGGAAAAAAACATGCAGAAACCACAGAACATGGAAAATGGTGCTAACTACAAAATGTAAAATGTTATTGACCTGTATGACCACAAGTGACCAAAAGATTTATTACCAAATACATTTTGATTTCATGGCTCCGTGGTCTAAATATTTGAACACAGCTGGATGTTCATAGATAACTGTTTCGGGACATGACTGTTTGTTTACGTATGTCGCGTTATTACGAGTGTAAACGACGCGGTGTACTCTCGTAAACTAGACTTTTACGACACAACAGATAAAGATCTACACTCAGGGTCTCTCATGACATACCTAGGCTACATGCAGGCTTGTTTGTTGGAAAAATAAATTTAGTAGGGGGTACAAAGATGGTCACTAGGGTACTGAATCAAATTAGGATTTTTTTTAATGCAAGGATATTGTAAATCCAGAAGTTGAATTACTTTATATTCTTATTGTTCGGTGCAATCATATTGTAAAGATAAAAGTATAAAAACTTGTTGATTATTTTTATAAATTTAACCAAATTATCGACTCAAGTGACAATTCGAGTTGAATTTTTGGTCTGTTATATTTCATTAATATCTTTCCATTCTTGTCTCTTTTCTTACTTCAACATTTATCTTTATTATTATGCAACTAATATTTTTCTCTCGTTAACCATATTGTCTTTTTCCCGCATTTCTTTTCTATTTCCCACAATAAGATACCTGTGCCGAACGCGAAAAGGAATTTATATCTGTCTTAAGTTCGGACGAGGCATTAGCGTTGGTTTTTTCATTCTCCGTGACGGATGCCCGTCGCAATTAGCGTCAGGAAATTACAGAAGAAAACAGCGAGCAATCCATCACCTGCCGTGAAAAAATATACGCCAGAAATCTCCGTGCACAGCTTATACAAAACGTCATTCACGCCGGCGTGACGCGGCGGTTCCTCTCATAGTGCCAGATTGGTTCAGGATGAAAGACAGTTTTGAGGCGTAATGAAAAGTCAAGCCTTGTATTTTTTGTCAATTTAGTTTTCTTATGGCGAAAAATGTGTTATTATGTTTTGGTAAGTTTTTGTATTCTATCCTAATGATGGTAGCAATTTATAATTTCACGCGTTTATAAACTGACAGTGTTATAAAATCAATGGAATTTGCTTTCTATAGTCACTTAACACAACTTTCCTCAATTATGATTCTGCTTAAGCCTGTGTTACGGTGGCATCAGCTAATTTTGTTTTGTTTTCTTGTAAATAGTAAAATCTGACGTAACAGGCTACCACTCATGATCTTTTGAGACACTACTTGTTACTTTCGCCTTGTTTTTTTGACGTGATAACGTCTTTAAAATCGTTTTAGTCGGGTGACATGTTCAGAAACTTGTGTCACACCAAAACCTCACGAGCGCGATCGCAGGTATAACGAGAGAGAGAGACGGACCGATCTCCCGTCTTATCTCGAGTTTTCGTTGAATGTTTAAGATGTAATTTAAAATTTGAAAAAATTGTTATCTTCATTAATTCCTTACTTCCCAAAAACTTATATCGCCAATAAGACGTTATCACGTAAACATCTCGATCGTAAACCTACTTTACAAACAACCAATTTTTTTTTTGTTTATACGTTGCTTATAATATATGCCTTGTCTGGTTGTCTCGTTCTATATATAAGAAGTTTGATTTTGACAAAAGCAATTGTGAATATTTGAAATGTAATTTTGGGACTGTAATTTATGTAGACGTTCAAATAGCCTGCGTATATACGAGTACTACTGTTTAACAAGAAAAAATGGTTTCTTAATGTTTACCATTTAATTTTCATCCGCAATGAAGAAAATTTTTTTTTAGAATGTAAAGAATATTAAAAAAAATATGTAACAAGGAAGGTGTAGCCATAAAACAAGTATTACAATGAATATAGACATTTCCTGCCTCAACGATGAAGCATCAATCCCCATCACTAAAGCTTATGCATCCTCAGAAAGTAGGCTAATAAAAGTCCGTAAAATCCGTGAAAAGCGAAGCAGCCCAATTTTCGCGGGCTAATGGCGTTCGCAAACAGCACCCATCGGCTGGGCTCGAACCGGAAATCACGTGTAAAATCTCCATTAAGAACACCTCCCGATTGATCCGGGATGAGCAACCATCTATTGGACACGGCCCATAGCCGGAACTCGTGACCCGAATCCAGAGCAACCCAAAAGGTTTAAGTTGGGTCCAAGCGATAGGAATATGCGGCGTGAGATTTTTCTTCATAATCGCTTGCATTATGACTGGCCGGTATTTTTGTGGATTCAAACGTCAATGAAACCCGTGGACATTTACCACAGGGTTTATCGATAACATTCACACATTTCCAGCGTAACAGGAACTCGAGTTTTAATTTTGTGTATCACCAGTATCACTGATGCAACGCCATCTAGTGACAACTTTGCGAAACAATTTCATAAGTATGATGGAATAAAACTTGTCGGTTTATCGCTAATTCTTAAAAACAGACGACATTTTGGACTAGTGTTGGTAGTGCACGTAATTTTCAACTGTTACGTGTTGATGAATTATTTATATTCAGTAAAATTATTTGTGTAGAAAGACACCAATCTTGTTGCTGAGTATTTGTGACAAAAACTTAACAACGAGTAGGCATCAATAACGTGTTAATGTAAAAACAGTTCCTGCAGGCAACAGGTTGAGACCTGTTGTCTGCAGGAACTGTTTTCTGCATAAGATTGTTGCAGGAATGATTTTATAGAAATTCTCGAATAGATGTAATTTTTAATTTCAACGCTTACTGCGTGTATCTTGGGCAAGTCTTAGAATTCTTCGCCTGCCCATCTTAGCCCATGATCCTTTACAACGTTGACAAGAGGTGATTCCGTCTATAGTGATCCAATTTCCTAAGCCGTTTATGTTTTTATTTTCTTTTTGCACCGTTGTGTCAACAATTTAGGATTTGTCTTTTTTGGAATATTTAAAATTCTTTCGTTTTCGTGCACAATAATGCTTTGAAATTCTAACTAGTTTTTTGCCCGTGGTTCTACTCGCGTGCAATATACGTTAAGTCGCACGGGCCGAAACCTGTGCGCAGCAGTGAAATACAAAATGGCTTAGGTCTTTCAACGTCTAATCAATATTTGTTCCAAATTTAATGGAAGTCGGTTAAGCAGTTTAGACGAAAAAGCGTCACAGACAGACAGACAGACTTACTTTCACATTTATAATATTACCTAGGGCCTAATTCGCGAAACCGAATCGCAGTTCGATCGTGATTGAATTGGACGATTTTGACATTTAGCCCATACTAGAACTGTCAAAAACCTGTCGTTCAATTACGATTGTGATACGATTCGGTTACGCGAATTAGGGGCCTAGTAAGGATAGGCTAATCTAGGTAATTTTTCTTTTTGCAGTAAAGTAACATTTTCATTCACGAAATGACTTATTATTTTCAATATTTAACCTATATGGTCTTATGTAGGTGTCATAAGGTGTTTAATGACGTAAAAAAGAACATGTGTAATATGAAATAATTTAGACATGTTTATTATTTATGTAACCATTTATTTAACAAAATGAACTTTTTAAAACATAGATTCATATGGTAATAAAGTTTATTCAAAATGACCCCCGCGATTTTGAATACAGGCCTTCAATCTGCGCGGCCAGTCGTGTATCGTAGCACGAACGAGGTCCATGTCAATATAGGCGGCTGCCTTAATCAAGGATGCCTTGAGTGACTCCAAATCAGGATGAGGCTTTGAGCAGGCCTTTTCCTCCAAGTGTTGCCATATCTTGTAATCTAACGGACTCAAATCAGGACTGGATCTGAATCAGCCAGTCTTCGTGCCGGATGAAGTCGATTTCACGCGCCGCCCGCCAGTCTTGTGTGCTTTTCGCTCTATGAGCTGGCGCAGAATCTTGTTGGAATACCCAGTGCCTGTTATTAAACATGGTATGAGAAACAGGTTCCACAAGGTTCTTATGACCTGACTATGTATTTTAAGCTAGAAGCATAAAATATAAAAATATTAAGTATCTAAAGCTATTTCAAAAATATAATAGAGTTTATCTAAGCTTTTCAATTTGACACGCTGGGCCACAGAGAGCCATCCGGTCCTAAATTAAGCTACTATTAAGTATCTTGGCATATGGGATACTAGGCAACCGATGGTAATTGTAAATTGTAATCGTTTATTAAATAACATCATTTACCTACTGATTGATATATCGGACAACTAAATTAAACTGATATGAGATACGATTCGACGTATTTAAATAGATCCCAAAATAAAATAGCATATCAAACCTTCTAGTAATATCCTTGTAAGTGCAAAGCTTATTTTCCTCGAGTTGGTAGTCGTACCCTGCTATCGTGAGCTATTGACTTGCCCGGTCATGCGTGAAGCGAGCTTATGAAAAAGCTTAACTCAGCCGAACGAGTGATAGGGGGTTACTTGTCGTATCTTTGTTACAGGCCAATTGTTTTACTATAAATTTCCTTTTGATGCTATCAAAATAAATATTGGTAACAAAATAAATATCAGTCCTTGCAAATATATTTGATATAATAATATTATTATTACAGTTTCTTCTCAATATATTTATTAAAAAATGATACATATACATCCGTAAAAACCTCCATCTATTTCTTAAGAAAAGGGACGTACACAATTTAAATACCAGGAAAACTTCCTGTCTATATACCTAAATCATAGGTATGTCAAAGTAATTTTAATGAAAAAGGGCCACATAATGGTTTTAAATTGTCCTAGCTCGCACTGGCATATACCTTTTGTAAACATATTTATTTAAAAAGAGGCTGACAATAGTGGCAGAGTTCTTGCGCTGTTTCTTCTTGACACTAGCTCACACTTGTCCCAAGGCAGTGGTACGTTTAAATATTGGGTCATGTTAAAGGTATAGGTAAGGCCTATTAATACAAACTATAAAATAAAATCCTAATTGACGCGAGTTGAATCCGTAAAAGCATCTTACATTTAAATACCATTTTACTTCAAATAACATGGTTTTGAACGTCCCAAACTTACGTAACGCAGAAGGAAACTCACCAAACAGTTTTCCAACACTGATATTATTCTATTAAGATAACAGCGTTACATCTGATGATAAAATTTATACTAAAGTTTAATACAATGTAACTAAACTAAAGTGGGGCAGATTCAGATCGAGTCCCGGACATTTCATCACGTCCCAAAAGTTCCGGGTTGGTTGAGGCAATTTTAATGATTAATGTGCCAAGTGACAATGCTAGTGGTTATCTGTGGGACAAAGAAGGGTACCTCTATTCATATATCACATGCAGGCTTGACCCTTTTAAGCCAGAAATCCTATAGAGCGACTGGAAGAGAAAAAAGTGATGCATGCCAATTTTTTTTAATGACAGATTTTTCACACCGTAATCTTTTATCACCCTTTGGTATCTGAGATTTATGCGAGTCATTTGATCCTGATTTTATTTTACTGATTTACTGATTTTTGCCCGTCTTAGTCACCTTTTGTGGCACCTATAGAACTTTAGGTTTGAGCCTAATTGAATTTTAGGTTGGCTGGCACTACTGGATTTGGATAAAACACCGTTGACTTATTAGAAGAATTTATTAGACGATGAACAGGTCGCAAACACTATCACAAAAGCCAAATCACAAGAATCGCAGTCCGGTGGGTCGCTGAGGTCGTTAGTTCCAATACACCATTAGCCAATCCGCAGAGTAGTACTTTTATCCGTTGGTATCGCTAAAGTCGTCGTTACTTCGCACTAGATTACTTTTCGCAGGTATCGCACCGAAAGCTCAGAATAAACTGACTGCGGCGCATCAAGTCCTGTTATTTTATATCTCAACATCGACGCTGGTCGTACATACTAAAACGTTAGTTTTCCAGAAAAATCGCAAGGACATTTAAACGTAAACAACACTAGTGCGTTATGCCATTTTGCGCCTTAATTGTAAACTTAAAGTTAATGTCGCTTGCACAGATCTTGTTATTACTTTGTGATCGAACCTAGGCAGTTATGTACATTCCTCTAGCGATATCTCGAACCGTCTAGCATATCCGCGACAATATCTTCTGATTTTTTCGTTATTTTATTTGTATATCTAGGATAAATATAAACTGATCACTGGATAAGATAATCTCAAACATACTATATAGTTTTTAAAACAATTGTAGCAATCATACTGCCTGTATAAATCGAAAATACATTTTCTTAAATAATTTATATTACGAAAATTTATACTCATTTCTAGAAACATTAGATCGACGTTATAGAGGCTGTTTTTGTCGTCCAAAACAGAAAACATAGCTGCTGTTTTCATAGAAATGTCTTAAGCAGAATCCATCTTATTGAGTATTATTCAGTATAAGTACCTGTTCAACTTCAAAAGTGTCAAAGTAGAGTAACGTCAGTATCGTATTCAGGGAACTATTTCTTCGATCAACTGATTGAAGAAAGGTTTCAGGATGAATTGGGTAACCTATTTACATTTAATCTGCAAGTCTTCATAAATCAATCAATGATATTTTTACTAAACATGAATGATTCGAATTTCTGAATGGGAAAAGTAAAAAAAATATAGTTTTATGTAACAGTATTAGCACAACGCCCCGTTGGTTTCGTGGTTTAAAAACCGGGCCAAGATCTCGGGGTCCCGGGTTCGATCCCCGGGTCGTGCAACCAAAAGTTTAGATTTTTCGAACATTGATCGGGTTTGTGATCACCAACCCGCATTTGGCAAGCGTGGTGATTATGCCAGTACCCATGATTGCTGTGGTAACTTGAATTCAATGATGGAGGCCTTTTCCTAGGGAAAAGTATAGGCTGTTACTTTTTAGCACATCGTGATCATTTTAAATGGCTCTTTTGCCAATCACCAATAGTAAAAACACAAAATTAGAATGACTTTATCAGAAATATTAAATTTTATTTCAATTTTGGCGGTAAATTATCTTACGGTTCTTGATAATTGCATTATCGTACCTACATCATGGGTATTTCATTTGTAGTTTTAGACTAAACAAGCCGAGCTATTGTGGTTACTGCCGCTCAGTCCATTTGCCCCCAGCCAAATTCAGTTTCGTACACACTCTAATGCTCTGCTTTGTGTGAAATTAACAAAATAGCGAATGGTTTTGTTTTGGACCAGTCGGCTTTATGATAATGTTATGATCTCAATGTCTTTCCCAGTATCTCTTCTTTGACAAAGTAACTAACGTTCAAAGGAGATGATTAGGTACACGTCTTTCAGTGATGCAAGCAAAATGGCTGCTGTACAAAAAGTCTTGTTTAAAGTGATTGAAGTAAACTTTGATACTACATTATAAACGAGCTTAGGTAAAAAGTACTGAATTTGTACCTATGTATTGTAAAACTAGCTGTTGCCCGGGACTTCGTCCGCGTCAATTTCTATTATTATGATCGCAACTATTTTTGCAACATTTTTCACTCATGCTTCGCGCCTATTGGTCGCAGCGTTATGTTCTATAGCCTAAAGCCTTCCTCGATAAATGAACTAACCAACACAAAAAGAATTTTTCAAATCGAACCTGTACTTCCTGAGATTAGCGCGTTCAAACAAACAAACAAACAAACTCTTCAGCTTTATAATATTAGTATAGATTATAATAACAAATGTCAGTGTATTTGTATCTAACGCTTTTTTAAATTATTGTCAAGTCAATGAAGTTTTCAAAATCAGAATGCAGACCACAAAAAATACTTCAACTGCAACGCTGTATTATACTTCTACATTTAGACTACTTCCTTTATTCCTGCCAAAGCAGAAAATATTTTCGTTTCGCCTAGAGAAATCCAGTGAATTCATCGGAACATCGAACATTTATATTGTATATTACAGATAGAATAATCCCGAAAGTGCACCATTCGCGACAGTTTAAAAGCGCCCGGAGCCGCGCTATGCATGTGTGCGTCCGAACATCAAAAGGTTTGTGTTGTGTCGTTTTTTGCCGACATTAATTGAATTGGTGAAGTTTACGATGCTAAATACATTGTGAGAGCAAACAGCGGTGTGGCGTCCTGGTAAATAGTCGTAGTGTATTGTGGTTATTTGGATTCGTATGCATTGAGCGGAAGTGGGGAGGTGATGTTGATTAAATTTATCTATTCAGACAGTAATGCGCCTAGTGAAAAGTTTCACTTGTGTTGTTGCGATAGATGAATTGAGTCACAGAATAAAAGTAAAAAAAGTAAAGTTATACTTCTGAAATATTATTTGTAACATCTCTTCTGAAATTTAGTCATTGTAAATTTACTCTTCACGATTTAAAAGCATGCTCAAGTTAATTAATTTGGAGATAATGGTTTATGCGTTGTCAGGGTCCTATATGGTATTACTAGCTAAAAGCAGCCTATGTTTACCAATGTATGTTTAAAATTTATATTTATATGATTATTTAAAAATAAATACTGATTTCAGAAAACCTTTTCGGTGAATTTAGTATCGAAATGAAATAAAAAAACTGGTACTATAATTTCAATATAGTTTTTGCGTTGACAATTTTAAAGATCGTGGTTTATGATTGTAGCCACTAATAATTTCAGGTAAACTAAAAATCATTTTTAAATTGAGTACCATTTGAATAATGAAGAGTCGAATCTGCGCAGTTCAAAATTTTAATATGCAGTTAATAAACAAAGATCCTGATATAATATCGTTGTCTATTCCGTTGTCCGAATCCTAGTCAAGATACGCAATTACGCATATCGATAATTCTAGATGTTGTAAGTCTATTTTAGAATATTATTATATCTGTTAAAACTTTGGGGGAAAACTAAATCATATTTGGGTCATTGTTAAACGTCACTACTTACACGTGCAGGTTTCAAGGACCATAATTATGTAAGAATTTTTAGACATAGGACTCATGGACAAATAGCGCTTAACCTCTATGGTTGAGATGTATTTTTTAATTAAAGTTACTTGATTTTTTTAGCTCAATTATGTTCTAGTGTGATATTTGCTATTAAAGTTCATATAAGCCTGTGCTAACAAACATAAAGAACGCAGTTAAATGTAATCTACGTTGCAAAAACATTCTTAAATAAGTTTTACAAGAAGTTATCCTTATATTATTAAAATGTTTACAATAATTAACGTCACCAATAACGGCCGCTGTAAAGTAATTATCACAGGAATAAATAAGACAAACAAGCATTCAACAAAATCGATCATATCCATTATTAATTAACATTAACAATATTTTACTAGCTTATTTGGAACTTTTGCAAAAGTCATAAATATCAAGTAATCTTAGTAATAGCTATACAAAACACTAAAAAACAATAAACTCTATTAAAAGTGATATTTATAAATGTAATCAATAAACGAAATATCATATTTTCTGTAAACGTAGCAACTGTAGCCCTTCTCCTCGCTATTTCCTTGCTTCTATTCAAGTCTAATCCAACCGCTCAATACGAAACTCGATCCAGATCTTCAATTTGAACAAACGAAATCTCATTACGCTTCGCTGAATTTGCGGTCCTGTTACTTAATCTGTTACTATTCGTGGCTCACAGACGTGAGAAATAAGTTCTTCGGAACATGTTAACAGGGCTGTAGTCTGATATTCCGATTAAGAGATAGCTTAGCATGAAAAATACTTCCCAAATGACAGCTGGAATCACTGCATTTTTTTCTATTGGGAGCTTCGATTACTTTACGTTTAACAAGTAGGATACTCTGCTGCCAGTAGCTGTCAAAAGGATATTCTGGTGTTTGCTTTTGTAAGCGTAAATACCATCTTTTCTCGTTCTAATGTCGTTAGAAACCACTCAAGGAGTACCACCAGAAATAGACGCGCCGAATGGGTTTTTGTCCGCCATTGCATTGGCCAAAATGCAATCACACTTTTTCAGAAGTAATGAACATGACAAAATCTAAAATTGACGACCTCCGTAGCGAAGTGGCGTACACACGGGTTTTCAAAGTGTCGCCTGCTCTGAGGTTCCGGGTTCGATTCCCGGACGGGTTAATGTAGCACAATACATTTTCTCGGGTCTGGGTGTTTGTGGTACCTTCGTTGTCTCTGATTTCCAAAATACGAGTGCTTTTAATAGTTATTCAAATTGGGATCAAAACAATGTAACTATGTGATGTTGTCCACATTTTGTTTATTTTTCTTTGAAACTTCGTTCTGGAGGAGCCTATGTCCAGCAGTCGAATGAAGAGGGTTGGTCATGACAGTGAACGTTTCTAGCTTTTCAGACTATCCAGCAACCATAAAATGTCAATGCCTTTTTTTACTGGTTTTTATGCAAACGCCAATAAACTGTGTTTCATTTTAATTTTGTGAAATTTAATTATTTTGATCAATAATAATACAAGATGACTCTTTCATCATCTTCAAAAAAATTTATAGGCTTTTAGTATCATATTTAGAGCCTATTTATGGAGTAAAAAAATTAAAACAAGTTTTTACCAGAAAATATTTTTCGCAAAATAGTTTTAAATTTTTACGGTCCTAAGCCTGTTAAGGTATGAAGGAAAATCAAAAACTTATGAATAGTATTGTAATGAATGGATGAGATGGCCAATATGCGCATTGCGCATCGCGTAAAAAAAGTGGTGCTTGGAGGCCCTATCAAAAATTTTAGATTTTTGGCGGACATTTTCAAGTACTTTATCTTGACATTTGTGTACTGGGCTATACCAAAATAAAAAATGCGTCATTTGTCTTTTTCTCATAGATTGCTATATTAAAATTTGGAAGGTGGTTAAAATTTCATCTTATATATTGGATTTACAAAAAAACATTACCATAATGGTTGTGCACATTATTATTGGTACAGGATAACTACATGATATTATCATTATCTATAGATATATCGATTGTACAGTATAAATACCACTTTACTACTTTTAAACTTTCACGTCGCATGACTATTTAAAAATGCATAATGGGATTTTTAAACGCGAACATACCTTCTAATATTGCCTGCATGTTTTGACCGGGTTACACTGGTCGCGGTCATAGGCTAACTGGAACAGCGATGCCCTCACTCTATTTCGAAGGTGGATTCAAAAACATTCCTCAGATATCGTAGATAGTTTGCAACCGTCTTTTTAAATAGATGTTATATCCTCTTTGATTTAAATCACTATAACACCTCCTTCTTACTGAAAATAGAATAGGGACTACTTGAGCTATATGATGCCCCCAATTGATTATATATTGTATTACTTCTAAACGAAGCCAATTCGGAAAAAACTAGAACACTATTGCCTTAGCAATTACGTCTAGTATTTATTGAATCACAGTAAACTTTTCATTTAGTTGTTTATAAAATCGAATTTGTCGCTAACACAAAACGTCAAATTTTCTCAATTGATATTGATCTCTACTTGTTGCACTTAAAGTTCAAAATCAATTCAATGACCTTTAGCTTTTTGGGTAGGTTGACCTGCCGTTGTCTGTACAATACGAAAGAGCGCCAGAATGAAAAGTAGTCAACAGTTACAATAAATACCAGAGGTCATTTGCTAAGGTAATAATAGGGGTTAAAGTATGAAATTGCCGATTATTTTCCTAATTTTTATTTTGTTTATAGCTCTTAAGTATAGTCATATTATTGCGTAATTCTTTTTGTATTGTATCAAAAACTAAATAAAGTAACTTTTGACTAAAAAAAATGCAATACTAGTGCCTATTACTTCAAAGGAAGTCTTTGAAAAGACCCCTTACAATGTGTCAGCTGACCATCTTGCTTCAATTAAGTATATTTGTATTATATACTTTGATTTTCAGAAATTTCAATACTATTATGCGTAGCTTTATAACCATCTAACTTTCACCTTTAATTGCATCGAAAACAGTTCAGGCGTTTTTAAAAAAACTAAAATATTGTTAGTATGGAAAAATGACTTTTCTGGATTTCGTCTATACAAAACGGCAATTTCATACTTTAACCCCTAATATTATTATAGTGTTCTAGTTTTTTGAGAGTTGGTTTTGATTCGAAGTAATAAAATTAAATCAATGGGGACTACCGTTTCTTTGCTCACCAGTTGGCGCCACTGTAGACTGAGGTCCGGAGGTATAGCTATCAAAGGCGATTGGCGCCGAAACAAAGTGTTATATCTTGAATCTAATTAAGGTTATATTGTTTATAAATAACTATCTTGATATCAACAAACTAACTTCTGAAATAGTTGCACTTGAGGCCGCCTATTCTTGCGCTTTTTCTTAATTCCGCTTTTAAAGCGTTCACATTAATCGCCAAATAATCCATATTTGCGATATTTTACGAAAGAGATCACTTTCCAGCTGGTAAATTAAAGAAATTATAATTTATGTGACAAATTCCGCAAAAACCAGTACAAAGTGAATGATATTGGACCTCACGCGACACTAGCGCCTCTAGTGGCAAATTCACTAGCGATAGCCCCCATTGGCAGCACATAGCTCTAGTCGTCCCCCTAATCTAAATTCCATTTTCAAAAATTTGAATTTTCATGGTAAGTAGGTATTAGATGTTTTTTTTATTTTAATCGATGTTTTGATTCTTCATGTTTAGCATCACTAGCTATCGTTACTTGATCCCCTTGTTTTTGTAATGGTTAAAGCAGGCGTTTAAAGAAGCATTAGAGGTAAGTTCGGTCATTAGACCACCTGAGCCCTCGGACTGGAGACGTAAACGTTATTCCCCGCAGTAAAAGTTACATCATGTTGTGTTGAATACTTTTTTATTGGCGGTAAACTTTAAGCGTTTAATGTCTGCGTAAAAAATAGTTTTACTTTCCTTTTTCCCACGCGTATGGTCTGAATAAAGAGTTAGTAAAAGTACATTGTACTCGTATTTCTCATAAAACATCTAATTACTTACATTACTAACTTATTAATTAGTAACAGTGGGGTTTCAACAATGTTTTCTGTTATTACCTCCAAATGTCTGGTTCGTCTTAACTTAAAAAAGTGTTAAATATTTCCAAATATATTTATCTTGTTATATTTTGGAGGTACAAACCGAAAACTTGATAAAACTGTCTTGTCTTACAGTTAAAGACTTAAATAAATTCGTCGACACACCAAAATATGTGTAAGGTAACTCTACGGTTTTTTTAAGGAAATGCATTTAAAATTTATAATAGCTTTTTATTTGTTCAAAGTAGAGTTTTAAAAAAATATAAAGATGTTTCTTAACCGATTGTAAAATATTTGTAAAAATATTTCTGTCGTACCTATACGGAAAACATTGATAAAACTCCGCTGGCTTTTAACGTCTTGAATGAATGCGCTGCCACGCCAAATGTCTGGGTACTTCAATGGTTAGAGCAAGCTCCCGGTAAGCAGCAGGTTTTGGGTTCGAGTCCCCCCTCAGGCAATCAAAATTTTTTATTCAAAGAATTGCTTTTTTAACTTTTCAACCATTTGTAACGTTAAGTTACCTACCCTTTTTTAACTTTTCAACCTTTTGTAACGTTAAGTTACCTACTGCTGATTATCATGCCATACATACGATGCAAGAAACCTATTAAACTAAACTCAAACAGTGGGCGTTGCATTATTTATTACAAACGGTACTTTAGCAGATTACGCAGATAACACCTTGTGAAAACAACAATAAAAATGTGGCTCTACAAAGCGACACAGGCTCTACAAAGTCGGGTGAGTTGCAGACATAAAAAAGTTTGTGATTTTTCGGGTCATTCAGTAATGCCTCAAGTTCGTCCCTGGAGCGCTCGGCGCAGTTTCAAGTTATCACGGCTTGAAAAAAATAACGACTACTTTTAAAATAATGGCAGAGGCGTGAATGTTGTTCAAATTGCTGTATTCGTAATTACATAAATAATTGTAGTATTCGTAAAAAACACAGAAATCTTTTAAGTAGATCAAAGGAGTTTTTTGCTTATCCTAGTATGTATTAAGTTGATAACTGGGACAAGACCGCCTTTTGCACGATTAGGTATTGCCTATGTAACTTTTTAATGGCGCGCATGTGAAACTGCTAATAAATCTAAAGCACCTAAATGTTTTGAACCGACTACCATCCTATTATTTGTCAAAGATTACCTAATACTAACTAAACTGTTTATTGCCAATCAATAAAATATCAATATCCCGATAATCCCCAAAGATAACAGATTCCAATCAGAAGCGTCACGGCTCCAGCGGGAAGTTTCTCTTTTTTTCACCAAAAACGATACATCAATCTGGCAGACAGCTAATTTTGGCAAACAATAACATCGCACCTTTATCCTTTCCAGCTGTTTTCTTTATACAGCCAACAAAGGAAAATGCCGTGTAATAAATAAAACACGTAATAATGCCGCGATCTCGCTTTTTGAACAACGGACCATTGTTTTCATGAAGCTGGTTCAGAGATACAACAGTTTTCAACAGTACAGAACACAGTTTTTGTATTAACTAAAATACCAACTTATAAAATCAGTTTAGTATTGTTATGACAGTAAAATTTTAAAAGGTATTTTTGGTCATATTTACCATTGATAAAATAATACAACCTGATAAACAGTTCCATACAAAAATGATACCATACCGTGGTACAAATTTAACTTTACGTACGTTTCCAAAAGAATACCCAAATGTTCAGAAGGTGCTCACTTGGAGAGTTCGTATTGTCATTGATGGTATTTAGTTTTTTTTTTTACTCTAACTACAAGATACGTTTCAATATTACTACTAATAGAAAAATTATGGGTAGTATAGAGCAAAGCAAAGAGGCAAGAATTAATCTAATACCTTGCAGGGAATACCGAATCTTCTACGTACTGTCTGTTTGCTACAAATCTACGCTAAGCACAGTTTATACATAATATTTAAATATTAGTGATAGATGTGGATATGACTAATTTAGTAAATAGCTTTTGGGAATTGAGGGATTAACAAAACTTTTGACAATATTATGTTCTATAGATAATATATTTATAGTATCCATGAAAATTAAAGTTACTACGATGGATTCAATGTTTTATTCAATTATATGCAATTATATGCACTGCGATGTCATTTTTTATTTTTTATGGCTTGCTGGCTAAGATCATATTTTTAACAGTCAAATAAGCGCTCTTTGCGTACAAATATTAAAATTCTGACAGAAATAACGAAATAAGCATATTTGTTTGAGCTTTCGTGTATACAAATTTTATTTGGTAAATAAATAGTTAGATATGTAGATTTAAATACCTTCTTTTTTAAAAATCTTTTAACACAATTGCGTGTTGCTTTTAAAAAAATGCAACACACATTACATTGCTAGCTGCATTTATTTGGAACAGCAAATTCCAACAGGATAGAGTTGGTCTAAGCACTTTCTCCCAGGTCCCAAATGTTTTTAACACCTATTACCACTTTAACGCGCTGTTTACAAGTTTAAATTAAATAACACGCTGCAGAAAATTATGGTTTAAATACGAGTAAGTTCTTACTGTACGGAATACTTGAGTTCTCAGCTAAACTGTATTAACTTGCCAGCAAGATGGTCAATTGGGTAAAACCTTTGCCGCATGACACTAACTCAAAATTTAATTGAAAAAATTATTGCATTATAAACAGGGATTTATGAATATGTTACTTTTAAACTATTCAATTAATAATGTTCTAAAAAGGACTGTTTAATCTAATAGGGGTTAAAGTATGAAATTACCAATTATTTTCCCACTTTTTATTTTGTTTATAGCTCTTAAGTATAGTCATATTATTGCGTAATTCTTTTTGTATTGTATCAAAAACTAAATAAAGTAACTTTTGACTAAAAAAAAATGCAATACTAGTGCCTATTACTTCAAAGGAAGTCGTTGAAAAGACCCTTACAATGTGTAAGCTGACCTTCTTGCTTCAATTAAGTATATTTGTATTATATACTTCGATTGATTTTAGAAATTTAAATACTGTAATGCTTAGCTTTATAACCATCTAACTTTCACCTTTAATTGCATCGAAAACGGTTCATGTGTTTTTAAAAAAACTAAAAAATTGTTAGTATGGAAAAATTACTTTTCTCGATTTCGTACATACAAAACGGCAATTTCATACTTTAACCCCTATTATTTAAAATTATAGTAATAGCTATACTCTTGCATGGACCCTGGCCGACATACACATTACTGCGTTATTAACACCGTGTTAATCGTACTTTATACTTAAGCTAATTTTCATTCTTATAAATAATTTGAATTAGTATATAAAATAAAATTGTTGTTGTGTGTTGGTGCTGTAAACCACAGAACATGGGAAAGGGTAAGAAAAAGCGCCATTTGTATGAGAACAGATGTCGCCTCTTGCGCCCATAATAAACATAAGCTTTGGCACACATAAACGAGTTTAAGGAGCGCCAATCAAGTGAATTTTTTTGACATCAAAAGAAACCAATCACAGCGCTCAGTTACATTCATGTTTGGTTATAAGTATGAGCATTTGCTCATAACCTCTCTGGCGCGCCTGCCCCGTGGCCCCTTTTTTCCGTGTTCTTTGCTGTGAACGCTGTAATTTGCTATAGACTCTGTCCGGAAAAAGCAAACGGTAAAAGATAAATTGGATGAAACGACAATGCTATGTTCTTTTATTGAGAACATTGTAAAGTATTTATGTATGAGTTATATTTTTTTCTGAAATTACTCTTATTTATTGGGTCTTCTTTTTTGTTTCCTACGTATAAGAACGAAATTATTTGGTTTTGTGCTTTACATTTTACTTTGCATGTCATAGGCATTTAGAATTGTATTTTTCGGGATGGACATATTCCGTGTAGGTAAAGGGAGCTTCATCCACATCACGCGTGTTTTGATGATAACTGAAGTAACCTCGGAGTTATTTCGCTTATCTACAGATAAGATAATAATTAAGTATTAACAACTCATAAAAGATGCCTCAATCAAGTAATCAAGAGTGGGGGCATTGTACCTCTGCGTGTCAGAGTCAAGCATACGAGTCAAATAACGAGCTTCTACGTAAATAAATCCTTTATGTCTGTTTAAATATACGAATAATTTACTTTAACCAATAACGCAGTGATTTTACGATCTAGTTTTTATTTGTATTCCGAGTATCTACAGCGTTAAACAACTTTTTAATGATACATTTATTATGTACACAAAGCAAAATGCGAACTTGAGTTATTACTACTGCAGTTTATGCAATACGATATTTATTTGTTATTCACTACCTACACTGTTCTATTAGGTGCTTTATACACGTCCTAAAAATAGTTATAGTTTAGCTTAATATACAACCACTTAAGTACGAGAGACAAGATGTAGTTTTTTGAAATTAAATTGCAAGACAAAAAGATATAATATTAACGTTCCAGGCAGGTTGCAAGGTCTATGTGTCCTTGTGATTCATTTTATATTTTACTTTATAAATGTTCCATATTCATAAAACGTTTTATATTTGAGAACATACTGTTTAACAAGAGTATGTAACTTAACATTCAATTCAAAATCTAAACTAAACTCTGACGTCAGACAAATAGCGACTGAGGACAAACCTGCTCAGGACAACATAATTGCATTTTGCTGTACAATGTGAATAAACAAAACGAAGTAGCAAAAGAAATAACATTAAATCTAAATGGGTCCACTCTGCAAACGGGAAAAAAATACAAAGAGAAGTTCCAATTAAACAAATTGATAGATCTCGATCGGCCATTCTTTGCGTTTCTTTGTGATGTGATCTTGGACTATTGGCACAAAGGCCTGGACCTCTGCGCCGGGATCGCGATCCAATCTTTTTACATTATTTTTGTTGTTTAAGTGTTCACAGCATTCGGGGTGGATCTCGGAATCTGGAAGAGTATTTTGTTTGTTTTGAAAGCTTTGAAGACATTTTTATAAAGGTTATTTTGGGCTGAGTGAAATTTCTCAAAGCATGATTGCCATTATGGCCCGCGCATTACTTATTGATGTAATGCACCTAATTGAGGTCAAGATTCAAGACTATGTCAGGGCCTAAGAAACCCAACATCAAGCTACCCAAATGTTAAGCAGACCATCGCTAAAGTTCTTATTACGTATACAACTTGTAAGTTGCACAATAATAGGAAGATATTACATATAACCTCAGAGATGTTATGTATAGAAATAAGTCCTCACATACTTTTTATGAAGTTTTAGCAATTTAATTGCGATTATACATCAAATAAAAAATATTTAAAATAATATCAGTACTTAAACTTGAAAACATTTTTTTTTGCTCTGAATCCTTACATTCCGACCGAATTTGGGTTTTATTTTCAGTCAAGAGTAGTTTATAAATAAAAATTCTACTTCAAATGAAGAAAAAAAGGGATTATGCTTTAAACCATACTACCTACTTAAAATCTCATAATAGTTTTTTTTTTTCATAAAAGTTATTTCGTTTTACACAAGTTAAATAGAGTACCGGCTCATCTGTGTTCGGCTGCACTATTTGTTGCATCCCTGTACAGCTCAGTTTACTTTGTCGAAATACGTTGATTTTGCAAACGTTTCACTCCAAGTTCCCAGAAGTGGAATTTAATTTAGACACGACAGCTCTACTTGCGAGGAACTGCAAGCGAAACAATTGAGTATACTCGTCCATCGTTCGATGTTTAAAAACTAACTTTTTGTTTTAATATCTAATTTTAATTAAAAATACTTTCATCGTCATCCCTTATTTATTAGCCCACTGCTGGACAGAGGCTTTTACAAAAGGGTCATTTCGTCATAATCTGCAGCAAGCTTGGAGGGCTTGCGATAGCAGTTTGGCCACAGTTGGAGAAAAGACAAAGCTGCCGGGCGTCTTGTTCTTCGGGGAGTAATGTTTTATTTCCCTCTAGCAAAACCTACACAAATCTATATGGTGCTACAATTTTTAGATGTTAGTATCTCAAGTCGAAAGCCTTTGACCAGTGCATGTTGCCAGTGATGAATTATGGAACTGAAATGTGGTAGCTCTAATATAGCTCTTAGAAGACTCAAGGTCGGACAGCGGGTAATGGAGAAAGCAATGCTTAAAATTTTCCTTCCTGATAGAATCAAAAATTGGGAAATCCGTAGGAGAACTTAGATAACCGACCTCGCTCGAAGTATTGCGGAGTTGAAGTGGCAGTAGGACACAAAGTAAGAAGAATCGATAGCCGTTGGGGCGGAGGTTCTGGAGTAGCGACTGCGATCGACGACTATCTGTGGGTAGGCCTACCAGGTGGACCGGTGATCTGACGAAGGTTGGGGGAAGCCGCTGGATATGGGTAGCGCGAGACCGATCGTCGTGGAGATCCTTAGGATAGGCCTATGTCTAGCTGTGTGTGTCGTTTGACTGAGATGATTATAATGATGACTATAATAAACTAGCGGACCCGACAGACGTTGTCCTGTCTTTAACTATAAATATTGATAACAAAATAGTATAAAAAAATTGTTACCAATAGTTTCCTATTACACATGCTGCCGCTACACAATGTTGTGAAGCATATTACATATGCTTCACAACATTCTATGTTTTTTTTTTCTGGTAGGTATAAATAGCTTTGTAGGTAGCGAGCGACACGGTAACAGGCGACATTACTGGCCATGTGCAAAATTCATATTTTTTTACCCCCTATTTGACGATATAAACTTGCAGCACGTATTCTGTCAATGTTATGTCAATCGCCATACATTAAAAAAGTCTAAATTGTCAAAAGCGCTAAGGTTACTTACAAATATGATTTAGTATGGTGATTAAGTTTTCTTAAATTTTCTAATTTTCTGCGCAATTTTTTAATGTTTTTCTTTCATAAAAACATTCTCCTGACTATAAAAAACAAAACAAAAAAACAATTAGCGAAATCGGTCCAGCCGTTTTTATATACATAGATAAAGAATTACCATATCTTTTTAGTACATTAAACATACCATTTCCCTTAATATTACATCTTTAAAATTTACCCAACGTATGTAACAATTACCTACTTATATTTTGTTTTTCTGTCGTAATATTACTTGTACCGAAAGAGCGGATTAACCTGCTGTCTGAACCACGACTATACCCCCCTTCCAGATCCAAGATAATATGGAAAAGATCGTTTCCTATATTGACCCGTACGAGTTTTTTTTTTTTTATGTTTTTACTTCAAATACTATATTAGGAGTAATAACAATGAATTGAAATTATTTAAAATTATTGCAATGAACCTATTATGTAGGGACAATATTTTTTTTGTTACGTTGGCCATAGAACTAAACTTTTCCTAAAATTTTGACCTAGATGTAGACTTTTCTTACCAACGCTTAATATCACCTGCAACTCATATCTTTAGACCTGTTAATAAAAAACTAAAAGCGAAACATTTTGATAAAAATATTTTGCAATGTGAATACAGCCAAACGGGCATAACGGAAACATAACACACTTTGTTTCCATCGTATCGCCTCATTTATTTGTCTTTTTCATATAAAAAATCGCCAAAAATGACACAATTCAAGATAACAATTCGGAAGAGACGCAAGGTGTTAGCCATTTTTCAGTCACAGTGAGATCAGTTGGTATGTTGCCGTGGAACTAAAAAACTGATTTAATAACATTGATATACATGAAATTCTAACCACTCTCCAAATTTATTATAGGCGTTCAGTATCATATTTAGAGCTTATTTATAAAGTAAAAATGTAAATCAAGTTGTCAGCCGAAAATATTTTTCGGGATATACTCGTAGTTTTCAATTTTTACGGAAATATAGATATAGATCATATAAGGGTATATTCCGAATATTTAAAAAATCTACCAATCCTAGCGATATTTTTTAAAATGGCAACATTATTTAAGACGCCATCTTTATTGTCTAGACCGCACTAGTTGTCGTGAGTCGCCAGTGACAGTAACACAAGTGTTTTTCGCGCCATTTTCGTTGGTTCGTAATAACCCCAACACAGTTTTTTCGGAATTCTGGTAAGTTATTTAAACTTGTATACGTAATTTTATAGATTATCGTTTTTTGCGATTGTATAAGAGGAACACAACGGCCTAGCTATAAAATACCCCTTAGGGGTTATTCCGATATCGCAATAGCCCCAACCAGTTTTCTCATAGTAATGAGCAGTGGTTCTCAATCTGCAAGAAAACTAAAATTATGTTTAATACTTTTTGTTTTATAGTTTTACTTTTACATAGAAAATTACTTATGTTCTTCGCCTAAATATTAATTTAATTAGTGAAAAAGATAGGATAAGGGTTCAGCATGGTTAATTAATATAGTTCAACCCTTATGTACCTACCTATAGTATACGGTCATGCTGCAGGTTTATAAGATGTTAGTGTATGGTATGGTACATTATTATATCAAAATCTATATCAAATTATAATTTTTACGTCATTTGGACTATCTCCAGTAATAATATAAAATAAAGTAAGTCTGTTTGCTAAAGTATGAAAGTAATATCCGAAACTATTCATCAGCGGCCTAAAGCAGTCCACTGCTGGACATAGACCTCCCCCAATTCGCGCCATTTTTCCTTGTATTCGGCTTGTCGCATCCAGCTTCTGCCAGCGACCTTTCTCAAATCGTCGCTCTACCTTACGTATTATATATTTTAGTATATTATATATTATTTTAATGTTGTTTAAATGTGTCTATTGACAAAATAAAGTATTAGTGCCATTTACCTTAACCTACTCAGTGTTTTTCTTTCCTTATTTTATATTATAAAGATGTTTTCTTTTTCACAGCAATCATGCAAAAATTACATAAAAAAGAAAATAAAAACGTACACTCCACAAGATTTAGCGGAAGCTATACAAAAGGTAAAAAGTGGAAAACTTACGCAGTATAGCGCAGCGCATCAGTATAATATTCCCATGACGACTCTTCATGATCATATTAAAGAAAGTACAGCAAGACTTAGACCAAATGCAGGTAGACCAACTGTTATACCATTAGAAGACGAAAAAAAATTAGCCGAAGCTATCGTAGTTATGGAGAAATGGGGTTTTGGACTGTCAAGGTTTGAAGTAATGGACATAGTTGCTGAATACGTGCGAAATAATAATATTCAGACACCATTTAAAAAAAATGTACCCGGCCCTGATTGGTTTATTAACTTTCGTAAAAGACATCGTCTTTCTATTAAAAAAGCACAGCCTGTAGAATTCGTGCGTAAAAAAATGACAGATCAATATTTTAATTTACTAAAAAAATGCTTTAAAAGATTTTAATCTCTTTTATAGTCCCCAATTCATATGGAATTTAGATGAGACTTCCATGTGCTTAGATCCATCAAGAACAAAAGTAGTTGGAAAAATTAATAAACCCTGTGCCAGGATCACTTTTGGAACTGGCAAGGAGAACATCACCGTGCTGACAGGCGCCAGCGCCAGTGGCAAGAAGTTGCCCCCATTGATTGTTTTCAAGGGCAAATTTGTTTGGGATCAATGGATGGCAAATCTAGACCCAGATGACTATGATTTCGAATTATCTTATGCGGCCAGTACTAAGGGTTGGATGGAGTCAGATATATTCTTTAATTATATAGAAAAAGTTCTCATACCAAATCTAGGCGAACAACGACCAGTCCTTGTTATATATGACGGTCATTCAACCCATGTCGATGTCAGAGTTGTGCAGCTGGCAATCCAAAACGACATTATAATTCCGCCACACACATCATACTTGCTTCAGCCAATGGATATTGCTGTATTCAAGTCCTTCAAAATAATTTGGGATGCCAAACTTGTCGAGTGGCAGCGCAGAAATGTTGGTACAAAAATGCCAAAAAAAGTTTTCGCCCAAGAGCTGGCAGATACGTGGCAACAAACTACTTCCGATGTGATCAAAAGCGGGTTTAAAAAAGCTGGGATTTATCCTTTTAATGCACATGTAATACCCTTCGACAAGTACGATCCAGATGCATACCAAAGATATCAGAATCACATTTCGCTCAAATGAACCTTCGGAATCCAAAATCACTTGAAGAAATTTGTATGGACTTCTTTAACAATCTTTCAACAACTTATGATGCCCATGAAGAACCAAACAATGATGATATCGCCTTGCTTTCTCAATTATCAAAGTCCGATATACAGACATTGAGTTTTGTAGCTCAACATCCAAGCCAAATACCGATATGTTTGCGCAATTCCCAACCCATTCAAAATCAAACCTCTCAAAATTCGTCACCAATACATATAATGTCAAATATACTCATCAAAAAAGCATCTCAACCATCACCTCAGTCCCAAGCTCCACCTCAACTGTCATGCACATTTGAAGAATTGGTACTAAGAAAAATACAACAGGACAAAAAAGTTGCTACTTCAACGCAAAAGAAACGTATCACTAAAGGTGCTAAAGGTTATAACGGTTATAACTGCCAACATCGGTAAGAAAATCCTAGAAGAAATCGAAAAAACTAAAAGTTCAAAACTACCGACAAAAAAGTCATATAAGAAAAAGTTCACAAAACGAAACACAAAAAATAATTCTATAAATACAGAATCAAGAGGAACAGCCATGCACATCAGGCATAAAAAATAAAAATAAACGTAAACGCCAACCTTCACTTGACAGCATAACTAGTGTATCCGACAACATAAGTGAACATAGCGATTCTGATATCTTTGATGCTGTGGAATCGACAGATGAAAACTTTGAACAATACGAAGAAGAATACTATGAAGAAAAAAAATGGTCAGAGAAAAAAACAAAAGATATGAGTGGCAGTAAAAAATTGATGATAATATGTAAAGAAATAACGGATAAAACTAACAAAGATCGAAATTCCTTCTCTTTTAAAGGCAAAGGTGTCGGAAAAAAAAACTAAGGGTAAAGAAAATCAAACGAACACAAAAGAAGAAAAAAGATTAATTGAAAGTAAAAATGGAGATGACATGGATATTTTTATGATGGGAAAAAATTTAAAAACTGGAGAATACTCAAAAACTCAGACAAATAAAGAAGGCAAAGAAATAGAACATGAGAGACAAGTTGAAAGTGAACACGAACATGTAGCTGGTCTTCCGCTGACAACTGGAGAATACTCAAAAACCAAAGACAAGGATAAAAATATGGAAGTACACGAAAGTCAAGAAGAAGACCCGACAGTGAATGAAATATATAAATTAAATGATACAGTTCTTATCAGATATTTAATTAGGAATAAATGGAAATACTTTATTGGGTTCATAGAAGAAGTAAAAGATCATAAACAAACATACTTTTCTATTAATTTCTTAAAAACTGTGAGGAAACAGCAGCAGTTGATTTTCGTAACGCCCAAAAGAAAAGGTAATGATAATGTTCCTGAACAATTAATAGTGAGGAAAATAGACATAAGAAAAAACAATGAAAAGGAATATGCTTTGAGTAATGATGAAGATTCTATATATTTTGACTGATTGCGTAGCATAGTGATACCTGGTTTTTATTAAACTTTTTTTATAACAATATTTACTGAGACTTGCGTTTTAGTTTTTGTCTTGCGTTTTTATGGCACTAGCATAAGTAAATAAAAATAATCCATGATTATCGCAAATTCCTAATTTCACTGTGATTGTTTTTTTAGATAAGTTTATGTATACCAACTTACTTTAAGACTGTTACCTTACTTTTAATGTAAAAATTGTAAGAACAATTTTGTTAAGTTTTTTATTTATTTATTTAAACTTTATTGCACACATTTACGAAACAAATGTACAAAAGGTGGACTTAATGCCCTGCGGCATTCTCTGCCAGTCGACCATTGGGCTAAACAGAAATGTATTGTGGGCGGTGCAACAGATAAGAATAAAACAAATATTTAAAAACAATGTAATACATAAATACAATATATAAATAAATGCAACATATAAATAGATACAATATATACCTAAATTATATTATATAAAAATATACATAACAAACAATGACGAAAATAGTGGAAGTATAAGGTCTATGATGACGATTGCAACTTATGTAGAAAATGTGACCGCACATATTTCTTAAAAGCATATTTACTAGAAGCGTGTTTAATACTCTCGGGCAGTGAATTCCAAAGCCGTATGGATTGAAGAAGAAATGAATTGGAGACAAAACCGGTTCGGTGAGAAGGGATAGAAAGAGTGAGTTTATCAGAGGAGCGCAATTGGCGCGAATGTGTCGAACTAAGAAGAGCGAATCGGGATTTAAGATAAGTGAGAGAATTAGGATCGGTTAAAATAGAAAAAAGGGAACACAAAATTCTCACGTCGCGCCGAAAAGAGAGAGGAAGCCATTGGAGCTGCAAGCGGCGCATGGAGATATGGTCAAATTTACGCAAACAGACAAAACGAACGCAGTTGTTAATTAAACGATCCATTTTGTTTAGAAGAGATTGGTTAAGGTCTGAGTAGCACACATCAGCATAATCAATAAGAGGGAAGACAAGTGACTGAACAAGAGAAATTTTGGTCTTAACGGGAAGAAAATGTTTTAGCCTGGAAAGGGAGCGCAGTGTGGCATTGACCCCTCGACTAACTTCAGCCACGTGAGTTGTTCAACTAAGCGTAGCATCCATGTGTAGGCCAAGGTTTTTGACATTCGAACAAAATGGAATGACTACACCATTATAGCTAACCGAAGAAACACTGGATATATCAATGCGACAAATTTGTCGCTGACTCCCAATAATAATTGCTTGGCATTTATTAGGGTTCACAGCAATGCCATAACGATCAGACCACAAAGATATGCGCCTGAGATCATCGTTAAGTCGCCGCACAGCAAGATGTAATTCATCAAAGCGACACTGTTGATAAAGTTGTAGGTCATCCGCATACAGATGGTGTGAAGAGCCAATGTCAAGAGTAATAGAGTTAATGAAAATAGAGAACAGCAATGGAGATAGTATACCTCCCTGAGGCACACCAGTAAGCAGATTACGCCAATGGGAAAGAGTCTTATCTACACGAACTGCCTGCTGGCGATCCCGAAGATAGGAGGCAAACCACTCCAGCGCGTCTGAAGAGAAATTGAAGTGAGCTAATAATGATAAAAGGACATCGTGGTCAACAGTATTAAAAGCATTAGAAAAGTCAATAAGAACAAGCACAGTGACCATACCGTGCTCTATTCCATCCCTGATGTCCTCGGTGACTTTGAGCAGAGCGGTGCTGGTGCTGTGGCCAGGACGGAAGCCCGATTGATAATCACTCAATAGATTGTTGGCTAAGACGAACTTTGAAATTTGGGAATGGACAACAGCTTCAAGAACTTTGGAAAGGAATGGGAGGATGGAAATAGGTCTGAAGTTATTGAGAGAGCTAGGATTAGAAATTTTGGGAAGCGGGATAACGAAGGCTTTGCCCCACATTATGGGAAACGATCCAGAGCTGAGGGAGAAGTTGATTATATGTGTTATGTAGGGCAAAACCTCGTCGAGGATCATAAGAATCATAGGGCGACTAATATCGTCAGAACCAACAGCGCTAGATTTTAAGGACATGATAGTTTTCCTGACCACATCAAGAGACACCTGCGACAAAGAAAAAGACTCAAAAGTAAGAGGAGGCTTGGAAGCAATTTCGGAGACTGTGAGAGATCTCACACTTTGATCTAAAGCAGTAGTGCAAGAAAAATGTACATTAAAATCATCCGGCGAAAAAGATGAGGAAAAAGGAAGTATATTTGTATTATTGCCTCTACCCAAGGTATTAAGAAATTTCCACACGTTGGCAGAAGAGGAATCAGAAATGTTATCGTGGATGTATCGACGTTTGGCTGATCTCACCATCTGATTACAGCGATTTCTGGCACATTTAAAATTGCTCCAGTAAGCATCTGAGCGGTCCCGCTTAAAACTTCGAAATGCACGGTCGCGACGGGTCATAGCCATCCGCACCCCTCTGGTGATCCAGGGAGCGGGAGGACGTTTTAGCTTAACTGGACGAAGTGGGGCATGGGTATTAAAAAGCGAGAGCAAGTTGGAGTTTAAATTGGAAGCCTTAGTGTCGATTGAGGTTGCTGCAAGAAAAGGCTCCCAGTCTAGCGCGACAGCGTCCCTTCTCAAAGCAACTACATCCACCCTAGCGAAATTACGCATGAGCACAGTAACAGGTATGCGTTTAGTCGTATGAAGATTGTAAGATGCAAAAATTAAATCATGGCGAGAGAAGCCTGGGGCGGCAAGTTGCCCATGGGAGATTATATTTGATGGTGATGAGGTTAGAATAAGGTCTAACCATGTATTGGGAGAGTCAATGTTGTGATGTGTGGGTTGTAGAAACAGATTTGTAAGATCAAGAGACTTAACCAAAGAAAGAAACTTAGAAGAAGTTGGGGACTGAACTAGTAAATTAGTGTTGAAATCACCCATGATCAGCTGATGTGCGTAATCGGAACCAATTGACTCAAGGGCAGACTCAAGATCCACCAAGTAATTGACGCCAGGAGGGCAGTAAACCACCCCAAGGACAGCAAAAGTACCCCTGACGTTTACCTCAATAAAGATATATTCAGCTGATGCATTATAAGGGGCTGGTGACATATGAATCACTTTAAAAGGTATGTTAGAACGAAGGTAAATGGCAACGCCACCACCCCCCTTATTGATGCGGTCGTTGCGAATTAAAGTATATCCAGGGAGAGTGTACATTGCTGAATCTAAGCCAGGTTTAAGCCAACTCTCGGAGATAAGGACAGCGTCAAGGTAATCGCAAGAGAAAGAGTCAATTAGTTCCGAATAATGGGAGGGAATACTCTGCGCATTAATATGGCAGACGTTGAGAAATCGTTTGGAGTTGGTAAAGCTTTGTTTAATTTGGTCACTGAGAGTGAAAGTGTCGCAAAAAGAATCATCATCACTTGAAGAATGATCTTGAGCAGAATAAAATGAATCGTCATCCATATACTACGAAAGAATAATGAATAAATATATATAAATAATTATGCAAGTATTTAAAACTAGCTAGATAAAACACACTTAAAAAAAAAACATTTCTGCTCTGACCTGCCGGCTTACAAAAAAAAATATATATATATATATATATTAAACAATATAATTAAAATATTACATAACCAATCCAATAAAACAAATAAGCATTTCTAATGACGATTGGCTGTGAAACAAGGAAAGCAAAAAAAAAAAAAAAAGAAGTATCAGTGTCCTAAAATTTGATATTTGGCTGTATGGATACGTCCATGGCCGTAAAACTAGGACTTACTTGATAAGAAAGAAAAATAGTTTGACATTGACAATTTGACAGGAAGTTTCAACAAAATTAAATTTAAACATACGAAAAGCAAAAAAGAGAAAAAAATTAAAGTATAGAGGGTATACATGAAAGGTCAAATAACAATTAAATTACTTAGACCTTAGTTTTTTTAGCCGTCGCCGCTCGTTTAGGTCGATGCGCCTGCGCCATTACGGAGGGGCCTGGCTTAGATCCACTGTTCACTATTGCAGGGCTCCCCCCTTGGGGCAAATCAGGAACACATGGCTTAAGACATAAAGTAATAGCTCTGTCAAGGTCCTCATCGCTGTAGATTTGGCGGCGGTTACCATCAGGGGTTTTGATGTATATACTCCCATCAATTGTCCAACAACCAGAAATGCCGAGACGCTTGCGAGCTTCCATAAATAGGGCCTGTCGCCTTCGAGTGAGAAACTCTGACACGACAATAAGACGAGAATTTTTGACGAGGTTTATATAAAAGAAATAATGTTGTTATTTTATTAATAATATTGTCTACGTTTTAGTTATTGTTCTACTAAGAGGTATTACTTTTTAAAAAAAATGAGCCAAATGCATATAAAACTATCGTGATTAACGCAAATTCCTTTCGGTTCCTAACTATTGTGATTTATTATTTTTTTAAGAATTCCTTCAGTAGGTATTTTACGTTAGTAAAGTAGGGAAAAAATTTAAAAGACTGTTAGTTTTGAACTCATTATTATAACATTTTTCGAATGACAGATTTAAACGTGTACAATCGTGTGTAGAAAATAATTTTGTTATGCAAAAAGCTTAAACAATTTAAAGATATAACGTTTTAAATTATTTAAACTATTTAATTATAATAAAAGTTGATTTTGCCTAATGATTGATTTTCAATTAGAAATCCTATAATATATGTAGGTATCTAAGACATAAAAGTAAGAACACTTTATAGATTCCTTCACCGTACATTAAGTTAAGTACTACTTCGTATGAGCCAGAAATGTTGAGAACCATAATCTCTTATTGGGGTAATTTCGAAATAAGCAAGGAATTTAGCGATACCATTAACCAAGCTGATGATATTTAGAGTCAGGGGTAATCATGGTTGAAAAATAAATTTAAACCTACAGTCTAAGTGCATAAAAATCAAGTTTTGAATAATGTCGGATTTACCCCAAGATGGTTCGTAATTTCCCTATTCAAAAAATATATGACTCAATGTTTCAAAATCATAAATTGAAGAACCCAACATGTTCCGAATTTTAACTTAAATAATGAATAAATCGTTTTCTTGAGTTAATGTGCGTAAAATAATATTGGCTGAAAATATAAAATACCTTAAAACATTTAATCGAAACTCAGACCTCTAGTCATCTCATAGAAATTTCATTCGAAATTACCCCAATGCACCTTATTAAGGTATAAAGGTAAAATCAAAAACTTATGAATAGTTTCGTAATGAATGAATGAGATGCGCAACGCGTAAAAAAGTGTTACTAGGCGGCCGTATCAAAAATTTTAGATTTTTCAAAGTGCTTTGTCATTTTTTTTTATAAATAATGGGCTTGCTCTTGACTACATACTTAACTATACGGCTAAGAAGAAGCCTAAGATGGAGCGAGCTTACTCAAAGGTACTGGTTCTCCCACGCACCAGCGGAACACAGAAAAACTGTTTGGCGCTGGACTCCGGCAAGAGGGTGTTAGCATCCAGGCAGCCTCTTACGAATCCTACCACTGCAGAGGGATCTGTTAGCCGTCGTAATTGGTTAGAAAACCAAAGATGCCGTTGCCCAGAGTGGACCACTAGGTAGATCCCACCACCCCAAATTTTTTTAAGCCACATTTTTGTACTGGGCTATACCAAAAGAAAAAATACGTCATTTGTTTTTTATCTCGTAGGTTGATATATTAAAATTTGGAAAGTGGTTTAAAATTTCATCCTGTATAAATAATGAGAAAAAGATACACAATCCCATACAAAAATAACATCTAAAACTGTCCTCATTTGAATCATTGACATTGACTTTGTATCAGTGTCTATTTTATAACCCGTCCAAATCATGCGGCATGCAATAGTTTACTGTAACTGAATTTAATATTTAAAGTAAAAAGTATTTTTTCGCGCGACTATGATTCGTGCTTCCGGTTTCAAATGTCAAATACTAACTATTTACTTTAAAAATAATAATTTTGTTGCAATAAGTCGTAAAAATTGCATTAAACCTAACTATAATATTTAAATTGCATTATAAAAAATGTTTGCTAAATTGCAAAATATGAGATAGTACGAATTACGAACTTTTACTGCAACATGAATGACATTCGGAAATATATGAGTGCAATATTTCTGCTCGCGGGAGGCTGTTTTAGAATGAATGGGTGAGCAGACAATTTACTGATATGATGAAAACGTCCCTTTATTTACTCTCTCATGAAGGGAAACCTTTATTTTCTTGAGTGCAACCTTTTTTGTTTTTAAACATTCAGAAGGCAGGAACAATATACGAGTACTTTTTTTTCTTCAAACTTTTCATGACTGTCAGTATATCAGTCTATTATTTACGCAGAGAATGTACAGCCACGATAATATAATGGTACCGCTAAATAATGTCTAAGTCTTTTTTATTTCGAATTGTAAAAAATAATATTTTAGGTTAAATTTTGAAATTTTTGACGTGAACTGAGTAATTAAAACAAGTTTTTAAAAATACATTATTTTTAAATTGTTATTAGATATTGTAATTACCTACCTACCTATAAGAATGTTAATTTATGTCCTTGTAATAGAAATCTGGAGATTTAGATTCAACTAACTATGTGCAAGCATATTGTGGGTACCTACTGCCACCTGTGAAATAAATAAATATATCAAGTAGAACATTATCCAAATCACCAAAAAAAATTATAAATAATTAAAACAAGCCCTGCGATTACGTGTATGTTTTCAAACTTGCGTTATCATAAAGCAATTTACAATGGACAATATCGATTAAAGAGTCACTAGAGCTGTTTGTACTGCGAGTTTCGCGTTCACTGATCAAAGTCTGTCATAATAACCATCGGCTATTATTACCTGATCGGATGTGCTGCCACCTACTCCTTTAATTAAGCCAAAAACACTCGGTGCGTTCATTAGAAGTCTCCTCTGCAAATGTTGCGTTGATTTTGCTAGCCGTATCTGCCGCGTTAATTCCGCGTCATAACTCATATTCAAAACATAGTCGGGTTTTCGAAGTATCCATCATTCCTGTCAAATCTGAACTAAAATACTGCGGGATTTTTCTAAAGAAAAATCTCATTTGAAAATGTTACACTCAAAAATCTCTCACCAATAAAGTTTCAAGTCAATTCAAAGTAGGTACCTATTGTACTATAAAACGGTTATTTAATACTTAATCCATATTTTTTTAATAAGATATGATAGTAATGTTTCGACTTATAGACTATAAGTATACAATATGTTATTTTTAACCAATTATGGATATTTTTTTCATATTTCCCAAAACTTTGCTTAATTTTTTCGTGTTAATGTTTAAAAACAGAAAGAGTTTGCCCAGTTTAAAAAGTTCTACAACATTCCCCGCGTTTCTATGAAAGAATGTATAAAATGTCTGCTACAACATTTCGCGGAAAACCGTTTGACCCCATTTCACAAAGTTTTTCTTCCAAGTAAGATTGATGTTTGTGAAAAAATTCACTTAAAAAATTTCAACACAACTTTTCTGCGGAGGGTATTTAGGCATTGAGCTGTACAGTTTACTCGAAATTCATTTTGTTACATTGTAAAACTCAATTTGTTGAGAAAAAACTGTGTAGCTATTAAATAACATTAAAGTTTACGTGTCTTCTACCTCCTACTTCCCCAAAGGCTGCCTGCCTTTGTTGGGCCAGGCATATTGTAGATACTTACCTACCATAATTTTAGTAACCACTGAACTGAATCTCTTTATTTTTTACCTAATCTGTGAAACTCGTTATACCTTAAATAACATTAAAACAGTTTGTGAACTTTACAGAAAAGCACTAATTACAAGTAATTTAACAAAATAGGTATGGGGTGGTGGTATCTACCTCCTAGTGGTCCACCCTGGGCAACGGCAGCTTTGGTTTTCTAACCAATGATGACGGCTAACATATCCCTCTGCGGTGGTAGGCTTCGTAAGAGGCCGCCGGGATCCTACCGGAGTCCAGCCCCAAACAGTTTTCTGTGTTCCGCTGGTGTGTGGGAGAACCAGTACCTCTGGGTAAGCTCGCTCCATCTTAGGCTTCTTCTTAACCGTATAGTTAAGTATGTGGTCAAGAGCAAGTCCATTATTTATTATATCGTACGATTTTGTAAAATTACGTGAGGAATGAAGATGTCAATGAATTTTTGAAAACCAGACAAGGTTACATAAAGAATAGTGCATGCAGTTTTGACTAAAATGCTAAAAAAATCTCGTGGCCGACCGATTAGATTATGAGGAATTTTTAATGTGTAGGTCTAAAAATAGGTCGTAGGCTATTTAAAGCTTGAAACAGGCAAGGTTGCTGTAGGATAGTTTCAATTTTAAAAATCCACGAGCACTAAGTCGCTAGCAATAGCGAATAATTTATAATTAGTGAAATTTGCTATTGTCGTTTTCAATTGGTGTCAATTATGGTTGGCCTCTGGGTGACTGTTACAGACTATAAAATCAACATTCAAGGTTGCTTAAAGTGAGTAACTCAGCCGTCAAAGTGACCATCCAACCAAGTTAGCCTGCAAGCTCTGATCAGACTGGCACTCACACTCTGTGCACTTTGCACTCTCAGTTTTTCAATGCTGTTATGGAAATGAACGTAAGCCATTGCGATGCAATATACTGGCAGCGCCATCTTTTGGTGACACGAATAAAAGTGGTTTTCGTAAGCTTGTAATTTATTTCAGAAATGAAGGTGCTGGTGTATGTTACAGCAACTTACGGAAATGCATTATTTTACAATCAGATCAATTGTTAACGACTTTGCATTGGTATGTAATTGAATATGTTTTTAAAGCTAATTAATAGCAAAAAATAAACTACTAATAAGCAAAAAAAATATTAAGCCCCGAGAACAAAATTTACTTATGATGCTTTGACAATCTATGGAAAACCACTAAGGTATTTGAAAATAAATGTGGACAACATCATAAGAAACAACGAAGGCACCACAAACACCCAGACCCGAGAAAATGTAGAAAAATGCATTTTTCTACATTGACCAATCCGGGAATCGAAACCTTGAAAACCGGTGTGTACGCTACTCCGCCACGGAGGTCGTTATTTATTAACTGCAATTATTTACGTACAGCATACATTGTAACGGTGAACCCATAAAATACAATAGAATGATTATAAACTTAACCACAGAGTAAATAAATCACATGTTACTATGAAAGGCGGCTTGTTTGGAACACAAACATGAACCAGACCTGTGGTTATTAATATTCAAATAAAATCTGCGAAACCTTTTTCTACCGACAAAAAATGGAGGAGGTTCTCAATTTGAGGCGTTTATTTGTTTTTCTTTATTTAATGTGTGACCACGCATTCTACCAGGTGGACTGATTTTTGTTTGATACAGCTCAAAGTTGGAAGGAATTTAATTCCAAGGAAGGTAGAAGGTAGGGTTGACAGTCCTAAAAAAATGCAATGTAATAAATGTATGGTGTATGGTACCTAGCACGGTTTACTATTTGCTTTTTAGTGTTTTTTGGTGGGAATTCGAAGGCATTTTTATTAAATTATTTCACGCTTTTACTCCGTTTGATTACTGAGAAGTTTTATTCATAACGGGTTTAGATACCTCTAATGAGACGCAGTTTATCAGCTTTTGTTAAACGTTTCCTTACGTCTAGTGAAGAAGATCACGTAGGTACTGCTTTGTCAGCGCGCAGGACAATTCAGAAATATTACAGGCGACGCATATTGCGATACGTGTCTTTTCGTCTTGGATGTGAAGTACTTCAAAAAACACAGAGTAATTTAAACCATTTTAATTATACAATAGAATCTTATTATGTCACACATGGATCCCCAAACCAAAAAATGGTGTTTTGCAGACTTTTATTGTGTTTGCATATGAAATACCTACCTATCGACACCGGATGCTATGGGATATGGAATAGATGAGAAAAAACAATTCAACGCTTCTAGAAAAAAATGTTTTAGATTGCAATTGTCCGTGCCAAATTACAATCAAAACCACCAGACCTGCAAAAACTTGTGCGGTCATACATAAAAGAAATTATATATTGTTCAAAATAACATTTGTAGCATTAAGAGCATTGTGGTTTTCAGCAACATGACAACACTATCATACCATACTAGCCATTTTTCTTGGACGTTCATGCCAAATGATGCATAAGCCATACATTACAGTCCTAATCCTGACCACTAATCGAAGCTCAGTTTCAGCCATTCACATTTTGGGCTAGAGTTAATTGTTCTGTCACAGCACGCTGAACGCGTAATTACAAAACGTTGGGCTCAACTATGCAATAAATTGTTCGACGCAATTACGTTTGCGAATATGCGGTCGGAGAAAGAGCTGAATGTGCTGTTTCAGTTTTGAAAAATGGAATAACGTAAATTTTCAAGCTTATTTAAATTGAAAGTTATGTCGAGCAAAAGCAAAGACTACTTAAGTATGATTGGATTTGTACCTATAAAAAAAATGAATCTCTAATTTTGAGTTTAACATTGACTCCAAATGGTAGCTTATTTCGTGCTATTCATACGTTTTTTTTTTGCAATTAACTTTAATTATATTTTACAGATTGTAAGCACTTACTTTACTTAGCTTAGTTTCTCTTTTTAAATTGAAATTTAATCCACTTTCAGGTATCAAGCAAAAATTTTACATTAGTCCAGAACTAAATACTTAATGCCCGAAGTCCAAAGCTCTTAATCTCATTCGTAGTCTTTTCGTTTGTCTGCCTAATCAAACCGCAACCTTCAGGGTATTCAAGTTTATTCACTGAGTATGGCCAATATAAGAGAACCCAATACAGCAGACACATTGGGTTCTCTTTATTCCAAGTTTGGGCACGTGTATTTGTATTCGGGAGTTGGTAGATACGTTTTATCTCTTGGAAGTTGTATGGTTAATTAACAGTGGCTCAAGTTTTCGGGCTCGTTACGCCTCCGGCCATCTTTGCTATATTATTCAGATAATAGGTAAAAACAATGTCACAAAAGGTAACGAGATCTAAACCTATTTCAATTTACTTTCGTGTTTAGAATAAACCGGTTTAAGTGGCTGATTGCTTTATGGAGAAATTTTAGACTTGATATCAACATTGAAATGAATGAAAACAAACATTTTCATCAAAAAGGTTCCATTAAATTGATGATTTTGTCGAAGTACTCGTATTTATGGCTGGTTTCGGCTTATTATTGAAAATTGTTATAAAAATATAGGTACCGTTGCATATTTCCTCTCTATGCGATCTCAAGTTATTGTTCAGATATTGCCGAAAATATGGTCAGTTATGGAAAGTGTATCGAGGAAGATTTTTGAATTAAGTTTAACACAACGCAAGCACAATCGCGCAAAACAGATACCTAGTTATAAATTTTGCCTAAATAACTTATTTTTTTAGTTGACATAAGCAAATAACACTTCCCCGAAACATGAGTGCTCTATTTAGAGCTTTGGGGCCTGGCATATCATGAACATTATTGTTAAATTTGTAATACTTAAATTGTACTTATGCATCAGTTGCGAATTATCTGAGATGACGAAAAAAAGCTATAGAAACGAGCGCAAATTTTTGAAAAGAATATTTTCAACTGTTTAACAGAAATGAAAGATTGTGAATGACCATTTTGACTACCAACACAAAACTTTTTATGGCATAATGACACTAATTTACCAATGTCACAAAGTATTTTTTGGCAAGAGATTAAAAACAATCTATTGTTTTTTATACAATTAGGTAAATTAATTTTTAGCCTCCCCTTGTATATAAATATAAATAAATATATCTTTATTTGGAACTTTAACATAGGTTCTTAATTTAATCGGGAAAAACGATGACCTCTGCAAAAGTTAAAACTGTGTCGCAGAAGTCAACGCCCCCAGAAGTATACGTATCGACTTGCAGTAAACAATATCAAGTTAGAATCAGTACGCAATGCAAGCGTTCCTTGCATCGAAGTACGTTTAAACACGTTGATTAAATTTAGTACAGTTGTCAACAATCAGTTTGCGGTGAGCTACCTCGACAAACTTGCCAAATATATACACTGTAGTACATTGCTGCATTGCGTTGAGCGAGACAAACATATTTTACAAAATAATATATCGATAGCACTTATAAATGTGTTAGCTTTACATTGTTATTTATTAGAATGGCCATCAGCAAGTGACATGGTCACAAATCACACAGTTTATTGGGCGTATTAAATTTAATTTTAATCTGGCTGTACTTTAAATCATTTTGATTGCAATAACGTAAAAGTTTAGTAGCATTAATATAAATTACTTTTAAAGTAATACATGGCAAAATACTTGTTAGTGTCACTAACTGCTTCTAAATAAATACTCGCAAAATATAGTAGTACCTACCGGCTTTTTGCCCGCGGCTCTGCCCGCGTGGACTACACGTTATATCACGCGATCAGAAACCTGTGCCCAGCAGTGAGATACAGAATAGCCTCTGTCCGTTCTCAAGGCCTGATCTGTCTGTGTACAAAAGCAAATTAAAACATTGACTTTTTTAATAGATCATGAAAATTAAATATTCTTCCTACTTCAGAAACAACCTCGCTAGATAGTTTGCAAAAAAAAGGTTCAATTCGAAACTAAATTTTATGTAAAATGAGATTATACGAACAAATATTATTAGCTCTTTCAAAGTATTACCTAACTGATGTAAGGTTATGTATAATAGCATCACCACTTCCCTTCCCATGAGTGTCATAAGAGGTAACTAAAGAAGTACTGCAAGACGGACAATAGCGTCTTCTATCCACCATTGGTCAAGCTAAGAACTTTGTTAAAAATATAGGAGTGACTATTATAGCCAAATCCATATTTTAGGGAGACACAGACTCTCCGAAGGAAGATTTTACTTATATCAAAGAATATTTGTTTAATATTCTTTGTTTATATCGACGATGATCAATAGTCGACTGATGTTGGCTGGTGATGATGATGACTGGCATTAAAAAAAAATAACTGATTTTCATTCCTCGTGTGATTCTTTTCCGATCAAAATCGTTTTCGTGAGTCGATCTTTTTGCACGCAAGTTTAGCTAGTTGCATCGCTACTGCGCTGTACTGGCCAATCACACGGCTCGTTGGGCCGGGCTTAATCAAATCCAGCGCCGCGCTTAGCCGGCTGCTATTTGCGATCGCGATACTTCACAGCTGTGACGTGTACGTATCGGACTGTACCTGCGACTGTTGATGGATGGTCTAGCGAATCAACTGCACTGTTGTGCTGCTTTTGAAGTTTTATTCATAGAAAAAAAAAATTTAGACATGCCTCACTGGGCCACACAGAGCCATCTAGTCCCAAATTAAGCTACTATGAAGTACCCTGTCGTATGGGGTAATAGACAACCGATAAACTTAATTATATACTTTTTTTTGTAAATACATACTTATAATACCTATAAAACACTCAGACCAGTACAAACAGACATGTTCATGCACACAAATATTTGTACTGTGCGGGGATCGAACCCGCGACCCATGGCTCAGAAGCAGCGTTTACTACCGCTGATCCAAATGGTCGTCAATAAAATGTTGCAATATTAGGTTAATATTATTATATACTAAGTTTAAAAGATATATATAATATGGATCGAGTCTATTAAGTATCATATCTGGTTTCTTGAATTAGGTGAACACTATACATTGAAATGAAAGGTACGAGTAACTTTACGGATTTAACTAAAAGTTTTATATTATCTATTGCCAGGGGTCGCAGCAGTAAACGTAAATAACATATGATTTAAGTTTTAAATATTAAAATACATATTTTACTAAATACATTTTTACCAAGGTAAACCTTAAATATCGATCGTGGGTGATTACTTATTTGGTACTGTATGTAATGTATTATGGCTACTTATTTCATAATTATTTCCAGTGTTTTTTTTATATAAAAAGATAAACTATCTAAATACGCCTTCAATTGTGTTTATTTTGTTACCTAACTAACTTTCGCATAAATCAAAACTAATTAAAATCTGTGATTACTAAAAAACCATATGTGAGTTCACAATTAAAATTGTAGTAAAATGGGAATGACAAAGGACATTCATTTAAGAATCTCAGAACTTCTTTCTTTCTTATCAGTAAGTTTGTCGAAAATCGAAGTAAAACTTGCAGCCATTTTTTGTAACTTATTAATAATAAAAATTACCGTAACATTTCTATGATCCGATCGTCAATAATCAAACGTTATGGGTTTTCCCTGTAAACATATTGTTGCTGTTATCATACGAAATTAAAATTGACATTTTGGAACGTGCAGGCGGCGGGACCGCGGTCACAATTTATTTTATTACTCGATTATAGGCTTACAACGGACGTTGTCCCGTCATAATATATGTTTTAATAGTTTTATCGACAATGCGGCGTTGCATAAATTGAGTGATCAATTACGACACTAGTTATTAATGAGACGATTAACAAACAGTTAGGTTTCTCTTGACACTTGATTTTTTCGGTATAGGGATTGGAATCGAAATCTTGCGTATCTATTTTGCACTCCTGCGGCCTAAGATAAATAGCTTACTTATATCGTTTACGCCAGACGAATAGATAACAAATGTGTATGCTAATAACATTTACAAAAGATCGAACTATTTGATATTTATTCGTCGGAAATGGATTGAAACCAAGTCGAGTGTCAAGAGTATAAGCCTGAAGGTACTGTTTGTTACGTACTAAACTTATCGTTCACATGGCAAAACACGGCAAAGCTCAATATAATAAATATTGAGCTTTGCCGTGTGCAATATGAGCAATATATTTAACAACTTAAATTTCGATTTTTTGAAACAATATATTTTTACCACTACCAATTTTTTGAGAAACCTACTATAAATTGACACCTACTTATAAGTGTAGTAGTATAGTAATAGTATAGTTGTATAGTAGCTTATAATGATTCTGCTATTTAATGATATTTTTTATTAAGTTTAAAAGTCTCAGTTATATTAATTTTGACATAGGTTTGACACACGTGTATGATCATATTCTAGCAATACCAATCTTGCTGAATTATTATGTAATTAGTCTATCTACTTTCATATTTGAAAATCGTCAAATTGATTTTGATTAAACTCGAGGACTATAAACTTACCTACTCCCAATAATAACTTATTTAATAAGTCGTCCAATCAGCGATGCCTCTAAAAGACTTTAATACAAATTAATTTCAACAAAGACATTCTTTCAATTTCCTCGCTGAATTAATAATTTATAATAAGCTCATACATTCCTCGACGAGGTGGTTTGGCGACTTTTAATCTGGCTTGGAGGGCTCTCGAATTAATCAAGGAGGGCGGGGCCGCCTTTAAAGGAAGAATCTTGTCACTTTCCCACTCAGTCTGGGCAGGGGGTATATCTTGTAACACTCGAAACATTCAGGATTTCCTTTGCTTTCACATTTTACTATCGACTGTCCAAAGTGAGAATCAAACTTAGGTGTTGTTTCCTAAGCTATTTTAAAAAAATAGTCGTTATGTTAGTTAACCAGGGTTAATATCAATCCCGCCTGAGACATAATTTTTCAAGTTTATATACTGATATTATAATAGCAATTTAATTGCTAAAATATCAAATAAAGTAAATAAAGTAAACCAGGGTTAAGTTAAATGTTTTAATTGATTAAATTTTGATGTTTGAATACAATCTATTTTATAAGTATCAAATTAAAATGGCTTGCTCGAGATGCTCCCAACAACATTAGAAAATAATTTAAGGAAAAAAACTAATTCCTTAATCTTATGGGCTCGTACGAACTACAATCTATTATAGCGTAATTTTTACTAAACATTTCCATTGATTTTACAATTAGCAACTATTTTGGAACTGTCGAACAACACCAAAATAGCACCCCATTTATTACCTACAAATAGGAATTCCCTCATACCTCATTAATCAGTGCTTTTTGCCGTTGGAGGCGTGTTTTGTCTTTGATTTCATTAATGATATTTCTTTGGGCCCTTTGAGCCTATTCTGTTTATCTGGTACAGGAATGCTTCGAGTCGAATAGTCAGTTATCATTAGATTTTAACGGCTGCCGTTAATGCTAATTCTGTATTTCTACCCCAAAGGCAATAAAATATTCATAAGACTTTTTATTATTCATAATTAGGTAACTTAACAACTTTTATTGTACTGGTATCGTTAAATTTGACATTTGGGAGGCATAAAATAATACGGAATTGAGCTAGTAATTGCACGTAGCAATAATAAACCATTGTTTGGTTTTCCGTTTTAAATTATAAATAATTTATTAAATTTAAAAACTGATTGTGGTTTACGTACTCGACCAAGATCTAGGGGTCCTAGGCTCAACGAGCTCGGATTTTCGAATATTGTTTGGGTTTGTAACCATGTTCTGTGGTTTATAATTACTAACTTACATTTGGCAAGCGTAGTGGTTATGCCTCCACCCATCATTGCTGATTGCTGTGTTAACTTGAATTCAATTTGCCTTTACACTGCAGTGGGAAGTTAACGGCTGTTACTTTTTTTTTTTATTATATTGTGTAATTTATACGATGCGAATTCCATGTTCTTTGCTATATTACAATTCATTTATTTTCCTTTTCCAATAGTTCTCTAATACAATAGCAATGATGGACGGAACCTTAAAAATACAAAAAAGCTCTAAGGAAACAAACCGCAGCAGAACCAGTAACCGTCACTGATCCAATGATATTTTTTTATCTGTATAAAATTGTAGTTGGAAAACGACTTCAGACTTTTCCGAACCAATAATGTGAGGTTAGCTGAACTTTTACTTATGCTTCATCTATACCCTACAATTACATTTTTAATGTGACAGCAACAAACGAACGACCCGTGACCCATCATTATCTATTAACAACCTATAATGCAGGTGTCGATAGCAAAGTTGGAAACTTTACAAATGTTCCTTTGACTCCATGAAACTAACGTCAATCAATCTACTATTGCAAGTTTTTATTTTGATTGCTTATTTATTAAACTAGTATAGATACATAATTATATTTGCCTTTAGTAGCTAATAAGTTATTGTAGAGTATTGCAACTGACAAAAAAGAGGTTGTCGATCCAGCGCGTATACTTATATTTTAACCGACTTCCAAAAAAAGGAGGAGGTTCTCAATTCGACTGTTTTTTTATATGTATTTTACCTCCGAACTTTTGACTGGTTGAACAGATTTTGAAAATTATTTTTTGTTGAAAGCTGGTGCTTTGCGTGTAGTCCCATTTTAATGAAGTAATGATCTGATTGTGGGATCCGGGGAAATCGAGGGAAACCCTCAAATTTTATAAGCACGTATTACGTTTTTGCATATCTTTCTTAAGGTTTTTCAGTATTTGCGTCTGGTACTCATCATTTCAATTTGATGAGCTGATGATGGAAGGTCAAACTCCTAAGCAGTTAGGAGTTGGAGGATGATTCTTAAGATTCTATAGCGATGAGCGGGGAGTTTCTCAAAAAATTCAAACATTTCCATTTAGAAGTCGTCATCACTATTTTTATGTAGGTACCGTTACCGGCCAACAGAGGATTATTAACTGTGTAATTTATTTAACACTAAGAAGAAAAAAAAAATTAAATAAAAATTAACTGACTTCAAAATAAACTCACTAAAAAGTTCAAAGGTTTTATTTTAAAACCTATTTACCTACTTATTTACTAGCAATTTCTTTGCTTAACAATTATAAAAATACTATAAACAGGCTGTTTTATCTTAACGATGGTTAATATTTGTAAAAATATATCCTTCTGATGTTGTGGTAGGTACTCACCGAAAATATTGATGAAACTCCTCTGGCTTATAACGTAAAACCTAGTACATTCGTCGGCACACCGACTGTCTGGGTACCTCAATGTGTTAGGGCATTCGCCCAATAGGCACAAGGTTTTGGATTCGAGTTCGAAATTTCATTTCAAGGAATGTAGATGTTATAATTTAAAATTCAATGCTTAAAACATGCTTATTACATGTGCATTGTGCACATTATAATACTTTTTTTTTTTTAATTTGATATAAGTAATAATATTCCGTCAAATTTGAGAAGGTGATTTTTTGTTTGGCATTGATTTACAATAGGTGGACTATTTCTCGGTTTTGTCGGTTTTATTTATTGTAATTTTTTGAAGGCACGCACAGATTGCTGTCGCTGTACTTTCCATATTTTTTTCTACTATAGTTACAGATATATTTCTATTTCAAACGTTTACTTAACAAAACAAAATTATAGCCAAGTCTACACTCAAGCGTGTCCCTTACACGCGTTCTATAATTTCGTTTTCTGCATGCAATATCTCAGGATCTTGTAACATATGTTTCGGACCATTTTGTTTAACGCTACGCTATGATAGCGTTACGTTATCGTCAGGGGACTGACGCTTAACGACTGAGGAAACTCATTAAATACGCGACGATTTATCGTTGTACGGAACTTACGTGCCGTGTCTCTGAATTGGGTGGTTACGGTGTGGGTTTAACGGTGGGGGTGATATTTTTCGTGCATTTAAATTAATATTTACGTTATAGGTTACTTTATGTGAAGATGGTTGTACTAAGGTAAGCAAGTCAATCAAAGAAGAAATGCATTGCATATAATAGCCATACACATTATATTTCAAAACAGTGCCTATAGATAGATAAATAGATAGATAGATAATTCTTTTATTGCACAAAACAAAGGTAACATAAATTACAATGTGACACATATGTACAATAAGGCGGTCTTATTGCTAAAAGCAATCTCTACCAGACAACCTTTGGGTAGAAAAGGATAATTACGTCTCAGTGGAGTAGGGGTGACGTGGTGCAAAGTAATAAGTGTGTATCTAACTTATTAAATATAAATAAACTGAAAATAAAAATACATACGACCATACATATAAATCATACATAAATAAATACATATATAAATACATATATAATTTAAAAAACATACATATTTATACAGGTACACATACATAAACAAAATACAGTTATAATATCAGTGCCTATATTGGTCAGACGGCCAAACGTTTGCTAGCTAATTCAAATCTAGTTACATTAAGTCTAACAATATGCAGATGTTGTTTTACTGGCCTTCTCAGTGACTTCAGATTCTATAATTCGAACAACTAGCGGCCGGTCCTAATAACCTATCTATCTTCAGTTTTGGCATATCGGAGATAGAAAACAACTTTTGTCTTTGTTTCTCTGGACGGCAAAATCAGAGACAGAAGAGGTTTTCTGTCTCCGATATGCCAAAACTGAAGATAGATAGATTATTGGGACCGGCCGTAAGAGCATAGAAGATAAAGTTTGTTTAAAAATAAAATAAGACTATTTGCGTTGAAATATGTCGCCACAATTGTGTGTCATACATAATTACAAAACACGGTAATTTAAATCAAACACGATTTCAACCGAAGAAAAAATATTGAAAAAACAAAGCCTGACTGAACGCAACATTAAAGGAAAATGTAGTGATATTTTTCCTATAGGTACTGTTACGTGTAAAGCACACCCAAATAGAAAGTTAAATGAGAAAGAACATCTCTGTCTGTGAAGTTCAGTAAAAATCGAATTAATTCAGAAGCTACTTTTAATCTGAATCGGTTGGAACAAAGTTGTATATTAAACTCTGAAAGTTGACAGCAAAGTTTTACTAACTACACACACTGTCTTTTACAGAATTTATAGAGATAATTGCAAATTATACATATAAATATAAGTTTAGTAAATATGTATAACTTTTCGCATTTTTAACCCTACAAAGCGAAATATAAAAGCACATGCAGAATTTTAATAATTAATTTACCAGAAGGTAAACCAATTAAATAAGCGTTACTTCTATTAAATTAAATTCACTATTTTATCTAAATTAAAAAAAAAATTTTTTTAGCTATTTAGTGCTGTAGAGATTTAACAATTTGACCTATGAACGTTAAATGAACGGTAATATAAAAAATATAGGTATAGTAATCCGCGAATAATAATAATAGCGAATAATCTGTCTTTCATTATTAAAAAAATCAGTTTTAGGCTTCGATTTATAAAGAATTTTGGTAAATTTATATGGTTTTAATAAGCAATAGATGAACTGAGTTGGCAAAATTATCATTCACAAAAAGGCAAAGACACTAACGAAGGTAATTTTCCCCGACTCAATTCTAATAACGTCTAGGTAGTTAAGTAAAGTAACAGCCTAAAATCGTCCCACTGCAGGGAAAAGGCCTCCATCATTGAATTCAAGTTACCACTGCACTGATGGGAACTGGCATAATCACCACGCGTGCCAAACGCGGGTTGGTGATCACAAACCCGAGCAACTTTCGAAAATTCGAAACTCTCTGTTGCCCGACCCGGCAATCGAACCTGGGACCCCGAGATCTTGGCCCGGTATTTAAACCACTAGACCAACGGGACGTTAAATAACGTCTATCTCAGGAGTATCCTTAGCACTAATGAACCAAAAAAATACTGACATTCGTAATTGATCAAACCAAGGTAAACCCTATTAAATAAAAAAAAGCAAATCGTTGTAATCGAATATTTCACAAATAATGAAAGATCGATGGGGAAATAGGCCATTAGCAAAACATTTTTACCTTAGAACCGACGTTTTTCCGGCGTTTAGTGAAATTCTAACCACAACTCCAAATTAAAGAAATAATATTCCATTTTCTCGTAAAATCGAAAGAAATGAGTTTGTTATTTACATCGACGATCGGCGAGTGGAAGATAAAATTCTTTTATCTGCCGTTCAATGGGATATTTGTGCTGTAATTTAAAAGAAAAATCTCACCTAATTACACCGGATTTTCCCGCAGGCGTCTGGCGAACCAAATCAAAGGGGGATGAGCCAAATATTATTACCCTGCCCAACTTTAAAGATATCCGGGTATTTTTGTGAGATGTTTAATTAGCTTCACCTGCCAAACCCCTTTTTTAATACACGAATTAAAAAAAAATTGGTTGCCTGTAAAGTCGGTATACGGGCGAAAGTTTTACGTGACAACGACTTTGAGTGGTAAAATTGTTGCGATCGACGAAACTACCTTCACATTATCACTACACAATTGTTTTACAATTAACTGGCAACGTGTAAAGTTGTATGCAGGCGCCTAAGCGAAATAGAAGCGCAAGACATGAACCGGTGTGTATGCCTATCTCTCTCACTCTCTCTCTCTCGCTCTGTCTCTCTCGCTCTTAGGCGGGCTAACTGTGCTCGAGTGGAAGGGACGCGTGCCTTTCACTTTTTATGTCTGTCTCTCTCGCTCTTAGGCGGGCTAACCATGCCCGAGTGGAAGGGACGCGTGCCTCTCACTCGCTCTCATTGTGAGCGCATAACGTGAGCGGAGCGTAACGCAGTTTCTTGAAGTGTCACCCGGCAAACCAATTTATAAGACGTTGTCACGTCAAAATACTTGAAAGAATTTTGTAAGTGCATCGCTGTTCCAGTAAGCCTGTAACCACGGTTGATGTTTTCAGACGAAAAGCGTCAAACAAAATATAAGATAACGTTGACTTCCCGTTGACGTTAAAATAATTATTATGCGACGTAAACGAATAACAATAATGGATAATTGAAGATCAATGTGCTCGGAGATAAAATGTCAGTAAAAAGTTCTTATGCAAAAAACTTTAACATGAAACATAACAAGGCACGCGTTTGAAAACAAAAAAAATACAAATACTTACTAAGTTATTTTCACAATAAACACAAATAAGTAATCCTTTTAAATTCAAGAAATTTTCATTTGGCTTTTCTTTTAAATCTAATTTTAAGAATACACGTCACATGATAAGCATATTGTTCATATTTCAAAGTAAGTAACTATTATTTATACTTGTTTTGCGGGAAAATCGAAGGCACTACAAACACTGAGAACTAACACAATAAAGGAAAAAAAACTTCATTTACCCTTATTAGTTACGTATTTTTTATATAGGTGCTTTATTTATTGTACATAATCAAATTTTATATCCAAAATTGATTTAAAGTACATAAATAAAAGATTCCACAGATATTAATTGTGATAATAGATTACACTTGCGAAGTTAAATTTGACGTTTAATTACCTGATTGCTGTAACCAGCAATCGTACGAGACCTTCGAAGCCCAAATGATTTATACTGCGACGTTAGCGCCGCCTTGCATTTCCTATGTACCTACTATATCACGTCACGTGACACGTTCCAAAGTTAAATTGCTCTAATTTGTGCACCTTATTGCACCCTTAGTTCAGAAGCCACTGCGCAGCGATTTAGTTTAGTGATGCGTTGAACGTTATTCTATCGATGCTTAGAGGAGTCGATAGTAATGAAGTGCTCATATTACCGCTTACAGAAAATAATTTAAAAAAAATATATATGTCGCGTGTGAATGGAAATGTTGGAAGGGGAAGGCCTCGACGAACTTATCTTGATCAAATCGGGGAAGTTCTAAAGAAAGGTCAGGTCATGAGTACCCTTAACCGGCGAGCGTGTATGAAAAGATTAATGAATGTGGATGAAGCGAAAGTAGTCTGTAAGGATCGTAGCAAGTGGAAAGATGTGGTCTCTGCCTACCCCTCCGGGAAAAAGGCGTGAGTGTATGTATGTATGTATGTATGTAGACTATAATTTCAGTTCCAGTATTCCTTAAAGGCCTAACTATTTTAATGTCAAACTTTATAAATTACAATGAAACATTTTTCTGTCGACTGTATCAAAACCAATTAAAATGAACGCGAGATGACTTAGGTTAAAAGAGTCTAAAACCAAACGAGAGATGATTTATGATGATTTAAATGACTTTTTTGTAATACTACTAGCGTACGAGTAGAATCTGATGTGATCCTACAAGAACCGTACTTTTTTCTTGTGTAAAAAATCTTACACACAAACAATTTCATAAGAATAGGTAGCGCGGTTATGAGTTGATTTCGGTATTAGATATGACAAGTGAAAAAAGCAACAAATAACAATATCTGAATAGCATTATTATGAATAAAAAGTATTAGGAATATTTTATCGACATGTCCCGCCGACTAAAACGGATCACGACTACATAAATGCGTGCGTTTTTTTCATCTCCCCGCTTCTATTTGCCTCGTTTTACTTGTAAAAGCGCATCTCCTTTGAACTTGGCTGAATTATTTAATCATTTAATAGAATTACGGCGCTTCTGAAAGCCCCTATCTATAGCAGCCACCCTAATTGGCTCGCTATGAAAATATTTATCATTAGCTTTGAATTTGTAGTGTTTCGTTTTGGTTGTTTAAGCTATTTTGGTATTTTTGGTATTATTAATTTCAGTTTTAAATTATTTACAATAATTTATCAACTAATAAAATAGCAAATAAACTAGACACATAAAAAATATAAAATAATAAAGCAGCCTTCATATTGTTGTTGGACATATTTAAGTCAAATTGCGTTCTTAGAGTTTAAAATTCAAAATCAAATTCAAATATCTTTATTGATAACAAAGGTACATTTAAAATTAAAGACTCTGATTCCCAAACTAGACGAATCTGTATCTTAGGAATTAGTCCCCTCTCCCAGAAATATGTCAACAATAACTGTTATCTGTTATAATAAGTACATATTTACTTTTGAAGAATTCAACATACTAAACCAAATTTTCTTCTAAGTTATATTAAATTAATTATTTTAACAGAAAAAGTATTATATTGATATAGTATACATTATATACATACATAGACATACACATACATAGACATACACATACATAGACATACACATATATATACATACACATTATATACTTATAGCCTATAAAGTTTATTAGATATTAATGTATATAAACCGTATATAGTGACCGAGTTTCTTGCGCTGCTTCTTCTCGGCACTAGCCCACATTTGTCCCGAAGCAGTGGTACTTAGGTTTAAATATTGGGACGTGTAAAAGCGCCTCCAGGGGCCTATTTGCAAAAATAAAACTGATTTTAACTGATTTTATATTTATTTTATTTTATTTTTATACGACATACAATATTATACAGTTCATAATAACAAAGTTATTTTACAAATAAATCAAGATATTTTCTGTACTATTATAATCTAGAGACAATAGCCAATCTCGGACTTTAACTTTACACTCATAATTGGAAAGAGGATAAAAATTTAGAATTTTGTTTAGTTTATTATAAAGTACAGACGATAGACACGAATATTGTCGCCTGGAAAATGCAGTATAGCATCTATTTATAATCAGTATGTCCGCTGAGTTTATTGCGACATCTCTCAGGATCATAAGGAGTGTGATCATGTTTCTTTAGGATTGATCTTAGGATATCTTACTTTCAAGTAGGTTTCTTTTCTTGACGCATACTTTCAAAGATAACCCTATATTTGGTGGTGTAAAAACAAAAGCAATTCATATATGCTAGTAAGTCCCCGTATTGAAAACGCAATTTACGTTATAAATGCCTTTGATAGCTCAAAAGATCGGATGCCTAATTGCGCATGAATTCTAAGGTTTTCTCTCTCAGTAACCAGCCTAATCTCCTGAACTGATTCTAATATAGAATGTGACACAGTAGCCTCACGCAACGTGTTACTGCAGTAACACGTCCATGGATGCTCTTTTATATTCTGCCATTTATAATAGTCTTTGCTGTCTTTGGGAATTTAATACAAGGGAACCCATCGCTAACTAAGCGGTTAATTTTATAACAGTACTGCTGACAATTTTCTATTCATAATCGTTTTTTTTTTGGATTAGGTACACTTTTCAGTATACATAAAGATTTCAAGTTTACTGAAAACAATAAGTACAAAATGTACTGCCTAGGCTTACATAAAATTGTCATACTAGTAACTTTAAATTTTTACATTAATGGGTTTATAGTTAATTCTCGAACTTTAGCAAGAATAGACTCAAAATTTTCACATTGATTTACCATGTCAATGTGTTAAAAATATTAGATATTGTATTAGTCTGTCTGTCCGCTACTAGATATGAAATCAAACGCTACAGCGAGTAACTCCGGGCATTAGCATTAAATGGCGTCGTGTAAATTCAACCAACTCACTGATTCACCGGTCGGGGAGGACACCTCTTACATTTTCCAGTTTGTGGCCGCTACTTCTGATTTCTGCAAGGTTATTTGTAGCAATACATCTCCTGCCCACTGCTCATTTAAGCTATGTCAGTAACATTGACGGTCTGCTCAACTACAAGTATAGGAATACGGTCCGCTTCTGTGGAAATGCATCCTTATTAATTTTATGATAACATCAACGTATGTACAAAAGTACGTTAAGTGACTTCAATAACCTTTAAAACGCCAACAGTCAAAGATCGCTTATACAACCCCTAATATCATCGTCATCACCAGTCTGTGTCAGCCCACTGCTAGGCACAGACCTCTCCAAAAGAAGGATTTTGCCATAAATGCCACGCTTGGCTAACGATGACAATTTTACCAATGGTGGAGGGAAGACGATACTGGGGTGGTGGGATCTACCTCACAGTGGTCCACCCTGGGCAACGGCATCTTTGGTTTTCTAACCAATAATGACGGCTAACAGATCCCTCTGCTGTGGTAGGCTTCCTAAGAGGCCGCCTGAATGCTACCACCCTCCTGCCGGAGTCCAGCGCCAAACAGTTTTTCTGTGTTCCGCTGGTGTGTGGGAGAACCAGTACCTCTGGGTAAGCTCGCTCCATCTTAGGCTTCTTCTTAACCGTATAGTTAAGTATGTAGTCAAGACTCAAGAGCAAGCCCATTATTTATAATAAAAAAAATACTGACTACCAGACCTCCTTTATTCGCCTCTTACGACACCTACAGGAAAAGAAGGCAGTGAAGGATGGTGCTAGTGGAGATCCAATTAAATATCACTGGAAAGGAAAGACATACTACCAAAATTCAACGCCTCGTTGTTTTAGTCGTTTGAATACCGGGCCAAGATCTAGGGGACCGGGTTCGAACCCCGGGCCCGGGTCGGGCAACAAAAGTTTCTAATTTATGAACACTGCTTGGGTTTGTGATCACCAACCCGAATTTGGCAAGCGTGGTGATTATGCCTATACCCATCATTGCTATGGTAACTTGAATTCAATGATGGAGGCCTTTGCTCTGCAGCGGGATAGTTGAGGGCCTTATTTACTTACTTACTTACTACCAAAATTCCTTAGGCTACGCGGTCCCTCTGTACTTTAGTATGTTGCGATTTCACACTACCAGTGGATCGAAAGCATTGCGACATTATAGCACATAGACGCAACCACTAATTGGAAGGGCAGGAGGTGCGGACAAAATGGCTGTTTAGGGCGACAATAAATTGATATGGGCCGGGATTACCATACAGCTGGAGCGTATTTCACAATCGGTTTAATTGCTGCCCTCTGGTGGCAAGTGCCCAAAATGGGCCGTTCACCCCACGCGTCTGCGGCATCGTCTTATTGGTAATGGCTTGATTGCCGAACCCACGCGTGATGATAAATAAATAAAATAACCAATATATTAAAAAAAAAACCCACGCGTGGTGATAAATAAATAAAATAACCGTAGGTATGTATGTATTGACTGAAATTAAACAATAAAATACCAACATTTACATTATATTCGTATCAAGACAAGGTACAAAATAATGATAACGTAAACGTAACGTGAAAAAAGAGTTTAAATGTAGAAATATCAAACATTCCCTTAAATTGAAGATACTTTTATTATAAAAGAGACCCCAATTGCTTTTTTGTGGTTTATTTTTAAGGTGCAGTGATATAATTATTATTTGCACTTACAGTCTAACTACTAGAAGAGCTAAGACTTGAGAGAAAAATTCAATTAATACACATGTACCATATGAAATGTATTCAAGCATAGCAGGCTAATATTTTTTCTTAATCAAGACGACGTTTTTTGTATTGAAATAATATTCTGCTCCGTTATCCCCTATTACATAATTAAAACCTATTGCCATGCTTTTACGTGAAATAAAAACATAACCTAAACAGGTTCTTGGTTGTACCAAAGAGGGGAGGTACGGCAAAAGCGTTATTTCGGCCCGACTATAAATTAATTCGCGCAGGGCAGTGCAGTTAAGCCTCCATACATTTTAATTGCTCCCATTATCGAGCATTCTGCAAAATGGAGACCTGATGACAACGGGTCCCCCTACCGTAATATTTTGACATAGGACCACTAATTTGTTAGGATTCATTCTGACATTGCGTTTGACAGTAGAAAATTAAATTGAATAAGTTTTTGCATATTGATCAAAATTGTACGCGGAAGATGATGCTTGATGCTTGCTTGCTTGTCTGCTAAAGGTAATCCAAAAAATATTGCAATGTTTTTCTGTTTTTATGATAACAAAACATTAGTAATTATTTAAAAATCATTTAAGATATAAGAAATTATCGAAAATCAAAAATATATAAATTTTGGGTACCTATAATATTTTTTTAAATATAATAAAACCACCACTTTTTCGGCGTAATGGGTGTCGTAAGAGGCGACTTAAAATAATACTGCAAAAATACTTATTTGGTTGAAAACCGTATGTTAAGCCGTTTAAACTACAAAAGTTGGACTGTAAAAGCGGGAATGTGGCAGTGCCACTTTATGTGCTGACGGGCTCGTGCAGTATTATTGGTTTGTACCAAAACTATTTTGCCGATAGTGAAATCATGTAACCTTTGTTTTAATTGATAAATGGCAAAATTTCGAAGCCAATTGGTAAATCTGAATGCACTTAAAATACCAATTTACGTTTGTTTGTTCACGCGGCTTTCCACAAGAATATAATTTATTCAATATGTTAATTATCTGTATTTTCAATTTTGTTATAGGCTTCCTAAAGCAAAACATCGAAAATTGTGCTAACACAATTATGAAATTTGCTCAATAGCACCGCATAAACAAAATGAGTAAATATTATTAATATTGTGTAATTGATTTATGTTATAGCTTCATTTATTGGCTTGTTTGTTGAATATGTAGTTAGATTTGCCTTAGGGCCTACAAGATGGATGGATGATCTAGATAAGGTTAAAGACAGAGCAGGACTGCAGATCGTCCTGGATATAATATATCCATATAATATATAGAATAGATCCATGCCCAACAGTGGACTTGGTGTGGCTGTGATAGATAACTAGTATAATAATTATTGGAAGAAATTATAATGTAAAATGTATCGTGACATTAGCCATCTTATTTCAATGGCTGATGCTACAATTATGGTACGATTTCCTTCAATAAATACTAATTATCTGGAACCAAAGCTCAGTGCATTGGCGACTATATACAAATTAAGGTTTGAATAATTTAAACTTTTACATTAACTGACAAATCAGAACCAAAATGTGCGGTTAAAACACGCATGACCAATTGGAACTTTCTGTGTTGACGTATAGGGTACTTAATCAAGTTCTGTAGTGAGAGAAAGATATGTTTATTTTTCATTTAACCCGACGTTTCGAATAATTTACAGCGTTCATGTTCACTGGCAGACTACACAGAGAAAAAGGTCTAGTTTTACTAACCAGAATTTTGAGGAAGTTAACTAGAACGCATAGTGCTATACGTGACAACTATACATTTTGTAAATAATATTTTAAAAATCTAGTTTTTAGTAACGTGAATTTTCTGGTACATTGAACATATTTTTCGGTACACTTTACCATCAAATTTGTACTGCTAGCAATACTTAAACATAGTTGTGCCCATTACTAAGTTATTATTTTGATGTTTACAAAGAAAGTAGTAACTGATACTATTTGACATGTTTCGTACACTTAACTCATTTACTAGATTTTTTTAGTATTTGCAATTAAGCGACTATTTATCCTTAAAACTAATTCTGATAGCACTCGCAGATTTTTGTTAACTTTTAATAGATTTGTTTTTACAAGTCGTTCTGGTAGTACCTATTGTAAAACATTTTTTTCTGCGTGTAAGGACCTGTCCTGGAAAACATTAGTCTGCCCGTGAACATGAACGCTGTAAAGTGTTCGAAACGTCGGGTTAAATCAAAAATAAAGGCGTACTAAATCCATAAACATAATATCTATCATTTCAATGTATAGTGTTCGCGTTAGGTAACTCAAGAAAACAGTCTGTAGTGAGTAAGGGACGTTTAGGGTCAAATATAGAGACATCACATTGCAGAGTCAGACTTCTAACTCAGAACCTTAAAATACCAATTCAAACACTAACCCTTTGTGCTGCTGATTATTTTATTATTTCCTTTGATGGTCTCCTGACAAAGCAAAACCAATCTTCATTGTCCTATTACAGTTCTCATTTTGCTCTTTATTCCTTGTGCAAATGCATTAGGGATAAAAACTCAGACAATAGGTACCAGACGGAACCAATTTAGTTCGATTTTGTTTTAAGTGGAAAACAGGTACATTTGTCTTCCGCCAGACAATATGATGATATTGAAATGAAAATAAGTACAAATAACAGAAATATTCATTTCAGTTCAAAATAGAGTGTATTATTTTCGCTTCGAAGATCGTTTGCTTCATTCACTTATCTTGTTACGTCTGTGATATTTGTATTTCCTTGAATACTTAAATAGTAAATGTTAAATGTTGTCCCTCAACCCCCAGGAGGCACGCGCGTGCCGCGATAACAATTGATTTCAATTGTGTCTGGAAAAACTCACGATCGAGGGATTAAAATAATTCTGTTGTCAGTAAAGCTTTCGTTTTATAACCGTTATTGCAATATTCAATGAAACAATGGATTTTCCAAGATTATTTTTGGTTTATTGTAAATTAGACACACAACAGCACACAACGTAACGCGATGATCACAGAGTAGAGAGTAGAGTAACATAGAATATATGAACCGGAAAGGCGCGTAATTTACCACAGAGTAAACAAATATTTAAAAATTTAGGAGTAGTTATTAAAATATACCTACTTAGTACAGTGTACCTGCTTTTCTAACTTAGAAATGATAATACTAAGCATTTATAAAATTTTATAAAATAACAATGTTGAACAGTACCAGTCATTTTATGATTCTAATAATTCTACATTACAAAAAAAACGTTGTACCTTGGTTTGAATCCAAAGAAAACAAATCATTTCATCAATTTTACTTCTGACTAAGCCTTTGTATTTTTTCTATTGATTTGACTGTAACATTCGTCAGTTTAAGTTAAAGTTCCCAAATCAAGTAAGTACGTATTTGGTTCTGAATCATCTCCAAACATATGGCTACTACCTCTCTCAATGTCCCATGTTAAGATTCGTCTGCCTGGCGCCGTCACCCCACTAATTTTGTCTGTCCATCCCTATAATAAAATAATATCATATCCCGATTGTCGGATATTATATTTTTATACCCCTCCACGTCTCCATTCGGACCTCCCACTCCATTTAAGCGGACGGGCGGAAAAACTAGATAAGCTTGAAACGGGTTCAGTTTTTTATCAGAAGTGTGTCACAGAGTAAATGAACCCTTTTCCTTTGGAAAGACAAACCAGAAAAAGATAAAATGTTTCTTAGCGGACATTAAAGCGCTTGGCTGAAAGAAAGCCGTAAAAAGGACGGCCCTCAAGGGAACGCAGGCCTTGCCGGGCCAAATTAAAACGTAGACATTATAATCCACTTTAGTGCGATGGGTAAATTGATTGAATGGACAGGTACATTTTTATTAGATGCCACTATCTTTTTAATTTCTTTTGTAAATCACTAAAATATTGATTTATACTTGGGCCCAACTAATTGACATGCAGCAAAGGTTAATATGAATCTAATGTTGTGACCATGTAGGCTTCAATTTCATAAATAATAAAGTTCAGATTCCTTCTAACAAACATGTTAATTTATTTAGCAAAGTTATTCTTTTTAATTCATTTATTTTTGCAGAATTCAAAGAAACTAAAATAGCTAAACATCTCAAAACACAAAAACGCGTTAAGCATTGTCATATAAATACTTTTAGCAAGTGTACAGCTTTCTATAAACAACAGATATTGAATGGCTTAAAATAAACAGTGCTAAAAATATATCTGTATCATCCGTAGTAACAAGTAGCAACAACGCCCCGTTGGTCTAGTGGTTTAAATACCGGGCCAAGATCTCGGGGTCCCGGGTTCGATCCCCGGGTCGGGCAACAGAAAGTTTCGAATTTTCGAAAATTGCTCGGGTTTGTGATCACCAAGCCGCATTTGGCAAGCGTGGTGATTATGCCAGCACCCATCATTGCTGTGGTAACTTGAATTCAATGATGGAGGCCTTTACCCTGCAATGGGATGATTATAGGCTGTTACTACTACTACTACTACTACGTAGTAAGCCGTGTTATATTAAGAAAATAATATTTCAACCGTAGATATAAATAATTATATTCAACCATTGTAAATACAGATATAAGGTTAAATTATTAAAGTTTTTGCAAGCAGTTCTCAAAGTTTCTATCTCTATGAAAGCGGTAAAAATACTAAGTGTCCTCTAAAGTACATTATGCCATCCCAGCCGTGAAATTTTATCTAAAGAATTAATCTCTGAAGTTTCCCGCTTTGTTTCTCCAGATGTACTCGTATCTTCGGCGCAATTTATTTCTGTTTCTAATCGGAAATAGATAAGCGAAGGGCGTGAGAAAGGCCTTCGGGGTGTCGTTACGAACTCCGCTTTCGAAGTGTCTTGGAGTATATCAGGTAATTATCGGAAAGTGTAAGTTTGAAGTTATTTATTAGATTTTAAAGTGTGGTTAGTAACTTCTTCCTCTGTTTTGTGTTTAAGTTGACAAATAAAGACAGTTTTTTTAGAACATGTAATGAAATTGAATACAATACCTTGAATAAAAACTTTCTACTATCTTAGGTGGAATTTGAAACACCGCTAGCTTACAGCGTAAAAAACCCCATACGAATTCATCGACAAAAACAATGTTTTGATAGCTTAGTATTCAAGAAGTGTATTTTCAATAAATCGAGCTTTGTTGGGTTTAATTTTTAGATTTTTAGAATTCAGAATAACGTAAATGGCAGCGGCTTAATCGCAAATCTTTAAAACTGTACTATAATCTTTATAGCTTTCATGGAGAGCAGTCGAAATAGCGCAAAGCAAAAGAATGTGAGTCTTTTTAACGAATTAGAGATACCTACTGGTATTTCTAAAAAATTAAAACACACAAAACAATATTTAAATTCGTTACGTTACTTGGAACTGCTAAATAAATAGTTTCACGGTAAGACATTTAAGTTTCCTTAAGCTCAAAATTAACACGCTTTCAAAATTTCAGTAGGTTCCTTCATCTGAAATAATCTGAACACAGCTATTGCATTCGAGCTGTCGCAGAATATGCAAGTGCAAAATACCATCTGGCGCTTAATAAAGCATTTCATTAATTATCACTGCCGTTTATTTTTGAGTAACAGAAACGTCATTTGCGAAGTGAAACTCATTAAAGCGACGACAGCGCCGCTCGGACCGCAGCTTTTTGTAATTCCAGTGACAAATGAACAGCGCGGGCCGAGTGCGCGCTCCGCCGCCGCAGATTCCGGGGGAGAGTTGATTTTAAAGCATAGAATATACAACGCAGATGGTTCATTGTTCTTACCATTTCATACCTACGAATATCATGAGTTTTTGGTTTTTTGTTTCGGTGACAATCTTTTATTTAATACCTATCTGCAGAGGTCGTAATCCTATAGGGGAGAAGGGGCAAAGATTAAAATTGTTTGACATAAAAGATTGGACGGGTTCCTGCTACCGCCAAGATAAGAACCAACAACAGAAGATGGCACTCAATGATGGACATGATGACAAGTAAACTAAGAATAGAATACCGCTAATTTCTTATTAGTTTTATTATAGCATAGTTGCAAGCTGACTACAACTGAACTAAAAAAAACTCGCATCACTACGTTTGACAAGTGTAAGTTGGTAATCACAAATCCGAGCAATGTTTAGACAGTCGAAACTCTGGTTTCCCAACCCGGGGATCAAGCCCAAGACCCTGAAATCCTGGCCCAGTACTTGACCCACTCGAGATACATTAATAGGACGTTATTGTGGTAAGTTGAATTCAATGACGGTGGCTCTTGCTCTGCTATGGGTTAACCTTTATTTTTCCTATAATCATTCTTAAACTACTGGTGCAAGATACGAGTATGATATTTGATTTTGTAACTTTTTTTTCTACCACTGAAATCCAAATTAATTTGTCGGTTTGATTTTATATCAAGTACTTACCTAAGCGAGTAAAATACCTACGCCCATTTGACACATCACTAAGTTCTTACTCTTTGTTAATAATTGCGAAGCGTTGGAGCGCGTTTCCGTACTTTACGCGGAGTTGAGTTAATGCTCTCTTACAGGAGCCTATTCATTTGGAATTTAACATCGTGTTTCGGAGAGTTTGTGACTCGTTGTAAATAACTGCGCGATTTCGCATGCTCACTTCCTACTAATTCGGTTTAATTCGACGAACGCGTTCACTGAGTTCGGTATGCCACGGATCAAACCATGCGAGATCGTAAACCTTTATTTCATTAACGGAATCAATTCTGAGTATCAATGAGACACGTTCTGTTTACGGAAGTCCTGAAGATAAACGTGTTAATGTAAGCATTTATATTTGAATAATATGAAAATTGAATGTCGAATAATATAATTAAAATATTTTAACACTAACCAACCGATGTAATTTGGCTTAGATGAAATAAGTTCTGTAAAACTAGTTTTTGTTGCATGTTATAATTTTTTGTTGTATTTTGAGTAATTAAAGCAAATTTAAGTTTATCAAGCCAAATTTTGATACTCATATAATTAATTTTGTACATTTTTACCAAAAACTAGAACCTGAGACCAGATAAAATTTAATTAAATACTTATCAAATTTATAACTCGAGCAAAATGCTGATACATCATACATAATTTCCCACTTGTGGAATTGAACCCGCAGGCTTTAGAGTTACCAAATTTTAAATTAAAGCTGAAAAAGTGGTTACTTGGCAATGTATTTTACAGTCTAGGTGAATATTATGCATGTAAAACCTAAGCAAAATTGTAAGTGTTAGCTACTTATTATTTTATGTAAAACTTCAAAACTAATGTTAAATATTGCATGCCCGATATGGGTACACTGTTGTTACCTCTAACCTGTAATTCCAACTGCACATTGTACACAGTTTGAGCAATAAATTATATTCTATTCTATTCTATTCTATCACAAGACGTCGAAAACAATCGATGAGATGGAATTTAAACAAATATTTTAGAATTACAAATTACAAAAATTGGGTAAATATAAATATCACAAGATCTTTATATTACTTAGCTCTCTAAGACAGCAGTTTTAGTAAGTACAACCTACAATGTTTATAGACACAAAATAGCCAGTTTCAGTCTCGAACTATTCACAGGATTACTATCTCCAAGAGTACACAAAAGATACTTTCACTTCGGTAATAGCACCGACCTTGAACAGCTCTCCATAAAGACAAAAGCTCCACTGAAAACGGCCATTAAAAGAACCTATCTGCCCTCCAACATAACACAACGCAAGCACTTACCATAAAAAGGGATGTAGTCTATGCTCCCGTATTCAGATCACACGTTTACATTTCGCCACTTTTGCGAAATCAAAGTAAAGCTCAAAGCAAACACTCCTTGAAATGCGGTGTAAATAATAAAAAGGTACCACTGAGGCACCTGGGAGGCTCTATGCGGCCCAGGCTGTCATACTCGCCATTGTGCCCTCCCAACCCCTCCGAGCGGTTTATTTCAGATTCAATATGCTCCAGAGACGAGAGGGAGCCATGAAATATCGCGCCACATTGACATTCAACGCACCTATCCTTAAAATGGATTTGAATAATAATCCCATTGTTTCAACGATAACTTTCCGATCAGCGGTTTTCATTGAAAAAAGTTAAAGTTTACTTAATACTAATCTGAACCTGGGAACAAGACTTACACATTTTCAGAGTGAGCTAAGAAAAAAAGAAACGTATTTCTATTTCTTTCATAGCGGTTATTAGAAGTATTTTTTTATCAACTTCATGCAATAAAAAGATTCTGAGTTTTCAGAGTGAAAAGATTATAGATTTTAATTAATTAGTTTCTAAAATTATTCATTCTAATTTTTCAAACTTACATTTTAGTTTTTTTGTATTTGTGTGTGTAATTTAAATAGATTTTTTCTTACCTACCAGTATCTTAATTTGTTTCAGTATTTTTTTTTAACATTAAGTACATTATTTATTATTATGATACGAGTATAGGTTAAATTCATAGTTACTCGCAAATTCGTCACATTTGCCGGAGGCAATTGTTATTGACTTCATCTGTAAAGCAGCTTTTTTCATTGTAAAACAGATTTCAGATTATGACACCCAACATCATAAAAATTATGAATGAGGACATTCTTAACAAAAACCATTATATTGTAGGATAGCCTTCATTAATAAATGGTTTGTTTCACCTACTTCAATTTACTTCGAAAGCTTTTTTTACCGAATATTTAACGAGAAAAATTAAATTCAATTTGTATTTAAGTAATTAAAAGCTACATAGTTACTTCCTAACGAACTGAACCCGATCAATCGTTAGCGCTCGACGATAACGAAAAAGCTGAATGCATGGCTGACAGTCTAGAGGCACAGTGTTCCCCTAGTACCCTCCCTTTCGACCAAGACCACCTTCAAATGGTGGACGATGAGGTCCAGCGCCGCTCGGTCATTCCCCCCCTCAACCCCTCTTACCCCTACTACCGTTGATGAGGTGCAGGCGATAGTCAAAAGTTTCCGCCCTAACAAGGCACCCGGGCCGGACCGTATCTCGAACAGAGTACTCCGCGCCCTGCCCGCCTAACTTCTCTGCCTATTAGTGGCAATCATCAACGCCGCAATGACCCACTGCGTCTTCCCCGACTCGTGGAAAGAGGTGGAGGTCATAGGCATCCGTCAACCGGGTAAAAACCCGGACGACCCCACCAGCTATAGGCCCATCAGTCTCCTAAAGACTATGGGCAAGATATACGAATGCGTATTAGTTTCCCGATTAAGAGATTACCTTTTCTCTAACAATCTCTTAACCAACGAGCAATTCGGCTTCAGAGTCTCCCACTCCTGCGTCCATCAGGTGCACCGCCTCACGGAACACATTCTGGACGGTCTTAATAGACCCCGCTCCTTGGGAACGGGAGCGTTGTTCTTCGACGTGGCAAAAGCGTTCGACAAAGTCTGGCACAACGGCTAAATTTACAAGCTGTACGAACTCAAAGTGCCGGACAGCCTCGTGCTCATCTTACGGGACTTTTTGTCGAATCGCACTTTTCGTTACCGAGTCGACGACACTTCCTCCTCCCCTCGACCCATCAGAGCCGGAGTCCCACAGGGCTCTGTGCTATCACCCCTACTCTTCTCCGTTTTCGTAAACGACATCCCCAAGACTCCAGACACGGAGCTAGCCCTTTTCGCTGACGATACCGCCATTTACAAAACTGGTCCAAACCCAAAATATGTGATCCTAGCGCTACAGCGCGCGGTCACCAAATTGGATGCATGATTTAGAAAATGGCGTATCGAAGTCAATCCCGACAAAAGTGCAGCGATTTACTTCGGGCGGAACAACCCCGTAGCGCCCTCCCCTAATCCGTCCTGCCCTAATGTTCCCACTCACTTGACCCTATTCGACCAGTGGATCCCATGGGTCAAGCATGTCAAATATTTAGGTGTCATCTTAGACCGACGACTATCGTTCGCATCGCACATCAATCGCGTCTGTAACCGAGTTAAGTTCTACACGCACCGACTGTACCACCTAGTCGGCCGCATGAGTAAAATGACGCTTAAAAATAAGTTGACAATTTACAAAAGTTGCATCCGCCCCGTGATGACTTACGCCAGTCCGGTGTTTGCTCACACCGCCCAGTCCCTCCTTAAGAAGTTTCAAACACTTCAAAATCTCTTTTTGCGTCAGGCCGCGGGTATCCCGTGGTTCGTACGCAACAATAATATCCACCGAGACCTCGAGATCCAATCCATTGCCCTCTATATGAAAGAAGCCTTTCAACGCTTTTTCGATAAGGCAGTGAATCACCCCAATCCGCTCATAGCGGGAGCCGCTACGTACACCCCCCAGAGGGATGTCGCCTTCCGACGCCGTCGGCCCAGGCACGTGCTGAACGACCCCGAAGATCCGATCACTGCGTATGTCACAACAGCCAACACCGCCTTAAGCACTTCAATTACTGCACAAATGGTCCCGCCTTTCATTTCGGCCGGTACAATCATGTCTTCTTCTCTTCTTTAGGTGCCTCTTCAATTGGGAAGGTTGGCCGCTTGTTTTCCAAACTTCTCTCTGTCCATTGCAAGAAGGAACAGTTCCTCGACGGATTTGATCCCAGTCCACTCTCTGATGTTCCTCAGCCACGACTTTTTCCTGCGTCCAACGCGCCTCTTCCCTTCAACTTTTCCCATCATTATAAGTAGAAGCAGCTTGTATCTATCGTGCCTGAGCACGTGCCCGAGGTACTCGACTTTGCGCTTTTTGCCTGGCCGCTTCTAACCTGCCCCCCCCCCCCCCCCCTCGGACGGCGACCCAAGCCGAGGTCCAAGCCTACAGAGGTGCCCTTGAGGTCGCTGTCCGATTCTCCCTCCCAGATCGGGCCCGCCAGAATAGAGCCCGACCGTGATCCGGCATGCCACGGCATCTCCGGTTCCGGCGGCGCCACCACTGGTGGTGGCGTTCGCCATTTGGTAGAGTGCCTTTAGCACCCCACACTGGCCCGATCACGCCCGCTAGTATGGGCCCCGGTGCGAGTGAGCCTGAGGCTGAACCGGAATACCGCTAGCGTGGCGTACCTAAGCTGAACGCCTTCAGCGCTCGCCACACTCTGCCCGGTTTAACTGATTAAAGCCTTCCATAGAAGGTTTCAGTGATAAGTCCGTTTCAAAAAAAAAAAAACTAACGAACTGAATGATATCACCTAAATCTATCAACTCCACGTCGAGTTAGACAAGAGTATTAAATTCGTTAATTAAAATTTAAAAAGTGTTTGGTAGGTAAACATATTTTAAATCGCTGAGTATATTTTCTAGAAACATTTTGCTAGAATTAAAACGCAGTCGTGTTTCAGGGCTGGAATGGAAAGCCTGAAAGTAGGGCAAGTCAATTTTAAAATGCAACATCTGGAATTCTTGGCGAGTTTCGCTGTTTTTCAAGATTAATATGAAATGTTTGTCAGCCGCTTAACTGTGCAAATGCTTTAGTAGAAGGTATAGTGTGGTCAAAACATCGATGTTTTTAAAATCGACACCAGCTGGTAACCATCAGTTATATTTTTTATTAACTATTTTTGATTAAGGATAATAAATAATAATAAATAAATAATAAATATTTAAGACATGCCTCACTGGGCCACACAGAGCCATCTAGTCCCAAATTAAGCTACTATTAAGTACTCTGTCGTATGGGGTACTAGACAACCGATAAACTTACTTATATACTTTTTTTTGTAAATACCTACTTATAATACATAGAAAACACCCAGACCAGTACAAACAGACATGTTCATGCACACAAATATTTGTACTATGCGGGGATCGAACCCGTGACCCATGACTCAGAAGCAGCGTTTACTACCACTGATCCAAATGGTCGTCATGGATCCACTATTTGACATCACCACAGATAATATAATAATAGTAGACATCATTTAGAAATACCTGTTATTGCTTTTAACCAACTGGTAATATACACAAAATATATGTGTTACTAGTTTTTAATATAAGTATCTAATCCCATCAGTTTTCTGCATTCTTCCCATAATGACGGGTCACCTAGATAACTGGCCGATCATCATTAGGTACTCGGTTGTCATTACAAAATCTTTGCTTGTATACAACTGTCCATTCTTTTCGCTATATTTTTCTCCTACTGCGTCCTGCCACTACAATAGTTCGAGAGACATCAGACAAAATAAATCCGATTAATATTTAATGATGATGCATCGTACCGATAATCGATTATCGTCAAACAGCACTAGCAGAAAGTTCCAGGCAGTGTTTCAACGTCGTCTACTCTACACCGGTTTTTTAAGTCACAGCACGAAGTTACAAGGAAAACAGGTTGCATTTCAACGATTGAGATTTTTCCTTTGAATCGTAAAATATAGCAGATTTACATAAAACGCGTTTATTTATGCGAAACTGCTCAGTCAAAGAACTGATACACTACACTTTACTACATCTTCAATGGATAATGATTCTGGGCAGTAATTAAAAAATAAAAACCCATAAAAAGACAGTTTCTGCTAATATAATATGACATCATTTTCTATGGGTTTAAGTTCAAATATGAAAAAAAAAAATATTGCAACCTTTAAAAACAACTTCATACAAATGTAGAGTAGGTACATTAAAGATTGTTTTTTTTTTGTTGTAGCGCTACTAACCGATTCATATATATGAAAATTTAATAATGCCATGTTATTGAATTTAAAACGGTAACGTTTTGGAGTTAACGGAGGTCTGATAATTACTAGACTGGCTGGATAGAGTCTATTAGGATTATGTGGTAGTACACTCAACCCCGACAGGGATAAAGAGCTTGAAGGAAATTTGCTTTTATGCACATTTTTAATTAGTTTATAGGTTACATACTATAAAAAAGCAAAAAAAAGACTAAAATTTAAAATATTAATAAGTATTTTCAGCATGAAATAACGTGTAAATAATGTGTGGTTTTGACTTAAGAGGCGACTAATGGAGCACTACCAGAAGAAGACGAGTAGCAGAGGGTTCTATTAGTTCCGCTATAGTAGGTATATGCAAAAGTAAAGCGTATGAGCAGCAGTGTCAGCTTTATACAAAACCGCGATCGCCGACTATACAGCATATGGTAGCAAGAAATCAAGATTATTTTTTTGTAGAAGCCTATGTCCAGGATAAAAATGTGTCTTGAAAGTTGTATACTGTCATAGTTAATCTTCAAACCAGGTCGATACTACATTAAACACGAAACTATCAAAACTAGATTTTTCAGCTACTAAAAAGACGCATTTTTAATGTACCTATTTGTTTAATATTTAGGCACAAAAATATCTTCCGGTCAACTTTTCGGTAGATAAATTTTGTTTTAGAGCATTTACCTACCTATTACTTCACAAATTTTTAAAACGAAGCGAAAGATTTTTTCTCTGAGAAATGTTAATCCCGGCTCAGACATGTCCCATGACGATTCAAATTACATTTATTTAGGTACTTTGAAACAGTTACGGCTTTTGATTGCCCTCTAAATAATTGAGAGTAAGAAGTTTGATAGATGGAACCATTTGCTATATAATCTATGAAACAGAGGGTCTTTGACTGCACGATATAATCGGCTTTTGTGTTCGACCATAGCATAAATAATACAGACAGCTCATTATCGTGGAACAATGTTTGTTACCATACTTCTCTTAAAACAGCTCGACCGATACTTATATCATTTTGTGTATGAGACAAACTGCTTAGCGTTCTATGGATTCCCCGTGCGGGTGAAGAGAAACTGCGAGTAGCTCCTGGGACTTGTGACATTTTTGTAGGTTTAAGGGCCCATTTCCGAAGTACATCAACACTCACCTTCACTACTCGTGTTTCTGTCCCTGCCCAGCTGAATCTGGTACAAACCTGCTAATGCAGCTTAAGACACTCGCTCTAGTATATAACTTACTGCTGTTCTGGCCAAGCCAAGGTCTTTCATCAGGTTATAGAGAGATTTTGCTGGTTAACATCTCGCTCCTACTTCTACAGCATATACGGTACGGGAGGTCTGAGAATAGCTCGTAAACTATATTCTATCCGGGAAAAAATATGATTCTCGCGGGATGGCTTCCATGCGCACGAAGTCACGGGCAATAACTAGTGATTACAAGGGATATGGTTGAAAGTTTATCTGTTCATGATATAGATATGTAACATGTTCCAAGTAATTAATGTCGAAATTGAGATTATGGATAAATCCTATCTCTGGCCAGACCTTTGTCAACTAATGGATAGATATGGGTAAATGATGACAATGTGGTGATTACAAAACGGCATTGCTCTTGCCTAAAGTTAACCATCAAACCAAGTGTTATACTATCTAATCTAACAGATTGACTTTTGGAATTCTCTCAGAAAACTGTTCACCAAGGAGTTTGACGCCAAGAACGCCACTTAAATCAAACAATGAGGCTCTTCTTTTTAAATATGCTGCGATACTGCAAATTCATAAAATTATATGTGATCTTAGTGTAAGAATACATAAAAGTTGATTGTGTCATTTCAATAAAATCAAAAAATGTATTACTCCTAACATTATTTCAATATTTAGGAAAACAAAACTTAATAAAATACCACAAAACGTCAAAATTTCTCAATTGATATTGATCTCTACTTGTTGGACTTAAAGCTTAAAATAAATTCAACGACCTTTAACTTTTTGGGTAGGTTGACCAGCCGTTGTCTGTACACTGTTACAATTTAAAAGAGTCTATTTTAATAACTTTGCTTTCTACAGTGCCTTTGTATTGTGACTTAGCTTTACTTAGCACGGAAACTAAAAAAAAATATTTCCTAATGGTTGATTTGTATTAAATTATAGAAACCAAGCTACCTTTTGTTTTTACCGCGGTTTGTAAGTTTGTAATATTATTAATGTATATGTAGTGAAAACAGCCAGGGATACTATGCTAAATTACTTGTCCGGTAGTTTAGGTATAAGTACTCGTAGTATACGGATATGCAACCCCGGCTTCCCGAGCTGGTACTGTCTCAAACCCATCCTTCCGAGGGAGTAGTGTCCATTAAACCTTGTTTCCTATCCCAAGTCCTAAATGTCCTATCTAGTGCCCTATTTCCTTTTCCTCTTCCTTTCTCCCTCCCTCTCCACCAATCCAAGGTCTGCCGCGCCTATGGATGCATGGCTAGGGGCGAGCCTAGTCTCAAGCGTGCCGATTGCCCTGGGACCGGGCGACCCCAGATTAAGGCTAGCCTTGTCTTGGCATGCGGGGCTCTGTCAGGACATGTTTTTTTTTTCCCTAGCTACTCGTGGGAACGCAATGATTTCCAAAAAAAATGAAAATCTATATGGTGGCGATGTTGTTCGCGACTCATCACGCCACGTTTCTGTCGGGAGCGGAAAGCGGGCAACGGAAAGCCGCTTTGCTACGATGAATGTTAGAGGAAGAATGGTAGATAAAATAGACAAAGTATGCCAGATGATGAATGAAAGGCATATAGATGTATTGTGTGTGAATGAAACAAAGAGGAAAGGACGAGACACGACCAAACATAGACCCTACGTTGCGTATTGGTCTGGGGTACCCAGTACCGATCACGGAAGTAAGGAAGTCAGTGTATTCCTTTCCGAGCGAATGGCTGAATGTGTGACTGAGTTCGAGTGTGTGAGCCCTAGACTTCTCTGGATTAGGCTGAAGGTCGGAATTACTCGAATCTTTGTCTTAGGCGTCTATGCACCTACTGATGTGGGTTCGAGTGGCTCCACAAAAGCTAAAAAGGAAAATGAGGAGTTCTGGAATAGTATGCGAGATGTACTGAAAATCTGCAAGGCAAATGAAAGAATTATATCATGTTAGGCGATTTTAATGGATGGGTTGGGGTGAAGCGAGATGGGTATGATAAGGTTCTTGGTGTGTTTGGTGACGAAAGATTAAATGAGAATGGAAAGAGTCTGTTAGAGATATGTTTAGAATGGGATCTTTTTCTCTCAAACACAATGTTTCAGCATAAAAAGATTCATATGTATACAAGGGAAGGAGGTTCTAGTAGAACTATGATAGATTTTGTGATAGTGGATGGAAGATTGAAGAAAAAAGTCATGGACACTCGTGCTTATCGTGGTGCCAGTATCGATACAGATCACTTCCTGGTAATATCCCGAATAAGTGGTCTCTTCAGAAGTTGGCGCCATAGGAAAACAGAGCCTACTAGTGTCCTGGAAAGAGTGAAAGTAGAAAATCTGCAAGACAAGGATGTAAGAAAAGAATATGTTAGAATATTGAAGTATAAATTTGGTAATTTAGATGAGATGTCTGATATTGAAGAAGGTTGGAAGGGATTTAAAGAAGGAGTTTTGAAAGCTGCTACAGAAGTTTGTGGAGAGAAAGGAAATAAACAGAAGAGTGCATGGATGAGTAAAGATGTGCAAGAAATTGTTGGAAAAAAGAAAAAAGCATGGTTGGATTGGTTAGCTACTAAAGCTAACCAAAGAAATCAAGATGCGACAGATCTGGATGTAGAGAAAGCACGAAAGGAGTATAAAAGTTTAAAGGATGAAGTTAAGAAAACTGTGGCTCGAAAGAAAGATGAGAATAAGGATGAGTTTGACAGAAGGCTATCGGAAAACTTTCGTTCGAACTTGAAAGTTTTCTGGAAATCTATAAGGTCAGCTCGAGGTAAAACCGCATCATCCAAGTTGAGTAGAATTAGAAGCCAGGATGGTAACATAGTAAAAGGTGAGGAATGCGTGTTGAAAAGATGGAAGGAATATTTTGAAAGTTTGTTTGAAAAAGAAGAAGCAGCGCAAGAGTTGAATATACCAGAAGTAGATGAAAGTGAGAATGACAGTGAGATAGAAATGGATGAGATTCTAAAAGCGTTGAAAAGTATGAAGTCGGGTAAGGCTGCAGGGTATGATAGAGTATCAGTCGAGATGCTAAAGGCTAGCGAAGGTGCAGTAGCTAATCAGCTGTACTGCATTTTCAACTTGTGTTGGAGAAGCGGCCGAGTACCAAGTGATTGGTGCAAGGCTGTTATAGTTCCGCTGTATAAGGGAAAAGGGTCACAGCTAGACTGCAAAAATTATCGCGGTATAAGCCTGCTTAGTGTCGTTGGCAAACTGTATGCAAAGGTATTGATTGAGAGAGTGACGAAAGAAACTGATGAGAAAGTATGGGATGCTCAGGCAGGATTTCGAAAGGGAATGGGATGTACGGATCAGGTCTTTTCCTTGCGATGCATAGCTGAAAAATCTTTGGCTAAAAACCAGAAAGTCTATTGCGCATTCGTGGATTTGGAAAAGGCCTATGATAGAGTGGTGAGGAATGAATTGTGGTCAGCACTATCCATGTATGGGGTAAACAGTATTTTGATACAAGCACTGAAATCCCTATACAAGGATTCTAGTGCTTGTGTCAGGATCAACGGGGCGTACACTGAATTGTTTAGCATCGAAAAAGGTGTTAGACAAGGATGTGTAGCGTCACCATGGCTGTTTAACTTATTCATGGATAGTTGCTTGAAAAATTTGAAAGAAAGTGAACGGGGACTTAGAATGAACGATTTGATCGTCAAATGTCTGCTCTATGCTGATGATCAAGTCTTACTCGCATCGTCGGCAGAGGAGTTGCAGGAGATGGTAAATATTGTGCATGAAGATTTGAACAAGAAAGGAATGAAAGTGAATGTAAGTAAGACAAAAGCAATGGTTTTTGAAAAGGAGGATAACATGACAGAGTGTAACATTTTGATAGGAGATGAAAAAGTGGAGCAAGTGAAAGAGTTTGTTTATTTGGGATCAATGTTTACAGCGGATGGAAGGTGTAATAGTGATATTGAAAGGAGAGTAAATGCCGGCAACATGGTGAATGGAGCGTTGCACGCTTTTATGAGCAGTCAGAAGGTGTCCGAAAAGGCCCGCCTGGCTGTGCATGGAGGGGTGTTGGTTCCAACACTGATGTATGGGAGTGAAAGTTGGGTGTGGCAGAGAAAACATGAAAGCAGTGTAAATGCAGTGGAAATGAGAGCGTTAAGAAGTATGATTGGAGTCAATCTGAGTGACAGGATTAAAAATAGTGTGATAAGGGATCGATGTGGTGTAAAAGAGGATGTAGTGACCAGTATTGAAAAAAGAATGCTTAAATGGTTTGGACATGTTGAGAGGATGAATGAAAGCAGTGTAGCAAACCCCCCTTTTTAAGAGTTTTAGAACTTCAAAATAAACCCCATTGAATAAACAATTAAATAATTTGGCAGTGTGATCGTCTAGATATAATAGTAGGACCGTACGTTGTGTGAGAGTAGTAAGCCTGATTTTTTTTTTAGAGGTACGTAGATGTTCAATTAGATATTCTTCAAGAGTCTAATCTGAATTGTTATGCAACCCGGCATCGACTGAACCTACAGACATTTACCTAATATAATTATTTGATGTTATTTAATTTTACAACTTAATGAATAATCCACCAAAGTAGAAAACTACTAGATTAAGCTAAAATCCTTGCGATGGGCTACTTTGAAAATGTTTTAAACCATACTCCAACAGTAAAACAAACCTAATCCGAAAATACCGATTACTCCTTTAAATCAACCTAATCAGATGGGTTTAAATTAATTTAAATAAATTCAGTCTGAACGAACCGGAAAGAATTAATTAAACATTGTTTCAAATTCAAATCCTGTTTTGATTCAAACTAATCCAAAAATACCGAACACTCCTTTAAAGGTCCATAATGAAATCAGTGGTCGACCTTAAAAGCCCTCGGCATTATCACATCAGCTCGGATCAAGAAGACTTAATTAATTGAAACAAACTCAAAATCCTACAGTAATACAAACAAATCCGAAAATACCGAACACTCCTTTAAAGGTCCATAATGAAATCAGTGGTCGACCTTAAAAACCCTCGGCATTATCACATCAGTCTGGATTAAGAGGATCTAATTAAACGGGAAAATTCAGGATCGTACAGTAATTTGAACTAATCTGAAAATACCGAACACTCCTTTAAAGGTCCATAATGAAAGCAGTGGTACGACCTTAAAAGCCCTCGGCATTATCACATCAACCCAGATTAAGAGGATATTAACAACTTGAACAAGTTCAGACTGAACCAATCAGAAGGAATTCCCATAAATATAACTATTTTAAAATTAGATCCTACAGTAATTCAAACTAATCCGAATTAGATGGGTTTCTATTAATTTTAATAAATTCAGTCTGAACGAACCGGAAATAATTAATTAAACATTGTTTCAAATTCAAACCCTGTATTGATTCAAACTAATCCAAAAATACCGAACACTCCTTTAAAGGTCCATAATGAAATCAGTGGTCGACCTTAAAAGCCCTCGGCATTATCACATCAGCTCGGATCAAGAAGATTTAATTAATTGAAACAAACTCAAGGTCCTACAGTAATACAAACAAATCCGAAAATACCGAACACTCCTTTAAAGGTCCATAATGAAATCGGTGGTCGACCTTAAAAGCCCTCGGCATTATCACATCAGTCTGGATTAAGAGGATTTAATTAAACGGGTATATTCAGGATCCAACAGTAATTTGAATTAATCTGAAAATACCGAACACTCCTTTAAAGGTCCATAATGAAAGCAGTGGTACGACCTTAAAAGCCCTCGGCATTATCACATCAACCCAGATTAAGAGGATATTAACAACTTGAACAAGTCCAGACTGAACCAATCAGAAGGAATTCACATAAATATAACTATTTTAAAATTAGATCCTACAGTAATTCAAACTATTCCAAAAATACCGAACACTCCTTTAAAGGTCCATAATGAAATCAGTGGTCGACCTTAAAAGCCCTCGGCATTATCACATTAGCTCGGATTAGGAGGATTTTAATTAAATAATCAAATTTAGAAGGAACCCATCGGAAGTTATTTAAAGTACTATTCTAAACTTAGATCCTACAGTAATTCAAACTAATCTGAAAATACCGAACACTCCTTTAAAGGTCCATAATGAAATCAGTGGTCGACCTTAAAAGCCCTCGGCATTATCACATCAGCTCGGATTAGGAGGATTTTAATTAAATAATCAAATTTAAAAGGAACCCATCGGAAGTAATTTAAAGAAGTACTATTCTAAACTTAGATCCTACAGTAATTCAAACTAATCTGAAAATACCGAACACTCCTTTAAAGGTCCATAATGAAATCAGTGGTCGACCTTAAAAGCCCTCGGCATTATCACATCAGCTCGGATTAGGAGGATTTTAATTAAATAATAAAATTTAGAAGGAACCCATCGGAAGTAATTTAAAAAAAGTACTATTCTAAACTTAGATTCTACAGTAATTCAAACTAATCTAAAAATACCGAACACTCCTTTAAAGGTCCATAATGAAATCAGTGGTCGACCTTAAAAGCCCTCGGCATTATCACATCAGCTCGGATTAGGAGGATTTTAATTAATTAATAATAAAATTAACAATAAAATTTACTTTGGTAGACTATTCAAAATTATCCGGCATGAAATTTAATAAGTATTTTATAAAATGTTAACATAATTAATAAACAAAATCACACTAAATTCCAGTCTGTCTTTTGATTAAATGGTATAATAAGATCTAATAACCTAATGATAGATGTCTAAAAATAGCTCAATTAATAACCTTTAATTAGGCCAATTTGACAAATTTAAATTAATGAAATAACTTTCAGAGTGAGGAAATCTATATACTTCTAGGATTCTATGAGCATGGTTCTCCATCTTATGCCCTAATAAATTCATTGAAAGTTATTAAAATTAAGAACCATTTAATTTTAATATAAAAATTAATTGCCGTTTGGCTCCCTTGACTACTCATATTCTGGTAAATTAGAGACAATCTTACATGAGTATGTAACCTGTTATTAAACTGTCAATCTACAAATTACAAACTACTCATAAAAAAATATAAAATAAATCATTTGAAATAGGTTTACATCTAGTACAAATTGGAATCATTGAATTTAACTATATAATTCATACAAAATATGATTAGCAGTCAAGCTATGTGTGCTTTATTTGTATTCTGGTTAAGCTAAAACAAGAAGGTATTTAATCTGAAATAAAATTCTTGGAAATTTTGAATAATTTAAAACTAATTAACAATTGAAATCAAATTACTATATTTCACATAAAATCTGAATAGCGGATAAGATAACTTTATTTGTATTTTGTTAAGTCTAAAACAGGCATCTATCTAATTTGTTATATTATATGCTATGTAATTCATGAATTATATAGATATTATAAGGAAGAGGCAAATTCAACCATGTGAATGCCCGGTCTGTAGTGTGACAGAAAGAGAAACTCCGAGTAGCCCCGAGACTTGTGACTCGGGTGTAGGTTTTAGAGCTCTTTACGTTAACAACACTCACCTTCACTACTCGTACCGTGTTTCTCTCTCTTCCCAATCAAATCTGGCTGCAAATGCAGATTTAGGTATTTGATGAGATTAGGTACACAACTTTCAGACCAAATCCTTTCAACAAGTTATAGATTAAATACATAACTATTTTATGTTAACTCATTTAGAAGATTATCATAATATTTGATTTGTTTCAAAAATATCAATATCAATTTTATCAGAAAATGACCTACCTACTTACCAATAAATTAACGATTGAGATCAATTAATGTTCTCATATAAGATATGAGTAGCGGTTAAGATAACTTTACTTGTAGTTTCCCAAGTCTAAAACAAATATGTAAGTATGTAATCTATTATACATCTCAGTCAAACTGCTAATTGCCTATTATCAGAAAATAACTCAAAATTCTTAAAACTCACTTATTGTTTTGCAATTAGAGATACTTTAATTAGTAAGTATGTTCAAAGATAGTTGCTTTAAAGTTTGTGACAGTTCATTAACTGTTTATTGATAAGATTATGGCTTTTTTATCTGCAGTATAAAAAACACAAGTTAATAACTATAAATTAAGCCATAACTTAAAATATTATAAGATCAAACTTTATCTGTCTTCTTGATTCCGGCTATTACAAAATAAATAGAATGTTGAAGTAAATAGATAAAATTTAAATAATAGTCTTTCTAACTAAACAGGAATGGTAAGACAATTGCATATTATTTAGAGCCAGATAACATTTGTGTAAGTGATTTAATTGATATTAATTTTCTAAAAAAGGTTAAGGTTATTGACATTTGTTGGGTTCTATGGATTTTAATAGAAATAAGATAAACCCCACAGGTCTTGATTGAGAACAACTTTGCAAAAGTTTCATAGAAGTTGTTATAGATTGTTAAAATAGTTGGCATTGAATTGGTAATCTTACAATTGTACTAAAATCACTGGCCAAACACTCACCATTAACATCCTGGCATACCTTTTCCCTAAGCATCGCTGACTCTTATGTACTTTCTTACCAGGACTTCTTTTACACTTCCTAAACTAGGAAAGTACGCGAGGCTCTTCAATTTCTATGCTAGCTTGCATATAACAACTATAAAATTATAATTCAAGGTTGCTGAAACCTTTTAACTAGCCGTGTAATTGATAAAAATCATATCGCACTTATTATTACAATATCTCAAACAATTTATCCTGACTCAACAATCACATAGTTTTCTCACAAACTTCCACTTTTGGCGCAATTCCCAGCGCGTCCCTTTGAAGACGTCAAAACCAAAGAGTATGTAAGTCAAAGCTGTCAAACCGGCGCGGCGGTCCTTGGATTCGTCCATTGAGCCAAAAACCAAAATATACACACATTCGAAAAACTATTTCTGAATTTACTGTATTTTGATTTTATGTATTATTAGTACATTGTTTAGTTATTCTACTGCATTATTATTTTCTAAAATAGTATCTATTAGTGAACTTTGGCAAATGTACTAGATGTAGATGAAATTATTTATTACGTTGGTTATAAAAGAAAACATCTAAAGGTTTTTCTTTTTTTTTTTTAAATCACCATTTCTCATATCAGAACAGGTTGGGTTGTTACAATCGCCCCCAAAATTTTTATGAAATTAACTGAAATGAAAATTTTTCAACTAAGGACAACCCAACTTTAGTCAATGTTTACTTTATTGGTAAATAATATAAAGTGAAACGATGTGAGCTGAGCAAAATTGTTCAATTTCCTAATTCACCCCGAAACGTCAACCTATAATCATGAAATGCTAAAACCTAACTCTTTTATACAAAAAAAAATTACACGACCCCTTTGGTTCTAAAATAAAATGTAAGATAAAAAACAGCGTTTTTTTTTTCATGTTATATTCACCGAATTTTTCAAGAATCTAATCAGGCATTAGCTTTCACCTTAAATGATTTTAAGCACTAAGCTATTAATATCTATTGAGCCAACTGAGCTGCGTAGGATAACATTTAGGTATGCCACTCAACAGTAGCATGTTCTCATGTACAGACATAAAACATGTTATAATTTTCCAATATAGTTTATCAACATTTGTACCCAAAATATCGAGTTGTGTGTATTTAGACCAAATAGCAAAAGCTGTATCAATAGCACAAAGTTCCGAATCTCCAATATACTTAAGTACTGGTGGTACTATTGCCAGGGAATCAGAGTTTCTCCGTAAGGAAGCTTGGTTGCGAGGCAAGCTCAGTCCTAGTGACATTAAGTTGAATTTATCAATCCCAACGCGTCATACGTTGGAAACTGATACCGCCAACCAAACCCTACAAGAAAATAATTCACGTTTAACAGCAATAGACGGCATTTTACAAGAAGCAATCTTCTGACGCAGAAATTAGCACTATCTACCAGCCATTAACTAAATGGAGCATGTAAAGTGTGCTTAGATCTGGTTTGGTGTAGAGTTGGAATCAGCTGAGGACCAGTACAAAACTGACATTGTTCAGTTTACTGAATGATAGCAAACCTGAACACATTAACCTAACACCTATTCCTCAATTAATTCAGTGTTGTGAGTGCTTTGGGTTAAAACGTTAATAAACCGCTACTCCGTAACACGAGTAGATAATTAACTACAATAAACTAAATTATTACTAACGATGATACATTGTGTGAAAATTGACAACACATAGCACGTTAGGGAAAAACCATTGCCTGATTTAGTTCTTAAACCTCTGAACTATTTAAAGTATTTTTTTTCGCCCCCATGCAATTTAAATATTTTACCTCTATTACGCAGCTTTACACGAAACGACTCACTACAGTTTTCTTAATTTAATACTCGCCCCCATAATAATCGACCATTTGAATTTAAGATTCAGAGTTGAACTGATCTAGACGAACCTTATCTAAAATCTAACCTAAAACTGATACCTATGTTTTTTTTATAAATTGTTATTATTGCAATAAAATTGCGAACATATCATATTAAGTAACTATAAAAAAAAAAATATTGACATTAATTATTTTATCGATGTTATATTCATCATTTTTTTAAAAACTCAACACTTTCCTAATCATCACGCCCCCGCTATAACAAACTTCCTAAATGCAAACGCCAGTCAACTTTGATATCTATAAATAATTGAACATCGACGTTTTCAACCTCTTTCCATTTCACGGCAACAATTGTAGGCTAAAAAGCCTGTTATATAAAAATAACCGTGAGGATGATTATTAACATCCTGGTCACGGCACCAATTGTAGCAAACCCCCCTTTTTAAGAGTTTTAGAACTTCAAAATAAACCCCATTGAATAAACAATTAAATAATTTGGCAGTGTGATCGTCTAGATATAATAGTAGGACCGTACGTTGTGTGAGAGTAGTAAGCCTGATTTTTTTTTTAGAGGTACGTAGATGTTCAATTAGATATTCTTCAAGAGTCTAATCTGAATTGTTATGCAACCCGGCATCGACTGAACCTACAGACATTTACCTAATATAATTATTTGATGTTATTTAATTTTACAACTTAATGAATAATCCACCAAAGTAGAAAACTACTAGATTAAGCTAAAATCCTTGCGATGGGCTACTTTGAAAATGTTTTAAACCATACTCCAACAGTAAAACAAACCTAATCCGAAAATACCGATTACTCCTTTAAATCAACCTAATCAGATGGGTTTAAATTAATTTAAATAAATTCAGTCTGAACGAACCGGAAAGAATTAATTAAACATTGTTTCAAATTCAAATCCTGTTTTGATTCAAACTAATCCAAAAATACCGAACACTCCTTTAAAGGTCCATAATGAAATCAGTGGTCGACCTTAAAAGCCCTCGGCATTATCACATCAGCTCGGATCAAGAAGACTTAATTAATTGAAACAAACTCAAAATCCTACAGTAATACAAACAAATCCGAAAATACCGAACACTCCTTTAAAGGTCCATAATGAAATCAGTGGTCGACCTTAAAAGCCCTCGGCATTATCACATCAGTCTGGATTAAGAGGATCTAATTAAACGGGAAAATTCAGGATCCTACAGTAATTTGAACTAATCTGAAAATACCGAACACTCCTTTAAAGGTCCATAATGAAAGCAGTGGTACGACCTTAAAAGCCCTCGGCATTATCACATCAACCCAGATTAAGAGGATATTAACAACTTGAACAAGTTCAGACTGAACCAATCAGAAGGAATTCCCATAAATATAACTATTTTAAAATTAGATCCTACAGTAATTCAAACTAATCCGAATTAGATGGGTTTCTATTAATTTTAATAAATTCAGTCTGAACGAACCGGAAATAATTAATTAAACATTGTTTCAAATTCAAACCCTGTATTGATTCAAACTAATCCAAAAATACCGAACACTCCTTTAAAGGTCCATAATGAAATCAGTGGTCGACCTTAAAAGCCCTCGGCATTATCACATCAGCTCGGATCAAGAAGATTTAATTAATTGAAACAAACTCAAGGTCCTACAGTAATACAAACAAATCCGAAAATACCGAACACTCCTTTAAAGGTCCATAATGAAATCGGTGGTCGACCTTAAAAGCCCTCGGCATTATCACATCAGTCTGGATTAAGAGGATTTAATTAAACGGGTATATTCAGGATCCAACAGTAATTTGAATTAATCTGAAAATACCGAACACTCCTTTAAAGGTCCATAATGAAAGCAGTGGTACGACCTTAAAAGCCCTCGGCATTATCACATCAACCCAGATTAAGAGGATATTAACAACTTGAACAAGTCCAGACTGAACCAATCAGAAGGAATTCACATAAATATAACTATTTTAAAATTAGATCCTACAGTAATTCAAACTATTCCAAAAATACCGAACACTCCTTTAAAGGTCCATAATGAAATCAGTGGTCGACCTTAAAAGCCCTCGGCATTATCACATTAGCTCGGATTAGGAGGATTTTAATTAAATAATCAAATTTAGAAGGAACCCATCGGAAGTTATTTAAAGTACTATTCTAAACTTAGATCCTACAGTAATTCAAACTAATCTGAAAATACCGAACACTCCTTTAAAGGTCCATAATGAAATCAGTGGTCGACCTTAAAAGCCCTCGGCATTATCACATCAGCTCGGATTAGGAGGATTTTAATTAAATAATCAAATTTAAAAGGAACCCATCGGAAGTAATTTAAAGAAGTACTATTCTAAACTTAGATCCTACAGTAATTCAAACTAATCTGAAAATACCGAACACTCCTTTAAAGGTCCATAATGAAATCAGTGGTCGACCTTAAAAGCCCTCGGCATTATCACATCAGCTCGGATTAGGAGGATTTTAATTAAATAATAAAATTTAGAAGGAACCCATCGGAAGTAATTTAAAAAAAGTACTATTCTAAACTTAGATTCTACAGTAATTCAAACTAATCTAAAAATACCGAACACTCCTTTAAAGGTCCATAATGAAATCAGTGGTCGACCTTAAAAGCCCTCGGCATTATCACATCAGCTCGGATTAGGAGGATTTTAATTAATTAATAATAAAATTAACAATAAAATTTACTTTGGTAGACTATTCAAAATTATCCGGCATGAAATTTAATAAGTATTTTATAAAATGTTAACATAATTAATAAACAAAATCACACTAAATTCCAGTCTGTCTTTTGATTAAATGGTATAATAAGATCTAATAACCTAATGATAGATGTCTAAAAATAGCTCAATTAATAACCTTTAATTAGGCCAATTTGACAAATTTAAATTAATGAAATAACTTTCAGAGTGAGGAAATCTATATACTTCTAGGATTCTATGAGCATGGTTCTCCATCTTATGCCCTAATAAATTCATTGAAAGTTATTAAAATTAAGAACCATTTAATTTTAATATAAAAATTAATTGCCGTTTGGCTCCCTTGACTACTCATATTCTGGTAAATTAGAGACAATCTTACATGAGTATGTAACCTGTTATTAAACTGTCAATCTACAAATTACAAACTACTCATAAAAAAATATAAAATAAATCATTTGAAATAGGTTTACATCTAGTACAAATTGGAATCATTGAATTTAACTATATAATTCATACAAAATATGATTAGCAGTCAAGCTATGTGTGCTTTATTTGTATTCTGGTTAAGCTAAAACAAGAAGGTATTTAATCTGAAATAAAATTCTTGGAAATTTTGAATAATTTAAAACTAATTAACAATTGAAATCAAATTACTATATTTCACATAAAATCTGAATAGCGGATAAGATAACTTTATTTGTATTTTGTTAAGTCTAAAACAGGCATCTATCTAATTTGTTATATTATATGCTATGTAATTCATGAATTATATAGATATTATAAGGAAGAGGCAAATTCAACCATGTGAATGCCCGGTCTGTAGTGTGACAGAAAGAGAAACTCCGAGTAGCCCCGAGACTTGTGACTCGGGTGTAGGTTTTAGAGCTCTTTACGTTAACAACACTCACCTTCACTACTCGTACCGTGTTTCTCTCTCTTCCCAATCAAATCTGGCTGCAAATGCAGATTTAGGTATTTGATGAGATTAGGTACACAACTTTCAGACCAAATCCTTTCAACAAGTTATAGATTAAATACATAACTATTTTATGTTAACTCATTTAGAAGATTATCATAATATTTGATTTGTTTCAAAAATATCAATATCAATTTTATCAGAAAATGACCTACCTACTTACCAATAAATTAACGATTGAGATCAATTAATGTTCTCATATAAGATATGAGTAGCGGTTAAGATAACTTTACTTGTAGTTTCCCAAGTCTAAAACAAATATGTAAGTATGTAATCTATTATACATCTCAGTCAAACTGCTAATTGCCTATTATCAGAAAATAACTCAAAATTCTTAAAACTCACTTATTGTTTTGCAATTAGAGATACTTTAATTAGTAAGTATGTTCAAAGATAGTTGCTTTAAAGTTTGTGACAGTTCATTAACTGTTTATTGATAAGATTATGGCTTTTTTATCTGCAGTATAAAAAACACAAGTTAATAACTATAAATTAAGCCATAACTTAAAATATTATAAGATCAAACTTTATCTGTCTTCTTGATTCCGGCTATTACAAAATAAATAGAATGTTGAAGTAAATAGATAAAATTTAAATAATAGTCTTTCTAACTAAACAGGAATGGTAAGACAATTGCATATTATTTAGAGCCAGATAACATTTGTGTAAGTGATTTAATTGATATTAATTTTCTAAAAAAGGTTAAGGTTATTGACATTTGTTGGGTTCTATGGATTTTAATAGAAATAAGATAAACCCCACAGGTCTTGATTGAGAACAACTTTGCAAAAGTTTCATAGAAGTTGTTATAGATTGTTAAAATAGTTGGCATTGAATTGGTAATCTTACAATTGTACTAAAATCACTGGCCAAACACTCACCATTAACATCCTGGCATACCTTTTCCCTAAGCATCGCTGACTCTTATGTACTTTCTTACCAGGACTTCTTTTACACTTCCTAAACTAGGAAAGTACGCGAGGCTCTTCAATTTCTATGCTAGCTTGCATATAACAACTATAAAATTATAATTCAAGGTTGCTGAAACCTTTTAACTAGCCGTGTAATTGATAAAAATCATATCGCACTTATTATTACAATATCTCAAACAATTTATCCTGACTCAACAATCACATAGTTTTCTCACAAACTTCCACTTTTGGCGCAATTCCCAGCGCGTCCCTTTGAAGACGTCAAAACCAAAGAGTATGTAAGTCAAAGCTGTCAAACCGGCGCGGCGGTCCTTGGATTCGTCCATTGAGCCAAAAACCAAAATATACACACATTCGAAAAACTATTTCTGAATTTACTGTATTTTGATTTTATGTATTATTAGTACATTGTTTAGTTATTCTACTGCATTATTATTTTCTAAAATAGTATCTATTAGTGAACTTTGGCAAATGTACTAGATGTAGATGAAATTATTTATTACGTTGGTTATAAAAGAAAACATCTAAAGGTTTTTCTTTTTTTTTTTTAAATCACCATTTCTCATATCAGAACAGGTTGGGTTGTTACAGCAGATTGACTAAAAAGATATATATGGCGAGTATGAATGGAAATGTTGGAAGGGGAAGGCCTCGACGAACTTATCTTGATCAAATCGGGGAAGTTCTAAAGAAAGGTCAGGTCAAGAGTACCCTAAACCGGCGAACGTGTATGAAAAGATTAATGAATGTGGATGAAGCGAAAGTAGTCTGTAATGATCGTAGCAAGTGGAAAGATGTGGTCTCTGCCTACCCCTCCAGGAAAAAGGCGTGAGTGTATGTATGTATGTATGTAGTGAAAAGGCTGTTCTACGTTTACGTGACTCTACCTACGGGTCCGTCTAATTGCATACCTCTCCCGTGGGACTTCAATCCACAATATGTTTTCACTGAAAGAAAGCTTATGATATTTCTTGTTAAACGAGATGTCATACAAATGTATTTTCATTTTAAGTGAACATAATATTCAAGTACTATCAAATCATACATTTAGAAAAATTGGCGTTGAAGAAGATTCAATACTTATTAGGACTATACTTGTTAGAATAGGTCTTATATTTTGTTTTTCTGATCTTGTACCAAAATATAAAAAGAAAACAGATATTTTCCAGATTTTACACACAAAAAATACCTGATCGAGGATCATTCATTTAACAGCAAAAATATTTTTTTTGTCAACTATTTTTATTTTTTATTTTGCGTTGATGCTATTGGTTGTCATGTCGTTTAGTGCCCATAAAAAGAACAGCACTCCACTGCCAAACTAAAATTGACAGCCCGCCTGCTAAGCCTGCCAATTATAGCGAAATCCTGCGGTAGGCCGTATCGGTATAATGATGATAATGTCAAACATAAAGGTAGCTTCTACAGACTCACCGGACAGATTGGCGAGAGCGAAAGGAACTCAGCCTAAAGTGTACTGCTAGCTAGAACATCAAACCTCAAACCTCAAACCTCGGATCGTATCGATATTTGCTTAGCTGCAAAGACATGACGGGCAGCAGCGTCTTCTTTCTTCGATTGGCCGAACTGCGATCACCAACTCGCCTGCCAGCTAACTATGGCAACATCCTCCTTCTGGAGAGACATTTTTACAGCACTGAACTAATATCGGTGTTGATGATGGTGATGATAGAGAAAGAGCAGTTTGAAATTACCGTTAAAATAAAAATTTATCTCTAGGTTAAAGGGATAATGACTAAAAGTAATATTTATTTTGTCACGTTTACTTTTAAACTAGCGTAACAAAATGATAGCAGCTACATTTACGTGCAATATATGTAACACGATATATTTTATTTTATGTATTATTACTAGCATACTTTAGAAAATGAGTGGCTTTGCCTTTAGGTACTCATATAAATTAACAAGCTCGTCTCAGAACAATCGCATCTGCATATGCGAAAGATAAGCGATGCTGTAATGCGCAGGCTTTAGGTATGCATCGCCAGGGACTCGATCCACTTTGAACTGAGAATGGTTTCTGTTTAAACTCGGTCCGTATGGGTCTGATTGTATCAAATTGTACACAGCTTCTAATGAAGTATATCGTATGGCGAACAAACTGCAAACGTCTTCAAATGTGATTGTAATAGTACGGTTAATTGAAAATTATGTTTATCTTATGTACTTAACCGTTCTTAGTAATGTAATCACTGGATAGTGTTGAGAATACAATTCCTTAGATAAAAATTTCGTCAGTATTTGGTGGGACTTGAACCCACAATCTTCCTCTGCGACTGCTCTAACCAATTGAACCACCAAGAAATTATTTGGGTCGATGAATTTATTCAAGGCAATTCAAATATTTTCATAAGCATTTGCAATCGGTAAAGATGAAACAGTTACTTTTAAAAATGTAATGTAGCTGTTTTTAAGCCAACAGACGCCAGCTCTAAGAACCCGGGTTCAATTACCAGATGACCCCGTATAGAGAATATACATCTTAGCCTTTTTTAGTCTCAGCACTAGGAGTTTTTGGTACTTGTTTTCGTGATTTCTGATTCCGAATCATCAACAATGACATTGGATTATAGTCCTTAAAATATAGCTTGATTAGAATGACAGTTCTCACTGAAAGAGACTACGTAACTTTGTACCAGCGTCACACAAGTGAAACACATTTGCATACGAAAAAATATTGGTAACTGGCATCTAAAGAATATTTTTTTAATACATTGCTGTACATTTATTAATCAATTTAATTATATAAAGTAGATATTTAAAGTTAAAAACATTTAAATAATCCAGTCACAAAAATTACACTTAACTTTAAAAGACGTCTTTACAAGGTTACGTCATTTTTCCTAATAGCTAGTGATGATGTAAAATGGACAAATCGAAATCGACAGACTAACAATATTTCAAAATCGAAGCAATGTAACATAAATGTTACAAATGATTTAATGAGCATTGGCTGAGCATTGATTTGACATCAAATTGCAATTATTAATAGTTTCCGAATTTTTTTGAAATTTATTAGATTCTGTATGCGATAAAAAAAATCTAATTGATTTTCATGATTGTTTCAATTATTCTGATAATGATCACGATACCTGACTTACTGTTAATTCTTAATATATCTGATTTTCGTTTTTTTTATACGCCATAAAAGTTTTTTTTTCGTTTGATCAGTCGAGCCATCACTAGTCACCTTAGTTTGACAGGTGTCATTCTAATCAAGCTATATTTTAAGGACTATAGTTGATAAACCTTTTTTAGCAAATATTTTCATTTCTACAAAATGTCGCAATGGGAACACAGCAGCAGTGATCGCCGTAACGACAGCGATGATGAGTTCAATAACGGTTATGAGTTCCGAAGTGTAACGACACTGCGCATCTGCGTCCTTTGACGTGGCTATAAGTCTAATACGCTAAGTATACGGTATGTACGGTGAATGTGGTTAGTTCGGAAACTCTTCTGCGAATAATTTCATAGTATTCAACAGGTACATTGTGTATAACGTCCTTATAAGGTAAATGCCACCTGGGACCTTGAAAATTATGTAAAGTACTTACTTATTTGCTGATTTGTAATAGCCTGTATATCAAACTGTACATTTTTCAGGCAAAATGGCGCTACTTTATATTACATAAAACTATTTAGTTTCAAGCTTGTGCTGTCGACCGTAAAATAGACGCCAAGTCGTATAGTTGAAAATATTACCTTTTTTTTTAATTATTAATGTCTTTTTTTCTTTTTTTATTAGTTTTAAGAACTTTACATTTCTTTGTGTTAAATGTGATGTAGTTATTACATGTAAGAATCGTTGATTGTTATTTTAGTAAATTTATCATTTTTAAAACCCTTAAGAAAAATAAACACTTATAAAAATTGGTTTACACATAACCATAGTACAAAACTACTGAGACAAGCTGTAATAGTAAAATACCTCGTAAGAATCAAGGGTCATCAAAGGGTCAGTTACCTAGTTTGTGAAGAGACGTAGAATAGATTCGCGTATGAGGCAGTTGTATTAAATTTTCGGACGTTTGTGATTACGAAAATTTTGTGTGAAAACGTCTTACGTTCTACATTGGTCAAATAAAATCTATTATTAAATAACTAAACAACAAATAACCCTCCATCTGACACAGTCTAGTAAAAATATAAGGTTTCCGTTTATTTTTAACAGAATAAAATAAAGCAGCAGACCTTCTCGCAAAATGATAATACATATTAAAAAATGGTAAACAAATGCTTTTGCAACGCACACGAAAATGAAATTTCATGCGAAGAACAACAGCCAACAAAAAATAAATTAAGCAATGCAACAAAGTTATACTCATGAAACTTTTTACCATAAAACAACGAGCGGTGAAACAAACGCTTCTTTTAAACTTCCCGGTGTAGGTGTTTCATTCCCTCCCAACCTTTTTCCAGGGCACAATACGCCGCACCTCTCAGTTATTACCTCTGAAGAACCTTTGTTAGTGAGTCTCGACACAGCCCTACCCTCCTGAATTTAAATGGAGAATTATTTTCAAGTATTTTTCGGTAGAGAAGTTTTATTGTATTGTTTGATTGCGTGTCACTCTGATAGATGAAGGAATGGCTTTCAAATGGCGCCTCTTTTGTCGCTAGAAGACTGCACGTAATGTCGGTTGGATGAATTTATTAAAAAGTTTACGCTGACAGCACGGCTCGTAAAGTTTAATAGTCGTTCTCAAGTTTTGGGTGAGAGATGGAGTTGCAAGAAGTTATACAATAGCGCTAAGGTTCCATCGCTTTCGGTTCATTTGAGGTTGGTAACCATTAGTCAGTCAGGTAGTGTTTCCTGCAAATTGTATTTATGGATAATTTTTATCAAACCCTAACTCATTGTTCCAATGATTCTCCTCATTGAAACAATGAGTGAGGGATTGTTGTTGATGTATGAATATCATTCATGCACGAAGCTACTAACAATCTTCGTATCTAAATTACCATAGTATCTTAAGAAAATCTTTGATAGCCTACCAGTCACGTGCTAATCAGGATCTGTTTAGAGTTCCGTCGTCATGGTACGAAGCCCTTATAGTTTCACCGTATCCGTTTGTCTGTTTGTCTGAATGCGGTTAATCTCTGAGACTATAGTATTGGAGAGCTGTAGTTTGCATTACGTACGAGTATGTCTATTTACCATGCCGAAAAAGTTGTAAAATAAAGTGTTGTAAAAGCGTCTTTTTGGGTAGGTACCTTTCTTAGTGGAGTTGAATATTTTTTTTCACCTAAAACCTATGAGGACCACAGCCCAGTATGGCGTATCGTTAGATAAATAAAAAAATATTATGGGTCTGTCTGCGCTATTTATTGATTTCGCTTCATGTAGTTAGCAGCAACACTATGATCGGTTTAAAACTTATTTTTGTGAAAGACAACCGCTTTTATTTTATAAGTTCTCGTTCTCGAAGTTTCAATTTAGTTGTAGTTATGGTGTATGTAACTATATTCAAAAACAAACGCAAAAATAGGTTTCTTGCATGAAAACAGATTATTTAGATAAAGTTTTTAAATTAAAAACCCAGTAAAACATATTTTTATTTTGAAATACATTGTATCCATCTCCTTACCGACCATAATAACGTTCTGTAAATAGTGATGCATCATATTTATTTCAAAATGCTGTGGAACTAACCAAAAAACCAAAATGGTAACCTCAATTAGGCAAAACAATTGAATACGGCACACATTATTCAGTTAGTGGTAAACAGAAAAACACTACAAAAAAGTTTTTAAGGCTATTCATTCCGGTTGTTAATTCAAGATCAAAATTGATCTATCTGTTGATTCCGTTCCAATTTGACCAATAAAGACCATTTAGCTAAGAAATTAGTTTGTTATCTAATTTCTTTAAAAAAGTGGGTCAATTTATATTGTGAAGAGGATTTGAAGTGGCCTGAACAACGTGAATATTATATTAATTGCATGAGGCCACTGCTTGACTAGCCGCTAGAATGAAAGGTCGTTGTCATAATCAAACGCTTGACAGGTAGAGGGACGAATGCAGTTTGGATAATCATGGAGAGAAAACACTAGTCAAGTTTTGAAGCAGTATCGACATAAACAATGTTGGAAAAAAAACTGGAAATATCTTGAAGCACACTTCTATCAAGTCTTACTTTCAAGCCGTCGAACTAGATCAACCAATTCTTACAACCAGTCAAGTGTAACATTCCCCTTCAAATACCAGGCATATACAAACTCGACTGTGAATGTGGGCTCACTTACATAGGTCAAACCGAACGCAATGTACAGACTCTATATGAAAAACAGGTAAAACATGATGTACAGTCTATGGTCATGTGTTTAATAAGTCAAACATTTTATTAGATTTAAAAAATCTCAAGTAATAGCTCAAGAAAATGTGTATGTGCCAAGGATGATACGTAAGCCATAAAAATTAAAAAAGCGCCCTAATAATTAAAACAAAATATAGTTTGAATTTGCCAGCTGCTTAGGACTCCGTTATAATATCAACAATAAATTCCACAAACCATAAAACGATTAACACCTTATTCTACCCGCGATGAAGTGTTCGAAATGTCGGGTTAAACCAAAATCTAATGACTAATAACTAATAATACTCTTATAAACGCGAGTAAAATCCGGAAACTTAAGTTTTACCTATTTAAATCTATAGTGTTCGTGTTAGTTCAAGAAAATAATTTAAACAGACAATTGGAAAAACATAATCTTTTAATATTATTTTTATTTACAAGTGCACTTTGCTGTAGGGTTTTATTTTACATGAACATGTAACTCTTTATACAATCTTGTGTTTCATAGAGAGATGGTCAGAATAAATTTGACCCAGTTTCGTCTTTCCTGAAAAAGCAAAATGACCCTGAGTAAGAAACATTTACTACGCAGAATCTTTTTAGTATAATTGTTGGGTTTCGACCTCGAAAGAAAACAAGGTAAACACAATTTACGTAACAAGAATTTAAGGATGCGGTTGTAAAAATTACAATTTGCCCTGTTAAGGTGTTTGCATTCTCCGTTTGTTACAAATATGTTTACTTTTTGAGGTTTAATGTTAAATTAACTTAACGTTACCACTGTTAACACAGTTATAATAGCGTTATTGTTTGTTTAAGTAAGAATTTTATTTTTAACGCAAATTATATTTCTGAAGTGTCTTTTTTATTATTTGACAAATACTTACAGTCCGCTTTTGTTTTCCTATAATTTTGCTAACATGTCTATAATATAGTAAGTAAAAGTAACAGCCTATTATTTAATCATCCCACTGCAGGGAAAAGGCCTCCATCATTGAATTCAAGTTACCACTGCAATGATGGGAACTGGCATAATTACCACGCTTGCCAAATGCGGGTTGGTGATCACAAACCCGAGCAACGTTCGAAAATTCGAAACTATTTGTTGCCCGACCCGGGGATCGAACCTGGGACCCCGAGATCTTGGCCGGGTATTTAAACCACTAGACCAACGGGGCGTCTATAATATACTTTGTAAAGAATATCACGCGTTAAATATTCATACAAAACTTAAAAAGTTAGCTCATAAAAATTATTGCAAAAATGTTCTGAATTGATTAAATTCATGAAAGTCTAAGTTGAAGTGAAGTTTAAGGAAACTATAAAAGTTTACGAACCGCGCCGCAGACTCTGGAATCGCAAATGAGATCAGCTTAACATTGTAAAAGAGGTTTTATTACACATTGACGTAAAATACGAGCTATTTTTGTTTAAAATAAAGGCCATTTCAAACAGGCTATCGTTTAAATATATATGTGCACGCTATTAGGTATTATATAGCACAGGTTACTGACATTGTCTCATATTTTTTTATTTAACGTCGTCAGAAAATAACATCTCATCGCAACGCAACAATGTTCAGCTAATTAATATAAATAAATAAATAAATATAAATATTTTTCAGACATGCCACACTGGGCCACACAGAGCCATCTAGTCCCAAATTAAGCTACTAGTAAGTAGTTTGTCGTATGGGGTACTGGACAACCGATAAACTTACTTATATATATTTTTTTAGTAAATATATACTTATAATACATAGAAACCACCCAGACCAGCACAAACAGACATGTTCATGCACACAAATATTTGTACTGAGCGGGGATCGAAACCGCGACCCATGGTTCAGAAGCAGCGTTTACTACCACTGATCCAAATGGTCGTCAATAAAGAAACTAGCAACTGACTAATCATAAAGCATCTTGGGATGAACCAAGGTCTTAATTCCTTTAACATTGTTGTGTAATGGTGTAGTAGTTTGAATTACTATCCCGGTCCCGGGTTCAGATCCGGGTGGGATCAATGAAGAAAACGATCTTTCCTAAAGTAACTTGTGACTGGGAAAGGTGGGGGTGGTTTACAGTCGACAAGTCAAAGCGTTGTTTCCCACTTCTGTCACAGGATTTTAAAACTAAAATTATCAGGCTTGATTAAATCAAAACATTTTTTTTATGTTCACCGTCTGCTATATGTTTATGGATAAATAAATAAAAATGTTTGGCCTAATTAATGTTAATTTTAACAACCTAACCTAACCTAATCCAGTGAGACAAGTCTTGTGTTCATGATTGCCACTAAGATATTCTATGCAACAATATTCGGTAACCAAATATTTAATTACCCGGATCCCGGAATACGGGTCGGCAAAATCAAGATGACATTCCAACCCTCCAATATTTGTCAACGATCCCAATATAAACTCGAACTCAGTTTTATGATTGGGCATTATTAAATATGCTAATATCACAACAAAATCCCAGTCGCACCGAACGCGTTTGGCCTAATTTCCATTGCAATCGCGTCCTCGACGTTAACCCAAAACTGCGAACCCTGTGGGAGCAATTGTAACGTTCGTTACTTTACCTCGAGTCAACCGGGCGGGACGAATAAACGAATTTAGGCGAACAATTTCAACCCACGTTTCGTATGCCAGGTACCGATGGGCCCCCGTAGGAATGGCGCTGCCAGTTGTGGTCTTAATGTGATAAGTTGTTTTGGGTTAACCCTTTTCATTAAGACTTTCAATGGAAGTTATGTCAGAAGTAATTTATGGCGTAATCTCTTTAATGCCTAACAATTTCGCGTATTGTTGCGTAAAGCATTTTTTGTGTCTTGTTACTGTTTCAGTAACATAAGTAGGTAACTAACATAAGAAAATTAAATACCAAATTTCAAGTTCTAAACAACTAATTATTGAAAAAAAATAACGATTTCGGTTAAATAGCAAACGGATTGACATCAGTACTGTCAATTCGGTTCTCGGTTAATGCTGTCACAACACTAACAAAACCTCAATCTCTTTTGGAAAAAGAATTGTTAAGAATATCCCGACATGTCGTTATTCCATCTCAACGGGTGTTAGCAATTTTATTTGCGGCTTAGCACATTATTGCATTTCGCGAGTAGTAGGGCTCAGGTGGCCGAAAGGGAGTTCCAATCGGAGAGCGGGAAAGACGCGCATTGACTGATTGACAACATCCTTAGAAAAATGTGCTTACATTTCCATTTCGTTCCAATTTCGAATTTGTTGAATATGAAAAACGGTCTTGAAACGGTTTTTGATTACTTTATTTAATGTTTTGGTAGGTAGTTTTTGTTGGTAGGTTTTTTGTAGACATTTATCAAATTCTCGTACCGATACCTAACATTTGTAATTTCAAGAAGTTCTACTTTATTTCTTCCACTGAAATATAAACCTTCTTGGAAATAGTTCAGTTTTATTCAAGTTGTACACTAGTTTCGGCTGGTGATGGGAAGTCTGAGTTTTAGGACACCAACAACTTTTTTTTATTCCTAGAATAAGAACTGGCTGAAACTCGAGTTCTTTAAAATCTCCCTATATTGATCTTGGTACATACGCCCGGGAAGTTACTGTCAGCCTCTTGTACACTCGACAGCACATCAAGTTAAACAGTTGAACTGCGATAACAGCTTTTATTACGTAGGGCATAAAGGCGGTCTCAAGGTCCACATGTATATCTGTGATCCACATGTATATCATGTCTGATGTGCCGCCGTGTGTACATGTTAACACTGATAATTCAATCAAACCTAAACATGTAGTACGCGTCATCATCACAGTGTTTTGATTTTCATGCAAAACAAACAAACATGCACCATCAAACTCCAACAAGAGGGCGCCACTTGCCTCAAACTTATTTAGTTTGGACGTGGGTCGCGCCAACAGTTGTCGTAAGTTTAGCCAACTTGCGACCAACTCGAACTAAGTGCCGGTTATTAGAAAAACTTCGACATAGTGTGGTTATGCAATTATAAAGCATGCGCGAGTTTTGAAACTTAGATGATGAATGCTAATTGCAAAAGTGGATGCAGGTTTCTTTAACAGGAGGCATATAGGTAGGTAAGTCAGAGCCACTTCTTTGAAAAATATATCTCTAGGCTGAATTATAATTAACGGCCCAGATAGGATTGTAGATGAGTGCGTCCAGAATCAATGGATTTTTTTATGAGACACGAACCAACAAAAATCGTTCTAAAAATTTCCGCAGCTGCATTCCAAAAATCGATTTTTGTAATATAAAACCATGTTTCCATCAGGTGCTACCTAACAAAATTATGGTTGTATTTTCGAGTAAGATGATATTATTTTACTAAAGACTTGTCCTAATCCTGACACACCAAAAGGTGAACTAAAAGCAGTTTTCGACGCCGGTCCGGGAATTGTATATCAAAATGACGGGAATGAAGACAAAACAACGCGACATTCCGTCAAAAGGGTCAAAAATGAAATATCAAATTTCAATCCAAGAGTAAATGCAAAAGTCGTCATCTGAGTAGTTTTTCCGGTAGATAATCAGATGAAAGGCTTGTTTTTTTGTCATCCTAATGCTAAGTCAGTAAATGAAAAACTAGGTAGACAATCAACGATCGAAAGAAGTCTAATGAAAGGAACGCCCCTATAACATTTCCGCGTTCTTACAACTTAGTAGGCTCGACAGCTAAGCTGATTCAGTCACGGACACTTATATAGCTGTTATAATATGTGTTACATGTATTGTGATTGTGTAGTTTTTTAAATACTACTATTAAACAATAGCAAGTTAACCTACATTGTCTATTAGTATAACCGTATTACATATACATCCACGGCCTGGCCATTTGTTATGATTGCCTCAAAATTTAAGTTCAGAATTTCGGAATATCCAGCCGTAAAAACAGTTTTCTTTAATTTTGATGAGAGTCATTTAAAATTTGCAAAACAGCTCCCACTCTATGAACAGTAGACTCAATTCACACAGCGTATATTAAGCCGTCAGCACAAAGACATGCATTATCAAAGGCAACTGACCATCCTTTGACTAATGCTCGAGCCCCGTATTGTCAAACGTCTCCCGTCACTACCAACCTACTGGATGGTCTTTACAGGATCACGAATCCAAGACGACACTTATGTTGCTTTAATTTTTATAGTGTACATTACTCAGCTATTGTTTTGATTGATAAATTATTTTATTAAGGTTGCTAAATAGTAGCAAATGATTTTAATCAAACTTTATATTTATTTCTACCATATCTGTTCGTATTATTGCAGTCTACTCTCATTAGCCTATACACATAATTTGAAACAATTAGTATCTTCAACATAGTTTTATACATATTCGAAATTATTAACTTATCATAAAAAAAAATACATTATGTAGTGTACTTTAGTAAGTTGAGGAATGTGTATTTATGGCAATTTTTATTTCAATCATAAAATTTAAATACTATTTATTGTTATTCTACTGCTTTTTGAACCTTTTCATAGTATTTACACTTATGTAGTTAAGATAGTTTATGTTTAATATCATGGCCCAGCAATTCTGAGTCAATACTTTCAAAATGGCTCCACCAAAATCTTTAGCAGATTCTTATTCATGGTTTATCTATCATCTTTAGTCTTTTATAACAAATATGATGACATTATAAATGCATTTGGCGACAAGTTCATAAACTCAATTAACGTGTATATGTTACAAAATTTATTTGACTCATATTAACATGTAAAGGCCGCTAAATGTGACGCATAATTAAAATTTCAGTACAAAGCTGAAGCTCGACACACTCGAATCAGTACGTGACTGCGAATAATTTAGTTGCAGGGAATCCCCCGTCCGTCATACCCTCCGATTATATGCCGAGACAACCTCTATGGATATTACCATAGTCTATTTATTGCCGGTTGGTTCAATAATTGGAAAGACGTTTTGTTTACATACCGTCTTGGGTTTCTTATAATCACTCAAACTGAATCCATGTATTTTGTGGAGTTCACTATGGCAGATGAGTTTTAATTAAATAGGAAACCGAGTTTTGTTTCTAGCATTTTTTTGTGGCCTTTACAGCCTTTGCTATGTGTCTAGATCTGCTATCTGTTCAGGGGTTTTTATATTTTTTCAACTTTATTTACTATATAAACTTGAATCTACATTAATTATACGCTAAGATTTTTAAGTAGTTGGCCAAGTTTTGACTTCAGTGTACAGTCCTAAACTCTATCTATCGTAGCGTTGAATACCTGTGGATAAAATGGAATATTGATTCCTTGATATTACGCAAACCTTAAATTGAAATGGAATAGTAACAACAATGGAATCGTATGTGTACTTTTTTTTCTGAACACCTTAGTACTTCTTTATTAGTGGAAGGTTAACAACACGGTTGTAGTACAGCGTTTATAGTTCATAAAGGTTCGGGGTTCGATTTACATTCTGATCAATTTATAAAACAATATCTTCTAAATAGACTTAAGTCAATTCTCTCAAGTCAATTAAGGCTCAACGCTGTAAGTGGCGGATGGGTTATAGATATATAAACATGCTTTGGAAGACACGTAAACTATTGGTCTTATCTTCTGTCACAAGATAAGTCGTAAAAACATTTCACGTTGGAGGCCTGTAATAGGCAACTCTGACTCAAGATGGTATTTTTTCATATCCTTTACCTTACTTAAGTAACTTAAGTAAAAAGTTAAAACTTCAAGCATAGTTAAGCTTTCTAAAGTATGCATTTTTTTAAACTTTAAACAAATAATACGCTGTGATCAAGCTGCCTTTTTTTATCCTATACAAAGCAAATATGAGACAAACGTTAAAATAATGAGGGAATGCAAATCTGTTGCGTAATCGTTGGAGACTTAAGCGCTCGAGATGAAAGATCTATGAAATTTTATTTCCCCTGTTGCTGATTAAATTTTAATGCGAATCTGATTCTCTTGTCTACTCTGTTTTGTTTTGTTATATAATATGCGTTTGATAACCGTACCTTTTTAACATACTTTAACGATGACACCTGAAGTCATGTTATATGAATGTATGGTTTTGTGTTTCTCGTATTTGTATATTCAACTACCCGTCCCGGCTGCGCACGGGTGGACTCGTTAAGTTTTAGTAAGGATTCCTAATCTTTTCTAGCAATAAATATAGCCTTTGTCACTCATGGTGAATAAATCTTTCTAATGGTGAAAGAATTTTTGAAATCGGTATAGTAGGTTTTGAGTTTATTCATTACAAACATACACACACACAAAACTACAAATTCCTCTTTATAATATTAGAGTAGATTAATGTTAGCAAATAAATCTCTAAAAAATACTTTACTGAATGTATTTCTTTCGGATGTTGGAGATACCTAACTAAGACCATAGATTAAAGTTAGTTTTGGTAGCTCAATAACTAAAGCGTTTTCCCGGTAAGTGGAAGGTTGTGGGTTCTAGTGCTACCTAGGACAGTCAGTTATTTTTTGTGGCATTGTATTTTCAATTTACAGTAGCAATATTATATTGCCTTAAAAATAGTTATATCCCATTCGATTACTTCGACAAAACGCCGCTACATAAGGTCAGTGAAACTAAAAAATAAATAACGCAAATTTATAAACCGTTTTAAAATGATTTCCAGTAAAAAGTATTTGTCCATCCATGTTACTTTCATGAAAATTCTGCAGCAGAAGTAAGGACGTGCTTTCAAATCCAAATACAACCTCATTTCACAACAAATCCAACGACGGTCAATCCTGAATTCCGGAAAAGCAGTCAGAGTTGGTACCAGCTTGTTTAGCTATTCACACAAAAGTCCTTGAATACAAACAAAATCAGCGCTGAATGGCCACGCAAACAGGGTCTGCAGTTCAAAACGCAAAAAGTCTATCACGGTTAAACATCTAGTTGGAAAATCCAGATTTTACGGTAAAACGTGATAAACCAGACTTTCCGAGGTAAAAAATATTTGCGACCATCGCAGGGCTTTTCACCAAATCTCTTCCGAAGTACCTATTGTGTTCGTACAAAGAGCACTGACAGCGAGTATCTTTCGGCAAGCCTGTAGCAATTTATTTGGCAAATACTTCATCATTTGCGGTTTTAATAATCCATTGTTCTGTGGCGGAATAGCAAATTATGGGAATGGTTATACGCTGAGTGACTGGGGCGTTTCTGATGAATATACATTAGGTATCTATATCTTTTTAATATTGTATTTTTGGTAATAGCTGTCCAGTTAGTATAAAAAATGTAAATAAACAATATAGTTAATAATATCTCGATAGTTTATAAAAAAATAAAACAATTTCACAACATTTATAAAGTTATTTCATCATAATGTAAAATATTTGTAAAGATATGGTTTAAGGATATTTGAGGGCCCCAAAATAATTGTGGTACTCTGTTGACTTACAGCGTGCGTGATCCATAGCCTATAATCCAAAACTATTCGTTCGTTATGCGCGATCGGAAGCGGACGTGTCCGTTGCAATTTAGAATTATTTTAATTCGCGACTAGCGCAGCCAGCCAGCGCACGCCGTCAGTTAACAATGGGTTCGCAACAACTCATTGCTAATGAATTGTTGGCGTTCGTACAACATGCCATCGATACCATGGACGAGGTCAGCATCATGCAGATCTGCAAATCCAACTTTAAAGAAGAAGAGATTTGCAGTGGCAAGGCGCTTCTGTTCCAGACGCTCGGGAAGAGTGCCCAGATGCCGTCTCGCCGGAGGGACGGGGGTGAAAAAAGTGTGCAGGACATAATAACCCTGCTAAAGGAGACAGATCCTGACGAAGTGCCTGCTTTCGTGGCAAAGGAGCTACACAAACTGCCCCCTGTCACGTTTGATCACGTCGACGTCACCAGACTGTTGAAGGACATCACGTTCCTAAAAACAAGTCTGGCCGAAGTGCACGCAAAGTTGGAGGCCTCAGAGAACACCATAGGTGACTTGCGTGCCAAAGTGTTGCTATTAAGCAACACTGCTCCGGTAAGTAGGTCACCTGAGGCCTGCAATGTCAATACACGTCGCGGGGCGCAGAATGCATCGGTCTGCAGTTTCGGGTCGGCGCAAACTGATGCGTCACCCATCACGGTCACCGACATCGTCACCGCTACTGCGCGCCCCGCCGAGCGCCCCGCAGTACCGCAAGACACATCGCGCGTTGTGACGTCAACTCCGACGCGTGCATATGCTGCAGCTGCCGCTAGGAAAAGCAGCTCCCTGGTGGCTCCGAAGACGCTGGCATCACAGGCTGATAAGTGTGATGAGGAGGGTTTTACGAAGGTTGAGAAGAAAAAAAGGAAGCCCTCCACACGCAACCAGAGCGGCAACGCACCGACTGGACCGAACCACCTGCTTCGGCCTGCAATTCCAGTGACGCTGCTATACGTGTCCCGGCTTCATTACTCTACAAAGGTCGAGGAGATTGTAGAGTACGTGCGATTGAAGACCAAATACACCTTGAGGGTTGAACGTTTGGAATCTCGACACAACACGAATTTCAATTCGTTTGTGGTTAGGGTTCCGACAGGACAACTGTCGACCTTCATGCAGGCAGAATTTTGGCCGAAGGGTGTTGTGTATCGTCGGTTTCGTGGACGGTTAACTGACACCAAGTCGCGTAACACAACGCCGTGAAATTTGTGTGTTTATAGTGTAATTTGTATTGTTATAAGAATTGTATGTATGTTAGTCTGTAAGGTATTTATTACATGGGCCTGTATTTTTTACTCTGTTGCCTGAAATAAATAAATAAATAAATAATAAATTAGTTAGCTCAAGTAATGTCTTTTTTTTTTCTTTTTTTTTTGCAAGAAACCATACAGCGTTATAATAATGTGTAAACAGGATAAGATTGTACTACAAATAAGGCCAATTACTAGGTTTCACATAACATACCAAGCATATTGCTAATATAGGTAGATAATCCAGGAACTGCTTCTGCTGTTTCAATAAATAATTTAAATTCAAGGACCATAAATAACAATAAGTTCTATATGACAAATATGACAAAACGTATTACTTATTGAAAGAGAAGGTGTATACTTTCATTATGACATTATGATTATATTCTATTCTTGTGAATGCCGAAGGAGAATATTTTTTTAAAAAGACAAAAATGACGGCTAAATAATTTTAATCAACAGAAAAGATATTAACAAAATCACGAAAAATAATTAGGTTAGCAACGAGACGCAAACTACGCAAATTAAGAGAGCTCCGAACGCGACGACGGCTGGCGGCGAAATGGGCTGAGCACTGGCACGCTCCGGCTTATATAGCCACGCTGAGGTGGTCATTCCTTCATCTCCTACACGGCCTCTCCTGACAGGAGACCGTCCTCGGGCTCCTTTTGTGTCCTCTTCTTCTAGTCCAGCAGGGGCATAGACAGCCCTTGCTTAGGCTTGGCGGCGACAGGCAGCTGTCTTCAGTACCTTCCACCGGGTGCGCGGTAGGTGCACACGCACGCTGCTGGAGACCACTTGTGGACGGCTGCTGCCCGTCATCCGAAGGCAACTCTTGAGTTTGAACAGAGGGCGCCTCTGGCTCCGTCTCGCCCACACCATGAAGCTGTTCGGGGCTGGCACCAAGACCCTGTCTTCAATGTCTGCATCTATGTACATGGAAATAGCAAACCATTACTCGTACAGTAGCACAGAAGTATTGTACAACACTAAACATCGCATGTATAAAACGCGTCCGTTAAATAGACAAGATGTTTAGTATCGCAAGATTTGGATTAAACCATAGGCACGACGTTAGCGTAACTTAATCAAAGCAAAAACATGAGTCATAGGCTCGACGTTAGCATAACTCAATCATGGCATAAGTCATAGGCACGACGTTGGCGTAACTCAGCCCACACAAGACAGAGGCACGACGTTAGCTTGTCTATGAACAAATTGTCAGGTAAGAGGCACGACGTTAGCATTACCGAACAATCAACTAACCAGAAAGGAAGCACGACGTTAGCTATTTCTGGAGTTAGGCTACTCACCCTCAAAGTAAGCAGCACACACATCAGGGGTCCATTCTCCGCGCCACGGGACCATGTACTCGGCCGCTGCTTGGGTCGACTTCCCGTAGGACCCAGCCAGAAGTTGCAGCTCGTAGCGTCCGTGCGGGAGAATTTTCGTCACACGGTAAGGCCCACGCATACCGGAGTCCAGCTTCCCCGTTGCCTGCGCTTGCTTCTTAACAAAAACAAGAGAGTTAAGTTCAAAAACCCGAGGAGACTTTCTCCCCTGGTTGACATAGGCGTCTTGGGTCTGCTGATTGCGCCTGAGCCGCTCCGAAGTCCTTTGGCGACTCATCTCACGTAAAGACTCCCTGTTTGGGTTGGAGCCTTCGAGCGCCACGTCGCGTACCAAGCTTCGTATGAGTGGCGTGGCTGCGTCTATCCCCACCAGCAGATTGAGTGCGGAGTGTTGCGTCGTCCTATGTCGGGTGATGTTCAGGACCAACTGGAGCTTCCAAATGATGCTCGGCCACCTTTGCTGCCGGTAGTTCGCTTCGATGCGAATCATGTTCAGTACGGTCCTGCAGTAACGCTCTACCTGACCGTTAGACTGGTGCATCTCAGGTGTGATTAGATGCACCTCACAACCCATATCTTTAACCCAGTCTAGAAATTCTGCACTTTGGAACATGCGACCTCTGTCGGCAACAATTAACTTAGGGGTACCAAACAGTGAAATAGCATTAGTGACATGATGTTTAAGTTCGTTGGCATCCTGCCGATACATAGGGTAAAGCAGGGTAAACTTGGAAAAAGCGTCAACAACGATAAGGACATACCGATACCCGTCTACTTCGGGAAGAGGCCCTAAAGCGTCCATATGGACAGTCTCGAAGGGCAAATCTGGTTTTTCCCAGGAATGGATAGGTTGCAGGGGAGCCCGTGGTACCTTTTTGTGGGAAATACACACAACACAGTGCGCGATATATTTTTGAACGAAATTGCGTAAGCTCGGAAACCAAAAATGTTTCGTGATCAAATCAGCCGTCTTATCAACCCCAGGATGTTCGTGCTCATCGTGAAACACACGAAGAAGGCTGAGCCTATGCCCTTTAGGGATAAAACATAGAAGTTTGGAGGGTTCGCCTGTAGGCGTGTGTCGAAAGAAGAGAAGGTCGTTTTTGACAACATATCGGCTTGCGTCTAATTAGCCGTCATTTAATTTTTGAATCAGAGACCGGGTCTCTTCATCAGAAGCCTGAGCAATCTGGGCCCAGTTCAGTGGCTTCTGAACCGTGCACACATTGACAGGATTCCGACTCAAGTAGTCGGCGTGCGACATTTGTGAGCCCTTTCGGTAGTTCAGGTCAAAATCAAAATCCTGTAGGTATACCCACCACCGAGCCACTCTGGGTAATAAATCTTTTTTTCGCTGCGTAAGCTTTAGAGCGTTACAATCAGTGACTATGGTGAAGCGCACACCCACAAGATAATGCCTGAAATGCTGCAGAGCCTTCACTACCGCAATGGTCTCCAGTTCATACGAGTGGTACTTACTTTCAGCTCCCTGTGTTAGCTTACTATAGTAAGCAACCACTCTTTTGTGACCATCCTCGTGTGCCTGCAGAAGTACGGCCCCGTAACCGATAGAACTTGCATCGGTATGCACTTCAATCGGCAGCGAAGGGTCGTAAACCGCAAGCACAGGTTCGCTAGTCAGGCAATCAATAATTTCTTTGCAAGCAGTTGTTCCGCCCCCCAATTAAACGGCACGCCCTTGCGAGTCAAGGCTGCTATACAAGCTGTTTTCTGGGCAAAACCAGGGATGTACCGCCGGAAATAACTAGCTAGGCCCATGAACTGACGTACCTGTTTAACGTTTTTCGGTTCCTCCGAGTCGGTTAATGCCCTAACCTTATCACTGCTCGGCCTCACCTGACCCTCGCTAATATTTCGGCCCAAATACTCGATCGAAGGCGATAGAAAAGAGCATTTCTTTAAATTTATCGAAAACCCCGCGTCAGTTAGGGTTTTAAGTACATCCCGCAACAAAACTAGCCCCCGGTCAACTGTCTGACTTAGAATTAAGACGTCATCAATGTAGACGAGGATTTCACCAGATTCTATATGCTCCCGGAGAGTCTTCGTAATGATTCGCTGATAAATAACCGGTGCATTCGCGAGACCGTACGGCATCTTCAAATATTCGTAGTGCCCCTCAGGCGTAACGAAAGCAGTAAGAGGAACGGAATTTTTTTTCCATAGGGATCTGATGAAATCCTGTCGCCATATCTAGGCTCGTGAAGAACTTGTTTCGCCCCAATCGGTCAATGTGATCATCGATTCGCGGTAACGGAAATCGGTCTTTAACTGTCACATCATTTAACTTGCGATAGTCGACGCACATACGATCGGTACCGTCTTTCTTTTTTACAAGGAGAATCGGGCTGGCATAATCGGATTCCGATTCCTGAACGATGCCTTTATTTACCAGGTCCTGAACTATATCGCGAACTTTAATTGTCTCTGCGTAAGAAAGGCGGTACGGTCGGTAATAGATGGGAGTGTCGCTTTTCAATCTGATGGCCATACTGCCCGTATTCACCGTAGATGTGGCAGTGCCGGAAATCAAGAACTGAGAAATCTCATTTATTATAGCTAGCAATCGTTCCAGCTCGTTGTCGGCGAGTGGGGTATTTATCGGAATAGACACATCAGATTGAACTGCCATCACTCTGTCCGGTTGAATATTTTCCCTCGTAAGTTGCTGAAAATCGCGAGTACGAATATAACGCACGCCCTCCCTGTTAAGTACATCTGTACCTACTATTACCGGCGTATTCATAAATTCAGACGCAACTACGTACATATCGACTTCAAGAGTTATACCGTCAAATTCAATAGGCAAGGTCACATATGACGTGCTTTCAATCTCCTGACTACCAAGACCTTTAAGTATTCGAAACGCTGGTCTATGCGCGCAGTTAAAGTGCTTTAGTAAACTCGAGGAGATGAGAGATATCGTCGATCCGCTATCAATTAAGACATCAATGGGCACGCCTTGAATAACGGCAACAACAACGTCATTATTGCGGGTAGGTTGATATTCGCGACAAAAATTAACGTTACTTTTATTACGAGACTCTGATTTTTGTTTGCCAAAACAATTTTCAACCTTATGACCTGTCTTTTTGCAAAACGAACAAGTATTAGGCTTTGTCGGGACAAAGACAGGCGAAGGGGTCGTATTATCCGTGACGTTTGAAGGAACAACACTATCCGTATCAACTTTGGACTTCTTATTACAGTTCGCCTGTCTGTGTCCAAACTGGCCACAAGAAAAACACCTGCCCTCATCAAAACGTCTTTTTCTGGGCGGTAGATTGGAAACGATTTTAGTTTTCGCCACAGACGTATTTTGAGCTGGTACGCGGGTAGAACTACCTTTAGACGTGCTAGGCTTCACATATGTTGAGAAAAATACGCCTTTATTTGTGGGTCAGTTATTCCGCGAATAACTATCGCCGATATCAACTCGTCACTGAGTCCGCGCAAAATACGTAAACGAAGCAGTGAACGACGAGCATAGTCAGCATATGTTGAATAATTGTCAGAGTTCGTGTTCATAACTTCAAAAAGTATGTTAGCTATGTCCGGTGTTTTTGGGCATAAAGGCTTAAATTCCTTTTTAAAACTAGTCCAACTACGCTCGGTCGTTACCCACTCGTTTAACCACGTTTTCGCGTCCCCTTTTAAACAGTTCCCTATACGAGAAAGACACTCGAAATCACTCCAGTTATTTAAAGATTTAGCGCGGTCAACTTCTTCACACCAATCTTCAATATTATGCAAATTCGGGTCAAAGTTTGAAATATAATAATGTTGGCTCGATCTTACCACCGTGTTGATTGAGCGGATCGCGTCCACAATGCGATCCGTGATAGTCGACGGCGCGTTAACCTCGCTGGCGATACACTCTGTATCGGCACCCGGCGTAGGCGCAGCGCTCGGCGTGCGCGCGGCGCTCGGCGGCGGCGCGGCGCTAGGCGACTGCGGCGGTGCCAGCAGCGGCGGCGTGTGTGTCGATCGTACCGTCCGTCGTGTCGAAGATACAGACCTATCACGCGATGGTGATCTAACGCGTCTACGTGACTTACGGCGTCTAGGAGACGGCGACCGATTATTACGATGCACTGGTGGTGTCGAATTACGCCCAGCTACTGTATTTTCTAACTTCCTAAGACGAGCTAGCATCGCGTCCATATCACGGTTCACATCATCCGGGGTACGATCGCGGTACCTACTACGTCGCATATCTTCACTATAACGACTTCTACGGCGCTCGCGTTCACGATAATCACGGGAAGACATTTTTCCCTTTTTAAAACTTTCGCGCCGGTAGACACAGTATCAGGATAGCGAGCAGGATAGAATCACGTTGATCCTATCCCACTTCTGATCTTGTGAATGCCGAAGGAGAATATTTTTTTAAAAAGACAAAAATGACGGCTAAATAATTTTAATCAACAGAAAAGATATTAACAAAATCACGAAAAATAATTAGGTTAGCAACGAGACGCAAACTACGCAAATTAAGAGAGCTCCGAACGCGACGACGGCTGGCGGCGAAATGGGCTGAGCACTGGCACGCTCCGGCTTATATAGCCACGCTGAGGTGGTCATTCCTTCATCTCCTACACTATAGAATTATAATATTGTTATGTTTATACACGTATAAATGTTCTGCTGTAACTGTGTCTTGGTAGTTCAATTGGTTAGACTAGTCGCCCCGCAACCGCAAGATTGTGGGTTCAAGTCCAACCTATGGCACTCGTAATTTTTATTCAAGTAAAGGCATTTGCAACCTAAGCTAATCCAAATTTAAACACACGAAAAAAATATAACAATATTAAAGAGGTATATAATATTAATGAGTACCGTCACCATTGCCAAACTACGATCGCTTACCCGCCTGCGTGGCAATATTGGCTTAAGGGGACTACTAGAGCTAAGTCCGGTGTGAAAGAAGATATTGTCACACGGATTGAGAAGGGGATGCTTAGATGGTTTGGGCATGTAGAGAGGATGAATGAGAGAAGAATGACTAGACAGATCTATAAGACAAGTGTGAAAGGGAACGTTGGAAGAGGAAGGCCTAGACGAACTTACCACGATCAAATCGGGGATGTTCTGAAGAAAGGTCAGGTCAAGAGTACTCTAAACCGACGAGCATGCATGAAAAGATTGATGAATGTGGAAGAAGCGAAAGATGTATGCCAGGATCGTAGTAAGTGGAAGGCCTTGGTCTCTGCCTACCCCGTTGGGAAGGAAGCGTGATAATATGTATGTATGTATGTACTAGAGCTAAGTGCTGCCCCCAATTGATTTTATTTTAATACTTCTAAACAAAATCAAATCTCAAAAAACTAGAAGATTATTAGGTACCTTAGCAAATTACCTTTGGTATTTATTGAACCACTGTTAACTGCTTTTCATTCTGGCATTCTTTTGTATTGTACTGTGTACATTATTGCCAAAAGCGGCCGCTTTTGACGTTAGCGACAAATTTGACTTTATAAACACTAGAGGTAATTTTGCTAAGGTTATTCTGTTCTAGTTTTTTGAGAATTGGATTTGTTTAAAAGTAATAAAATTAAATCAATTGGAGGCAGCACATAGCTCTGGTAGTCCCCTTTATCCTCTTTTTGGGGATGCCTGTGACCAGCAGTGGATTCTTTCTTACTCTTATTAATGACTAGCTGTTGCCCGCGACTTCGTCCGCGTCAATTTATGTTATTATGATCGCGATTAAGAAGTTTTTAAAAAATATAGCCTAAATCCAACACAAAAATATATTTTCAATTCGAACAGTTCCTGAGATTAGCGCGTTCTAACAAACAAACAAACAAACTCTTCAGCTTAATAATATTAGTATAGATGAAAGGGTTACATTAACAATGTATATATTTTATTTTACATTTTGTCCTGTAAGTTGAATGGCATTATATATTATTTGTCTACACGTTCGCACGTTCATCGTGCGTTCCGTAGGTGTGACAAACAAGGATCCGCACTCAACGTGTACACGTTGACAATGCTCGACTCTCCCTCCTTCCGCTGCTGTTTCCTCTCAATTCCCAAGTAATAGATAGAAATGACAAATGCTATTTTTATTTGCTGACGTAAAAAATTTGCCGGGGAGTGATCTGAAAAATAGTGAAAACTATTACCATATTTTTGGGCATCATTTAAACAGCTAGATGGTGGAGACTGGTGGAGACCCTATTCACTCCATATGTGCTAGATGTTACTAGAATATGGCAGTAAAAATTATAATCAATGAAAGTGCGACATAAATATTGTTCCATATAACTCAATTTAAAAACGTTCTTATAGAGAGTTTAATGTGGAACGCTTTTATTTAACTTTAAAAAATGAACAAAGCGCTATGTATGCATGGATATTTTCCATTTACCACGGGAATTTTTTTTAATCAGTTTTTAAATACCTCATATTTTATTTTTCACTAATACTTTATTAATTCAGTATTTAAACTTGAAAAATGTTGTCTCAGGCGAGAAGCGAACCCGCATCTCCATGCAAATGCGGTGCTTTGTCCAATTATGCTACCCTTTATGACACTATCTTTATTAACTATTTACATTCGCCATAAAATCAGCAACACAATTTGTTATAAATATAGAAAATGTAAATACGTAAACTTTTGGCTTGGAACTTTATTTGTGACAAACATAAAATCCAGAATATCTTTACTACAAACGCTCAGATAACTTTTATGAACGAGTTCCAATTTTATACTCGGAGGAAAAATTTATAACCCAATTTCAAGTCAAGTCTGAACTACCTGAGAACAGTTTTAGTGCGACGGAATATAAAGGTATTGTAAAGTTAAGTACACGTTCTTGTTTTTAACTTGTAATAGGTAAGGTAAATTAGATTGGTTTTAAAAATGTTTTTAAGCAATTTGTAGTATTGATTTAATTTTTTTTTTATGACATTAATGCTTTACTTTGTAAACCAGCATAGCTTCATCAATGTTTTAGATTATGTACCATCAACACAACGGAAATAAATACATTTAACAAAAGACGCATGAGCTAGACAATAATTGCTAGTGTAAAATGAAATACAAAAACATTGAATATGAAATTATTTAAAAAAAACGTGTTTATACGTATATCCATCCCCAAGGTTTAATCGACCATCATACAAAATTTCATCAAAATCGGTTCAGTGGTTTTTGAGTTTATTCATTACAAACATACACACCCACAAAAATACAAATCTTTCCTTTTTATAATATTAGTATAGATGTAGTAGAACGACAACAAGCAATGTACAGAATGTCCAAAAATTAAAAGATATTCAGCAAACTATGGATAAGTCACATCGTGTACATTATACAAAAATATGGATAGGAAATGCAACATCCTACAATTTTGAGGTTTAATTTTTTTGATAAATCGATTGCAGATCTATCAGGTGTTAATTTCACCTTGAACTTCTACGCGTTCCTGAGAACAAGGAATGAGACAGACAAACAGACGGACAACAAAGTGAACTAATAAGTTTTCTAAACATACTTCTGTTGCTGACTGTGCAGGCTAATACACAAATTTTATGTCCACTACAAATATATCTAAAGTGACTTAGATATTAGTGGCGCAAGGTAATATTTTAAGGCCACTGTTTTATTGAGGATCAAATTACCTTCCCCCGTGTTGCGGACCCTCATAAACGTCAAGAGGACATGGGCCGGTTCAGATTCCTCTTGTTTTGTATTAGAATCAAGCTACCTCATGCTAGGTTATGGACTGCTTAATATTTTACATGTAGAAGTTGTAACTAACGCTAGTAATATACATATAAAAAGAAGGTTTTGAATTCCAATAATTTTTATTTGCTTAAAGAAAAACTTTAGATGACGGTAATGACTAAAGAAATTTCACCCGACTATAAAAAAAACGATAAAAAGTATGAAATAACCCACGTAACTTGAGTCGGTGTCAAAAAACAGATTGCCTATGAAGATGATTGACCATGCTCCGACTGAAATTTGGTGGCGTACTTTTCGTGAGTGAAATAGTAAGAAGTTTTTGATTGAATAGATACCTGCTGAATAAAATAAAGCCATCATCTTTTCATAACTGGTTATAAGCAAACGTAAAAATATGCAGGCTATATTATTTTGGCTATATTATTTAGTTTGCCCTTGATTTAGTTTGCGTTGTCTACAATTCGATTCAAAAAATAAAACAATAACCAGACTGCTAAAACACCTACCTAAATAAAAACTAAAAAGAAAAAAAGAAACTCTATGATCCCTGAATTAAATTCGCGGGTGGGAACAATCACCAACTAAAGATACAGCTTATTTGATGACTGTCCCCGCCTGCGTTAGACGTTATGTCGTCCCCATTCTCCTCGCTCCTGGTCAAATATTTCAGTCAACGTTACTTGTTGTAGAGCAATTCAAATTTCAGGGATCAAACTGAAAAATAATCACAGAATCTCGAGCTCCATTCAACCTAGGGCTACGTCGCGTCACGTCTCACGTCGTCCTGCCAGGGCCGCATTTTACTTGTGACGGTGTGGGCTATACACGCTAAGATTGCATGTTTTCAGCAATAAAAAAAATTACGATAGAATACATTGCAATGAATATAAACATTGTCTTAAGTGTAATTTACTGCGTATACTTAATTTATCTCTCGGGCCATGGCACGCGACTGGTATTTGCCGGCTTGGAGCTTTCGGATATTTATAAATTATTTAGAGACATGAAAACTGTTACTTAAATTGATGCCTTCAACTAAATAACTTAATGTTTTAAACTACATATTTTAAACAATGTTGAACCTCCTAATTATATTTACATTTAAGTATCAAAATATAGATAGTGCCTGCCGTGGAGCGTTCTGCGAGGACATTTTAATTTCACACAATATAAAATGTCGGTCCTATCCTAGGCCATGGATATGACCCAAGGTTTGACACTCGGACCTCGATGTCTTTTGGCAATGGATTCACGCACCTAAATTTATTTAGATGTGCAGCGTTTCAGGAGATCGTTTTCATATTGTCTTAGTAAAAATGACATTGTTTTTAAATAATTTGAAAAATCCATATTTCAGAATGCCCAAAGTCCCCAAGAACTCAGGATTTTTTGAAAATGTGATTGCAAATTGCAACTGCAAAAATGGATTTAGTACTTTTAGGTATTTGTATGTATTTTCACTATAAAACACTTTAAATTAAAAGTAATATCTATCAAAAATCATTATATATATAAAAATAATAACAAATCCTAAGTCCAACCCTGTCCTCCACACACTCAATTTGTCCGCTTGGCATACGTGGCTGGCGTGTGGAACATGACGCTTGCAAAGTCGCAACATTTACGCTTCGGCGTCGGTAAGCGAAACGTCACACCCGCGTTACGAGCGAATCAAGCTGCTGTCACAGAACGCACGGAATGGGAGTGACTTGAACGGATTAGATACTACGGTTTCTACGTGATTATGAAATATTTTATTGAAAGTTTTATTTGAGGGCGATTTCGCATGAAATAGACGTAAATTCAAAATTTACTTAAATTTACTTTATTATTATTTCCAATCCATCTTTGAAAGTTCTAGTGTCTTAGGTGTGGGATAAAAATCTACGAGATACGAAGCATGGAGGTTGTGAATTGTGAGTTTATGTTAGTCTTGTAATCAAAATACAATATTAAATAGCAAAGATCGTCTGTCTGATCAAAGATTTAGATGTATTTGGTATGGGATAATTAAAATGTCAGTAAAGCCTGTAGAATAGTTTTTATTTCAGAAATCTTCATTAAAAATTTATTACTCTCCATATTATAAGCTTTTATGCTTGTGTAAAGAGTCGAAAATGTTTTTGATAAAATTTAGTGGATGATAACAGGGAAAAATCAAATCATCATACTTTTGTAGGGGCAGGATCTAAAACTTGTATGCGGGATGGCAATTTTGTAGAGACAGTGTCTACTACTGGACAGATTTCCAACGAACGCGATTTACTTAAACATAAACACAATTTAATCAAGAACGCAATATAACCGGGAGTATGACAAAACCAAGAGAGCGATATAACCAGAATTCTACACAAAATGATCATAGTTTTCAACTTAATAATGAAACATGAAAATATTTAAATCGAATGTATAAAAGGAGTCCATTATAAAATTTGGTAATATAAATTAAAAGATCCTTTACGTGTTCTCTGATTAAGTCTGCCAGCTAAGTATTTAGGAGACAACTTAAATGTAGAATCTGCCGTAAATAAAAGCTGGGTTTATTTGTGTAAATTGCATTGTTATCTTGAATCTACGGGTCCACTCGATTCACTTCAACGGTATCAGCGGGAGTAAATCGCGGAACGGGCATTCTGGAATATTCCCAAAGGAATTGCAACGGACTTTCTTAGAATAATCTAAGACTAAACCATTAAAATAGAGATAACAGTTGGTTTTCGTTTTTCGATTTTTGCTGTGATGTTGAATTCGATTATATATGTTGAGAATAGTGCTAAAAGCTATAAAAATTAAAGGCGGATGTCGTACTTTAATAATTAAAGTACGACATCCACCTTTAATTTTTATAGCTATTTTTCTATTTGTCCAAATATAAGTAGGTTAATTATTAACCTACTTATATTTGGACAAATAGAACGAGTCGGATTAATTACACTATTTATAACTCAAGAAAGATTGGTCAGATTTTCATGACCTTTTTGTTGGATTTGTCTCCGCCCCAAATAGCGGGATAGCAATAAAAATTACGTAAAAACATTGAAGATAACAAGTAAAAAAAAAACAAGTAAATGTTAGTATTTTCTTACAAATTTTTTGTATGCCACTACAGATAAGATAGGTACTCTTAATACTTGATGCCACGCACTTTTTAATGACATAATAGAAACTGCAAAGATGAACAATCACACTTAATGCCATGATGTATCTTCAAAATCGACACGAAAACGAAATATCAATTAATATCTTGCCTGGTCTATAAGATATGACTTAATAAAAAGAACTAAATCCCACGCGCGCGGGCGATGGTACCTACTACGTCTTTTGAAAAAGCCTAACATTTTAACCTACTTAGTAGTAGATAGGTACATACTAGTTCGTTTCAATTCCAGAAATAGTTTGTCTCGTCTGTTCTAACACGATTCCGCGTGTCTCTCCCAAGATCCATTTGTAAGGAAATAAAGGCTAGCAAATGAAATGTAAATACGCGCATGTAGATACCATTTTCTGCCGTGCGCTCCTCGGCGCTTGTTTCCATTACATGTTTAATAGGTAAGCCCGTTAAAAATAGCGGCTGATTAGCTCGTAAAGAGTATTCTTTTAGAAAATTAATTTATTCTTTGCTGCATGATGGTATAGTAGCCTGCACTCAGACTTTACGTTTTTGATGCTAAATCGCACCTAACCTTAAACTATATTAGATGCAAAAGTGTTAATTAACCCTGCTGTGCTTCAGTTTATACGATCTACAATAACCATCAAGTTTTTAAAAGTAATGTTTAACTTTATATAACTTTAATTGTCAATTTGTTGTTTAAAGGTGCGTTGATTAAGGTTATAAATATTGTCTGGACATATTAGGTATAATAGGTAAATAGTAGAAAACGAAAATCTTCTCGTATTGCCAGACAATGTTTTAAGTGACGGTGACGTTTCATGTCTGATAAGTAATGCTATGTTATACAACCACAAATCAAAAACAATTTATAACAAATACTTTTAAGTATCTTAGTTTTCAATATTACTAAACAAAGGTAGTCATATACGATTTTGTGTTTTTCTACTTTAATCAGCACTTTAAAAGGTTTCGGTAAACTATCTATTTCGGAAAATCGACAAAATTACATTAGCCAAAATGATATACACTATCAAGAAAACATGCTGTTAAATTTTGAATCCGAAATTTAGACATGTTAAAATTAATATGTGTTCTCATTTCATACTTCAGGGTAAGCCGTGATTTTAACGCCGGGTTGTACCGTGGTAAAAGACATCTTTATTTATATTATAGCCTGAGGCTGAGCGTAATTATCACGAGTTTACCAACCATTTACATTTTGAAATAAATTAATAGACCAGATTTGCTGAAGCATACATAATATCTGATAATTTTAATATCCAAAAAGTACTGCATATTCCCCACATATTTATATGGGCAGGGTAATTAAAGGACAAACCCGTTTCCCATACAATCTTGGGCCTGACGTTACAAGGATGGGAATTGGCCATAAATTAAAGCATATTGAAAAGATTCATAAGCCATATTTTCACAACTTTCTACAATGGGAAAGTTACTTAAATCAACCAATGAACTTATTTTATTTTATAACCTATACAATGTATTATTTTACAAAAAAATACCATTTTGGTACTTTACCTGGACAAGATCTAGGTTCCTTTTCTATCTATAGGCAATATCTATACTAATATTATAAAGCTGAAGAGTTTGTTTGTTTGTTTGTTGGTTTGTTTGTTTGTTTGTTTGTTTGTTTGTTTGTTTGAACGCGCTAATCTCAGGAAGTACTGGTCCGATTTGAAAAATTCTTTTTGTGTTGGATAGTCTATTTATCGAGGAAGGCTTTAGGCTATATAACATCACGCTGCGACCAATAGGAGCGAAGCATGAGTGAAAAATGTTGCAAAAATAATCGCGATCATAATAACAGAAATTGACGCGGACGAAGTCGCGGGCAACAGCTAGTAGGTAGTAAACATAGCACTTCAGCGGAGCAGTGAGAAAAATTGCGCACGAGTACGAAACATGTTATAATGTACTATAAGTACGAAACGAAATGTGAGTGTATTGGAGTAAGTCTTTTGACAAATGACAATTAACTGTCATTGTCAGCTGATATTCTTAATAATAGTGCAGCCTGTTACATCAGGAATTGAACTATTCAAAATGTTCAATTGTTTTATCAATGATTACTTATTGAACTGCAAAGCTCGTGGAAAAAAATGTTAATTACATTCTCTAAGGTTTTTATATTTATATCAGGCTTTTAAGACGAATTATTTAGCTTATTCCTTAAAAAATGCAATTGTAAAGAAGTATTACTATGAATCGATTTATTCCAAATCGATTAAAACGTTAAAAGCATTAATTATGAAGTGACAGAGCGTTTACGGAGATAGTCACTTTTTAATTTATTTAGTTTAAATGTGTGTAAAACGGTTTACAGAGACTGTTTAAGTATTAGAAAAACAATGTGTATTTAATCCATTTTCTCCACTTGTCCATTGCCAATTAAACTATTTTTTGGAGAAATAGGCAAGTAAAATAAAAGGGATTTTTTGGCATAATTATCATTGTTGTAACGTCGGGCCCAAAAATGGGGTTCTCCTTTGTATTATTGGCTTAATCTTAATAATGCTTGTTAGTTGAATATAATTACTTTGACTCATTTTTTTATTTACAACTTATTAAAAATCTAGTAAGTAGTAGTAAGAACCAGCCTATAATCATCCTACTTCATTGACCAAAAGTGCGAATGAAATTACGGATATTTTTTTTAGTTAAACCTCTAGCAGCACATCTGTGAAAACTTAATATTTTAGGTAGGTGGGCTTAATGATGATATTATTATCTACAGTGTACATTTAATTATGCTAATGTATCTAACTCATATTATGAATGGAATTAAGCAGGTATTTACGCTGATAGATTATAATCTGGAATATCACAAATACTATTTTTAACCAAAAAACTGTATAGTTCCAGTGGAATATGTAGTTTCAAATTAAAAATTCCATAAGTAGGTAAAAAGTCACGAAAAACCGCTGGCCTACTTCTGTGGCTAAAACTCTATAAATTTACAAATTGTTTATATACCTATATTCAGGTATATCGTTCCTCCCTATCCTCTATTTCCCGTTTAAGAATAATTAAACGTCTTAAAATTACAAGAAAACACGGTTTTGCGGAAACGCATTAAAATTCCGTTTGTTTGCTACAAATTGGGGAAAGGAAAAGGGCACTTCTAATGAGATCATAACATTTCGACACAGGTGGGTTTGCTCTACCTCCAAAATTCAACCTTCCACCATAATTGATGCAGAAAACTGAACCCTAAAATCTACTACATAAGGATGGCAAAACAATTTGTTGCGCTAGTCTTCACGTCCTAATATTACAATTTGCCGACCCAACGTTGTATGCACTAAATTATTAAATAAATTCACTTGCTTAATACAAAGCGTGGTCCGGTCCAGGTGTTCTCTAACTTACATCGGCTATTTGCTTGTTTTATTTAATTCTAATAATTATCATAATATCTAAAATGGAAGATAATTGTTTGTAGGTAAACTTTTTGCTATCTCATTTTCAGGCATCGCACTGTTTAAAATATCAAAACAATTCAGAAAGTAATATTATTTAAAGTTTAATGAATTTACTTAGTCAATGACTGGTGGTTTAAATTTCCGTTTTTCAATCTGACTTCTACCTATTTCGCTTTTTATATAAAGAGTTAAAAAAATGTTAGTAACGATAAATTAACTGAAAAACGCTATTTCTTCCATTTTTAACACTCCAGAACAAACAAAGTGCGCGTAATAAATAAAAAAAAAGACTTGTGGCACTCGGAGACTGCCGCGGTAAAGCTATTGCATAGCATTTTTTATCAACTTATGCAATTATAATAGGGGTTAAAGTATGAAATTGCCGATTATTTTCCCACTTTTTATTTTGTTTATAGTAGGGTTGTACCGACTAGTCGCCGACTAGTCGGTTTTTTTCTCCTGTTAATACGTGGGTAAAACTGAAAATGTTTAGAACTGGCCAGTTAGAAACATTGCTAATGAAAACTTTTTTTTAATTTCAATTTTAGAACTCTTTCGTAACCTAATAATGTAGTATATTGCATTCATTTGTCATTTGTTTTTGTGAATTGGCGGCAAATCTATAAATCTTATTACACGTGAAACTGAAGCTAACGCGAGAAAATTTTCGGTCAATGATTTATTATAACTTTTGTTGTGGGCTTACTCAACAACAAAGCTATGATAGGCTGCGATTAGCATTTTTTAATGAAGCCCCATTTCATGCCACTATTTACAATTGGTTTAACGAGTTTAGGCGTGGACGTAGCAATCTCAATGATGATCCGCGTAAGGGACGTTCTTTAACAGCGACTACTGAAGATAACGTCAGTGCTGTGCGACGCATGATAGAGGAAGATTTAGTAAAAGAGTCACCTATCAGCAGATACGGGCAAGCCTAGGGATTGGTATGAGTCAAGTTCAAAAAATATTACACGAACATTTAGGCGTCAGGAAGCTTTGTACCAGATGGATCCCCCATACTTTAACCGACGACCAGAAACACCTTTACATGGACAACGGCGGTGACTCAAATGCTGTATTTGACATCGTCACAGGTGATGAAAGCTGGATACCTATATTGCTACGAACCCGAAACCAAAAGACAATCAGCTCAGTGGGTGTTTCCTTTCGAGGATCGGCCAACGAAGGTGAAGAAAGGAAGAAGTCAAGGAAAAAAGATGATTGCCTCATTCTTTGGTTCGAAAGGTCATTTCGCGACAGTTGTGCTAGAAGATGGAAGGACAGTTACTGCAGACTGGTATTTCAATCGCTGTTTGCCTATTGTCTTGGAAAAAATTCGACAGCAGCGCCCTCGAAGCAGGATCCTCCTTCACCACGACAATGCTTCAGCGCACTCCGCAAAACAGACTGTTGAATATTTGACTATGGCAGGTGTCGAGATAATGAGTCATCCGCCATACAGTCCTGACCTGGCGTCCTGCGACTTTCATTTATTCCCAAGAACTAAAGATAAAATTCGAGGTGTTCGCTTTACGAGCCCTGAAGATGTGGTGAGAGCGTACGAAAATGCCATAGAAGAGGGGTCTCTTCTATGGAAGGAAGAATGGGCACACTGCTTTTCTCAGTGGTTCCATCGAATGCGACGATGTGTAGAGAGGAACGGAGATTACTTCGAAAAACAATCAAAGTATTGGCAACTGTTATTATTTTTTATTAGAAATACGAAATAAATTTTACAATGTACTTTCAGTGCAATTTAGAACATTTTAGGAAATTAGGAACCAGTTGTTCGATACATTAACTAATTGGGCTTAGATCCAGACATTAAACAAGTAACATAAAAAAAGAAACTCAAAATATTACTTATAATTAAGCTTACAACTTACATATTGGAACACTACTCCTTGACCTAATAATAATGAATTAGAACTTAGTACCAGACATAAAAATTAAAAAAAAAACTTCTTAATGTGACAACAGAAAGTTAAAACAAATAAAAATTCTACTACACTACAAACAAAGAATTAAGATGACAATCAAATAAAAGAAGGCACTTATCATAAAAAATGGCAATACAGTGAGATTAGAGCATGTTACTCTAATTATTATAACCTAAAGCAATAATCGGCTTTGCTGACTAGTCGGCCGACTAGTCGGCCATTTCGTAGCCGACTAGTCGGCTAGTCGGCCAAAGTGATAGTCGGCCCATCTCTAGTTTATAGCTCCTAAGTATAGTCATATTATTGCGTAATTCATAAATAAATAAATAAATAAATGAATGAATGAATGAATGAATGAATGAATGAATGAATGAATGAATGAATGAATGAATGAATGAATGAATGAATGAATGAATGAATGAATAAATAAATAAATAAATAAATAAATAAATAACAGCACCCCTCTCGTCAAACAGCACCCACCTCGAAAAACAGCACCCCTCTCGTCAAACAGCACCCACCTCGTTAAACAGCACCCCACCCGTCAAACGGCATCCACCTCGTCGAACGGCACCCACCTCATCAAACGGCACCCACCTCGTCGAACAGCAGCCACCTCATCAAACAGCACCCCACTCGTCAAACAGCACCCAACTTGTCGAACGGCACCTGCCTCGTCGAACGGCACCCACTTCGTCGAACGGCACCCACTTAGTTAAACGGCACCCACTTCGTCGAATGGCAAACGCCTCGTCAAACCGCACGCACCTCGTCGAACAGCCGTATCACCGCTGTTCCGGTCGAAGTGGGGAGCGTGAGGTTTTTCGTTACGGAATTTCTGGATTCGGTCCCCGCGCTCAAGGCCCGCGATAGAAGCTATGCAATAGCTTAATAAAAACCTTATTTTTAAAACCTTTACATTATAAGGCTTGGTAATAAATAATAAATATAAAAGGTATCATACTCGTAGGTATAATAGATAAGTAATGCAAAACCTTTTAAGGGGCGATTCTAGTGCTCAAATATAAAAACTGTTTGCTTTGGATCACATAGCTTTGCGTTAATTAAATTATCTACCTTTATATGTGAATGTTGTAAGAATAAGTTTCTTTTATTGACGGTCATCAGTTTGGCGGAATTAAACCGATAAAATACATCTTTTATTCGGAACCTTAAAACAGGAATCGTTAAGAACGAGTGTGAAAACTGAATACATGTCACCTTATCTACCGCCAGCTCAGCGACTGCGACTGGGCACGTACGCCGTTACTCAGTCCGCAGGTGCCGCGACAATCCGAAGACAGTACGTATAGATTTAATAAAACTCCCCACGTTTACACCCACGCAGAGCGAAGGCGGCAAAACGGCTAGTGACTAGTCAGGTGAAATAAGTTTTTTATTTTCTTATAAATTGACTATGTTATACCTACATCTACCATAGATAATGTGCGAGTGATTTAAAACTTAAGTTTACGAAAGACTGTTGTGTAACCAGTCAAATAAAATATAATTTTAGTGAAAATATCATCCTTTCAGGCTTTTTTGACATTACATGTATCGACGAATTTATCTGACGCTTTTCAAGCCAGCGGAGTTTCATTAATATTTTCAGTTAGTACCTCTAACATCCGACAAATATTTTTACAAATATTTGACGTTCGGTTATTATGAAACACAGGTTTTTAATCTATACTAATATTATGAAGCTGAAGAGTTTGTTTGTTTGAACGCGCTAATCTCAGGAAGTACTGGTTTGAATTGAAAAATTCTTTTTTTTTGTTGGAGAGTCCATTTATCGAGCAAGGCTTTAGGCTATATAACATCACGCTGCGACCAATAGGAGCGAAGCATCAGTGAAAAATATTGCAAAAATAATCGCGATCATAATAACAGAAATTGACGCGGACGAAGTCGCGGGCAACAGCTAGTGTTTTTTAAAACTACGAACAGTTTTATAGTTTAGCAAACTAATTGCTAGTGTATATTGAAAATACAATTCTTTGAATAAAATGTATGTCTGGGTAGTTTAACGGTTGGAAAAGTCACCGGACCTGGACCCAGTAAACGGAAGGTAGTTGGGTTCGAGTTCTACGTTAGGCAGTCGATTTTTTTAAAATAAAATAACATAAGTGTGACGATCAAATCAAGAAAAGGAAGGTTATTCTGCGTTTCTTAAATATAATATCGTTATTTAATGAGTTTTCAACATATGCTACCTACTATTTTAAGAGTCAGGATCACAAAATTGATCATCGCAATTCTCCAAAAGTTCTGATACAAACGATAATTATGTTAAATTTAAAAAAATCTACAATCGTACAATGGTTTCGAAGATTGTTTGTATTACATTTTGCTATGCTCTATACAGCTAGCATGAAAATAGCGTCGATAATCTGGATGGGAATCTAATAATACTCACTTGCACGTGAAAATACATTGGTCATTGTGCGAAAGAAGTGCCATTCCATGACCCGAGATGAAATCGAAACCGAACCTCGGACCATTACCACGCAGCTGCGTGTACAATTCACTTTTTTGTAAGAAAAACCCAAGGGCGTGTAATGGAGAAACTTTCTCCTGCCCTTTTCACACAATAGAACAAGTCACAGTAGGCTTATAATCCACCGCCTAAACAGAATATTCTTTATGCCGCCTTAAAACAGAATAGAACCACCCCTTTTTGCCTTAAGGATGTCGTAAAAAGAGTGAAGCTCGTGCAAATTACGGCCAGAAGAAGATTACCATTGGCCTAACTGCAGTTATCGTCGTCCCGCCTCTATATATAGCGATAATAGCAAAATATATTTCTTGTAATCCATATCCATCTAATATTGTGCTCCAGTTTCTATACGGAGCACATGTTACCTGCTTGAAAGTTAAAAGCAAGTCTAGTAACCATTTTATACAGATAGTGCCCACGATTAGGACGAATGGTAGGGCGCGTCTTCGTGGATGGTACTATCTATATTCGTGACCTTTGAACAGAACTACACTTATATCGAATATATGACTTACAGTGTTATTTGAGAACACCTAAAAGTTTAGCGATGTCTTACCTTGACAGCGTGTAGTTTAAAATCATTTACATCAGTAGTGATGAAATGTAATGTATCCTGAAATACAATGTGTGAAGAAATCCTTTGCTGGCGCCATCATTTTTGTTGTGAACATTTAGTAGCGCTATTTTTATCTGAGAGGACATGTTTTTTCAGAACTTAAGCTTCATAGGCTACTTTGGTTAAAATAATCTTTGAGGTTATAAGCGATGCGTTTGTGTGCGTTTAGTGATTTACAGACCTAGTAGCGAGTAACCCTACTATATTACCTATCATTATGCACCTACCCTGTAATTGTGTGGGATGCAAGGTAATAAATAACCACAGCCTGCGGCCCTGATTGAACTTGCTAATGAATGAAGGATCAGAAATTCGGAAATCGAAACGTCCGGAAGATTTCAAATGAAAGGGGAGTTTTTGTTACTCTGAAAAATGACTTAAGTTATCCCGTTCCGGTTCCACGAGGTCGGTGAAATTGGCTTTTTGTTTCTAGAAATGTGTTGTAGCGATAGTACGTTGAGTAAATTGCTTCTTTAAGATTTAACCTTTTTGATTATTTTCTTATAAGCTTAGCTTAGCTAAAGGAAAAGCACTTTGAAGGCACGATTTGAAGGCTAACTCTTGTTTTAATCCTTGTTAAATTTTTTTTTTCGTCCTTCGTCGTTCTCATTGTCAAAAATAAGATATGTTAAAATAGTCATATCCGTTAATTTGCAGACAAATTTAATGATACAATTTCTTTAAATAATAAATAACTTTAACTGAAATCTAACCCGCTTAGTTTAATAAACTCAGCACATTAAACCTAAATAAATAAATGTACATCAGACCCCAGCAAATAAAACTCCAAGCAAACGTAAACCCAAAATCACGTTTGACATTCACAAACATAACAATGTATCCCGAGATAAGTAAAAGGATACTATTCCACATCTGCATCGGATAGTCAAAGGGTAAATACTTTATCCCAAACTTTGGACGTATCAATAATTCCCTCAAGATATGCATTAAAAAATGACTGCTCCCTATATCAAAGGGCGCACGGTGTTTTCTTAACAAAGTGAGATCGTGAGTTGGGCTTCAATGAGACGATCTGAGGGGACCCTTGTTTTTCTTTCCAAGTCTGCCGGCATCGCTGACCGGCTGATATTTGTAGGGAACCCCAACTTCGGTTTGTACAGACCCAAATGAATATGCATTTGACTTCTGTATCAAAAACAATGTCTAGCCTTTGTTGTTGCTTATGAAAATATTTTGATAAGTGAAATGTTTGCGTACAATAAATTATTCATTAAATAAATTATTATCATTACAAATGTTTTTGTTTTGGACTGGTATTTCACGAATACATATTGAATAAGTTGTGCATGCTATAGAAGTATGGAGCCTTTAATTAAGGCAACACTACAAGATATGCATTCTCTAATGATAACTTATATTGACATAGTTAATGCTTTGTTGGTTGTGCATAAGTAAATTAAATAAAATACAGAAATAAGTAGTGTTTACGTTATTTTTATTTTAACTTGATATTGAGTCGATAAAGGATAATAGGAAATTATTGCTTAGTCTATTCATTCGATTTCTGGCTTAATCGTTCAGTAAAGGTTTTGACATCATTGTGATTAACACGCATCATACAGATTTTATGTTTCTTTTGTCAGATTGACCTTTTATATTTGGAGTTTGCTATTAAGCCCTAATAGGTAATCCCCAAGACGCGTCATACCAAAAAATCTCTAATGCATGCTTAAATCCCAAAGTGAGTGTGAGAGATAGATAGAGTAAAACTATTGTATTTAATATTGCATGTCACAGGACATATCATTATATAATGTTTATTTGTATCAATAATAGACCTCTGACATGTCAATATCGCCATTTAAAATAACGTTTATATATTATTACAGACAGACACACAAAAATATAAGTAGGAATTATACGATGCTTTGCTATCTTGGTGATGAATCTTTTAAATCATACAGAATTAAAATCAAAAGAAAAATCCCATGTCTCATAAAACAACCTTCATATGACTATCATTTCCAGACTTTACATACCAACTAGATTATTTTATATTCAGATACAAGTTGTTAACTATCTACTTCGAAACATACAAATCACAAAAATAAAATTGCCTCAGACAACTTGTAAAACCAACTTCATTTCATATAAACAAGGTTAAAAAATATGAATGCAAAAATGTACGTTTCATTTCCCAGCGTTATTCATCAACTGGAATTTGTCCATAGTATCAGAGGCGGTAATGTAGCGTGCGCCAGTACGGTACACCACAACAAAGATATTGTAATACAGTAATGAACAGTAACTTTTCTCGATTCTTAGACCTTGATTTGTCATGTAGGGGCACAAAAATAATATAGCACCACGCTTTATTAAACTGTCTGTATCTTATGTATTGTTTATTTTTAATGTGTATGTAGTATTTGTTGCAAAGGGCCCCGACCGCGTAAAATGAATACTACGCCCTATTATTCTTAAGGGTATCTTAAAAAGTGTGTAAAAGAGCTAGTGCCACCAAAAGAAAACAGGCATTAGCGTTTTTTCTTCAGCATTGGCCGAACTACGCTTGCCAACTCGCCAGCCAAGCGTAGCAATTATGACATACCTCCTTTCGGAGCCAGTGTAATTGGAGAGACCTAAGTTCAGTCAGTTGTAGGAATAGGCATCACTTTTGACAAATGTCGACACTTAATATAACGTCATAAGGTTAGTAAAACGATAAAAGTGTATACATAAGTACTTTTCTTATCGATAGTTCATACATGATGACTTGAACTTTAAACAAAGAATGGATCTTACCAAGTGACGTACAACGGCAATGTCAAAGATTGTTAGTATCTTTTTTAGTCACCATTTTAATGTAAAAAGTAAATAAATAAATGGCCCCCTGACCTGGTAAATAAATTATAAAATATTTAAGTGAGTCTTCTGTGTCTTTTTCGGTTGTGGTGCATTGCACCATAATTCACAATTAATTCATGTAGACTAATTGTAGTAAAATGGTTAGGAAATAACGTTTAGTTACGTGCTTGCTTTGTTTCAACGTAAAATGATCAAAGAATAAATGTAACATTTTGAAACATTGGCTGTTCCTCTTCAAACAAAAACAATGATTAAATGATTGTTGTCTCGATCAATTTAAGATACAATTTTGGAGCTTTAGAAAATAAATTACTATACAAAGAAAAACTGCTTTCATACCTACATCAACCATACCAAAAAAGTTAATATTATGTTGTTATATCGCCGTGCCGCGTGTTGCCAGTAGAAAAATAAACCTAACACCCCTTCTCTACCTATGGGTGTTTTAAAAAACTACTAAAGGAGTACCACTAAAAGAAGATAGGCCGCAGCGTCTTCTCTCATGGTTGGGTAAATTGCAATCGCCAACCCGCCTTTCTTGATGATTATAGTTTGCTATAATCGCCACAATTATAATAGGTGAGGTCTTCTTTAAGAGAGGTCTGTGTCCAGCAGTAGGCTGATGATGATGATGATGATATTTGAGAGCAGATTCAATATTTGGGCTCTATAAGAATATTTTACAAACAAAAAACTTGTGAATAATGTCTTCCGTGTCTCAGTTGAAGAATAGTCACCCATTTATATCAAGGTTCGAAATCGAATGTAGAAATTATTGCGACTAGCGTTCCTTAGAATCCAATTAACACATACTGGATAGTAAGAAAACGGCTTCCTTATTTCGCGTATGAGATTATTCGTACATGTGTGTGCATGAAATAGAGCGGAATTAATTTTAGATTTCAATTAACACACCCCTTCGGATGTCGTATTACAAAAGGACAACGCTGCCCGTTATCCGGTGCCGGGCCAATTATGTACCTGCCGGTCGCTTCATAATGGTGCCAGAATTTATGGGGGTACTACATGTTTATGTTTAATTATGGTGCTAATTTTCATCTCCAGCAACGTAGAAGTTATTGACATAGTCAAATACTATCTTGTACTTCATGAAGGTTCCTTTTGTATCTTTAGGAGAGTTTTTAGCTGAAATATTTGTATTTCAGAAGAAATGAGTACTCAAAAAGGTATTCATGGTCTATAGTGTGGTGCCTGCACATTAAAAGAATAGCACCACACTTTCCCTTCCTATAGGGCTCGTAAGAAGGAGTACTGCCAGAAAAAAATGGGCTAAAAGCGTCTTCACTCTACCATTGGCCAATCTGCGATATCCTACTCCTCCGACATCTCTAAAATTCTCCTTTTGGAAGAGGCCTTCTCCAGCAGTGGACTGATATAGGCTGGTAGTGATAAAATGATGAGTTAGTGGCATAACATGCTACCTGTACTGTAACGTCTAACAGTGCTTACGATTAGGGATGGGTTCATGACAGGCAAAGACTGGGCCTGTTTTAATGCCCAATAAAGCCTTTATCGTCACCGTAGCTGGTTTATCACTATCGTTTTGAGGACAGAAGGACATGAGTATCTTCAAAAAGAGGATTTTATCGCAATCTACTGGTGGCCATTGCAGTTAGGCCAATGATGGGCAAAGACGCTACTAAGAATACAGGTGTATTCTTGTGGCAGTACTCCATTAACCGCTTCTTACCAAAACTATAGGAGAAGAACGAGTAGTGGGTGCCGCCAGCTGGTGGGAAAAATCGAGTTTTTTAAAAGAAAACCATCTTTGAAATTCAAAATAAATAGTTTACAATAAAAAAGTAGTCTTTTGTGAAATGTCATTTATAAAAAATAATAAAATATTAATTAAAAATGTTAATACAAATAATAAAATTAAAACCATTTTAGAACGCACTACTTCATTTTAAGGTCAATTACGACTAAACAATAAACTAAAATGAAAAGGTTCCACTGTAAGTCGGCCTAGATCAAAATAATTTACCTGCTCCGATCCGACCTGGGGATGACAGCCTTTGTGCGAGTTATTCATAGTTCATTGCCGATCCAGGGATAAAAAGGGGAATTAAAACTATTGTCATAATGGGACTTATATCGGCTAGGTTATGTAAAATAAAAACTTGGCTTCAATAAGGTGGTCAGCTTAGAATAAAAATGTAGATACCTTTATTTTCTATAAATGAAAATAGGAAGCGCGTTTGACGCGTATGAATATATTTAATTTTTTACATGAGGAACGTACACTTTTTTTAATGATGTGCTCAGGCGTCTTTATTCGACATCTTCATCGTCCTTCAAAAAAATTTATGATTTACAAATTTTGTACTGACAAAGAGCTATTAATGAGAATAAACAATATTACGCGCTTTTCCTCAATATTTTTATGTGAAAGCAGTTTAATTACTTGTAAAAAACGAAATACCGCACACCCGAAACCAGTATCTCACAGAAAGTGCATGAAGCCTCGTAATGATGATGATCAAGTCGCCAGTATTTGTCACAAAATTGTTCACACACGAATAGTCGCATTTTAGAAAATGTAGAGTCAATCGCGTTCTTATGTATTTTAAGTTAGTTACTTTGTCATCATAAATTAACGTCGTTCTGTACAGACAGTCTTGATTTATATTATCCCGTAACAACATCCTCGCAACCGTATAACCGTAGCAATAATTGTTGATACAGCCGAATAAACGGCTAACAAGGTTCTCATAACGCAACTAATCTGTGCAGTACAATAGTTTGTTATAGCAAGAAAGCCCCCATCTTTGTCCACAACGAAAATATTGCCCAACTAAGGCAATAACGAGCACCGTTAGCCAACTAGTTCGCCCGCCCAACTTTACCAAACTATTTTTGTCCATCATAATAGCCGAAGTTTGTGGCATTGGCGTTGGACAATCTGCTCCGTATTTTAGTCGTGAAACTGTCTTTATTTCTTTATCGGAGTAAAACGCGGATTTGAGTCTCCATTCGAAGCGAGCCCAAGTCAATTGGGATGTAACAGGACCAGACGTGATTTGAGTTGCGAACTAGTTTAAAAGTTTATTGAATCAAACGAAATATAAAAATATTGGATATAATTTAAGACTTGTACTATGGACGTTTAATATTAAAAATTTAATACAGTACGCTAATAAAATAAAATAAAATGCTCAGAAGGGAGAAAGACGGAATAAGTTTTGAGTAGCAAATATTTCATTGGTCTAAAGGTTAATTGAAATTTTACACATTAAGCGCCATATACACCGCCCACCGGTGACTACCAAACAAAAAAAATATGTCTAATTCTTCTGTAAAGGCTTAACTTTCTTCTCTGAGCCTTTTTGCATAACCTTATTGAAAAAAAAATAAAAGTATATCAAATTTATTTGATATTATTCATACTAATTCATTTCTTATCTTTGGGTTCTTGTGACTACATATATTTTATAAATTTAACTACATTTATTTATTTGGCGAAAATGAAAAGTTTGCTAATGTAAATTAGCCTAACAATTAATGCTTCATGTGGTAATCATAACAAAGACTTTTGGCTATCAGTATGAGTATAGTACCTATGTCTAAATATTTTGATTGCAGCATAACTTATTTACGTTCATAAATTATCAATTTGCAACCAATCCAAGGTATAGCTCGATTGTCTTTTGTTTATGTCAGTTTGTTGATCCCCAAAATCACTTTTTCCGTATAACAATAAAATAAAACGTAAGAACCGCGTTTTATTTGAACTCCAAGTAGCGCTACGCTCGCTTAGACCGCTTACTTCCACGCAATTGGTCAGCTGACCTATCGCTTGGTAGTAAAAACTGGACAGTGTCGTCCTGGTAGGAAACAATATATATTGTAGCCAAACAGACGAATCTATCTCGTAACTGTTTATAGAAAAAAGGTTTAGGGCGTTTAAATACGGTCAATACATAATTAAGATGTCTTCTGTTTTGAATTGTTTTGTTTTTATACAATTTGAATGAAGAACAAAAGAACCAAATCAGAACAAGAGTTTGAAAACTATAGTGAGCTTTCTGTTTGTTTAGCAAAGCTTACGGAAGTTGATGGTATCACGTCATATAATATGTAGAATAAAATATTGGAAAATATCATAATAATGTTTAAAAAAAACCTCCGGCTGTGCTTGTACAAGAGTATTTTAATGTTACATTCAAAGTATTGAATAATTAAATCAGTGTGTTTTGTGCTGTTTATCATTATGCTAAGAATTGTTAAAGGCATCTTTACTCCCTTTTTTATAAAGGCCTGAAAACACGGATTAAAAAATATTTTAGGCCCGTTTAATATATTTTTGTCTTTTAGCTTCTAATTTTAAAATTACCTGGAACATAATCCTAATGTAACTCATTGTTAAAGTACAGAAAACTAAAATTAATATTTATGATGACATATTAATGTTAATATGAATTATTTTTTATTGAGAATCGTCAAATTGCTAAAATATAAGTAATTACTTTCAGTAGACAGGCTGTCTAGTTTTAACGTTCTGTTCTTAGGTATGTAGAGCAAGGTATTTTGTAGGTACGTAACTACTGATGTTTGGAAATAATATTTAGATTTATAGCTCTAATTCAAACATTCACACAGCAATATAGGGTGATATGGGTATAGGTATTCTGACCGATCCGTGGCTGCGTTGGAGCGTAGAGCCTGATTTATAATGTTGTATCCTATCGCACCCGCGTCACTCAATTTGTACAATAAATAATAGTTCCTGCGTGACAACTGCTGCGTACGGAACGGATATTTGTAACTGTGACCCGAATACTAGAGTGACTTTCGGGGTTTGGGTTTCAGTCTCGAGTCGTTTAGTGAAAAATGAGTCTATTTAGGAAGTGATTGTTAAGAAAACTGTTTGGGAAACTGCTCTAACAATGCTAGCTCACTTTTAAACATTTCAAACATGTGTGCAGGTAATATAAAGCTATAACGGTGCGCTTCTCAAAAATGTACCTTATTATAAGGATAACAATCATTACCTTGCCGTAACTCAATCTAGCAATAGCACCACATTTAGTAAGAACGAAACATATTGTTTGGTTGAACTACTCGTATATTACCGATGAGTACGAAATGTATTTTAGTATGCACAATAAACGATTATTTTATTTTGATTCGTATAGGTACCTAATGCTGTTTAGTATTATTTGATACAAGCTGTTGCCCGCGACTTCGTCCGCGTTAACCAGTGCTTCCTGAGATTAGCGCGTTCAAACAAACAAACAAACAAACAAACAAACAGTTTTATAAAATTAGTATAGATGTGAAGCAAAAAAAAATTAATGTAATAAAGCAGTAGTCTGCTTTATTACATTAATATAAAGCCTAGGATAGCTAGCCAAAAACTGTAACTTTCACCACCCAATACAAAAAGAGGTCTTCATATCAAACTAGTATTTTATCATCATTATCATTATAACAAATTGGGGATCTTTGACAAAGTCGCCACGCCTGGCAGGCGGGTTGGCGATCGCCGAAAAGCTAATGAGATGCCATTCTATTATAAGCCGGCACCATATTATATCAAATAGATTACCTACAAACCAAACATCCTAAGAATCTAGAAAACTGATATCTGGTTTGCAGACGATAATTTCAAGGCAAACAAGGTATCATACTTATTTATATTACTATATGATGATTCATTAATTAATTTTAATAGTCATATGTTTACTTTTCTTCCCTACTTAATACCTATCTTAAGTATCATGTTGTTTTTTTTATTTTTTATATTTAAATATTAGTCACAATTAGGTAAATTTAAATAAATACACAACATTGTTATTTGTTTTATGAGATGCAGCTGTTTTTTCCTAAATTTTTGTTACTACTGCTGCTATTGTTTGTGCAATTAATGAAACTATAGGTCTTGTTTTGTCAACATAATTCTTACATTTTGAAACCTGTATATGACCGTTTGTTTCTGAATAAATAAATAAATTAATAAATTAATTAATTAAGGTTGCATAATTGTAAAGACACAAAAGTCTGTATGTTAAATTATTGCGTATGTATCAAAAATAATTGCTAGATGATCACTAGAAACACATAAGTTGATTAATTTATTTATAAGATTCTCCACATTCTTTCTGTTAACGAGTATTTTATTCTTTCCGAACATTAATCAGAAACCATAGTAATAATTGCCTCGCTCATAAGTAACGTATTCCAGCGAGAGTTCACTTTGAAATCTTTTTCCTACACGTAAGTTATCTCGGGGCAAATGAGTAATCATTTCCCCATTACCCCGGGTAGTGGTGGGAGTAAATAAATTGCCTCGGAACTCGCTCATTATTTACGTTTTTACCTGACCGAGTAAATAGCGGTGTGTTGTCTGAAAAAATATCTCTTTCGTTATGTTACGGGCGCATAAGTGTTGGGGAAAACAGAAGAAAGTTGGAGAACTGTTGTCATATAATTGCTATAGTTTATGTTGTTGCTAAATAATAATATGTGTAAAAAAAAAGCACGATACACAATCAGTGACCGAAAAACGTCCACAAACAAATGAGCGCCCATTGCCATTTGAGTACTCCAAGCTATAAATTATACCTACGCGATGTTTAATTTAAACTAGGGTAGATAGGGTAGTACAATATTATAATTGACAACAATTACGCTGATTCAATCGTAGTCATTTTAAAGTGTCGTTTTTGTATGGTACTGTGTATTGAATTCTTATTTTATATCTATGGTATTAACTGGTAATTACAATTATCGGTAATTTTTATAAAAAATAACATTATATTTTGATGTATTATTATGTGCTATTGTATAAATAATGCCCGGTTGGTCTAGTGACTAGTGAAAACGCCCCGTTGATGGTCTAGTGGTTTACATGCCGGGCCAAGGTCTCGGAGTCCCGGGTTCAATCCCTGGGTCAGACAACAATTGCTATGGTAACTTGAATTCAATGATGGAGACCTTTGCCTTACAGTGGGATGGTTATAGGCCGCTACGTTACTATGTGCTATTGGTAACAATAACAAGGGAATTGGTGTGAGACACCCATGTTTCTTACTTGAACTTTTACTGTCCGATACTTGGCTACTATCCAACGGCTAATTTAATTGTAGAACTAGTTATCTACAAGTGTGATATTTGTTTAATCTTTTATACGAATGAAAGATTGTACGAATATTACGGCGCCGGCTATTTGGCGGCTGAGTATTATGCCGCGTGTGTTCTACGTTCGTTACACTAGTACCTACTAACTAGTAGTAAACTAGCGACTATATCAATCGTAGATATATTTTGATTTGCACCACCTTTAGCTTAGGTAGAGATTAAATTGTTTATATTTTTTAATAGTATTTAAAATGCTTAAATAGGACCTATTTAATTGCTCAGTATTGATGAAGCAAATATTTCACTATAAAGAAAACTATTAATTATATGTATATGTATATAGAACTAAATTACAACAATCTGAAAAATAGACATAACTTCGTATGTAATAATTAAATAGCAATTAACAGTAATTTAAGTGTGTGAATCAGTCGGGTTTGTAAAATATCTAGTACATATTTCTCAAAGAGAGAGAGAGAGAGGTAGGTTGGGATAGGTACATAAACAAAAACTTTTAATCATTTAATCTACGTGAACGCTAAACTAAAAATAAACAAGTAGTTCTTTTGAGACCTAAATCCCTGTTAGAAGGATCCTTAATGAAAAAGCGATCCGAATAAAATGTTGGACAGGACAAACAATGCACAAGTTTGCATCTACTAGTGATGCAACGTGTTACACGAATAATTCCATGCTTGGACAGAGAAAAGATTTTAATTAATACTTTTATCATTAAGTCTAAACAACAAACATTGGCATAGTTAAGTACAGTACTTACCTAATATTTTCAACAAGATAAAGATCTTAATAAAATTACAGTCCGGAAAGATAGTAAGGAAAATTATACTCTTACAACCAGAAATCCACTACTTAAGATCACTCTTTTTCAACTGACAAAAATAAGAGGAACTTTTCAATTCAACATATTACCTATTTAGATATATTTTTAACCACATGATATTTCAAAGATTTATTTGTTTGATAAATCGATCCATTGATAGCTCAGTGTTAGAACCATAAAAATTTGAAAAAGTTTTCAAAAAATAAAGTTTGAAAATGCCCTTTTATTTGGTTATCATAATTTTTGTAATTGAAGGTATATAAATATAAATCTTAATGGAGACTTCTTGTCTTGATTATCATTTTGTCATTCTTCTTTCAGTAGTAATTTTGATTTTAATTGAATGATCACATTCTTTGGTTGTACGACACTAGTCCAGAGCCGTCTGCTCTCGCAGGCATTTTAATTATCCGACGATATACGAGAGGGAAATAAGTAAAAACGATTCACAATGAGGAAATAATAGCAGCAAGGATTAGCATTGCGTTCTTCAGCTGTGCTAAGTAAATATGGAGTCTTGTATCGATTATAATGATAATAATAAATGTGGACAACATCACATACATTGTTCTGATCCCACAGTGAGTAACTATTTAAAGATACTACAACCACCCAGATGCGAGAAAATGTAGCTAAATTTTTTTTCTTAAATTGACCCGTCCGGGAATCGAACCTGGAACCTCGGAGCAGGCGACACCTTTAAAACCGGTGTGTAAGATTAATAGAATAACCGATTAAGTACTTGTCTTATTATATGACTGTTAAAAGGTGTTAAACATTTTCAAAATCCTTACTAATAAGTAAGTATTATAAAACAACATTGTCAGTCTAAACTTGCGGCCTGTTTTGGTTGTACGTCAAAAATTCAAACCAATATCGATTAAATTTGGTAAAAAGGTAGATAACACCTTAAGAAAAAACACAGGCTATTTTTATTCCAGGCCCGCGTGATACAGTGTAGCTGTTCACGCAGGAAGGAAGGAGCCACGGGCAAAAGGTAGTAATATAAGTATTTCCAAATGCATAAAAACACATTTTAGGATTACTCTTGTAAACTTAATATGCATAATGGTAATATGCTTGCATTTGCTGACGACACCGCTCTGGTTTTCAGTGGTAACTCTTGGCCTCAAGTTCAAAATCTGCTGAATGTGGTCTGAAAAAGGTGACGACATGGCTTGATAACAACCTGCTAACGTTAAACATTCAAAAAACTAAATATATCTGTTTCAGAATTACTGACGCTATAAAACCATCAAACTTATTTACTATTGTAGCTCATACTTGCAACTGTACCTTGGATCCCAAAATACCTACTCCCTGTGCTTTTCAAATTTTGAGCCAAACATGCACCCATAAATACCTAGGAGTTACTATTGACCAAAACCTTAGCTGGGGACCTCACATTTCAGTAGTTAGCGGGAGGGTTCGCAGGTTGCTTCACATTTTTTAAAGCCTACGAGATTCGGCTAGCGTTGATATCATAATACAAATATATTATGCCCTCTGTCAATCCCTTCTTACATATTGCATTCCGGTCTGGGGTGGTGCTGCCGTGTCCTACCTTATAGAACTAGAACGAGCACAGAGGGCTGTGATTAAGGTCATGCTGTGTAAACCTAGAAGATACCCAACAAAAAAACTTTACGAGGAAGCGAGGCTACTGACCGTCAGGCAATTATTTTTCCTTAACTCAACATTACGCCACCACAAGGCGATTGACGTTACGAAGCTACCGCACAATAAGAGGCGACTGCGCACCTATGTACCCACATGCAGAACAATGTTTGCTCGACGCCAAGTGACTTTCACTGGAGCATTCATATACAGGCATTTCAATGATTTGTGTAAAATTGTTAAAATGTGTAGTACCGGCTTGAAGTCAACCCTTAAAAACAAACTTGCTGAGATAAGTTACAACGACACAGAAAGTATTTTAATATCTTATAAATATAATTAATATCAGATAGGTGTATATAAAACTGTGTAAGTGCATAATATGATAAGTGTTTCTTTTTGCAATGTATTCAATTTCTCTAATACTAATAATGTATGTGTGTGTGTTAAATTTTTTTTTTTTTGTATGTATTGTGTGAAACTAGTTTTTTACTGATTACCTGTATGGGGTGGAGGGTTAATATCCTGAACAACAGGAAATCTCCTAATTCCTGAATTAACCTGCCACAATCTTCATTGTGTGCATGGGTGGGTAGTTTAATTCTTAACTTGTTTGTATTGTACTTTATTTAATATTTTAGCAACTTAATCCCTCAACCCCCAAGCGACAACCGGTTGTCGCGATAACAATTGATTTTAATTGTGTCTGGAATATGCGATCGTCAATGGGTTAATTGCACTTATAATATCGGTATATAAACTTGAACTTGGGTTCGAGTCCCGCCTGAGACAAAATTTTTCAAGTTTATATACCGATATTGTTTGTATTGTGTTTACAACTTTTTTAGTATAGCCGCCCATGTATTATTTAAACATATCAACTTTGTACTGATTGTGGTGAGAAATAAACGTTTATTATTATTATTTTGGTTTATTATTATTATTATTACTCATCAACCAAAACTAGGTATAACTACAATAGCTAATAAATCATTGTAAAAATATTAATCTTTATATCATAAGAAAATAAGTCTGAGAGACGGATCGATTTTAATCTTACCAGGAAAATCTCATAATTCATAATCAATGAGAGCAGATTAAAATAACAAGTAATCAAACAAATCATAAGACCAAATCCGTAAGGTTTAAAAAATTGCTGTGAATTTCAAGTTGATGGTTGTTCCGAAATAAAACAGCGTTTTCCTCAATTGAATAAAACTTTTTCTATTTGCCTGATCCATATACTTAGAAAGAGATAAATAGTATTAAAATTAACTAGGTACGGGATAGTTCAACACAATGACAAAGTTCTGTCAGTATGCGGTCTACTAACCTTTGCTACAAACATCATCCTTATAACTGCCAAAACTTATGTCTTTTAACGCTAAAGTTGTTTCCATACTACCGAGCAGGTATCCAGGGAGCTTGGCCAATCCCTTTAGAAAATGCGCATTGAGTTCTACCAGAGCCGGATAACGAGATAGTCGTGAACGGCGCATTAAAATTAACTTTTCCATTTTGCTGGACCCCTTAAACCTCTTACGTGCCTCTTGCTCATCCTGAATGCGGCCCTGGCTTCTGAGCGTCGTTTAACTTTGTCCTGTGTGGCATGATCCTGTTTGGAATGGTAGTTTCGGCTAATTTGTTCAAGCAGAATCTTTTCAGAGTATCTATTTGAAGTGGCAATAATGTGATGTGAATAGTGTTTGGTTGCAAACCGACTATACCTCATTGAAACTGCTGAAAACTTCAGTTACTTTCAATACGTAATTGTGGATTTAGAAAATTATTTTGCTAATGATTTCCGCTTGTTAACACCGGCCTAGGTACCTTCACCACACTACGACCCGCACTAACACTGATTTGAGCAAGCACCTGCACCACACTACCCGCACTAACACTGATTGACGACCGACGATGACGTCGGAGCGCAGCGAAGGCAACAACATCTCCTGATGATGCTACGTGAAGTGGCGAAACGCGTCGAGGTTTTTATTGTATCGGTGTTGGGTACTAATAATTGCATTAACTGTTCTGCATGCACTTTTCAACAATCAGTGTTAGTGCGGGTAGTGTGGTGCAGGTGATTGCTCAAATCAGTGTTAGTGCGGGTAGTGTGGTGAAGGTACCCAGGCCGGTGTTAACAAGTGGAAATCATTAGCAAAATAATTTTCTAAATCCATAATTAGTTATGGATTTCCGCAAAGTAACGCCTATTCATTTTGTCAATACGTAAATTTTAGTTCTACTAATTTGAACTAAATAACTATAAAGCCCACAAATACGGTTGTTAGCTAAGCTTTTTAGGTTTGTTAAGGACGAGGGCAAAGCGCTAGTAGTACTTAGTTAAATAAAAATATTTATTAGTATTTTCACAATATAAAGTCATCTATTTATGTTCATCATCATCATCATCGTATCAGCTGAACGAAGCCCACTGCTGGGCATAGGCCTCCCCCAAGGATCTCCACAACGATCAGTCCTGTGCTGTCCGCATCCAGCGGCTTCCCGCGACCTTGACCAGATCGTCGGTCCACCTTGTCGGGGGCCTGCCCACGAAACGTCGTCCGGTACGCGGTCGCCATTCGAGAACCTTTCCGCCCCAACGGCCATCGGTTCTCCGCGCTATGTGTCCCGCCCACTGCCACTTCAACGATGCAATCCTTCGAGCGATGTCGGTTGTTTTAGTTCTCCTGCGGATCTCATCATTTCTAATTCGTTCGAGTAGGGAAATACCAAGCATCGCTCTCTCCATTGCTCGCTGAGTCCACCTTGCCTTCTCCTTGCCTTGTCACCTTGAGTCTACTTATGAGACCCATAGTAAACCACCACGTCTCACTCCAATAGGTCATTACTGGCAACACACACTGGTCAAAGACTTTCGTCTTGAAACACTGAGGTATTTCGGACACGAATATATGCCGGAGCTTCCCGAACGCTGCCCATCCGAGCTGAATTCGACGAGAGATCTCTTTCTCGAAGTTGGACTTACCTAAGTGGACTATCTGTCCCAAGTAAACAAAGTGGTCAACAACTTCTAGTGCTATGTTCCCAACGTTAACTGGAGCGGGTGCAACATGGGCATTTAACATGATTTTCGTCTTGTCCATGTTCATCATAAGACCCACTCTTAGAGAAGCATTACCGATATCTTCGAGCATAATGTTCAGGTCTTCCAAGGTCTAAGCCATAAGAACTACATCTCTAGCAGTGCCGTCTTGTGCCGGCACATAAAAATAATAGCACTACCCCCTCTCTTCCCGTGGGTGTCGTGAAAGCCGACAGAGGGAAAACTGCCATCAGGAGATGGGCAGCAGCGTCTCCTAACAACAGCAAGCCATACTGCGAATGCCAACCCGCCTGCCAAGCGTGGCGATTATGGCAAACTCCCCTCATATGAATACTCTTTAAAAGTAATGTTGCTAAATTCTTTAGAAGTCTATGGCCGCAAATACGGAACGGCGGCGCCTGCAAGGGGGCGTTGTTTTTAGCGTGCACGCTCGACTACTGAACGTATAGAAAAGAATTCTCTGTAGTTCCGTTGAACACGACGCTCTGCACGCGCCGCCGCACCGTTTAGTATTTGCGGCCTAAACATGAAACAAATAAAAGAGGTATAAGAGGTTTATCCCAATTTAAGACGTGTAACACAACTTTTCTACATTTTTCTTTAAATTTGCACAATAAAGTTAAAATAAAAAACTTAGCAGAATCAGACCAACCCGTTAACATAATTAATGTGCCGGAACACAGACAAGCAGAACTAGAAGAAAAGCAATTGTAAAGTTTCACAAATCCGCCAAAATAAAGAGAGTTCCAATCAAACTTGCCGACAATACAAACTGGAAGAGTTGAGCTTGAGCTCCACACCTCCGCAAACAGCCCAGGTGAGCTCGAAACGGGATCATCAATAACGAAATTCGCTAACTAGACGGGCAACTTTTCCTTTATTTGCTTGAAATAAAACTACTTACGTAGGTACTCACAGTTTTGGTATAATTATAACTTTTTGCCCGTTCGAAAAGTAGTTCCGAAACAATTAATAGGATAAAATACAAAAGTTTTCTCCGGTTTTAGTTTGGAAATATTAAAATTTCATTAACGTGATCGGATCTTGAATGTCTTTAAAATTATTATGGTATTTCTTAAATCCCATCAATTAATGCAATATTGTATAACGCATTACTAAATGTATAGGTAGATGCCATAAAAGTAGATGCTATTATTAAAGAAACTCATGTTGACATGACATACATAGATTTAGTATTATATTAAGATTTTATAGGTACACATTAATTTTGTAAGGTAAGTCGTTTTGTCTGTAAGTTATTATATTGTTATTAAGTCTTTTCATACATATTAAAGTTTATGATATTGAATTTACATTTTAAATATATATTATTTTGATCTAAAATATATTAAGTACCCACATTGATATACACAAAATAAATGTAAGTGTAGATGATTATGATGTTAGATATTACAAAATAAATTATATGCTAATAAATTCCGAGGAAACAGAAATAAGTTACCAAAAATTCTAGAAAAAAGTTCAAGAATCAGTACTTACTTACTAGGTACTAAAACTAAACCCTGAGCCTAAACTGTTTTATTTTTAGAATGAATTGGTGTGAATGACAACCAACCAAGTCATAATATTATATTATATTGTAGTTATTTATGAAGGTACTATATTATATTATATTATGTTAGTATTTATTTATTTTTATAAATTACAATTGAGGTTACTAGGTAGACATCCGTGTACTTTACTCAGTAGGGCACACTGAAAACCAAAAGTGGACGTCACGGACACGTAGTGGCACTGCTCGATATTCTTGTTGTTCTATGTTTTAGATATTTTTTTTTAGTTTCATTATTATTTTTTACCGACTTCAGAAAAAAGGAGGAGGTTCTGTGTTTGTTTGTTTAAATCTTTTTGTGTGCTACTATCTTTGTGTGATGTCCAAATTTTTAATAAATGTATTTCGTTCTTTCTTTCTTCTAATAAGTATTGTTCTATCGGATCGGACTGACTAGTTGGTAGACCTAATCTTAACACAAACTGCAACAGCAAAAGCATAATCGACATGGAAATATGTGATTAATAGGTATAAATCAGTAACATAGGTACACCTAGAAGCGACGCTGCAATCAATCGCCTAATTATTATAATTAATTTGATTTGACATGGATACAAGCCCGTTGCGCCAACTTAGATGACCCTGTAATTAAAGTAATCGATATCAGTGCTAAATAAGTGATTAATATGTTAGCTAATTAGCTATTCTCTCTGGACGTGTTCTGCATATTAATATCTGCATCATGATAGCCATATTAATATGTTTGATTAACGATATATTAGTCAAGATGTTAGAATAGTATTTATTTACGTAACAGTATTCCTTATTGATCCATATTTGACAAACAACAAATCCTATGTGTATGCATTAAACGAAAATTCTTAGATGACACGGCGAGTCTCCAAAAAATAAGTAAATAAAGAACATTGATAGAAACCATTGGCTACCTTTATTTTCAGTACCTACAACATAAAGGCTCAATTTTTTTTTGTAACTATGTTTATTTAAATCCTTTAACTGAGCTCAATTAATCATTTGTATTCATTTACTAATGGCAGTTGGGAATTATAATTTTATCAAAGTTAATACCTAACCTCAAAACAGCATAATTTTAGTACTTACCGTAGTTAAATTATAATTATTTGATTATAGCAACATTTTTTTGACGTTTTAGTGCTTTGGTTTATTTATAAACTATTTTGTAGATATTCCCAAGAACTATAACACGTGTACCTATAGGTAGGTATTGGAACTATGAAAACTGAATTAGTTTTGAGTCCAAGTTCACCATAACTCTCCTACAATTCATTACAGTGGATAGGTATCTACATCCAACGTACATTCTGTGCAATTCCCAGCGACAGCTCAATTCAGCCCGCAGCCCAGCATTCGACTAGACCGGCCGACAGGTCACGGCGCCCTTCATTTTCCGCGGGCGAGTCAGCCGACATCCGGACGTGTTTATTTTTCATTTCCGCCCCAAGCGACCCGGCCCGGGGCCTACTACTCAAAGGTTTGAGTTGAATCATAAGCACGCAGCTGGTATGTGATTACAGTAACGTAATACTACGCACACCGACGAAAATGTCACCTACAAAATTTTACCTACTTAGTAGAAGGAAGGTAGATATTCGAAAAATATTATCCGACGACGACCTCCGTGGCGGAGTGGCGTACACACCGGTTTTCAAGGTGTCGCCTGCTCCGAGGTCCCGGGTTCGATTCCCGGACGGGTCAATGTAGAAAAAATGTGTTTTTCTACATTTTCCCGGGTCTGGGTGTTTGTGGTACCTTCGTTGTCTCTGGTTTCCAAAATACGAATACTTTAAATAGTTATTCAAATTGGGGTCAGAACAATGTATGTGATGTTGTCCACGTTTATTTTTATTTTATTTTATTTTTATTATTGTCACTTTCCTTTTCAAGTTGGTGTCATTTAAATTTGAAAAGAAAATAGCCAATTCTTTCCAAAACAGCAAATGGCACAACGTAAGCCACCGAATTTAAATCAGTGCTGCTCTAATACGCTACGTCCCGGTTTCGGTTCTCAGTCAAGACAATTTAGAAACGACCTTTTATAAATTCGCTGGGGCTGGAAGGGATTACATGCGGCACGTTAAGCCGCTGGTGCCTGCTTCTGTCCCATGATGAAAGTCTAACACAAGTCATATAATTAGTCTGTAAAAGGCAATTCAGAAAACTCTGACACCAAGTATTTTAGGAGCGAGAGGTATACCAGCAAAATCTCTCTATAACCTATTGAAAGACCTTAGCTTGGCAAGAACTGCAGTAAGTTCTATAGCGAGTGTCTAAAGCTGGAGAGAAACGAGAGTAGTGAAGGTGGGTGCTGATGTACGTCAGAAAAGGGCCCCTTAAGCCTACAACTGTGTCACAATTGCTGAGATCTACTCGGAGTTGCTCTTTCTGCCACACGATGGACCCGGCACCCGCACAGTGAAACCATGGAACGCTAAGAAGTTTGTCTCTGGCTGACTTATAGTCAAAAAGCAACAGCAATGAAATTAATGTTACGAGTAACTGTAAAAAAGAGCATCTTCCTTCTGAATTCAGTCTAATTAGACCAAAACTGTAATATCAGTGCATCGAAGCTGACCGAGGAGCCAAGTCCGTGTGGAATGGACTGGTTTTTTTTTAATTAGCTGTAAATAAACTTTGACACCAGGTAGATAGGTATCTTGAAAAGAAAGTCATACGAACAGGAGAAATTCATGGACCAACTTTTAAGCAAAAATAACGCATTTTTACACTGTTTTCCTTTTAATTGTATTTGGCTGACTTTATTAAAAAGCAGTAATTAAATAAATTTTGATGCGGTGAAAAAGCATCTCACTTCTGAATTAGACCAAAACTGTAACATCAGTGCAATGAAGCTGACTAAGGAGCCACGTCTGTGTGGAATGGACTGGAATAATATTTTTAATTAGCTTTAAATACGCGAGACACATCTACAAAGCAAACGTGAAAATTAAAACTCCTTCACTCTTCGGCACTTTTTTACAAGCTTAACTGAAGGATAATTACGAGTAAATAGCCTACTCCTTTAAGACTTTCAAAGGTCTTAAGTTTTCATCTCTCAAAAAGCCTATGGAATAAAAACAGCTTCTTCACAGTTGTAAATTATATAAAGCTATTGAAAAACCTTCACGGATTTTAATCCCTAATCCTTATTTCAAATCCTATTATCTTAAATATCTTAATTTTACATTGTATTTTGTTTGATTTATCCCGAAGTTTCGAAATAATATTATAAAGCTGAATCCAGGGTAATAAGGTTTTAAGGTTACCTAAGGTAGGTAGGTACCTACTTACTTCATTTGCAAAAAGTGCAGTTGGCAAAACGGACATAAGTAATTTATTACGCAAGAGTGCAATGTATGATATTTTAAAACATTACACCTCATAAAAGCAATACCATAATATGATATCTCCAAACTCTTTCCATTATTTATGATTACTTTCTTTCAGTTTCACGCGTAGGAGCGTGTCTAACGCATCCCCCTCGTATGCAAGTCATTCTGAAATACTTGATGATTTGCCAGCACCCGCTGTTTTAAAGCCGCGGTTGGTATCAAAGCGGTTTTTTTTTAATATTTATTTTTGTATCAAGTCATAGTTTTTACCTAAGTACTTAGTAATTTACTAGCCGGATGCTCTAAGCCGACGTAGACCCATATAAAGCCTCAGTTGTGAGTAAGTACTTAGTTGTGATACAGATTATCATGGTATGGTTGTAGGTAGGTACAGATCATAGCAGATGTAGACCGGTACAGGGAACATAAAGTTATAATCTTTATTCAGACTTTTTCTATAAGTAGTTGACTAAAGGCTTCAATATAAATATTATCAACCAAAGTTTTAAGTAGAAATAATACTTATTTTAAGTTTTTTTTTATTTATTTAACAGAAATCCAAAGCTCTTAAAAAATAATGTTACATAAAGTTTGTTTAGTTTTTACAAATAGCCAACATTGGATTTACATTTTATTAAAGTTGTTATAAAATATTTATGTTGTAATAAATAAATTTCAGAACTGACCATTGAACTTGGCACCCACTTAGATCTCACTTCTTGTGTCGTTGACGTAAACAACCAAGGCATATAAAATATCATAATATTGAACTTGGCCCTCATTTCCCATTAATGTTTTTGCTGGGAACGGACTTACTCTAACTATGTTAACATTATTTACAACTGATTTGATATTTAAAATGGCGGTTAAGTACGTATTATATTCTTGTTTGCGATTTCTATGCTGAACGTGGAAAGGGCACTAAGTAGGTAGGTACTTACCTAGAAGTTATTCGAGCAGACAAATTTTGTAATAGCTCAGAATAATATTAAGTACTATAGCTTACTAGTGGCTACAGATCTGGCAACCTTACTCAATAGTAGGTAAGTATTCAGAATTGGATAGCAACTTAAATACATTTACAATCAAATGAATGTAGCCATCATTTCATTCATTGTTATTTGAATAATACTTAGTATTCGTTTTAGTACATCACATTGTTTTTTAAAATACAATAACGCTACGCTTGTAGAGTCGCTATCTTCAAACCACGGTTAAAAATAGGGATCCCTGAAATGGGGGAAGACACGAAACCCTGTATCCGTAATGCAACAGCGTGGTGTAAATTGCGAACGTCCTCGTTTTCATCATGTGGTATCTTCAGTGTTTATTTATTTTAGCCTTTGTCAGCGGTTATTTTTTGAACGGTGTCCTGTTTGCTGTGGAAATGTTTCAATTTAAAAATGCTCATGTAATTTTGGTTTGTAACTTGCTACATTTTCAAAGGTCTAAATTAGTCATACGTAATATTCCATGTAGGTAGGTACTTAACAAAATTAAATATGTGATAGATGAATATTATTGAAAATTCAATTCCTTGAAGAATATTAAGGTGGGACTCGAACCCACCAACTTCCACTTACTAGCGACTGCTCTAACCAGTTAGATACAGAGACATTTTTGGTATCGAGAAATTTACTCTTTACTTTGAATTTTAATTTTTGGTTATGCATCTCTAACTTACTCCTTTAATTTCATTGATTCAATTAGCTGACAAAAAAAATATCTCGGTAGATCTATGGATATAATGTTGCCCGGTAAGCATAACGTTGTGGGTTCGTGTCCCACTAAGGCAGTATATTCAAGAAATATGTTTTTATACAATTGCTTTAAAACAGCTGAACACAAAACATTGCAAATATATATAAAAAATAATGAAGTTGGGCAAAAAAAATTAGGAATAGAGAGGAGTAGGTACAGTACCCAGACTAAAAAAACTTTGATTACTTACATCACATAGGTAAGTTGTAGGTACTAATCGCAAAGTAAGTAATTAGTTAAAGCTCTTGTTTTTTGGAAAGCAGAAATAACGAAGGCACAACCAGACCTTCTGGGAATCGAACCCGGAACCTCGGAGCAGACGACACCTTGAAAACCGGTGTGTTACGCCGTCCCACGGAGATCTACCTATATAATTATTCTATGAACAGCCCGGCTAAACCAATGTGCTGGTTCGTTTATCTCAATATTGAACCCGGACAAGCACGTGCCAATCCGATTTACGAGTCTGAAATAAAAGAACATGCTCGTACGACAGACAAATACAATACAAATCCAAATGTACAGACAACGGCAGGTCAACCTACCCATAAAGTTAAAGGTCTTTGAATTGATTTTCAACTTTAAGTCGAACTGGTAGAGATCACTTTCAATTGAGAAAATTTGACGTTTTGTGGCAGGTTGACGTGCTGTTGTCTGTACTATAGAGACCTACAGAAGCTTGTGTCCTTATTAAAAGAAAACGATGCTCGTTGAAATGACAAAGGGTAGTTATAGTCCAGGCTATAAAATAATGTAAGAACAGGCGGGACAACAATAATGGGAGGTTTTTGAAGGAAATTGAACGCTTTCTGTCTAATCTTACTACCTACTTTTCTTTTTATAACAGAAAACAAGAAACTACAAGTACCTACTAAGTAATTCCTATGTAGCTGCAATCGGTTACATTTTTAAAACATGAATTCTGTCTGATTGATTGCAGCCTAACATTTCCACCTACCTATATAGATTAGATTTATAATAGGGGTTAAAGTATGAAATTGCCGATTATTTTCCCACTTTTTATTTTTATTATAGCTCTTAAGTATAGTCGTATTATTGCGTAAGTAATTCTTTTTGTATTGTATCAAAAACTAAATAAAGTAACTTTGACTAAAAAAAAAGCAATAATAACTTCAAAGGAAGTCGTTGAAAAGACCCCTTACAATGTGTCAGCTGACCTTCTTGCTTCAATTAAGTATATTTGTATTATATACTTTGATTTTCAGAAATTTATATACTATAATGCGTAGCTTTATAACCATCTAACTTTCACCTTTAATTGCATCGAAAACGGTTCAGGCGTTTTTAAAAAAACAAAAAATTGTTAGTATGGAAAAATGACTTTTCACGATTTCGTCCATACAAAACGGCAATTTCATACTTTAACCCCTAATATACCAGTAAAGCAGAACCGAGGAGCAAAATCATAAAACACAATGTTAGAAATGATCTTTATTTTTAAACAACCTTAGAATGCTAGCATCTAGCACAAAATTCTCAGTTTCCAAGCAAAATCTTTCGTGAACAATCTCTCAAAAATTTTAACACATTTAAGTAGTTTACATTTAACATATCAATCGCTTGCAAACTTACAAAATGTATACTAGCTATCTTAATAAGTAACAGATAAGTATCAAGTGACAGAGAGCGAATAATTTACTTGACAATTCGCAAACAATATGAACCTTCCCAAAAATATAGTTATATAACAGTTTATCTACACGACTTCTATTATCACAGTCCAAAGCTTAGTTGAGATAATAAAACCAAGTGTTTAACTCTTAAATGACTCTAGCAAGCCTCATCTACAAACCGGCTTCCAATAGAAAATATTTCTAAGAATCTGCCCGTGTATAAGACAAAGCCCTTATACTTACTTAATTTTTGAAAGTGCATCAGAAAGATACGCAAGTGACCAGATTCACAAAAAACGTTATTCCTAACACTCTACATGCCTTATTTACCTACCAGTACCTAGTAATGGGACATTATGTGGAATAATACATTTTAGTTCGATCCTGTTAACTTTTTAAATAATTATCTTGGCACTCCACATGAGCAGTTAAAGTTAGATTTCGCCATTGCGAGAGTTTTGCGCGCGGTTCTAGCAATAATATGCAAAATTGTTCTGACCCCCTATTTTTTGAACTCGATTCTTTAGTTAGGTACTAAAAAAGTCATGTACTGACATTCATAGCTTAACTGGTACTACTAACAAATGATTAGATAAACGGAACAGAATTTGAGCTTCTTAAGAACGTCAACTTGTGACAACGATATTATTGTCAACTGACGTTCGAGCGTGAACCGGTTTTTTTCAGTCTCACGCGTGCGCGACTAGCGACCAGTGGTCACGCACACATGCCCCACGCGCTTGTAGTAGTGCAACCGATATAAAGCTATACTCTGTCAAAGAATATTATGTAGTGACATATACTACATTAGTATTATCTTCGTATAAGTTTATTTTATTATTAATTATTATTTTATATCGATTCACATATTTGTATTGTATTAATTTCAAATCCTATTTATTGCTTTGTATAATACCAAACCGTAGCAATGTCTAGCCCCGAGCCTAGTTTCACAAACTGCTGACGCCTGTGGAATGCAGCCTATTGTTCGCCTCCTGCGCGTAGCCACGGCGGATAATTTGTACAGTTCGATTCTGTAACTGACGGCGAATGCACGCTCGATCTCTGACCGCGTGACCGCCCATTACTCTCGTACGCGCGCGTAGGCAACATCGCTCCGTTATTTAATATTTAATTATTCTCAGTACTTAGCAAATCTGTCCCCTTAGTATCGTATCTTATTAAATTACCTTCTGTGCGCGTCTAACTATTTTTCTTTATGTTGTTATATGTGGAAACTCTTGTGTTGTGGAATAAGACTATAATTTATTTAACTCGGACTTTAATTTAATATTCCCAATAGGCCTTTCCCATAATTAAACAAACTGTTTAGTTTAGCTACTCATCTAACAATTATTTTTTTGACGCATTTAAACTGTGGTCGCAAGGCGAATATTAGTAAACGGTAATAATATCAGTTACGCAATTAATGTCGTGATTGTTTCAGTTTTTATAAATAATAGTTAAATTTTAACTATTATTTCATTTCCAAAAGACTGAAAACCTAACCTCCTAACGTTTTATACACGCAAGTTAAATGAGGATCCAACCGAATCGGGTTCAACGTAAATGCTGTTAAAATATATTTATTAGACCTTGAACGAGCGAATGTATGTGTATATCCCATAAATAAATCGATATTTTTTCTTACAATTTAAATTAATGTCAGTAATGTTAGCAATGCAAACATCAGTAGATCCTTTTTTGTGTTACCAAACTAATAATATAAAGAACGCAAATAAATAGGCATGATCATTTTAATTAAACCTATAATTTACTTCTAAGTATTCACTTTCAGACAAGTTCAGTAAAGTAGGTATTTTTTACCTGGAAATGTAAGCGTACTATTTCGGACATGGTAAAAAAATATGCAATACATGTTTATAATGATATGGATACCAGAGAAATATTAATAGACCCACACTAGCGTCTTTCGAGCGTCGACGTCGAGGCAGCAACCAATCAGTGTTGACGCAACTGAAGCGCAGCGGCATTTACTTAACGCTGATTGGACAATGCCGCGACGTCGACGCTCGAGAGACGCTAGTGTTGGGAGGCCTTAAAGGCTTCAATATTCCAAAAAAAGCGGGACAATAGCAGCACACATCGCAAGCAGATCCAGTTGCGATAGTTGTATTAAAAAAAAACTATGCGCTACTTCCATTTGATGCAATACAAAAAACTAGATAAGTACACAATCAGCGTTAAAGTGTCCCAACTAAAAGTACATCCATTTGACCTTAGGGTGCACTTATAGTACAGACAACAGCACGTCAACCTACCACAAAACGTCAAATTTTCTCAATTGATATTGATCTCTACTAGTTGGACTTAAAGTTGAAAATCAATTCAATAACCTTTAACTTTTTGGGTAGGTTGACCTGCTGTTGTCTGTACAACATAAGTATATCAATCGAATAGTTACAGCATGGCATAGATATTCAATACCGATGCGTGCACGATATAATTTGGCCGGGTTATAAAGATACTGACATCAACATCCATTTAAATGAGGAAAGTTTTAGGTGACAGCTTTGGAATGAATCTAGTTCTAAACTGCGACTTTCTAACCCCCGTATTTATAATGAAGTAATTACTTATTGCTTAAGAAAGTCATAACTTAAAGTGTTCATACCTAGTGCTTAAGTGAAAGAAATTGGTGACCATTAATAGTCATATTATTTGGCTGAAAATGCTAACTTTTGGTAGTTATAACTTCTAGTAATTTCTTGATTAAGGCATACAAATTGTCTCTCAAGGAATTACTTGTAGTCAAGTAATTACTTTTACTTATTTATTAATACGGGGTAACACTACTTGCTTCCTAGTTCATCGTCAGCGGTGGGACAAGTGCCTGAAGCAACAAACTTGTCGGCGGATTTGGTGTGTGTTGTGCTTAAGAGGAAACACAAGGGCCGTTTTTCTATACAAACGTAGTCCCCTGTCTCCTCCCTGGATAAAGCCAGTAAAGCAATAACTTTTATTACAAAAATCTATGGTTACTATTAGCATGTTTCTATGTTTTCTGTTTTTTCATAAATTAATTAATAAAGAAGAAGATATTTCAAAAATCGAAAAAATTCGCTAGATTTTTCGCTGTGTTTAAACAACCAGAAAACAAATTTGGCTAAAATTTTGAAAAAAAAGGAAAACATACGAACACGGTCAAAACCTTTCTTTAATTTTTAATGAAAAAAGTATTTAAATCGGTCTAGTTTTGGAAAAGTAATCGGGGGACTACAGAACGTTGATTTGGTATGTTTTTAGTAGGTATTTTCGGTCCAAGAAGCAGTTGTCTCTATCACACTCTGCGGTGAAGGCGTTTGGCACTGCGCGACAGCAATAGATTATACAAATACCTATTTTTCAATTCTCTCGGCCGTAGTGTTTCCTCTTAAGAGCCAAGAGTACCACATTTTTTTCTTCTATGTCCATATCGTTAGACATTTTGCTACCAATTGCCAACCTAAAGTGTCATACTACATACGAGTTGCAACAGCTTTGGGCGTTGGGCTGTACTTTATGTGCATTCTATCGTATTGCTACTGACACAGCTTCTGCCTGTTTTTTGGTGAATGATGAAGCCTTTTGGCGGTGAAAACATAGAATAAAAAATGGCACATTGCATCATAGTAAAACAATTTTGAAGGTTTTGTACAAAAAATTATTTCAAAAAAATTACAAGTATTTTTACCGAAACGCAAACATAACTTCAAGTATTTTTAACATTTCTTTGTGGCATATCTAAGAATATATCTTAAAAATGTACAGACAACAGCACGTCAACCTACCACAAAACGTCAAATTTTCTCAATTGATATTGATCTCTACTTGTTGGACTTAAAGTTGAAAATAAATTCAATGACCTTTAACTTTTTGGGTAGGTAGACCTGTCGTTGTCTGAACATTAACAAAAAAACAGAATATAAAATTATTTTAAGTTAGTTAAGAAATCGTTTTACAAAATGCTATAGGTTAATATTTAACAATAATTAATTTTATACCTAAGTAAAAAAGCCTTTTACTAGTAAGTAGGAATGCACTTTCGTCGCCTTAATGTAAAATATCTTAATTTACATCTTCATTTCACAAGCACTGGAATTTACATTGGAAAATGACTTCTGGTATTTCTCAGAATACAATTGCCTCAACAGAAAAAAAGCAAATGTAGAGTATAATACAGAATAAACACGATTGTAAAAAAAATAAGAGGTATTACCTACGTCAAAGACACTTGTCGCAAAATTAACCAAATAGACACTATTGAAAAATAATCGAATTGAAGTACCTTTGGCAGCTCGCCTTCATCTATAAAGATGGAAAACAAACGATTGAGTCACTTTAAAATGTCGTCTCTGTTCGGAAGCTCTCTTATGCGTTTTTTTATTCTAGGTGTATTTTCATATCACAAGTCAGCATTAATACAAATCACTCGATTAAAAAATACATATCAACGTCGTGTAACGTGTTCAGTTTACGTGTACAAGTACATGTTGAACTTCACTATACTTAGTAAACGAAAGTTATACATATTTAAAACGCTAACTGTACATAACTGTCATAAATTATTGGTTTTAATTAATATTCATGAACGTCGGATGAATCTTTCCGAATTAAGACGTCAATTATGAAGTGAAATAAATGAATCTTACAAAATAAGTGGCAAGAGGCAATGTTTATAGCTGATGTTTTTTTCTAAATTAAAGAAAAACATAGGTAGCAAAAAAAATATTGTCACATATTCAAATTAAAATAAAACGAATCAGTATTATCTGACAATAATAATTCTCTTGAACTCGTAACCAACAACAAAAAATACTTTTCAAATAGACAAAGCCGTGATGTGGGATATTGTACGCTCACCGGATTGATATTTCGTTAAACAATTTTTTCGTCTCAGTTACGCTTTCAGATAATTATTATTCATAGTTTGTTATATAATATAATATAAGTAGGTATATAAATACATATTGCAAATCATCAAATATTGATATCATCGTTATTTCAAGTTTGACCTTACCTGTTGGTTGTTTTTCGTTTCAATTTATTATCGTGTAAACCCGATATGACTGCGTTAGTATTCTTAGAATGTTACACACAAACAACAGACACTGTTCATAGATAACAACATACTTCGTGAACTCTAGCCACTGTATAAAACAACAAATCGCTCAAGGTAATCTAAGTAAACATTACATATTTTCTCTAAAACTTTGTCACAACTAGTACTTGATTAATGAGCAATAAATTGTAACAATTTAAAAAGTATCAATTATTAGATTACCTACAGCGATAAATGAATGTGTCGAATTGTGCATAACGTAATTTGCATATTATTTTAAAATTAAATGCAAAATATATTTTAACTTAATAAGCACTTATTTCTGTTAGATTTTTTCACTAACAGATTAGTGCAAACTTTTCGGGATAGATTTTAACACGAGCAAGTAAAAGCTAAAATAATTAAATAATTTACATAATAAATAAATTTTGTGGTTAGTTTTTGACAGCAGTACGAAATATTTCTAAATTTATAATGTGTATCCAACGCATGACCAACTTTTTAGGTCTAAATCCACTTTTAATGTTATCCAACAAAACTTCCAACACGGTGACTTTCTACTGAGCGACCAAATTTTAGACTTTATTGATGAATATGAACTACTGTCGATAGGTATGGCTTATGGTCAAATCGTAGAACAAATTGGAAATTATGATGTATTAAATGGATCAAACAATATAAATTACTTGTTTGTATACCTAAGTAGAAACCCATACCTACTAAAATTCAAGAAAAATTAAATGCCAACAACAAAACAGCTTAGGTTTGGTATTGAGTAAATTGCGTGTAGTTTTCACTAAAATTGTAGCATTCATAGGCATTGCACATTATATAAAATATTTGAATCAACTGGTACAGTCTCATTGAACTTTTATCCGTTAATTTTAGAAGATACTAGTCTAATGAAGTCTACTTCGACTTGTTATTTTCTAGCAAAGGTCATCTTATATCTAAGCCTCATACTGTTATCACAAGCTTCATAATTTAGTATAATATTAGTACCTATCTACAGAAGACAGTACCTAATTAACAATAACTTTATTTTAAAGAGGCATAATAATAATAACAAATCAGTAAGTACCTACTTAATAGTTTTTTTTTTTTAGTAATTTTAAAATAAGATATTTTTTTTTAATTATAACAAATGCAAGTTTTAAAACTAACGATTAGTTTAAATTTTACGTATGATTTCTAAACTATGAATTTAGATTTGTATAAAATTATGGAAATACTAAATGACTTAAAGGAATTAAATTGTTTTGTAGCAGATTTAAGACACTGAGTCGATGATTCATTCGCTCGTACGCATTTAACAAAGGATGGCATGTATAATGTCTGTTCTTGTTCACAAAGAAGCTTGAAATCTTTGCGGAGTACGAGGTATTTAAGATATTTATTCTATATCAAAATATGAACACAATAATTTTATGTTATCTGTATCAACTCATATACATATTAAAAATATTGATTTAAAGTGTTTCTTTTACCTGGCAAAGAGTAGATGTTGAGACTGTCCATCCAACACAATCTGCTTTTGGCTTTCATAATAGGGCTCCAACATCTTGCACATCAATGTTGAAACATGTTTCCTTCTTTGCAGTAAATATTTCAACATGTATGTGTAACAAGAGATTTCAAAAGGTATATGACAACTAGCTTTTGCCCGCGACTTCGTCCGCGTTAATTTCTGTTATTAAGATCGCGATTATTTTTGCCACTTTTTTTACTGATTCTTCGCTCCTATTGGTCGCAGGGTGATGTTTTATAGCCTAAAGCCTTCCTCGATAAATGAACTATCCAACACAAAAATATTTTCTTAATTTGAACCAGTACTTCCTGAGATTAGCGCGTTCAAACAAACAAAAAACTCTTCACATTTATAATATTAGTATAGATGAATTATACAAAGATTTTTTCAGGACTCTGGTAGTGTGATAACTATATTATACAAAAATCAACTAAGCACAACTATGAGTATCTTACTAAGTCTAAATTGATACAGAATAAAGTTTCATAGCTTAAGACTTTGAATCAATCAAACAGTTTACTGTTATCAGAAAGAGAAACCATTTCAAAGCCCAGCTTTAATAATGTCACTTAATTGTTGAATAATCAGAAAGTATAGTACTAAATAAATTATAATATTGACTTGTTACCACTTGCTGACCAGTTGATCAGTGGATCATTATTTGAATCTTCTATATCTAGTAATAAATTATCTCTATCATTACCCTCTGTGCTTTCTTTAGGCCCATTTACAACTTCTTCATCATTTAGTTGCAAATTAACATATGACATAGATTTTTTTTTCTGCTCTAAATCAAATATTTCTAAATAATCATCATCATCTTCATCAGATTCCATAGTTAAAGGTATTCGAGATAGTTCCAAGTTGTCCCTTCGGTCTTCTGATTCGAGTACACCATAGCGGAATTGGTTGGCATCAATAGCACTGTGGGAGTTATTCGAGTCGTTTTTCACGCTTTTCTTCCTGAAAATGTATGATAAACAACATTACTAAACTTAATTTAATTTAAAACAGCAGATAGTAATTAATAAAAAAAGGGTAATAACTGTCATGAATGTTTTAACTAAATGAAATTGTAGAACATGCAAAACAATGACATGGTTTAGTTTATTTTTGTAGCGAATTTCACATTTATCTGAGTATTTTAAGACTGACTGTACTACATTGCTAATACTATGATCAAAGTATAGTTATCTGGATCAAACATGGAGAAAAACCAACATTAGATAATAGCTATATAATGTTGCGGTTAATATGTTACCTGTGTTGTGGACAGTTACTGATACAAAGATTATATTTACAATAGGTTGATCTGTTATTTAAATAATTTCTCTCTAACTCTTTAACACTAAAACAATGCAATAGAACTGAATGAAATTTGGTACGGTGTTAGCTTATTGGTTGGAATAGCATATCGGTTACTTTTTATCTCAGTAAAAGTTATGGTTTACATAGGACAATTTTAAAACATAGTTTTAATTAAAAGATCTGAATGAAATTATGCACGGTGCTAGTTTGATGGCTGGAATAATATTTAGGATATTGGCATTCAAGTCGCAGGCAATAGATAATATATATAGGTATAAATAATAACAAAGTAAGAAGTTATTACAACTTTGATGGTGGCTATCACAAGAGTTGATTAATTTGGGATTCACATTATACACCTTTTTTTGAGTTTATCATGTTTCAAGCACAATAATGATTGACCAAATCAATTAACTCTTGATTAAAGATGGTATTTTCTAAAATAACGATTGACACTTCAATGCACAAAATCTGAGGTATAAGGTTTACCTATAAAATATGAAATAAGCGACTGCTAAGAGTGCAAAGCCCCCAAAAACGATGAATGCTCGCTTTACAACCCCAGGGCTGCTCAAATCTACTTTGTCTCCATCTGAGATTTCTCCAGTTTTATTTTTAGCTGTTTCTAAGTTTGCCTCTGTTGCAGATGTGACATTACCTGCGGCATTTTCTGAAAATAACAACAAAAGTATTTACAGACTTTTACATAATAGGTATTTTCTTTTTACTGCTATTTACTATTTTTGATACCTTCTAAGATTAAGGAAATCTGACTAAACCACTATTACATTATTATGGCCAGCAGTTCAAATATTTATGTTTCAATAACACATAACCCTTCGATTGGCAACCGGCCTTTAGAGGATGACAGCTAGCTATCACGCAGGTGGCATATCGTCCTCTAATGTGCACTCGGCCAACACTCGACTAGTGCGGTCGGTTTTGTTCTTAGTTAAAATTTTAGAACTCTATGTCTTTACAGTTAGTGTTCAAAGTATTTTTGACAAAATAAACTAGCGGTAAAAGTAAAGTTGTACACATCTTTTCTAAGTGAAATATAAAACCGTTGGTCAGTAAAGGCCACGGAGCCCACTAGTGAGCACCTAATACTCGAATGTGCTCGATCAATCGATTTTATAGAGGATTTTGAAGTGATTTTTATAGTTAAGTTAGTGTAAACTATGAACCAGTATGTAATTCAACTAATTAAACTTAATTATGTGATGTGTGACATGTTTTGGTTTCAAAATAGTATAAAAACCGTGGCTGTTCGAAATTTTTCGTAATTGTCATTGAAACTTAATATTTCCATCAATCTTGGTAAGTATTATGGTTAAATACATTTAATTAACTGTGTTCGTTATCAAGCTTTAATTTAAAGCATTAATCTATTCGCCAGGATTTGTGAATTCTTAGAGAAAAACATTTTTGTAAGAACCGGCACTCGGCCATCATTTTTTCATTTTTTCACCTACTACTTCAATCGGTTTTAAATAAAAAACTTGTATAGCCATAAATAAATATTTTTAGCCATAAATGAACCTTATTTAGTGTCCTATGTTGTTGTACAATTAGAATCAGAAAACTTTCAGTCACTAATTTTAAGCATATTTTTCTTTTTGAAAATGTGGTTAGAAACTGAGGTACTTTGGAAGTAACAATTAATAACTTATAGTAATTACATGATAAATTAATATTAAATGTAGGTAAAAGCTTGTAAATCTTGTGTAGATTACGTTGGTATTTAAATGAAATCCATGTTTCATACAAAAATTTGCAGAAATTAGCGGTTTTAGTTACCGCGGAATCAAACTTTTTTTTTTTTTTTTCGTACCCTACTGTCTGCCACTTGATTGGTCCTCTAATTTTGACAAGCGCCACAGGACAGGATAACAATTACATTTGATCACCTACCACTAGGATTATCAACTTTCGGTTTCTTGTTAATTTCATCAGGCTTCACAGGCTGTGGTTGTTGTGCAATCTCCTGTTGAGCTGTTTTACTGACTTTGACACTTGTCTGTGGCGGCATTGCTGCGTGCTCGGGCTTGGCTATCGACGGTGGATCAGAATGAGGTTGAGGATCAGGTTTGGGTGATTCGACAGGCGGCAACGGAGACTCGATCTTTACTCTACCGCCTTCGGTCGGTACCTCCCTTTTTCGTATCCTCATCATGTTAGCCGCGTGCAACATAGACGGCCAGTACGAATACGATACACTCCTATCAAAACCCTTGCCTAAAATCAACCCATTGCTCTCCAAGTTTCCAGTCGTCCTTGCAGAACTCAACAATAACAACAACCCGCACCCCACTAACATTTTAAAAACGCACTGACTTTGCAAACTTTTGTCCTAAACATTTATCCCTGGGATGTGAGTTCTAATTGGAAACAAACTCCTGAATCTTATTGGAATTTTTAAGGAAAATCCAATAAATTACTCTAAATAAAATCTGCAATTTTGCATAAAATATGACTAATGAATGACATATTGACATTGACAATATTGACATTGACTTCTTTTTTTGATTGTTTTTTCCTTCTTCTTGGAATCAGCTAGGGTCTGCAACCATACTGAAATGTCATTAGTCTGAATTTTATCATTCTTTAGCGTGGGTCTTCGTTGGCTAGCTTCGATGCAAAATAATACAGGTGCGACTTCACTTATGTTGAAGTTTATTTCGACACACACGAATATAGTCACAGCTTAACTTTACCTTTAGACAATTACTAAAAATAGATAAAAAAACAATGACGGCGCATCGCGGGAGTATGCCAACTCAACCGGTCTCGACCAGCGCATGACCGTTCGCTAAGTTAAGACGGCTGTGTGAGAGAGAGAACGAAGGTCGCGTCGCTACGTTGAGGTCCAGTTCGGGAAAGAACGGCCAGACTATTAAACTTTACTGTTGGTACCGAATTGGCATCATAACCCCTCAAGTGTGCCTAGAGAGCGCTGGTGTGCCACCACTACAATTCTTAAAAGATATCATAATATATTTACTTACCTACACCTAATAGCTTAACCTAACCTAACTCGATAAAATATATGGGTGGTATATATATGTCGCAGGCATTTTGTGTGAATCCGTCGTTTACATACGGCGTCGTCAGTTTAGAAATGCTCGCTGATATGTAATATAATAATAATAATAATAATAATCGCTACGTCACTAGATATGTGCTAGCGGCCGTTTTCGGGGGCCCATTAAACGAGTGTGCGAGTCACCCCCTGCCATTTTATCCGTGTAAGTAACATAGGTCAGGCAGGGGCCATTCCTTCCATAGTCCCAGTTACCCAGTCCACTTTAGCACCCAAACCCATAGCCCAGTATCCTTTGTATCCACATTCTACAATAGTCCTGCACTGACCGGGGGTTATCCTTGGGTGTACTTGTATAGTGCGCACAGGGATAATCGTAGGTTGGTGTCACATTACATCATTTAGATAAATGTTGTCTAACGGGCCTCTGCGAGTTGGCTCCGGCCCCTCGTACGCCTTCCAAATGTCCGGGACTCCATAGTCCCGTGATCGGAAACAGACCAACATAATAATAAGAATAATATAGTATAATATGCCGAAGGCAAAATGACAACTCCTTCAATTGTCACTATTTCTACGTTGGTTGTAGTTTTAAGGTGACCATGAACAAAGCACAGTTTGGACAAATCAGAATTTAATTCGGCAATTTATAATATAAACATACATTGAACTTCTTAGGATAACAATATGACACTGTCAAATTAAAACAACTAGGTGGCTACATAAATCATATTTCGAAGTCTGAAATTTTCATCACAGTTATAAATAAGATATTTCAAAATATTATCAATTAATCATTATTTAAATAACTTACTTTTACTTTTTATACTTTTGCACTAATTTTAAATCAATCCAGATATATTTTTTTACCTTCTGTTTAGGCAATTTCTAAATACTTTACAATACCCTTTACACAATCTAATATAAAAAAAATAATTATGTCGTAATATTCTTCTAACGGTATTACACAAACCGTTGGCCTGTCAGGGCTAGCTTTTTTTAAGATAAGATAATCCACATGACCAATACTCATTGCCTCTTTTTTTTTACCAATACTATTCGGGGGTCCTTTGAGAATCAGATTCATAAAACTCTTCTCAATTCCACGGCTTTTTTATTGCTCCCGCTTAAAGATCTTAAAACTTTTTTAATTCACTATGGTTTAAGTCCCTAAAACTAATAATTATTCTGTTAAAAATCTTTTGAACACGTACCTATTATTTAGCTCTATTTTCGATAAATTTTGTGTCACAAATTACTACTGGACGCCATTTTGTTTGTTTTGATCAACAGCGACGCGCGTGGTATAAAACAAAACTAAATTCTTCAATTTGCCTCGGCATTATGTTTAATGCGTTTTAATCGTCAATCAAATGTTTAGGCATAATATATAATGACACGGCAATATACATTTTGCCTTCGGCATATTACATATCAGCGAGCGTTTCTAAACTGACGACGCCGTATGTAAACGGCGGATTCACACAAAATCAAAGATCATACACATTTCAAAGATCACAGTCACAGGAGTGTTACGCGGGAAACGTGAATCCAAGTCAGCTTTCCTTGTTTCTCACTTTTGTTTGATCATTGACTTGTCTGACCTGACTAGTACCTGTTTATGGACCTGACAATGACTTTTTTTTAGTCTGCTAAGATTCTTATCTTATTATCGGTAGTCTCTTGACTACCATTAGTGATTCTGTTTGTTAGATAGGTAGTCTGTCATGTGAAAAATCAATTGCTGTTCGTTTGTCTCGCCTAAACAAAATGAGTAATATGGTCGTCTTCCAAGCACGGCACGGCGATACATATTACCTACCTTCCATTATTTTCCATGGTCGAGTTCTCCGTTTCTAGAAAGCTGCCTATTTTCACACAAATATGGCAAAGCAAAAAGAAAGCCCATCCTCAAAAATTTTATCTACACAGCACTGATGGAAGAAAAACCTCGACGCGATTCGCCACTTATGGCATCCTCAGATCATCTGGTTGCGGGTTCTCTGCGCTTCGACAAGGATGCCACGTGAAGTGGTTCGCCAGTTCACGTGGCAGCTTTGCAAACCGTCGAAAAGGTTTTTCTTAAATCAGGTCTGGGTATGTACCTACTAATTTTTGAGGGAGTGCGGCTTTCTTTTAGGTACTAATGCTTGCTCACTTTATGTCCATGCAGGTAGTGTGGTGTAGGTAACTAGGCCGGTGTTTACGAGCGAAAATTTCCTTAAAGTAGGTAATGCCCGAACCTATTATTTCAAAAAAACACACGACACACCTAAGTCAAAATAGGTGCCGTCCACAAATTACGTCACACAATAAGGGGGTTGGGGGTCTTACTTTTTGTGACATTGTGCATTGGACAAAATAGTACGGGAATTTTCGTAAAAATGCGTGACAAGGGGGAGGGCGGGGTCTGAAAATCTTAAAAATCGTGTGACGTAATTTATGGGTGACCCCAACATACTTTTGAATTTAATCATATTTTGTAGTCTCTGATTTTCGGTTCATCTTATACCTAAAAATTTAATAAAAGTTAAAGTAACGATCCCTAACCATCTTACTCCAGGGCAAAAGTCTGAATCGTTGAATTCAAGTTACCTACCCTAACAATGATGGAAACGCCCCGTTGGTCTAGTGGTTTAAAAACCGGTCCAGATCTCGGGGTCCTGACTTCCAACCCCGGATCGGGTAACAAAAATTTAGATTTTTTGGAACGTTGCTCGGTTTGTGATTATCAACCTTCATTTGGCAAGCGTGGTGATTATGCCTGTACCAATCAATGTGTAATAGTCACTACTAACTTCACATAGCGATCAATATTTCTAATATGTAGGCCTCATAACCTTATGTAGGACTCCGTCAATGTATGTCGTTCGAGCCATATACCTTATACCTTATTCACTTAAGATAAAGTCGAAACCAATTGATAATTTAAATGTTCATGTTAACTTGATTAACTTGACTTACGAGTACCTGACCTAAATAGAAAATATAAATTTATGCGGTTTTTTTTATAAGTATTTAAGGTAATTTTTCTTTAGAAATTTCCAGCACAAGGTACCTATAAATAAATATTGGCAGACTACAAACAGTCAATTAAAGAATAATGTAGAAAACCACAAAATAAACAAATATTAGTGCCCCACAAGATTTTTTGTTTTTTTACTTAACATGTTAGTATTTTTTATCGAACTAAACTGCATAATATCTTAACACCTGTATTTATAAAGAAGTAGGTATGTTTAATACTTATTGCATAAATAATAAAGACTAAGTCATAACTGCCTATTAGTGCTTAAGTGAAGGAAATGGGTCACCATTAATAGCAGAGGTGTAAAAGTAACGAAAAATTTCGTACCCATATGAACTCGTTACTTTGACAAAAAGTATTCCTTACTTTCGTATCGTTACGTTACTCGTTACTTTTGATACCTGATTAATAACACAGTGCGGAACAACAAATCGAGTCGTTCTCGTATTCCGTACATACATCAAGTATGATATCACGGAGTCGTATCATATAATCGTAATATGTAGATATAATTCTAAATTACAAAATTGTGGTGCTTTTTTGTCTTTTATTTTTTCAAGTAACCAAATAAGGCACACATTCAGAAAATATACGATCAGTAAACGTTATAACACACGCATCAACTGTACTTTCGCGAGCTAATACGGAACATGCGAGTAACGAAATGCATTCGTGAGTAACGATTCGTTACTCGGTACTACATGGAGTACCCGTTATCAGTACCGAATATATACGGTTTGTTACAGCTCTAAATAGCATATTATTTGGCTGAGAATGCTAACTTTTGATACTTAAGTAGTTCTAACTTCTAGAAATTACTAGATTTAGGAGTACAAATGGTCTCTGAAGTAAGTTCAAATTATTACTTTTACTTGCTTATATAGGTATACGGGTGTAAGATTTTCTGGTAAACAATAAAACTAGCAATCACATAGATGTTTTATTTGATTTATTCAAATAGACATTTACATATATTAATCATATACTTTAAATTAGAATTTCCAAATGTTTAATTTTTGGTATCTCTATTATTAACACTGATTGAGTATCCACAATAATGATGATAATGTTAAACCTAATATTACAAACATCGGTACATTTTGTTCCAAACATTTAAGGTACACAGTAAATATCACCTACAAAATTGAACAAGTTAGAAATAGTATAGTTTTATCAAAGGACTTACTAGTTACATTAATTTACTGTAATTGTTAAAAATATCGGCAGTGATAACTCAAGCTAAAATCGCTGGTTGTTTTTTTATTTCGCAGATATTAGCGGTTAGCAATTTACTTTCAAATACGTAATTGTTCGGCATTAATAATAAATTTCTAATTTATTTTTAACATTAAAATATAAACCAGTCAAAAACTAACTACCGTTCACTCGAAATCTCACGTTGTAAGCATACTTACTCTCAGACTCTACAGCAATAAGTTAAGAATTTACCTTATAAGTTAATTTACAAATTAATAAATATGCTATAAATAATTGAGTACTCACTATTTTATACAAAAAATCTTCAACATCGAACTGATAATATTATCACGCCACGTATCCCGGTTGTATTGCTAAGTGACTCTCAATAGTTGTGTAATAATTTCTCTTATAAAAATAGATTGCACAAAAGATATTAGGAAAATACATTCAAGGAGTTTTCAATGCAAGTGAAAAAATAATTTATTAATATAAAGCAAACTTGAAAGAGCGACATCAACTGACACGGTTAAGGTGTTAATATTTGTAAGTTACCTACCATCTCACGCTTTATGCGGAATGTAAAGGTATCTATTTTACATTTACAACCTGCTAAAAGAGATATAAAATGTGCAAGAAGATAAAAAACTTTGATGGCCCCTTGCAATGAAATGTTTAAATTAAAACCTATACCCACCCAATAGATAATCTTTCGTAACAAGCAATACTTATTTGCATCAGATCTGCCCAAGCTTCTCTACTGTAGTTTGTTTCGTTCTATAATTAAGTACATTTTAATTATTATGTGTATGCATTTTCGACACGTTACCTACATTCTTAGGATTAGTATATAATATTATTCCAATATAATTCTACAGCTTATCTCAAAATGTTGGCTAATAAATCTTCTGAAACTTTAAATATCGTAGCACTAACTTTATTTAAATCTTAAATATGTTAAAAAGGTCGCAAAATGTCGTACCTTCCACATTAATGAGATAAGTATAATTTATTACCAATGCAAACAAACGATATCCTTTAACCGTCGCGTTGTTTTATTTTTGATTACACTTCATTATTAGACTCTGTATCCATGATTATTACTTTTTTTTAAAAAAAGGAGCAAACATTTCTAACTTATTTCTTCACGTCGTTTAAAGAAACGTAAAATATTGTCGAATTAAGCCTTAACTCTAAAACCATGGCACAAATTATTCCTAACAAAGGAGGGAACTCTTCACAACTGGGGATTACTTCTATTATCATTTTTCGTTAGATCAAATTGTCATAAATTTCTCTCATTCAAAATATTCACAAAGTATAGAAATCCGAAACATGAGCAATGGTGTTTACGTATCTATAAAGAAAATTAGTTGAAAATATGTTTGTTTGGTCACGTTAGTCTCCACAGTCAGTCTTCCAAGAAACTTAGATTATACGAAACTGTAAAAAGTAAGTATTATGGAATGTGAAAGGAAAAGAAAGTGCAATAACTAGAGAAAATCATAACCAACATAATGATGATCTGCGGGGTCTATCCTGGTACAAGTGTTATCGCTATACTTCTGTCCGGACTAGTAATTACTGATCCTAAACAGACAGTTTTCGCTCTAAATTCGTCACACGATCCTATTCTAACACTTTATGAAACAGCAAGATGATTTTGGAACTAGCAACAAATTTTACCTTTCTAACTACAATATTGCTGCCCGGATTAGGACGAAATCGGTAGCATATCCTCCATGGTCAACGTAGGACGAAGTCAGAGTTGACGATTGGAATTTTCCAAAATTTTCTGAAGGCGCTCACTCCAGACGCGCTTTGTAGCTGGTCTTCCATATTTCAGCTAGGGTTACAGCTGAGTGGAAGCGGTGGAAAATGCAAAGTGGTAGAGTGAAGCGCTGCACAAGTGACCAGGCAACGAATCCGTAGAAGTCCAGTTGTACCTGAAGTGAAACGAGAAATGGGATCAACAAAATAACCAAAACAATATATTTCTTCATGGTTTTGAAGGTACTTTTAGGGGAGTAGTTATTGATAGACGTTTCTATATCTGTCCAATTTTGATGCTGCTTTATAATTCTTTGAACGGAAGATTTGGTAAAATTGTTTTGGTTGTGTTTTTTTTTATTATATATATTAATTCAATGACATAAAAAAAAATATTTACCGATGTAACGGTGTTGGAAAAGCCATACGTGTTTAGATACTCATATTCCTGCCTGAAGATCAACAAACTATGTAGATTATACTTACAGGGTTAGCGAGAACTTTCTGTGCTTCAAAGGTGTAGATGAGCCACATGGTGACGTTGCAGATGAGGAGGAAAGTAACGGCTTGACGTGCGGGCTTGCTGCGCTCTTGCTCCGGGAGGTGAACTCGACGCCGGGAAACATCCGCAATGAACAACAGTTGGAGGATCACCTGCAACATTTCAGACATATTGGTAAGCTTACAATTGACATCTATTATGTGAACTAAACGCGTCTTGTGGTTTAAATACCGGGCCAAGATCTGGTCCTGTGTTTGATCCCCGGGTGAAGCAACAAAAAGTTTCGAATTTTCGAATATTGCTCGGGTTTGTGCATAAGCATGGTGATTATGCCTGTACCCATCATTGCTATGGTAACTTGAATTCCGTGGCAGGCCTTTGCCCTGCAGTGGGATGATTATAGGCCGTTACTTTTAAGTCAACTAACAATCATGACGATGAGGACATAATTTTTGGACATCTCATGATAGTTAATGCATATGTTACTAGAATTAAAAAGATTACAGAAAAAAAAATCTAACAAGCCCATAACTTTTTTGTCTTGTTTATTCTTGAAACTTTAATACGAGTATGTAAAGTTCTCTCTACTTATTTTGTATTATAACGCAGTTTTATGCTGGCAGTTGGTTGCAAGATGACTTAGATTTATGGAAAAATTGAGGCGATCTTGGCTCTTAGACGAAAGAAATAAAATGGTCTTCAAAATCTGATAAACATTAATTTTATAAACTTTATTTGATATTTTAGCAATTACATTTTTCAAGTTTATATACTGATATTATTAATTTTATAATTTTTATTAATTAAAAATGACATTTGAATTTGTTACCATTGCTTGGTTCCGAACGCAATTAGTGAACTTGGGGGGCGGCGCTTTCACCGCACGGCCCGGAATGTATCATGCTAACATTGCCGCCATAGTTATACAGCCTTTTAAGGTCAATTTGTCATGCTAATAGTTTACCTGAAATACGCTTAGGCATCCAGTAATCATAACGAGCAGGTTTGGTTCATGAGTGAAGGCGCCCATTCCACCAGCGATGACGCTGAACACCGCATACACGAACAGTCCGAAGGCCGATACACGCAGTAGAATGTCGTTCAGGTCCGACTGCTCTTCCGAGCGGAACTTCAGAGATTGCACCCTGCGAAGAGGTTCGGTACAGGAGGGAGGGCTAGAACTCCATTTCATTACACGACCACTGGCCAGCAGATAAAACCAAAACGGTAAAAGTATGGAGGGATGCATAATTGAAATAAGAAATATTAAACAAAATGGAAAGTAAACAACATGAAACAGTGGAGGGTTGTGCAGCACAGGTATTGTGCGTAAAATAATATGTGGAGCCAACCAGGATAGGATGACAAGGAAAAGGAGCAAGGATAACAAAAAAATATAAAAACACAAATTATACATTAAAAAAATATAAAAAATAAAGCAATATTACGGCAAATGACTCATGTTAATGTAAGGTAATGTAAAACATAAGTTAGTAAACATTTTGGTGACATTGTTTGGTATCTAAATAAAGCTATTAAAAATGTGTCTTACCGTATAAAACCAATCAGGATCGCAAATATTGAAAGAATCATCAGGGTACAGTGGGAAACATCAGCCAAGTAAATTGAGAGGCGTTTCAATTCTTGGTGTCTGATAAGGACGAAGAAGAGGATCAAGCAGATCAACGAGGCGACCAGGAGCAGGAGTCCACAGAAGAGGCCTTTGGATGCGCCCGCGCAGTCCACTCGGTTGCCACGCTGAGCCGCCGCTAGTGCTGCCGCCCTGCGGGATAGAACAGCCTCCAGACGTCTTTCCAGATCTTCATCGTTGGCCACACTGCAACCAAACGCGTGCTTACTTCAGTCTTACGACGATCTTGTCGAATAATGGTGCACTATTGGTTTAAAATCAACTAAAGACTTGCTAATAAAATACTAATGTGAATACTTAATTGAGACTAGCGGATGGTTGCATGTCAGGTGAGATACAAAGGATGTTAATCTACTTTTTTAGAGATGTTAAAAGATTGAAACATATAGTTACCTGGGATAGCGGCCAATGTGCTTCCACATGACGTAAATCACAGCGGCCCCGATAAGAGAATACTCAATGATGAAGGGGTAGAGATAAGGAGCTGAGTCGGAAACTATTGTTCCCATAATTGGGTTTCTTCCGCATACGGTGGTGTTATCAATATTGGCGATCAAAGCAGCTGGATTCAAAGTATCGAATGACTCGAAAATTTCAGTCGAGTTTGTCACTGAAAAGACAAAATATCAATTAAAATCATAGTATTTGGAACCGATAACAAATTTAATTAAATTACAAAATCAACAATAAAGTCTAAAATGTGAGTCATGCAAGGAAGAAAGACAAAGACAGTAAATAAATATGATGATAACTTAAAAGGTATTGTGCACGATCCTAACAAAAAAATGACATGAACTTAAAAGACATCAGACAATCCGCAAATTAATAGTGCAATGCTTATGGACACGAGGACTCAAATCGACACTCCGACAAACCTGGCGAGTGAGGTGGTTCATCTACCCGATACGTTTCGACATTATTGGCCCATTCATCTTTATCAGTGACGTAAGATCCGGTGGAGGGTGTTGAAATCGTGCTTACAATTGGTTTGAAAGTGGAAGAAAGCCACTGGAATACCTCCAGCATGGCTGTTGGATTTTGTGTCACTTTGTCACCCTCAGTTGTTAATGGTGTCGCTATAGTAGAGGTAGTAGTAAAAGGATTATCATTTGGCCATGCATCTTTGGATTCCCGGACAAATCCCATTCCGTTGGAGTACCCGATAGTACTCTTTAAAGTATCGATTAATTTTGATTTAGGACCCAACCCACCACCCATACTATAATACGGTGAAGGAGTAGTCGCTGAAAAATTAGTATAAACTCATTTTAATTACACACGCATGCACATGTACACCGGCCATAGGAAATGTGTTAAAATATTAGTAAGACACGTAAGTTAACAAACTTCTATAATACTAACTTGTGGTAGATGTTGTTGATATAGTGGTAGGCTCAGCAGTAGTTGATGTTACTACGTTCAAGATTTGTTCACCAGCAGACTTCACGGTACTTAATACTGTAGATGCAATTGAACCCGCTGCGGTAGTCGCACCAAAAACTTTACCAGAATGTCTCAGAGTATGTTTGCGGATTACCTCTGAAGATGTAATTTGTGATGTTAGTACATAGACCTAGTGCATTGCATGCTGTTTGTGCTGGTGAAGAAACATTAATGAAAAGTGCAAGAATATGTAAATAAAATGCACTTACTTCCCAAAACGCCTTCTCCTGGCACACCAAGAGGATTTTTGACGTGGTAGTCTGTGATCTCTTTCAGGGATTCAAGAACTAAAGTTCTTATCCAAACACAGATGTTAGTTGCGACGACATGCATCAGACCAAATCGAGCAATCACTTTAAAGCGATGAATGTTGAGCTAAAAATAAAATTAATGTTTTATACGAGCACTGATATTGAATAAATCAATTAAACAGTGATGCAATTTGTGATGTACACTTACTCGCGAATTCATGAAAATGAAATACATTTGCATGAAGGTAAAGACCATTTGTAAAACAGGATTGATGCCTTTCAAGATAAGGTAGCATGGAGACTCAAGGGGAAGTTCGAAAAATGTTCCAAATTCCAAGCCATTGTAGATCATAGTTCCCAGGCCAAAAGCTGTGAAATGTATAAATAATACGAGTATTAACTGCGGCCTTAGACAAGTTGCTTTCTAGTATCGTGCTAGGCGAATAGATAACAAATGTGTAAAAATTATATTAGCGTACGATCGATCAATCATTTGTTAATGTCATTTGGTATCTATTCGTCAAGCGTCAACGATATAAGAAAGCAACTTGTCTTAGGCCCCTGAAATCAGTACTGTCATTCATTTGATGCTTTGAATATAACAAAGTTGTAAATAATCTAAATACGTTATGCACTCATAAAAATGTGCCCGTACCAATAGCTCCAATTCTGAGGAAGAAGCTTCCGTGGCTGTGATCGTTCTGTGAAGTCTTGCGCCTTCGCACAGGTCTTGCAACTGGTCCAGCTTCCAACTCTACGACATCTTGTTGCTGTTAGATATAAAAGATAGAGAAATTAATTATAAGTAAAGTATAAAAATTATCACCTTTTTATGAAGAAGCAAATGTTGTACGGGTTTTTTGAAATGTAAGTCACATACTATTGGGAATTTTCAAATTCAGTTCTTTATTAACTCAATGTTAAGACGCTGCGTTGCAACTAGCACTTATACAAAAATTAGTCTATCTACTATATGAAAAGGTGAAGATTGTTAATTTTGTCAATGTACTATCAAACGTAAACGCTACATACTATCAAAGCTTTCAATGTTGATCTTTAATTTCATTACTGATTTATTACTTACACACTGTCTGAAGAAGCGATGTGGTACGGTAGCAGAAACAAAACAAGCTCTATCGCAAAAAAGTACTACAACAGCACATCCAAAGCTCTCCGGAAGATATGATACACAAAATGAACAAGCGAGATGCGTCAATGTATACCTCACCTGTTCGGTAGCATACAATTGCGCCATTTGAATTTGCAATTGCTGTTGACGAACTTTATCACGCATCTTACGGGGATACACCTCCTGCCCAAATGATATGGAAAAAACAAAAAGTAGGCAGCGTAAACAAAAAGGGGATCATGCGGCTTGTTACGTCCTGACGAAGCTTGAAAACATTTTCTTGGGAGGCCAACAAAAATAACGATTGTGAGCAAAAACATAACTTTAAATGATTAAAACGACGCAATAGAAATTAATAATAACACTAAAGTGTGGTTAACTAACACTGGATGACACGTGAAAGCGCAAAAAGAGTGTGAAACAGTAACAATAAGTGTTAAATACATTGTGTTGGATGTGCTGTGTATTTGTTTGCTTTTGATGCTAGACTCACCTGGAACTGGCTTTGTTTCTTGGATTCTTTGGTGGGTTTTTCTTTCCCGGCCTCCTTTTCCTTTTCCTTATCTTTCTTCTTTCCATCTTTCTTTGCATCTTTTTTGCCATCCTTTCCTTCCTTTCCATCTTTCGCTTCTTTTCCTTCTTTGTCTTTGGTTTTCTTTTCCTTTTCTTTTTTGGGTTTCTTCTCTTTTGGCGGTGGCTTCGGTTTTGGTGGACTACCACTGCAGCATGCACTTTCTGCGAGACCAAAAATGGTTTGTATATTTTATTAACAAAGTAGCTCGAAGTGCAACAATAATATTTAAAAAAAAACTGGACTTGCAATACTATTAAGTGAACTTATTAAATTTTAATAAAGTAGGATTTTATTACACTAAGTAAAAGGGATACTGACCTTGAAGCAGGAAGCAGAAGACGTATAACAAAAACAATATGCTCATGCCATACAGGTAGGTGAAGAAGCCTTCGTAGTAGTACAGGGGGAGGTTGTGTGTGATGACATCGCTGATGACGTAAGCAATGCATACCACTACTAAAAGCTTCGCGTAGATGAAACTTGATATGATGAACAGCGACGTTCTGTAATAGAAACATTGTTATTTATATTGCGGTCTTTGTTGTGGGTGTTTCTTACATTGACCTGATCTTAGTGCATGAAGCGAAAACAATTCAGGTCAAACAGCGTTCTGTGTGTGCTTATGAGTTCTGTAGACGGAAAGTTTCATTTATAAGAGAGTGTACGTACAGGTGGAGTAAGCAGGCTTTACACTACCTAGTTGTGGCAGCAAATTTTTTCACTACCTACATTCAACTGTGGTGGTATCTAAAGTGCAATATAACTATTGTTCATTGTTTACGTTACATCATCATCATCATCATCAGCCTATTGCAGTCCACTGCTGGACATAGGCCTCTCCAAATGCACGCCACTTAGGTCGATCCTCGGCTTCTCGCATCCAGCTCCTGCCAGCCACCTTGCGCAAATCATCACTCCACCTGGCCTGAGGGCGTCCTACATTACGTTTGCCGAGACGCGGTCTCCACTCAAGAACTCGTTTACCCCATCGGTTGTCGGTTCTGCGGCTAATATGGCCAGCCCACTGCCACTTCAGCTTGCTAATCCGGTGGGCTATGTCAGTAACTCTAGTTCTCTGCCGGATCACCTCATTTCTGATTTTGTCCCTAAGAGAAACTCCGAGCATAGCTCTTTACATACAATATGTTATTATTACTTAATACAGAAACTATAGTTATAGTTACATCCTGCTTAACTTGGTGTAATATCTGAGTGTTTATTTTTAAATAACCCATTATTAAATAATCCTAAAGTTATTACTAAACAACAAATTTGCGCAACTACACTAGGTAGTAGCTTAGGTAATCCGTTTCAAATAATAACCGCCCTATGATATTATTTGTATCAATATGTTTTGAATCTTTTTGTTCCTAGTAATATCAGTACGAATAACTCGGGATAAAGTTTTTTAGATGATCAGTGTGGTGATGATTTCATAATAATGTATCAATGAAAGCGTAACATACTTCTTCGATGGTTTCGGCTGAACGCACTTCAGTTCCATCTCTTTGTTTGCCGTGTTGTGCTTTTCAGCTATTGCGATGTCGCTACCTTGCTGGCGGTGCTGGCCTACGGGGAGCGTCGCCATGTTGTCCACCGCCTCCAAGTCCACCGTAGCCACTTTCACCTCAGCCTCAGCGGGCTGATGCTTATCTTTCCCCATCACTACACTATTTCACAGGCCCATAGTTCAGGGTTAGGCCAAGGTAAGCTCTTTCGAGGGAAAAAACCTCCGGAAGTGCACAACGAGACGTTGCCTCCGGGTTGAGTGCCGGCCGAGTTGCGCAATACGGGATGCTGCGCGACCGAACTAGGGGCGGCACCCTCCGCACCCTTTTTCGCTCAAATTGCACTCTTAATGGCGAGAGAGTCATAATTTCGAGTCACAGAGAGGGAACGAACGCGGAATGCATTTTTAGTTGGGGTGAGTCGGATTACGTTTGCATGTTTGGTTACGATTACAATATTTTAACAGCGTTTGATGTTCAATTTATTTTTTTATTATCAATGATTTATGTTAATTAGCTGTACTTCAAAGTCGCAAAATACCCGATTTTTAAACTATCGTGTGTTTTTATCCTAATCATAGAAGAGGTTTAATTCCAGAGGATTAAATAACCATAATACTTTTTGGCAACCCTGTGGGAATCGGCGTCCCGCGGTCGATAGAGGCGCGTCTCTCCCGGAGAGCTTTCGGGAGGCTGCGCGAGCGACCCACTGACCCGGCCCTGCCTCACCCACCGAGCGCATCCGACCCACACACTTGTGACAACCCTAATTACACCGTGCATAATATTATTCCATACAAAGTTAACATCAGACAAAACACAGGTTTATGAAAGAAGTTTTTAACTATGCATATTTATTATTTTCCAGTACGCGCATGCTCATTCAGCTAGGTCTTTAAACTTCTATTCAATGCCAATTTGTAAGACCATGTACTTACATAATACCGCCTAGTAACCGTTCTCAGGATGGCTCTTAGCTACAACTACTAATGACTAAAAACAGACAAAAATGTGAGACAAATTCGAGCACATAAGAAAAAAACAAAACATAAAATTTCTACTAATAATCTAGTTGAATGTAGATTAAAAAAAACTGTATTTACTTTCAATCGTTATACCAACATTGATTCGAAGTATTTGCATGGAAACTACAGAAAAATTTTAACCGACGAAAAAAAAAGGTTTTAAATTTTACTGAGAATTTGAGCTATGTACTTGAAGTTGGTCTCATTAACAGAATAGGATTGACACTCATTATGCGCAGACTTAAAATTACTTTGCTAACTTGGTTTTGGCCCATCAATACTTAATTTTCTAGGTACTCTTGAAGATAGTATTTTCTGCCCACGTGAGCTAAACGATAAATCTCATGGGCGAATAAATGTACTCAGTAGTAAGTGGAATAAAAAATAGCCTTTGTCCATTTTTTAGGTCTAATCTAGTTTGTTGCAAATTTTATCAAAAACGGTGCCAGGCAGCCAGAGAGACGAAGTTGCTTTCGTATTTATAATAATAATAATAATAAGTTTTTTATTTCAGGATTCCTTAGTCCCATATTCATAAAATACATCTTACTCAATAAAATCAAAGAGAAAAACAAACATTAGACTTAAATAGTCAAAATAAATAAAATAACAATATATTTTATATAATTAGGCCCAATGCACTACGATGGCATGTCTATCACCGTAATCTCATATAAAACAAAAAAAATTTTAAACTGAATACTGCCATGCACATTGTCTCTAATTATTGCACTCTTTAGGTAACCGAATTAACAGTGCGGTATAAACGTTGAGAAATTCATTAGTGGATGAATGTGACAACCACTTTGTTAACTGATCACGCTTAGCTTACTTGTTGCATAACAGAGACACGACACTCTATATAAGAACTATCTAAAAGTGAAACGAATGTACTAATTAAGAAGATAAAGGGAAAGTTGTTATCTTCTGCTTCCATCAAGGATTGTTGTTTTATATTTTTGACATTAGATAAATCGACATTATCATTGTATTTGACGACTGATGTATAATATTCATCCTATCATTATTAATTTACTGTAATCCATTTTTTTTCTCTTAACTACTGATTTTGACTTGCTTGTGATTTGGAGCTCTCTCTGTTCTCTGTTAACATGCTTGAAAAAACCGGCCAAGTGCGAGTCGGACTCGCGCTCGAAAGGGTTCCGTACCAAAAAGGCCAAAAAAACGGGTTTGTTGTATGGGAGGCCACCCTTAACTATTTATTTTATTTTGTTTTTAGTATTTGTTATTATTGCGGCAACAGAAATACATAATTTGTGAAAATCTGTCATCTGTCTAGCTATTGCGGCTCTTGAGATACAACCTGGTGACAGGCAGACGGACAGACGGACAGATGGACAGACGGACGGACAGCGAAGTCTTAGTAATATAGGGTCTCGTTTTTACCCTTTGGGTACCGAACCCTAAAAATGAATTATGAAGGTGTAAATTTGCGTACCCGTTGAACTCGTTACTGTGACAAAAAGTACTCGTTACTTTCGTATCGTTACATTAGTCTTTACTTTTGATACCTCATTAATAACACAGTACGGAACAACAAATCGAGACGTATTTCGTACGTTTGCTGTATGATATCACGAAGTCACATCAATCGTAATAAGTAGATAAAATACTTCTAAATTACAAAATTAGCCGAGTAAGGTACAATTTATTTTTCAATTAACCGAATAAGCTACACGTTATAAAACATACGATCACCAACCGTAATACTCGTAACACACGCATCAATGGTTTTTTCGCAACCTAAAGTTCTACCCAAAATACGAAAAATGCGAGTAACGATATTATGCATTTGTAAGTAACGTATCGTTACTCGGTACTACATGGAGTACCCGTTACTCAGTACCGAATACATATACGGTTTGTTACAGCTCTATAAAGAAATTTGATAAAGGTAGGTATAATAACCTGGGTCCTCGCATTTTACACATTAGCTTTCCTTGAAAGCTTCCCTTAAAGCGTTTGAAAGGTTTTTAAGTGGAAGTTTATTTAAAGAATAACTATTTTGTTAATTTTGTATAAAGATTATTAGATAGCAAATATTTTAAGTTATATCTATGGAAAGCGATATTCGGGTGATACTAGTATAAAATAATACTTGTTTGTCTTTGAAAAAGTTGTATGCAAACTATTGCTTCCCGCCAGCAATATCTATGAACTTATTTGTTGAGAATTTTTACTCTGTTTCATTAGTACTTACTTAGAAAAGTAGGAACGGCATGAAGTCAGTAGCAGGCTGAAATTATTTATTGACGAAGTTAGGAGTTCATACTAGAAGTTTTTTTGGTTTTTTGTTTTAAAGGAGTTCCGTATTTAAAGGCGTGACACCATCGTATTAGGTGTCTTGTCTGTCGCATTATTTTTACATTTTTATATGCATAATTTATTGATTTGATTAGCATCAAATCTTGTTAAATTATGTTTCCAGACACTTTGAAACATAGATTGAATATCTATTTGTTTAATATGTATTCTGCCTATGACCAAGACACATGCTTAGTTAAAACTAGTCCGTACTAATTACCTCAGAATTAAGCGCGTTGAATCGTTAATTGCTCGGGTAATTAACATTGCATTAGCCGTCTGTTTTATATTAATGGCGTATAAAGTTATCAATCTCTGATGAAAACCCGGTCACAACAGATAAAGAGCCGTAAAACTACTTAGTTTATGTCTTTGAGTTAATATCAAAAGTTAGCTTATATTGATGATTGGTTTCCTTGCCATCTATTTTAATTTTATGTTATAATATTTAAGTAAAACATAACCGGTCTACAACATTGTCATACTCTTTTTTATCGGTTAAAAACCCATGACTCTACTATTTCTTAACTTTACATTTATTCTAAAAGTCGGTGTTAACCCCTTTGTTAAGAAAAGCGCCACGTCCTTGTGGCACAATCTTAAAACTTGATTGTGTCAAACTTGAAAATAGCTTACATACGACCAAACTGCGTTTCCGCTGAAGATAAGCTGAATGGAGTAACGAGAAATGGAACTTGAATTGACCAATCACAGAGTTTGAAATCCACAGATAACAGATTCCGAGCACTGTGATTGGAAGTTAGGGATGTACGATCCAGGTGCTTTGTATCGATATTCTGGATCGCAATGGATCGTAATACATTGTATCGATCCAAGTATCGATCCAATTAATTTAATACGATTTTTTGGATCGATCCAGTATCGTATCAAGTATTATTTACAATTATGTTGTCTTTTAAATCACCACCTAGTTTATATAAAACAAAAAAAAACTCATTTTTGTTACATAGATCAATCTTTAAAAGGAATAGTAGGTACGTAAAAATATTAAATTTGAAAGCCTCTCTGGATCAAGGTGATTGCAGCTTTTATTCAAAGTCTGGTTGGGCAGCGAGAAGTCGTTCAGATGGCACAGACGTTCCTACAACTGACAAGTAATGTATTGCTATATCGCTTAGTGTTCCCCAAACGACTTTTCTCGCTGACCAATATTTAATTGCAGCAAGGGCTCCGACAAATACTGTTAAAAATATGTGTGAAGTCCTTCTTGTGATTCATCAGATATTGCGATCCGATCCTCATCATACTTGTATCGATCCACTAACGGATTGAAAGCCATTGTATCGATACAAAAATCGGATGGATCGTATTGCTTTGTATCGATCCACACATAAGTATCGGATCGGATCGAACATCCCTATTGGAAGTTTGCTTCAAGTACGCTTGTATGTCATGGAGCCGGTCTACTGTATTAGTTTTCGTTGTAACTCGACCTTGCGACTGCAGGCCACAGACAATACATACTTACATAACTTTATGGCTGTCTGGCGGACGGAGCATTATAAAGAGTAGCGAATCAACTAAACAGTTGCAGATAATTTTATCTATCCTCAAGCATTATATTTGTATGGCTTGTGTTTTTGTAAGGGGTAAGTCTGCTAATTTTAATGGTCAACATCCTGCCTGGAGTCTCAAAATATATCTGCGATTACAATAATTGGTTTAGATTTTCTTGCTTATGAAAGATGATGCCACCATAACGAAAAATGAATTTCATCTCATGTGGTATTAGTATGAAAAGTGTGAAAATTAAATAATGGCAACATTTAATTTATAATTTAGTGTATCATGAAACATAGTTGTATCATTCAATCCTTATTTACTGTTTTACTTTTTAACTCGCCTAAAGCATATACCTACTTCGTCATAGAAAATTGCTATCAAATATGCATCTGGCAACAATATTTTGCATTATGACGGTGTTCCTGAGTTAACGGTAACCCTCGCCAGGAGACCGTCACGTCGTCACGCTGTGGTCGAACGCCTCTATCGTTCGAAAAATGTCCACCACTTAATGTTCAACCCAATGTATCACGCATTATGATCTATTTTAGCATAAGACACGTTTTTAGGGATGGCGTGATGGAACCAAATCATCGATACTTAAAGAAGCAACAAAATTAATTGGATATCGAAGTGATGTCTTCGTTGTTTACTTATTAATTAATTCTTGGCAATCCAATCGAATATAATAGGTTTTTCCCGCGACTTCGTAGATTCTAGTAGGAATCTTTGTTGATATGATTTCGATAGTTACTTTTGTAGTCATAGTTGTGTTTTATTGGCATTGTTATTATTGGCATCCGCATAAAAAATGTTAATTGTATACACATTGTTTTTATATTTTATACATGCGGTTTGCTGTTGGTGTTACCTTATAAAATAATAAAATACCTAATTAAATAATAGTTATTTGTTATACAAGAGTGCAAAGTTCCTTTTTAACCGCGTGCTCAACTTTGATGACCGAGCAAGCAAAGGATCCTAAAATTAGAATCCTGAACGTTAGCGAGGGAATTAAAAGAGCTCAAGGTGAAACATCTTTGCACTCCAGTGCAAAACGTAATTTTTCATCCCCCCTTAGCGAGGAAATGACTAAATGCAAAATAAAACATTTACAATCACAAGATACTTTTATTTTAGTTTAGGTACATATTTACTACAACATTATGATATGTAAGTATTACAGAAATAAACTTCTTCGTCGCTGGAATCACTCATTTTCGTTTTTTTTTTACTTGTTTCAAGATTCTTATTTATAACAATACGAATTTAAAACAAAATGGCGAGCGCAAAGCAAATTGAAAACAAAAGTACACCAAGGAGGTTAAGAGTCTGAGTTTTTAACAAATTAAAAAAAAGTTGTATGATAAATACGGCACCATGGAGATGAAAGTAAATAGGTTTAACAATGTTTTGAAATCACATACTAGTACACGCGATGTTCTAAAGTCAAATTTACTTTATCCTCTAGCGAATAAAAACCGCTTTTGCAGATATCGAAGAGCAAAAATACTCTTTCCGAGATGGTGGGATGAAAAATTTATTTTTTATTGATCCGAAGCCAGGGCTCCATTGCCGCTAATTTACAAATAGCTATTTTAGAATCGTAATTGTATCTCAATTGTATATTTTGACACATTTATTAAGGTTGTAATGTCAAAATATACGATTGAGATGCAATTACGATTCTATTAAGCCATTTGCAAATTAGCGGAATTGGGGGCCAGTTCAGAATCATAAACGGAAAAGTTAATTTATCTGTTTGTGGAGGTATGGTTAATTTTGTTAAAATCTGATATTTATTATGCCTTTAGTTCAATAAGTATTTAACATGAGATCTAGTAATTTAGTAGTATTAAATGAACTTAAACAACAGTTATAAGAATTTATTTGTAATGCTGTGTACCGGACCATTCACCATTCAATCGACTGTCCAATACTGTCCATCCATGCAATGTGCAATGAAAATGCTTTGATTAAAGCTTCCTCCCCTTTATTTATTTTTAAATGGTCCGCTCAAACTTTGTGATGTTCACAACGATTTTTTAAACGTAGAAAAATGAGAACGCTGAATATTAAATTATAGTTACCTTCTTTTTTTATTTTATACCTACGATCGACGTATCTACGAAATACATCCAATAATCTCTGATTCTAGCTAATACTTCATTTATACGTGATGGATGGAATTAACTGATCTATCTTAAAGTAGCTAAAAATGTAACCAACGAAAAACAAGATGAGCCTCAAATTTTGAGTCGGTTTATGGTAATCAATGATTTCTTGTTTGTCAATCGATGGCTTATTTTACGATTATCATTTTTTCATTTTTAATATACTATAATCACGTTTAATCCAAAACCTAAAACTAACTAAAATATACTGCAACATTAACGTACTTAAAATAAGTAAGTATGCAATCATTTATTATGTATGAAACATTTCGAATAAATAAATATGAATGCACATTAGCAAAAGATGGATTCTTAATTTTATAAATATTTTTATATAACTTCGATTTCAAACTCATCATAGTCGCGTCAACATTGCAAATAAAACCAAAATACATAGACTTTGATTTATTGTAAGTTTGGGAATAAATAATTCATTAATGGGTTTCGGTTCCATCTCGTATTTATGCATTTACCTACAATTTAGTGTTACTGTTTAAAATATTCTTTACCGATCACGGTAATGATGTTAAAATTATTCGACTAACGGGTACAGATATCAACCGTTACCCCTTTTTTTTTTAAATCTAATTCATATCAAGTCCGAATCTTTAAAGGGCAATAGTGTGTGTAACGGTGAGCTTAATATTCTTTCGAGTAGCTTTTTAATACTCGTATCATTAAATACGATTAAGGAATATAAAGAGGCATGATGAGCCTTATATCGTGTGTAGATAGACGACTGTGATTGTAAAATGTTAATTCTTAAAAATTCAATTTTTTCCGAAATTTACTGTAACTTTATGCGTACCAATAGATTCTAGGTGACAGTCATTGCTGTCGTTATGCCTTAGATTTTATAGAACTTTCTCGAACGCAATTATTGGATAATTGGTAAAAACTAACACATTCCTAAAAACCATGCACTTAGCTGCTGATCTACAACAACATTGTAATAATGTCATCAACAGAAAGAAGGATTTATGAGGAAATATTTTTAGCACCTAACAATCCATTTTTATTTTTAACCTTTTAATTTGTTTGAATACTTTCCAATCGTGACTTTTACCGCTACCAACCTTAAACCGCGGACTATGGGACTTAATGATCGTCCTTTGAAAACAGTTCCAAAAATGCGTAGTACTCACTTGGCATTTTTAGGAGTTGTAGCAGGCTGGCAGCAGGCCCGATACCTCAACACCGCGTCCGTAGGGCTGAGAGCGTCAGTCTCGTCCGCCGGCGCTTCGCACTCGTCCGTGACGAGCGGCGCGCGCGCCGGCGATGTGTGTGATCCATACCCGTCGGAATTCAGCTGGAATAGCAGGTATTATTGTATTTTGAGCTATTAACAATCGAATAACAGACATCACTAGGCTTGCCAACATACCATACATCCATGTACCTTGTTTTTGTAAGTTTCCGATATTTCGACACTGTTGCAAGCGCCATGATCACGGAATAACTAAATTATTTCGCGATCATGGCGCCTTCAGCGGTACCAAAATATTGAAAACTTACAAACACAAGGTACATGGTATAAACCCCGAAACAATTAAATCTAGTGATAGTGACCATGAAAGTTATATATAGTACCTATACTACAAAAAAGTTTCACGAATTGTTGTTAAAAGTTAAAAAAAAACGCCTTGCAATGTCTGTTGCACCTAAAACAAATCTAGAAGAGAGCTATTGAAGTCACAAAATCTATAGAAAATAACTAGTCTACATTAATTTCTAAACATCAAATCTATTGCACATCTACGACAAGCTAGATATGTATCATGAAGTGCACTGTCTTTATGGAAATATGGGAAATGAGAAATTACGATTGAATATCTAATCTAGCAAACTCTCACCCAGGACTTCAAGCCTGGTGTCGGGGTCAATGCCTCAGACTAAAATAGATTACAATACATAGTCATTATTCTGACAGTAAAAAGAATTGGACTGTTTCACCTCTTCATCTAAATACTTTCAATTGTCGCTAGCAAGCAACCCTATTTCAGTGTCCATAATACCTATTTCTATTTAATATGAATGAATGTTTCTACGAAACGTATTCTTTTATGTGCAAAATACAGGGGGTAAGTCTAGAATACTTTCATTGAAATTTTCTCAATTAACTCAGTTTAAAACTTAAAATTCAACTAACAATTTGGATCTTATTGAAAAGCAGCGCCAAATATTAAACGGCCAGATATAATACCAGAAATTGTATGTAACACATTGTAATCTTATTTGGCACTACTTAAGAGGTGAAACACGTCCTCAAATACTAAAGTGCACTAAAATGGTAATGAGTCTCACTTTGACGATGGTGCCGACCTGCGAGTCGACGAGGTCGCGTGGAGGTTCGCGTGGGTAGGACCCGTCGCGTGGGTACAACCCGTCTCGTGGGTCGGAAACGTCGCGCGGGTCAGACGCCCGCGGCTCTACTCCGTCGACAGGTGCACCCAGTAGTCGCTCCTTCATCTCGTGGATGTAGGGGCAACGCTGCATCGCGATGTAAAACTCGCGAACGCGCACCTGGATAACAAAAAAAAAACATTTGTAGATAGTACTAGAAACGATATAATATTTTGTAATTAGGTATGATATCATTGGAATTGATATTATCGATAGTGATATCGGTAACTATACATTGGCAGCACTAGCTTAAATCTAATATGTGTACGTGTACCCGAACCAAAGATTGGACTGTATGTCCAACTAAACATCTTTCTTGTTATCTTTGGGAAACAAAGATTACATTATTTTATATGAAAATAATTATATTTCTTTTAGGGTATGTTCTTACATAATTCATAAACAATATAAACCTAATAAATAATGAGAACATAACATGTGACTTGGATACTCCGTAACAAAATGTTGTAATTTCTTATATTATATTAACTCAGACATGATAGGTACTGTAAATGCCCAAAACATCTTACCCTAGTAATGTAGTTAGATTAAAGATCACTATTATCATAATTTTTGTTTCACAAATGTAGACTTCGACATGTAATTAAGTATATGTATGACTGTTTCGGCAATTGATTCTCCGTCTTTACTCGCATCGATAAGTATAAACAAACACGCATTACAGAGCCCGTGATCGCAAGCCTAAGCTGTTCTCACTCCAAGTGTTTCGCAACAACACCTCGTACTACAACCCGATAGTACGGATGTGTCGCCTCTACAATGATTTTTTGCAGGACTATCCGGGTATCGATATCATGGGTTCTAATCCGAATGTGTTCTCTAGATTGGTACGTAATGTTCTAAAATAATTTATTTTTTATTTTTTATTGTTTAAATTACCCCAGTTGGTATCGAATCTCACATAAAATGTATAAGCTACAATATTGTAAAGTCTATCTAATTTGTAAAAATAATATCAAAGTAAGTAGTAGTTTTAATAATAGTAACAAGCATCCATTCTCTCAAACTCTCGTGTGTAATAAAATAAAAATAAATTAGAATAAAATATTATAACAGTAAGAGTTAAATTTGCGAAACGATGTAACTCATTCTTATGTAAAATTCTCATGCACATGTTTTGGCTTACAGTTAAGGATATTAATCACATTATGTATAAAATTTGTACCATCTCAACTGTTAACTGTTTTGTGTTTAATTAAATATAATAAAATAAAAATAAAATAATCTTAGAGAAAGTCCCCATGTGGGGTTCGCTGAAATGTGGTAAGTAGTTTTAGTTCTAACCCTTTAATGCTCGAAGCTCTTAGTTAATAAGATGACCTAACTATTTTAGACTTATTTGCCTACACGTTTTATTTAGTGCTACCTATCGAATGTACAAGACCAATGTAACCAATAAAATTTTTTCTTACTATGCAAAGCTAATATCTTAAGCAGAATGCCTTAAAAAATCCAGAAGGACATGCTGTCTAGATCTCACAAACCCAGATCACTCTAACTTCTAAGCTACTACCGCGTCGCGTCTATTCCCTTTTAAATAAATAGGTACCTACCTACTTTGGTATGAGTAAAGAATAGTAATAGCACTAGGAAGATAATAGATTCCACAGTCAATAAAGCGGGGTGTCCCAAATCGGTTTGTTCATATATGGGACCTAGAAAAGACGTGCGTGACATGACTGAACAAAGGTTGAATGGACTTCCAAGGATTTCCGACCACCAAAGGAATCACGCTATGATACAAATACGGCCATAGAATGACGGCATTCATAACACTGCCTTTAAATTCAAATAAACATATTTCTACTATTACATTATATTATGTCTGTTTGTTTTCTCGCGATGTTTCCCCTCACTATCAATTAATTGCTTGTATGAGGTACAGGCAAACTGTGATTCTAACTCAAGACCTTGAATATGGAAGGCGAGTCGCTGACCACTAAAGTATCCAAACTTTGTCTCACTACACGCTATGACAGAAGCTGTTAGAGGAGAATGTTATAAGTATATCAATCAACATCAAATAATGGCATTTATTACATTTATGTAATGATTACCTGATTTCAAATTAGAATTGTATCTTTTTCTGCCGTTAAATAGCAGAAACGTGTGCCATCAAATTCTAGGTCTCTATCAACATTCTTAAGATGAGTGTACGGTGTTTGCATTGAATAGACTCGCGCGCAGTCAATGTCAATAGCGTTGCAGCTGCCAAACGAGTTCTCGTTAATAGATTGTAGAAACGCCAGGGTTATATTGGTGATATCTCCAAAAAGAAACAAGATGAAAGTATAAATAAAAATTGCAACTTCACTTTTGTTATTTTACAAAAGCTTTACCATTCATCAAGGGACTTTTGGTGAAGTAATTTTTTGACAGATAACAAAACAAAGACGTATATCGTCACCTTTCTGCGTATTTCATTCCTCAATTTTAATTTTATGTAATTCCTATCCGTTGGCTGCGACTTACTTCGCTTGAAGTCATAATCCTATTAGAACTGTACTTTTTCCGGTATCAAAAGTAGTACTCGTATGTATACCTATGTGTTATTTCTGCGTCAAGTCTATCGTCAAGACAAATTCCATCAAGATCCGTTCAGCCGTTCTGGCTTGATTAAATAACAAATGTCCATGCAAACCTTCCGTTCGTGTTTTAAATGTTGGTATTATAATCATGTTAATAAAACATGTTCAAGCTTGACACCAGTGTAGAAAACTTGCTGATACCTATGCTCTTAAGAGACCGTAATATCAGTAAAATATTCGGTTACCATATTGAAACATAGTAAAACTTAAATAAACTTTTTATTTATGCAAGTCGTGAAGAACATTTAAAGTGAAAGCATTGACTAACTGTTTAATGCAAAGTTAGTAAAATAGTCGAATGTACTTAAAACGACAAAGGTTTTGATTACGGTTTTTTTTGTTTCTATGATTTAATTATGGGGGTTGATAATGTAACATAATTTCCAACAAAGTGGTGTGATTCTACTACACGAGGGAAGAGTTCAAAAAAACTGCCAAACGTTTCCAAAATCACAAAGTAAAAACCGGCCAAGTGCGAGTCGCGCACTGAGGGTTCCGTACCAACTTTAACTTAACTACCACAATATTTTGTTGACTGCAAAAATTACATTGTTTTTCATAGTGTTTGTATGAAGGACAAAGTAATATTTGCGGTTGTTGAAAATGTGCTATATCTCAAAAATTACCGGTTTGATCTCGTTCAAAACAATTTTCGTTGAAAGTATTTGTTAAGATCTACATTACCTATTTTTTTCAATATTTTCACTTGCTTAGTTTAAAAGTTAGAGGGCATTTTACCGCTTTGGAAGTGTCTTCCTTCCAAATGTTAGACTTTTGGAAAAATGGTTTTAGGTATTGTTTTAATTCCATGTATGGGAAGCCCCCCTTAAATATCATATTTTTTATTTTTTTGTATGAGAATCGTAAAGCGGTCAATAGGATACACCTACCTACCAAGTGTCAACTGTGTAATGCTAATACTTTTAGAATAAAGTGGCTGTGACATACGGACGGACAGACAGACAGACTTGACGAAACTCTAAGGGTTCCGTTTTTTGCCATTCAGCTACGGAACCCTAAAAAGGGACATTTTGCAATTTTTGTGAGGTTTGTGCCGTGCTTTTAGGGAAATATAATTAAAAAGCAGATTGACGCAAAAACGTCCTGTGAATATACTTTTATACCTACAATTTGATTAAGCAAAAAATAGCATAACAAAGTTTTTTTTAAACGGTATTAATAATATGAATCTAACCTTGCTTCTCCGTTAAAAATGACATATCATGCGAATGGTTTCTTTTCCGGTAAAAAGTTATTTTAGTTTTAAGCGAAACTCTTACAAAGAACAATCAACAAGTACCAAAATACAAGAAAATATACCATGAATTGAATTTAAACGTTAACAAACACACTTTCCGTCGGTACATATCCTAACACCGAAATGAAATCAGGTGGAACTCATTTGCGAAGCCCTGCGCAAGTATTAATATTCATAATGACCTTGCCCTACTTCGGAAGATTCACGAGCCTTCGTTTTGTATGGAGAACAAATGGAAATGTACTCAATTGTTTGGGACGGTAGGCAGGTATCCCTAAACTTTATGAAAGGGCGAAGTATTTTATGTCATATTATAATGTATGTAGGTACTACAAAGTGTTTACAATTGAGAACAGGTACAGCTACTCAATCTAAAAGTTGTGTCATCTGAAATGAAACGATTGTTAAATAAGTAGTTATTTATCTACAAATATTTCTTTCGAATATTAGAAGTACATTGCCAAACATTGATGAAACAGCGTTAGCTTAACGCAACAAGCCTTGAATAAAATAGTCGATTTAAATAGTATATTAGTAGCTAGTGGTCAAAAACGGCCCGGTAAGCGGAAGATTGTGGATTGGACTCTTTAGAGGCAATCGAAATTTCGTTCAAGCTATGAGTTTTTTATCATAAGCATTACCTAATTGACATTTATCAACCTGCCCATAAATGTCAAACTAAATAACTTAATAACAATCAGAACGTTACTGTACTGTACCTCAAGCAGTATTGTAATTAAGTTTTAAACGAACTTATACGATGAGCTGCATCACAGGCTGATGCTTTTTGTCGTCATCAATCAATAAAATTCGTCGTATACAAGTTACTATACGTCAATAGTTAAAGACTACTCGTACTTACTAAATAAAAAATAGAATGACATTTTAATCATCACCATTACTATTATCTCAACCCCACCACGCTAATAGCTGGGTATAGGATTATCCTGAGGATGATCACAATCATTTATGATGATTATGATAAAAATATCTACTTTTTAGGGTTCCGTACCCAAAGGGTAAAAACGGGACCCTATTACTAACCCCCGTATTTATAAACAAGTAAAAGTAATTACTTGACTACAAGTAATTACTTGAGAGACAATTTGTATGCCTTAATCAAAAAATTACTAGAAGTTATAACTACCAAAAGTAAGCATTTCTAGCCAAATAATATGACTATTAAATGTGTGACCAATTTCTTTCACTTAAGGACTGGATATGAACATTTTAAGTTATGACTTTCTTAAGCAATAAGTAATTACTTCTTTATAAATACGGGGGTAAGACTTCGCTGTCTGTCCGTCTGTCCGTCGCTCTGTCACCAGGCTGTATCTCAAGAGCCGCGACAGCTATACAGTTGAAATTTTCACAGATTGTGTATTTCTGTTGCTGCAATGACAACAAATACTAAAAACAACATAAAATAAATATCGAAGGGGGGCTCCCATACAACAAACCCTTTTTTTGGCCTTTTTGGTACGGAACCCTTCGTGCGCGAGTCCGACTTGCAATTGGTCGGTTTTATTAAATAAAGCAATTATTGGCTCTAATAAGAACGCCAGTTGTCTTGTCTGTATAGAAAAAGAAACACATAATTGAGGTTACGTCTCGGTTTTCCAGTTTATAAGGTTTATTGCAAGTTTGCGCTACGGCGGATATGCTACTGTTTTTTTCAAAGTGAAACGTATCTATTATAGGGAGGAGAAAATACTAGCCCGTCGGTCCGGCTCGACCTGCCCATAACTGGCCGATTCACTATCACAGATGCATTGAGGATAAAAAGGAAACCGTAAATGTACAATGTTGATTCTGTGACCTAATTAACACATCTTTTTTGTTTTGTTAGCCCTTGAGGAACTGCTTTGATTCAACTAGAAGTACGGTCGATTTTTCTTTTACTTATAAAATTTAGTACAAATACTCTTCGTGTTGACTAGTCACAATTACACATATAAAAATTACCATATTACTGTTGATGTTTTAATTAGTATTTTATCTTTTATCTACGAAATACTAGCGTCTCAAACTATCTTCATATCGAAGTTAATATAAATCAGTTGAGAAATTCCCAATTCCCCATACAAACAACCAGCCTCCTTTTACGATGTTAAAGGGTAATTTCTGGGATTAAAACTATTTTATGGAAAGCACATAAAATTAGACACAACCTAAATCCTTACAAAATTTTGCATTGTAATATAAGTATGGATAGTTAAAATAGAAAACAAAAAAAGAGAACACATTCCCCTACAAAGTTTTCTCGCTAATTGCAAGTTACCGCGAGCAAGTAACAACCTAACTACTGTACTAAGGACAACATACAATCGATTTAACAAAATGAGGGCATCGGGTCACTGACTCGACGTGCAATATAATACCAGCATTTGCGCTGACTGGATACAAATCAAACTGACAACCATCAACGCTGAAATGCGATCTTTGAAATTTCAAATAAATATGGACACTAAAGTTGAAAAATCAAGTTTGACTGATACGGGTAGGTAGCCAACGCTTTTCAGCATCAAGACTGACTTTTGTACAGTTGTCAGCAAGTCGGCAACTAAAGCTACTCGTTTTCAAGATAATAGAGATAAAATCCGGTTTTTCCTAACCTACTTTACTTTTACCAACTTGACAATCGGTTTTATATACCTAACCATGAATATTTTAGGTCCCGTGAAAGGATGGACACAGGATGGTTTTCATCTCAGAATATTTTTATATACATTAGGGGGGTAATCCTTTTAAACACCATATAGGTGGAAGTTTATGTATGTACTAATAATTTATCAATCAATTAAATAAACTTTGGTACATTGACACCCTGAAAATTATACCTTAAAGGTAGTGAAAGAGGGCTGAAAATGCGTATGGGGAATCGGTAATAATATATTTTATTTATAGAGATAACAGAGGGGGATTGCAAAAATCTCTAAGGAGACTGATAATCGGGAACTCACTATAACAGGGGTGCGATGAAGCCGATTCCCAAGCGAACGTAGAGTATTTAATACATTTATCTTATTTCTCCTTGCCTCACACAGAATCGATAAAAGAGTCAGCCAGAGCCATGTACCTTGAATTTACTCCGATAAGTAGCTTTCAGTTCACACATGAGTTGGTTTGCCCGTGTCAATTTTTAGAAAAAAAATTACTTAGTATTCTTATCGCTCTCGTTGGTGTGGCTTAGACACCTTTTTCAAGGTGTCGCTAGCTCTAAGGTTCCGGTTCCGTTTCCCGAACGGTTTATGTAGAATACCGCTTTAATATATTTCATTGTTTTGATTTCCCCAAGATCTATAGTACTTATCTACTTTGTTTCATAGCAACTTACCATGGGAACAAAATAATGTATGTAATGTTTCAGCACAACACATGTCCGAAGAAATAGATTAGATAAAATCCTACATTTGCTTCTCATAAAGCCAAATCGTCGAGCTAATTGGACAGAACAAGATAATTAAACATTAACATCACAAGTTCGCGCAGTCTGCTGAAAGTGACATCCGCAATTTCATGAATTAATCACCGCATTTAATGAACGGACGTTTCTACCAGAGCGATATAATTTGTTGAAGGTCGAGAATGATTTAAACTTTATAAACAACTAGATGATGTTTATAATGCTTTTAATATGATGTTCTCGCGACTTGTGTGCGTAAATCTAAACACTAAAACACAGTAACGGTTCCATTGAAAATAAGTTAAATGGCACTATTATCTCCTATTTGGCTCCTCTTGGCTGGTGCACTGCCGTGCCTTCATTAAATTTTTCATTTTATTTTGTTCCGCTTGAAACACCGGACGTTACGTCTAACGGATCCAATTAGTTCGGTATCATAATACACTTATCCTTCGTTTATAAATACGTTTACTATAATAACTTAACTTGTAGTTTGTACATGGAAAAGAGAAGAAACATTTGTAGTCTGTTAATAAATAATGATATGAAACTCAGATATCATGGTTGAATTGCTTTTTTAATTTTGAGAGCCGAACGCATCAATCAGCATTTTAATTATATTTAAATTGAAGCTGTAAAATGTGTAACCTATGTGTAAGTAAGATATCAAGCACTGTCACCTTTATGTTCTTAAGATTCTTCAACTAGCACAGCAGTATTAAACAAAGGGCTTAGTTATCCAGATATAATTCTTGGTTAATATAATTCATGTATCAGCGATCATCATGTTTTCGACCGAAGGTGTCAAATGCTCAAGAAACCCAAAACAGTCGCAAAATTAGAACGACAGAATTCACCTTTAAAATCCCATGATTCTTAACTTTTTATAGCCAATTCTGCTATAAATATTTGATCATAAAATAGTCGTATGGGCTAACCTTTAGAAAAAGTAGGCCAACCGTGAAGAAACAATGTTAAATGTATTTCAGTAAAACCATTATAGTACACTATGTAAACAATACACGGCCCCTCTATTATAGTTAATTGTCATAGTGAGGTAATCGACTAAAAGCTTACTGTTCTAGATCTGTCATTAAGTTATTTGTAAAAAAGAATGAAAGCGTCCAAGCTAATTAAATTACACGCTATTCTTACCTTACTTTTTCTTTATTTGGCGAAAAATTTATGCATAGTTAACATTTAATCAGCTCTATCAAGTAAGCTAAAAAATCACTTAACAGTTTGACTTGAAAAAGAGGATTCGACCACTACATAGCAGAACATGGTCCGACCACAGCACCACCACAACACGGATCGCCAGTTCCACCAGAGTTCAACATATTTTTATGTCCTTGAGGTTATAACTAACTCAATCAGTGCAAGTATCTACATAATCCAGCCAGATCAAACTAATAATTATATTCGGATAAAAAATATTATTTATTCTATGTTTATTCCATAAATACACGTTTCCTTGTTTGGTTCCAAGTTTACTCCGTCCTAAAAAGAGGGCAATCGTCAATCCGTCCGCTTGTTTAATCGTTTCCAAGCATCTGAAACTGCTCTAAATTTTCTGTTTATACCCGCTAATACTCCAATCAGTAACCGCAAATAGCGCAAAGCCAAAGGAAACTGAACTAGGTCTGTTTCAATCTGTTCCATATATGATGCAAAACACAAAAGGAACATCTGAAGTTTCCGCTCTGAAGCGGGGAAATTAATACACGTTGTTTAAGATGAGGTAAACAAGTGCCTAGTGCTATCTAATTCGGTTATGTTCTGATGAAATAGGTCAAAAGGAACGTGACTACTAGCAAATAGGTGAATCTTAGTACTTAGTTGAAGAATTGATTGGTTGATTAAACTTATTCAAGTTGGTACAAAATTTGTTGACTAATTCGTTCATTCTACTATGTATCGTACTACGTATGTTATTACAGCCCACACATTCTGAAATCGACCTGTCAAGTTTTTCATATACCTATGTCACTTTATAATCCTACATTTTAATGCAATGCAGTCAATTATTATTTTTTGGTTGATAACAGATACACAAAGAATCTAAATTCAGGGAGAGATTTCAACATGCTCTTATTGTAACAAGTCCTATGTACTGAATACAAAGGACCGTTTGCAACAAATAATTTTATTTATGTGGTCGAACGCTTTAACTGTTGTCTTTACCCTTCGATTTTAAACTTTATTTCTTTACAATAAGAAATACAGTAAAACTCGAAGTATTTTGAATTTAACGACAGATCGAGCCCTGAAGCATTTGCATTATACTCGTAATAAGATCGGAACCGCTATAATTTCTATTCGATTACGGATCTCATAAAGTTCATGCTCGTTAGAAATGTGAAATATTTTGTCCTAAGAGGAATAAATTATCGAAAACAGTTATTATTGGCATGCTTAATTTACGATGGTCAGTGTGATTTATTAGCTAATGCTTTAGTTGGTTGATCGTAATTCAATTTGGACTGAAGAAATGGAATGGGAACTTAAAAGTCAGAACTATCAGTTAACATCAGCCCTTTAGAAGGCCCTGTTAGTTTAAAACCTAAGTTTTACTATCGCTCCTCTTTTGTCTGTCTTTATGATTGTCCTTAAAAAATGAATAAAAATAAAACACTTTCCAAAAGGTTTTTTAATGTTTACAAAGACATTGTCTGTGTGTATCCGATGGTTTAAACGTTTTTGTATGCAAATTAAATGCACGCACAGACATAGGTCCCGAATTATGTAGTATATAGTTATTTCAGTACTATGGGGTACTGATCCCTTATGATATTTTAAATTTTTTAATATCATTTGTCAGTACCTATTTTCAGACCAACTCGGAACTCATATCTGTGCGTTCATTTAATTAACATACAACAAACGTTAAAACCATAGGATACACACAGACAATGTCTTTGGTAAACGTAAAAAAATCATATTGGAGAACGATTTATTTTTATTAATTTTTTAAGGACAATATTAAAGACACAAAAAGGAGCGATTTGTAAAACAGACTGCATGAGGTTTTGAACTATGTTTTGTTTACAATTTTCCATGGCAAGCCAATATTAATTATAGACTATGATTTATATTTTACTCAAAAGAATATTACAGCTGCTTTTGTTACTTAAACTATTTGTTTTATTAGAAAAAAAAAGTATAACCAAAATACGTACATGACGTATTTGCTACACTTTACTCTATATACGATCATTAAACAAATTAATGTACATCATCACACAATTAAAAGAAAATAAATGTAAGTATATGTACTTACATTTATTTTATTTTAAGTTTCGTCTAAAATTGTCTACCTACAAAAATAAGCCCCAGGCATTCCGCAATAAGAGCTTATCACATAAACTACATTCATCGGATATTATTTGTTTATGGGTCCGACCATTTCTGACTTCCTGACCCATAAAAGTGTTAACAACTATTGCTGCATGCTCGTATAATCTAATGGCTACGGAAAAATCGCAGTTATGATTTTTATAGATCTTTTATAATGTTAGCCACATGTTATTGCTATAACAGCTGGTACATTGCAGAACCAGGGAAGAAGGCATCAGACTTGATGCAGCTGAATCAATCATATTCGTTCAGAAAAGATTGTGTTTAGAATAAATTTACTAAAAAAACTGCTTGATGACTTATTTTAAGATAAATATTAAAAGTTATTAAGTGTTACTTTTATAACTATGCAATACTATAATATAATATGCAACACACTGATAGAAGGTATTTCTTCAGAATGCTTTAAGGCGACTACTAGAGATAAGTGCTGTCCCTAATCGATTTAATTTTATTACTTCTAAACAAAATCAATTCTCAAAAAACTAGAACAATATCATTTCAGCAAATTAACTCTAGTATTTATTGAATCAGAGTCAACATTTATAAAGTCGAATTTGTCGCTAACGCCAAAAGCGGCCGCTTTAATTATTACTTAAAAATACGAAAGAATGCCAGAATGAAAAGGAGTTAACAGTGATTCAATAAATATTAGAGGTAATTTGCTAAAATGATACTGTTCTAGTTTTTTGAGCATTGATTTTGTTTAGAAGTAATAAAATTAAATCGATTAGGGACAGCACTTATCTCTAGTAGTCGCCTTAAAGCATTCTGAAGAAATACCTTCTATCAGTGTGTTGCATATTATATTATAGTATTGCATAGTTATAAAAGTAACACTTAATAACTTTTAATATTTATCTTAAAATAAGTCATCAAGCAGTTTTTTATTCTAAACACAATCGTAGCTCTAGTAGTCGCCTCAAGTGTTACTTTCATAACTATGCAATACTTAAAACCATGCAGCTTACTGATAGAAAATAATTTTTAGAACGCTTTAAAGATTATGGAATGATCGACTACTCACAAATAAAAAAGCATCATCTTACAACTTAATAATATAAAAAGTGTGAACCACCAAAACGGGTAAACGGATGAAGATGAAACTTAGCAAGCAGGTAGATTAGATTATGAGCTAGAATCGCACATAGGCTACTTTTAACACAAGGGCCGTTTTTCCATACAAACGCAGTCCCCTATTTCCTCCCTGGATAATGACAGTAGAGCAACAATTTTTATTATAAAAATCTATGGCCACTATTAGCATGCATCTATGTTTTCCTTTTTTTCATAAATTATTTAATAAAAGAGATATGAGCATTCAAAAATCTAAAAAATTCGTCAGATTTTCCGCTGTGTTCAAACATCTAGAAAACAAATTAGGCTAAATTTTAAAAAAAAAGCAAAATACACAAACACGGCCAAAGCCTTTCTTTAAATATTAATGAAAAAAATATTCAAATCGGTCTAGTTTTGGAAAAGAAATCAGGTGACTACGAAACGTTGATTTTGTGTGCTTTTAGTAGGTATTTCGGTCCATGATGCAGTTGTCTCTATCACGATCGTTCGGGACTGCTCGACAGCAATAGATTGTACAAATACCTAGTTTTCAATTCTCTCGACCTTAGTGTTTTCTCTTAATCCTACAGAAATGTATGAAATTTGTGGGTTAGTTTTAAATTCAGATCTAAGCGCATAAAGTCGCGAGCAACAGCTAGTAAATGCGTAAATTATTTGAAGAAGATTTTATGGTAAGACAGAAGGCCTCCATTTTTAATTCTCTTTTATCTTTTAATGAAAAAATCATGTCGCTTGTTTATGACCCAGAGAACATTTTAAAATACTTTCCACAGGCCTTTTATCGTGTGCAGTAAAAATAGACGGGGTAAAGATACCCTTGGTATGCTACGGTGTGTGCCGTAAACGCATTACATCAAAGGGGTTATTCAGCTTACGGATAGCTACGTGCTCACTATGTAGATGTGATAAGCGCATAAATGGTACATAATATTTAATAAAATACTCAAATTATGGGGCAAGCTGCAGTTGTCATTTGCAGTCAATAGTTAGTCAAATTTCATTTGGAAATGTACTAACAACTTAATAAGAAAGTTTTTTTATCATTGCATGACTATGGTAATGATCAAAACTCTTATTTTTTATTATTCTTTTAATGACTCCTGTTTTTGAATGTTTTGCTCCAGATTTAGTCACTTTCAAGCGTTATGAGTTTTCAGACCATACAAAAGTGTTTCAAAAGAAATAATTTTAAAATGTATGGAATTTACAAACTGCATTAATACAGTATAAAATAGGTAATATTTCAGATGCAATTTTTTTACATAATCACGCCAGAACAACTTAATCTTGACTCAATTTGTCACGGTGTTACCCTAAGGTTGAAATGACACATAGGTACTTAACTTAAATTTGAAAATCCGGCATCCATGGGGTAAGTAGCCTCTCTACCCGCACATCATACCATAGATACTGGATACATTATCAAATCATTACAAACTTTTTAGACATTGTCTGTCATTTTTGACACGTCGTTTGTAAGGATAGTTTATTGTTTAATTTCGATTTAATCTTTTGAATTTGCAACTTAAATTAATGGTCAATTTAGCTGAGAGAAATATGTGAAATAAGTATTAATTATTCGATCCCAAAAAAACTGGTCATTTTGTAGGATGTCCTATTTTTGAGCTTAGATAACCCTATTTAAGTTCTACGAGAAAAGTGGTCTGCAGGACAGACTGACAAATGCGATAAAGTTTTTGTGCCTTTATAAAGCTTAAATAGCCTAGCCTGATATAATAATAATCTAAGAAAAATGGGATTTTGTATAAGTCGGTTCTATCTTAACACATTAACACACCCCAGTCCCCAGGTGTGCTAATAAGGTCAGGATTTTCATAAGACCTCCATTATACGTGCTTGTTTCTTTCCCTTTATGTATGAGCGCAAGGGACTTTGATCTTTATCACACAACATTTACGTTACGTAAAACTTTATTTCTAAGTAAGATGTATTTTCAAACACCGTGATAAAAAGGATTCTCAATTCAAATGTATTTTTACGCACAACTTAATGCGCCGTTCTAAGATCAAGAGAAAACACTACAGGCGAGAGAATTGAAAAATAGGTATTTTTGTAAAATCTATTGCTATCGCGCAGTGCCAAACGCCTTCACCGCAGAGTGTGATAGAGACAACTGCTTCTTGGACCGAAAATACCTACTAAAAGCACACCAAATCAGCGTTTCGTAGTCCCCAGATAACTTTTCCAAAACTAAAAAAGTAAAGTAACAGCCTATAATCATCCCACTGCAGGGAAAAGGCCTCCATCATTGAATTCAAGTTACCACTGCAATGATGGGAACTGGCATAATCACCACGCTTGCCAAATGCGGGTTGGTGATCACAAACCCGAGCAACGTTCGAAAATTCGAAACTATTTGTTGCCCGACCCGGGGATCGAACCTGGGACCCCGAGATCTTGGCCCGGTATTTAAACCACTAGACCAACGGGGCGTTCACTAGACCAACGGGGCGTTCACTAGACCAACGGGGCGTTCACTAGACCAACGGGGCGTTCACTAGACCAACGGGGCGTTCACTAGACCAACGGGGCGTTTTTCCAAAACTAAACCGTATTAAATATTTTTTTGATTAAAAATTAAAGACAGGATTTGGCCGTTACTTTTTTTTCTAAAATTTAGCCAAATTTGTTTTCTGGATGTTTGAACACAGCGGAAAATCAAACGAATTTTTTCGATTTTTGAGTGCTCATATCTTTTTTATTAATTAATTTATGAAAAAACAGAAAACATAGAAACATGCTAATAGTAACCATAGATTTTTGTAATAAAAATTATTGCTCTACTGGCTTTATCCAGGGAGGAAACAGGGGACTACGTTTGTATGGAAAATCGGCCGTTGTATTTCCTCTTAAAAAATATTCCTACTCGTAACTTAAAAAAACAAACATGCGGTTGGCAGGCTGTGGAAGAAAAAAACATTTTGATGTAATAAAAAATACTCAACAAAAAGTACGAATTAAAAAAAAATATTATAGCTGTGCGTTTTGTGGTGGATTTTCTTCATTCATTATTTTACACCGTAACCTACCACTTTTCTCTTTTAAAGTCATTTAATTAAAACACGAAACAGACATAAAGTTATGTTATACCAGTTAGGTATACCTAACTGCACCAGACCACAGAATCACGTTAGGGGGCGCCGGCGGCGTCACGGTGCGAGGCGCACCGATTGAGTGGTTTATCGCTCTGGGTCTAATATCCGACAAATATTCGCTTCGTAAGTCAATCAGACCTAAGCACGGCGTCTAGTTTGTGTTTATCACAATAATTCAAAATTTTACAGTTACGTCATTCATTTTTTTAATGATAAATGAACTCTGTTTAAAAATAAGTAAATTGAAAGTTGGTGTAGGATATAATTAGTTTTTCATATACTGAGCCTGGTGCTTTTGAAAAAACCAATAAAATACAAAATAAAGGTATTAATTTGTTTTTGTACCTATATATGTAATAAGCGCATAAATGGTTCATAAAAAAACATTAAAAGTGAAAATGTAATTATTGTAATTCAAAATTTTAAAGAGTGAAAAAAAAGTTGATTCATTAGACGAACGATGTAAAAAAATAATATATCTAATATGACATAACAATATCATAAGTAAAAGAGTCACTCAAAAAAATATAGCTGACCAACTGGTGAAATACTTTGAAAATCAGTTCAGTGGTTCCAAAGATTATTCAAAACACACAAACTTACAAAACTTACCTCTTTACTGTAGCCAAAGAGATGATCATATCGCTAATGCATTACTTGGGTACTTAGTCTCGCTATACGCTCATTATGGTCGTACGTTAATTATTTATCGCTAGAGCCTTAATTTTCCGCTTAGTAATTAACGCGTCATTAACAGAGTAATACTCGTAAATAGCGGATGATCATATTATTTTACGTATTTAGCCGCTGCATTCTATAACATTAAAAAGAAAGAGGAAAGAAATATTTATTTAATAAAAAAAAACAGAAACAAAACATTTAAAAAAATCCGTCTGTCTTATTGTCTAACTATGACAGTCAAAATTTTCACAGATTAAAACAGAACAAAATCATTATTTCCCATATAACAAACTTTTTTTTTCTTGTATTGTACTATCTACTAAACATTCTGTGCAATATTATGACAATATACATATAACGTATTGTTTGAATTTCTGGAATAAACTTTGAATTCATAAATGAAGAGTTGGCTTTTTAAATTTAATTTACTCATTAATTTGACGACCATTTGTATCAGCGGTAGTAAACGCTGCTTCTGAGCCATGGGTCGCGGGTTCGATCCCCGCAGAGTACAAAATTTGTGTGCATGAACATGTTTGTACTGGTCTGGGTGTTTTCTATATATTATAAGTATGTATTTACAAAAAAAATAAGTCTATCGGTTGTCTAGTACCCCATACGACAGGGTACTTAATAGTACCTTAATTTGGGACTAGATGGCTCTGTACTGATTTAGAAATATTTCCATGTTAGTTAGCGCTTAAGTGGTTAGTTAAGGAGTAAACTTAAGAAAATTCGACAACATAAGAATATCTCTGAAATATAATGAAACAAATGGTGAAATGCTTCATGCAGTCTATGCATCCTGGGTTTATCGCTCTCTCTCTCTTGCATTCACAACAAGGTCTAATCTATCTTTGTACAAAAACCATCAAAATAGGTTCAGTAGCTTAAACGCGAGAGCGTTACAGACACGCAGGCAGACAGAGTTACTTTCGCAAATATAATATTACTAGTGCAGCCCGCGAACTTCGTATCGCCTCAGAATTGATTTTGACTTCTTAATGCAATAATATCTTAAAGTCATTGTCAACAACAGAAGAAAAAACAGATCCCTAATAGTCATTATAGCGATAAATTTCCAATGATTTTTATAGTAATTAACCTATTACGGATGAAGAGAAATCAAAACAAACAAAAATTATAAAAATTGGTCTAGCCCCCCTCGAGTTATAAGGGGTGTAACACACGACTTTCTTTTATACTATATACCTACATATAGATTAAGGTTTATTCTTAGTAACTTTTATCGACTTATAACAATATGATTTTTTTACAAATAGAATATTACTTAAATGTGTATAAAAAAGCTCTAATAGTCGTAATGAGCACGAATTACATTATTTTGAGAGGCATATTTAAATTTCATTGTTTTAAAAAGCTGAATCAATTATAACAAATGTGTCTTGCTCACATGATTGACGTAAACCTACCCGTCACCCTCCTCTTTAATCGCATCGGAGAGCGCTAACCGACTAATCGCCCTGGTGGCTAATTTTCCGCCCTAACTGTGTCTAGACTCAGTGAGCAGCTAACACCTGAGGAACAATATCGAGATGATAATATTAACTGTCAATATATAGAAACTTAAAAGCCTACAAATATTGAGTAAAATTATTAAGCTGAATATATATAAGAATGTAATACTTTCATTTAAGTAAAAGTAAGTAACAGCCTATAATCATCCCACTGCAGGGAAAAGGCCTCCATCATTGAATTCAAGTTACCACTGCAATGATGGGAACTGGCATAAAAACTTACATTTAAATATAATACTTTCATTTAAATATACCCTTTTTTTTTAAATCTTACAGGACTGTCAGTATAATATTTGAGAAAGTGTGTTTGTCTGTCACCTCTTTAGGCTTAAGCCGCTGATTACATTTAGATACAATTTTGTACTGATAGACTTCAAGTCCCAGGAAAAAACAAAGAATAGTTAAACTTCAAAAAACATCATTTAAGATTTTAGGGTGTTGAAGAGTGTCGAAATTTCTTTGGGGAAGCAATAATATGTGTTCCTCATTTAATCGTGTTGCCGGTAATGTGGAGGTTCTTGAAGGTCACTTACAATTTTCGTAACGGACATCTCCATACGAGAAGTTACTAATCAGTAAAAAAGGCGATAAAAGTTTGCAAGGGGATCCTCTTGCGAACACATTATAATTTAAGACAAATAAAACTGTAGTAATCAATTGAAAAATTCATATTATTGTACAAAAAGCGTGGGGTGCTTGTTATGATATCCACAGATACAGGGTGAAATTTTAACCCCTTTCCAAATTTTAATATATCAATCTACGAGACAAAAAACAAATGACGTATTTTTTCTTTTGGTATAGCCCAGTACAAAAATGTCAAGAAAAAGCACCTAGAAAAAGTCCGCGAAAAATCTAAAATGTTGGTTATGGCCTCTTCGCAACACACTTTTTACACCGTGCGCATCTCATTCATTCATTCATTCATGCATTCATTAATTCATTACGAAACTATTCTTGTTGTTGACTTTTGAGAGGCTTAGGATCGTAAAAAGCAAAAGGCTCCAATCAGCTAATGAATGTTCATTGAACAAACCAAAACTAACTTAACTTTATTAGAAACCACAACAAAAACAATTACAAATACAGTATGGAACAGTATGAAAAACAAAAACATTACCATAACCTACAAGTGTTCATTTTAAAACGAAGACTTGAGTTACTTATTTCTCTTACATCTTTTAATCCTCTCCTAGCTCCATAGGCAATACATTCCTATGTAGTAAACCTTTTACCGAATTCACAATACATTGAACAACACAATACATCGAAAATACGCACATTTGGGTTCACAACATGAAGAAATCACAAAATTGAATTTAACAAGTTACCCTGTTGGCTTGGTATTTGCACATAAGCTATCTAAAACTCACATTAAATGTTTTTCACATTCACGATACCATAATAATTAAAACTATGAATAAACTAAAATAATTATGCACTTGCAATAAATTAGACTGACAGCTGCGTTTTTTGTTTGTTTATTGCTCCTTTCAGAACCAGGCAGCTAAGGTCTGAGACCGCATGCTGCCATGGCATTAGTGCGAATTCGATCATTCTTAACAAATACATAAAATATCATAACCTAACCCTAAACTAACCTAACTTATCGAAATTTATGGGTGATTTATACGATACTTTGACTCAGTGAGTACTTTTTGAAAGGTATTGTATCGAATAAATTAAAAAAAACACATCGCTCTTTTTTATGGCATTGCAAATTGACATTGAATTCCTGCGTGCTAAATGTATCAAAACATTATAAACAGTGCAAAATCGTACATTCACTTCAACCGTCTTATTCTTTCCTTCTTCACTAGTAATCAATCACTAGCTTGTTCATTATTGTGTTACTAGACTGACCGGTGGTACCTATCTGGATATGTTGCCTAATGTTGTGGCGAACTTTATGGACGATGTGCCTTTATTGAACTATCGTGATTTTTATTACCAACATGATGGTGCACCCCCGCATTACGCCGCCTCCGTACGAGACTATTTAAGTTCTGAATACGGTGACCGCTGGATCGGTCGCGGGGGTCCCGTCGCGTGGCCGCCGCGATCACCTGATCTGACACCCTGCGACTTCTTTTTGTGGGGTGAGATAAAGCGACGCGTGTATGTAGAAGAAGCCCAAAGCCTCGAGGCATTAAAAGCTCAGATAGTGTTAGCTTTTAATGAAGTGAAAAATGAAAATGTAGTTCTCAACAAACTTAAAGAAAATATTCAAAAACGTGCAAGATTATGTTTGGAGAGAAACGGTCTGCATTTCGAACAGTTTTTAAAATACTGTTAATGTTTCTTTTCTTTTAATTAATTAATAGTTTCAACCAGTAACCAACCAAACCAGTTTAAGTAAGTGTTTATGATATTTTATAATTAAGAATGATTAAATTCACACTAATGACATGGCAGCATAGTCTCAGACCTTAGCCGGTTCCGAAAGGATCGAAAAACAACAAGGACTGTAAAGAATTGACAGGTCAGATGGCTGCATTTTGTGATATTAAGTTCTTGCATCATTGTTGTTCTGAATACAAAATAATTAATGTGGGTTTTAATCATAGTTTTAATAGTGAATACGTGAAAAACATTTAATGAGAGTTTGAGAAAGCTTATGGGCAAATACCAAGCCAAGAGTGTAACTGGAAAGACAAGTTTGGTGATTCCTACATGTTGTTAACCTAAAATGTGCGTGTTTCAATTTTATTATGAATTCGGCAAAAGTTTTACTACATAAGTAGGAATGGATTACTTAAGGGAGCTAGAAGAGGATTAAAAGAGGTAAGATAAATAAAGTACTCAAGTGTTTAAAACGAATTCGTTTTACAATGCAATGTTTACGTTCAAGGTTGTAGGACGACCACTTTTAATTAGTAATTTTTTTGCGAAAAATATTTCAAGGTCAAAACTTGACCTACATTTTTTATTTCGGAAATGGGCTCTAAACACGATATTTAACTCCTATAAAAAATTCCGAAAGTACATAAAATTTCATCCTGTATAGTAAATTATTGATAAAATATTTACAACAATCTAAATCAAGCCCCCACGCTTTTTTTTGTACAATAATATGAATTTTTCAATTGATTACTACAGTTTTATTTTTAATTTTTTAGTTCAATCTGTTTTAAAAGCGTGGTTTTTTAGTTTTTTAAACTATAATTTATTTTTTACATTTTAGTTTAGTTTATAAGATTTGATTCCTTCTTTACCGACTGTAAGTCCAAACCTATGCAGGAAACATAATTGATACAGATCGCGCGCTAGCTCTATCTCTTTTACTCACTCTTACAGAGGAAAACTGGGAAAACTGTTATTAAATTATTGCATTGTCATCGGCCCTTGATACGTGTGCAAAGTTTCAAATTAATCAAACTTCTGGAAATCGGTCAAATTTATGCTCAAAGATTCCATTACATACATAAAAACATAGATAGATACAACCCAAGCTAATAAAAGCGTGGTAAAAACGGAGCACTAGTGCCTATTTAAAAACGTATTTTTGAAACGAAATCTTTAAAATTGTTTGTGATTAAACTCCGTTATAAGTTAAGCATAAGTAGAAATTATTCACAAAGTTAGGTCACCTTTTATCTGTATTGAATACTTTAACCCTTATTAAGTGATTCGAGCTATTTAATCACATTACATTCGTGTCCTCCTAATTTTACGATGTGACTATGATTTTATTGAGGCATTACCCACGATAAAACTACTAGTCTTGTAATAAAAATCATTCTTGTGTATTCCCATCATTAAAACTCTCTGTACTGCCTGTTTATTTGACATTAGGTGCCATTTTTCAAATAAACTGCCATGAGAACTCTACGAGTACACAGGATGTGCTTTGATTAAAACGAATCTGTCAACTCTAACCGCCGTTTTACATCAATTAAACTAAGTGCAATCATTTCGGAATGAGAAAATTACCGGCCACTCTTCGCGGCTCACAATTATGCACTAGAGGCAAAAGTGTAAGTAGTCGTCCGTTTATTGAAATAGGAAATAGTTAATCACGGCATTCAATTGTCTTTTTATTCCCATGTGTTCGACTATAGACATAGTATTGTTCGGCCACAAAAAGAAAACGACTAAACTTTTTTTTTTTATTCCGGATGATACGGCAAAAGGGACAATGAATAAAGTTTATCAGACAACAAAAATACTTGATACAAAACGATGATATCATTTACGAGTAGTAAATAGAAATACACCCACATTTTAATTTCCCTAGTTGTGGATTATTTTACGATTCTCCTCCCGACGTCTATAAACATCAACAAACTAAACGGGTCAAGACTTATGTCATTTGTATCAGATGATCTCATCAATACGCATTCGTAACGCCGAAACCGATTATATCTGGGGATGATGACATTTTCCTTTGCGTAATTTCGTACTACATTTATAAAGATCTAGTGAACAAACCTAAATCTAAATCAGTTTAAGACGCGTTATATAGGTCACAATTTCTCTTTATGCCAGCGCCAGATTACAAACCACTACGGTGAGTAATAAAGCCAGTTTCAGAAAAACTGCTCGTTTTATTTGAAACTGGGTCTTATTTTTTCAGACACTATCATTTCATCAATTCCTGAGAAAGCTTCTAAGGGTCTTGCGTTAAGTGCCTTTCCACAACTTTTTCGAGTCACGATTTTTAATAACAACAGAAAAGTATTTCCTGCCTAGTAATCTAAATGTCAATGTTTACAGTGCTATAATATTATTATTTGGACTTAAGTGTAAGATTCGGGTTAGTTCTTATTCAGAAAATCTTAATAAACATCATAGTGCAATCAAGGTGTGAATTGATAGTAAATGGGATAGTTTTCTTGCTAGAAAGGGGACTTTTACTCCCGTTTGACATTTGCGACGCACGTCACGAGGAAGTGCGAAAAGTGGCATTTCCTCGGAATGGAAAAAGGGCTGTGGGCTGCTTGCATTTAGGTGGTGTTTTGGTTGCACTATGCGGGGTCACGAACCTTTTGACACTGAATTTCAGTCACGGTGGTAGAATCGCTGTCCTCGGTCGATTCGGAAAACGTAACGCCGCGGCGAGCGCGGCGCGTGGCGGCGTGCGCCAGGGCGCAGGCGTCGCGGGGGATCGCGCGCGGCCCGTCACGCACGCGGGCCAAGACTGAGAGCTTCGCGCGTTTTCCGGGGTTGCCAGATCTATTTCCATATATTCCCTAGGTTTATATATTTCTTTACAATGTAATCCTTTATTGACTGATTCCGGACAGTCAATTAATAATTGAAATTACTAGTAGCATGTTACACTTCCACTTAGGTAAACCAATGAATAAATGATTTCTGGATCTTTGTTGAGAAATCCATAAGTCTGGGTCGCGTCTTTAGTCAAGCCTTAAAGCTCTGACCAGTATGTTAATAAAATATATCATAAATTAAACCAAACCAATTTTACATCCTAAACAAAACTGTTTTCCGCAAACACAAAGGTTTTCCCTGATTTCACGCCGACACCTAATCTGGCAACACTGTCATTTTCCCTCCCGCGCTTTCCCGCGGCGTGCGCACATCAAGCCTGCTTTGTGCTGCAAATAGCGGGCCGAGGGCTGGGCCGCTATTCACGCGAGATGAACGCGCGCCTTTCAGCGGACTGTTGCTCGCACTACACTCGAGATGAGTGCGTTCGGGTGCACAAAAAAACAGTTTATACTCTCGGTTGCACAATCGCGTGGCCACAGTACGCGGGTCGGCGTGGTGCTCCGAATATTGCCTGCTAGTTCGCGCAGACCGCTTTGATTACACTTGGAGATTGCTGGTTAAGCGTTTTGATTAGTTTTACTCTATTTTGTTTCATTTACATATTGTAGCAATTATTAATTTGAAGAAATCAAATGGTTTTGAATTTAGCTCTTTCATTTTTGGGAAACTGTATTCGCATTAATAAGAATACCAAAACTTAAGTAGCAGTAAATTTTTAATTAAAAAGGATTACCAAACTAGTAAAGATTATTAATATGCGATAAAAATAATAATATGTAGAATTAAAATGCCTTAACTCGGACCGGTATACACTTTTTTGTAACATACTAATTTAAAAAAGATTGACAATAATTAGTGACCGAGTTTCTTGGGCAGCTTCTTCTTGGCAATAGGTACAATGGTCCTAAAACAGAGGTAGGATAAAATATTGGGCCACGTAAAACCGCCTCTTGGGAACTTTGCAAAAAAAACTTTGTTTTTCTATAAACTAAAAAAAAGTCAGTAAAAAGTAAGCAAATTATGTTGATAACGGTATATAGAAGATTTTTCCATTAAAAAAAAATTTTTGAAAAAAAAAATTACTGCCTTATGTGAGGTTTCCGGGTGACTGCTCTCAGACCATTGCTCAATAGCTAACCAAAGTTTTTTTTTTAAATGTTACCATTTGTATAACAAGTGACGACCTAATGTCAACATAAACGAACGCAGCTCGCAAACAATCCGTTTCCCGGTAATGGCCGCGCGCCCCCGATACCTGCTAATGCGTTTAGTAGCGCCACAGCATAAACGGATTAGTTATTACCTCCGTGGCGGAGTGGCGTACACACCGGTTTTCAAGGTGTCGCCTGCTCCGAGGTCCCGGGTTCGAATCCCGGACGGGTCAATGTAGTAAAAAAAGTGTTTTTCTACATTTTCTCGGGTCTGGGTGTTTGTGGTACCTTCGTTGTTTCGGGTTTCCAAAATACTAATGCTTTAAATAGTTATTTAAATTGGGATCAGAACAATGTATGTGATGTTGTACACATTTATTTATTATTTATTTATTTATTTATTTATTACATTGGTTGCCTGACAAAATACAGACGTACTTTAAGGTTTTATTGAACGCTGGTCAAATGTCAATATGTTATAGGAGCTGCCCAGCGCAACTTCGCAACCGCCTACTCCTACCCAGCCCCTACCGCACCGCTGCCCTCCTACCCTCGGGTAGTGATCAAATTCGGCTGAGCCGTCCACGCGTGATGCGATGACCAAGAAAAATAGTGATTATTTTTTATATTATTTATATAATAGATTTTTAAGCCTTTCGACTAGATTGCTTTAGACCTGTATGATGAAAGTCTGGTGTTGAAAAGATGTTTATCAGCGTTACCTTTGCTTTGAAAACTCTGATAGATAAGTTAGATAAGTTTAAAAACTGACTTGTCTGTGCTGCAATGAAATATAATAATGGCCATGAAAGGAAATGGTCGTAGCTTCACGATAAGCTACTAAGATACCTTCTCTACATCTCTAATTTAGACTCCACTTATATTGTAATTGGCACCTTTTTGGTAATGTTGTACTATTATGATCTGTAGCAATTTTTTTGTGAGAAAATAAACTTTTTATTAATTATTAGTACCTATTTTTATCAAAACTGACAGATCCTTTGATAGGTCATAAAAGTCTTAATTTGATTTTAGAAACAAAGATGTATCTTTTGATTGAGCTGTCTGCTCTCGTTGATCCATGTCAAATGATTTACTTGCACGCAGGGGTGTAGATAATGCTTGGTGGTGTGTATTACATAAGAATACCTTAGTACAACGTATTAAACTAATTAGGTATCCAATGTATTACATTCACACATAGACAAACAATAAACATATTATAAGTATCTACTATAATATGCTACGCAAAAATCTTTGGGTACTACGTCGATTAATATAAGAGAGGACCAAATTTTAAGGAAGTTGTATACTTCGGATGGTTTTCCAGAATTTACGTAAATTACTATACCTACTAATAAATAATAAATAAATAAATAATTTCTTTACTGTCCATAACAACACAGAAAAGCAAATACAGAGTACGATGCTTATGATAAAATGTAGTGCTTAATACTATTAACAGTTTTACTCTATCTCATAGTTTAGGTTATACCTGTATTATAGAAGACACTAGGTCCTTCCCAATCCAAAATTTAAACACTGTTTTATTGCTAGAAACATATCTGAAAACATGTAATTGGACAATTTTGTACATTTAAGACTTCACAACGAGTTTGATCGTGTGTGTGTATGTGTGTGTGTGTGTGTGTGTGTGTGTGTGTGTGTGTGTGTGTGTGTGTGTGTGTGTGTGTGTGTGTGTGTGTGCGCGTGTGTGTGTGTGTCTGCTTGATAAGGTTATTTTTCAACTTATATAATAATAAATAAAGAAACTAATAGGATTAAGTCCGTGTCGAAATTGTTATCACAACTTTGTCACTTTTAAAACAACTAACACAAAAATGTACGCATCGTACCTACAAAATTTTCATCCATTATTTGGTTTAAAATTACGAGTTTTAAAAGCCATGTCTTTTCATTTGTGTAAGAAATAATCTAATATTTCAGAACAGTATATAAATTATCTCAATTAGGATTAATCTGTGTTCAAAGTTTGGATGCAACTTTGTCACACAATTCAGCATACATCTCAGCATTTACCATCGTTAGCATTTACTCTTGTTAAGATAACAATTTTGAAAAGTAGTAGAATAACGTACCTATATTTATCCATAAGCTAAATCTTTCGTTAACCTATCCCGAACCGTTTTTAACTTATTTCTGAAATATTAATATCAATAAGTATAATTTGAGAAAGTTTTGTTTTTGTATTACCTATATTAATGTTGACAGAGACAGAGAGAGAAAGAAAGAGATATAGAAGTAGTATTTATAACTACAAACAAAAGGTTTATTTAATTGATCTCTTCATTCATTGTAAGAGCGGTATCCAAGTTGGCTTTCTACCAAATTACAGCTTACGACAATCAGGAGTCGACTTTTACAACGAATGCTTGCCAGATGTCGCTAAGGGTCTGTCTAATGAAAGTCGCGACTTAGGTTTTGTTTTACATAATCTCTTGAAAAATCGTAAGGTAGAGAGTAGAGTATGAGTATAGGTATATAAATACTCTAAGGCCGAGACCGAGTATCCCTATATTAATTAAGGTAGAGACCGAGAGGACGCAACCCAACACGTAGGTCCGAAACACTACCAAGTTTTACAGCAACTGAAAGAAGCGGATGAATAACCCTCATCATACAAAGCAGCCCATACGAAAGAAAAAATATTGATAAATTAGAAATGTACATGCCCCCCATAGTTGAAAAGCCGCATCTAACAAAAAGTCAAAACGGAGAAAAAAATGTTTGAATAAATGAAATAGAAAATCGTCTGCTGTTCTTGAGTAAGGGAAAATAATTACATGTTGAAAATTTTGAATATTAGCAACGATATTTTTCTTTGATTTCATTTATAAAATATTATGTTTTTTTAATGATTTAATTAGAAATATTAAAAAAAACCTTTTATATTAGTAAAAAAAGTTGTAAAAAATACTAAGTCCTTAATAGAATAGACGCAAATAGCCAGATGCGTCCTTTCAAGTTTATTCGGGCATTGTATTCCTAAGAATAATAGGCGCATTTGGCTATATCCGCCATTTTCCTTATGTATCTAAAACCATACCGATAATTGTCGACTAAGATAAAAGTACATAAAATTATATATTTAAACCCCTTTTTATTATTGAAAAATAAAAAATAAAAACATCTAAAGATAAAATATTTCCGAACTTACACAAAAATATCAAATCAAAAGGGCATTTATACGTAAATGTGGCTTTTCAATTAAGTTTAAGGCAAATTCGTCTTTTTTTTTTTTTAATCAGGTGCAAAAAATGTACAGAAACGCCTTTTTTTGTTGTTCTAAAACTGCAATGGAACGAGACAGAAAAATATAAAAAATACTGGAAGAAGCGCCTTTTTTTCCTGATTCCGGCAATGTATGTAACTCAATTTGGCAAAAAATGTTAGATACGTCTTTTCAACTATCGGGGGCCTGTCTATTAAATAACTTAAAAAGGCACTCGTTTCGTTCTCGTTTTGATGATTTGGCCAGTTGTAAATACAATTTAGCAAATAAGGCGGTCAAAAGAATTTTTCATCTACTAGGGTAACAGTAGATTGATATTACCAACTAGTAGTTACTTATAAGTAACGTAAAGTAGGTAACTAGTTTTAAAGTGTTGTCAAGAGCTTTCTGCACAGGTGTCTCCTTTAAGTGCTTTTCCAGTCGGGGCTTGCTTACGGCAAAGTTTAGTCACATAGACATAGTGAGTAAATATGTGCTATTAGGGTACTACAGACTTTATAGTAGATAAGTTAACCAGTGACAATTGGTAGCCCCTATTAACAATACAAGAGATTAATATACGCAATGATGGTAAACGTAAGTTTTTGTAATGCAAGACAAAAACTTATTGAATTTAACAGAAAATATTTTAACACTCCGATTAGTGGCAAATGGATAGAAAATATTTTTCCAATATTGTGTATTGAACAAAATTATTTTACGATTTTAAGTGATTGTTGTTCGCTTAATGAATAGTGAGGTGTAATTTGTCTAACATGCAGAAAATTAAAAAACATTTGAAACGCTTGTAATTAATTACGGTTACTAACTTTCCATCTACACAATAAGAGAAAGCTGTGTCTTAGTATTGCGTTCTATCTATTGCTATGATTTTTATATCGTGGACCGTGGTTCGAAACGTTACGTTTACAATCTTTAAAAAATGAGTTTTATTTACGTTAAGAAAACAAGATACTCGTATGTAGGTAACGAGAGTAGCAAAATATATCAATTAGCCACACATTCATAAGAGTAGCTATTGTACTTTTTGTGACGACGACCTACTAAAAATAACAGACTATTTAAAGACCTATTAGCATCAAAAACTAAAAAAACTAAATTAAACTGTTGATCGAGCGACAACCATCGAATTGCAAGTAGTCACGTTTCGTCGTTCCGGCCCAAATAGATTTATTTGTTGACGACTGGTGGTATTTTCTCATGGTCTCATGATCGTAGGTCAGTCTAGCTGAACCGTCAATAAAACGTTCGTAATCAATTGTAAACACAATTAGTAACGACAAAATATTGCCTGAATAATTAGGTTATAACACTAGAGTTAATTGATGGGGCTTATACCATGTTCTCTGCAAGAACTGAGTTCTCCCGTGATCATGGCGCTTTTGCAAAGCATCGGAAACTCATAAAAGCTAAGGTACATAGTATAAACTCCGCATCAATTAACTCTAGTGATAGTGACCATGGAAGTTGAAATAGCTAATAACAACCACAACATCAAGTTTATGTAACTGTAACACAACATTATTAATTTATGGGCTAACAAATATTAATGTTATTGAAAAAAGGTTTCAATCTTAGTATTTAAACTTGTTTTTTTTTGTCTCAGGCGGCAATCGAACCAGTGACCCCAAGCATACCAGGTGCGGTGCTTTGTCCATTTAAGCTACCGAGACAAATACGTCACTGAGTGTATTTTTCAAGAATGTTTTAGCGTAGTTTCATTATGTTAGGAATTTGTACTCATAATAATATTAAAATTGCAATAAAATTGCTAAAATATCAAATAAAGTTTTTCAATCTTTCTGAAAATGTTGGCAATATTTAGTATTTACATTCCCTTTAAAATAATATACTCAGTGATGTATTTAACTGACCTAGTTACTACCAATTGACCGAAAACTTTAATATTTTTACAGCGATCAATGTAACTAAGTACTTGCTTAGTATTTCCTTTGTTTTAATAACAACTTATAATGTACGTTTTGTGTAAAAAGCATACGTTGATTGAAGTTTCTTAAAAGCTTTTTAACTTTAACTCGATGCATAATACAAAAGGTGAGTACGATTAAAACTTACATTTTGCTATTGAAATTCCAACACGCAACGAACAGTTATTTCCTTCACTACAACAAAACTTCATGCGGCACTGGCAAAGTTCTATAAATTCCAAATTGTTATACTATGTTCACTAATACATATTGCAACAATGTCCAACAATATAATAAACAATATTGAAGCGAGCTTTCCAACACGTTCGCTTAACTTTAGCTACACACCATGAAAGCGTAAAACCAAAAGCTTTGTATTTAGAGACGCACGGTGTTTTTGTTCCGTGTTAGAGGGAGACGGCATGAAAAACAACATAAGCCTTCGTAGAAGTTCGGCTCGGTCCGTGCATTGCTATCGCCTGTTGAGTTCAGAAGTTGTAAAAGTATGGAATCGACAATGCACTAGTTAGACGTAGTACCTAGTTCAAAAATGTATTGGTTAGTTAAACATTACCTATCAACGAACTGAAATTTATGATGTTCGGTTTTGTTGAAGCAGTTACACTTTTGATATAAAACGGCATGGATATTTTTAACGACTATAAATTAGTAGGTAAGTATAAAATCTAATAAGTAGTTTTCTACCAAAGTTCAAAAGTCACATTCTATGAAGAGAGTTTCAAAAACTTCGCCTAATTTTTTTTAACGCTTGTTTAATGCTCCAACAAAAATTAAGCAACCCGATAACAGTTTTGGAGGTATGTATTTGTTCAGACGAAACCTCCCTTTATCGACTACTATTAAAATTAAATTTAGTAGGACAAATAAATAAGTAGTAACCAAATTAATTTGTACAACGTAATCCAGTTTTAGGAAAGTTTGATAGACTCAGCAATACTTTTGAAATTAATTATTTTTACTTTTCAAAGTCTGACAAATAAATTATATAAATAAATACATAAATAGATTATATTAAAAAAAATGTGAAAGCAGTAACTAGTTCTACAGTTCGTTTTGTCATCCTTTTTTGTTATTTTGTTATATTTAATTAAAAAACTAATAACTGTTGTAATTAATAAGCAAAAAGAAAAAAAACAAACACGAGGGCCATGTCCACTTTATTCTGTCGTCATCGATCGAAGACATTGAATGGGCAGCAGATGGGGGCGCAGGGCCGTGGTATATGCATGTATAGTGGCTCGAATTGTCCCATACTTTCCTATTATCCCGGCCATAATAAAAACCGACTCACACGTTACGTCATAGCCCCGGAAATCATTCTTAATTCAATCTGGATACTTTATTTTTGGTGTGATGGCTCATTGTTGCTTTGTTGAACACAAAACTAGATTTAGTTTCTTAAAACTTGTCACAGTCACAGAATCCCTTTATTATAACCGTTGACAGCAAATTTTATTTTATTTTATGGTTGTTTATCTAAAATACCGTGTGGTATAAATATAATAAATTTACCTCTTTTCGTCCTATGAGATCTTAAGAGACGACGAACTAAAGGAGTACTGTCAGCAGAAAACGAGTAACAGCGTCATCTTATTGCCAAAATGGGGAATAGGTACCCGGCAATTATGGCGAAGTTTTGCTTTTAGATAAGCGTATTTCTAGCAGTGAACTTATTATTATCAAGTCAAGTAGGTATTAAGTATAAATAGAAAAGATGTTAGATCTTAGTGATGGTATGTTTCAATTGGATTTTCAATCCTACAAAGTGCCTATACCTATATCATAATAATAAAATGCACGTAGTATTTCTTTCTCATATCGGTTCTTGAGCAACTATAAAACTGCGTAATAAAAATTAGTTAAACTTTTTTTAAGCTTAGAACAATCAAATAAGCTCAAATTCTTTACCGTAAAAATTTACTTAATATCTCCTCAGTTACTGAACAAAGACTGGATTCAATTACCAGACTGAAATATCCCTACTATGACTAATACAAAAAATATTCTCATGAGATGCTATAAATAATTAAAAAATGGGCATTGTTTAAATTGCCCTAAGTTTTGAAGCTTCTAAGAATATTACACCATCTAAACCCATTGTGGCGGTAGATCCAAACAAACACTATCGTCGGCGCGTGCGCACGTCTTGGCACGATGTTTACGTGACCGACAGCTGTCATAATAACAGAAGCTGCGTGTAATACTACTACTTGAATCTTGTCACTCAAGAATGTTATGTATCAATGTAGCAATTTGTTTACAACCAAGGGAATCCTAGAGTGGGAATTTGTATATCAATAATAAATAGGTTGTATGCATCCGTAGGGTTTTATAATAAATCGTAACTATAATATTGTGTTTTACTATGATGACGATATACTAATTTCATTACCAATTAATAGTAACATATATTTTCATTTTATTCTGTTAGATTTGTCAATTGAGATAAGCAATTCATTAATTGACTGACGCTGACCCTGTGAAACGAGCATACACTTAAAATCATGTAAGTGAAGATTATACAGCTACATTTATGTATTTAGTTTATTTTAATTTATATGACACCTATTTACTTCACTACGAACACTTCCCTGCTTATATTATAAATGTGATATAATTTTTTGATTTCATTCTTAATTTAAATTATGTGATAAAAGTCTTGCAAAAACATTATTTTAAAGTTTAAATTTTGTCCCTCGAAAAATATTACATCTATGCTTTGAGCGCTGGTGTTGTAGTTGTAGACTTACAAACGAGATTGATATGAGTAATGCAAACTGGTTCTCATTTCCAGTCAGCTAGTTGTTTGACGCCTCTTTAATGTGAACTTTCGTGTACACGATCACCACGTAGGTAGTTCTCTGCCGTTTCTACTAGTACAGTGGCCATCATTAAAACTTTCATAAGGGGCAGTACAGAGAACGGCAGGTCAACCTACCCAAAAAATTAAAGTTCATTAAATTGATTTTGAACTTTAAGTTCAACAAGTAGAGATCAATATCAATTGAGAAAATTTGACGTTTTGTGGTAGGCTGACGTGCTGTTGTCTGTACAATACATCGTAATGTACTGTTATGTAACAGCTATCATTAAAGGCTTCTTTATAAAGTAATTATACATATCATGCCCATTTTTTTTTTTTTGAGGCGGGGGAATGCTTTTGCGCACTTCCTGCGTCGGCGGGGGCCGTCGCAGGGCAGTGTGGGACTCGTCCTATCTAACGGACCCTACCCACTAAAGCACCCTCCGTGTACCTCGCAACGTATGTCGACAGTGTATGGGCTTCCCTTGGGATGCCTTCCATGCACCGCCTACGTACGGCATATGCCGGGCCTAAGGCATAAATGTTATGGGTGATCCTGTACACTTCAGATCACCCAGCAGTCTGGTGGGCTGTGCAATGCAAGCTTCGGGTATACATATCATGCCCATAGATCAAGTCTTGTCAACAGATGCAGTCCTCCGAAATGCATCCTGCTGCAGAACACTAAAAGGTAATCTTCGTAAACGAAACGTAAATATTTTTGACAGGGAACCTTGTCTTTCACTCGGTAGGCAAATCCACCGGTTACATTTTACTAGTATTATATTTACACACAGATTACAGGGTTCCCTGTTTTAAAGTTACAGGGACGTAGGACCCGTTCGTACTTTGCGTCACTATCCTATCCTATTATAAGGAAGTTAAATCCATAAATATATCTTGACGGCCTCCGTAGCGGAGTGGCGTACACACCGGTTTTCAAGGTGTAACCTGCTCTTAGATAACCCGGGTTTGATTCCCGGACGGGTCAATGTAGAAAAAGAGCGTGTTTTAAATCCCTAAATACATTTTCGCAGGTGCGGGTGTTTGTGGAACCTTAGATAGTTAGTTGTTTCTGAGTTTCACAATACGAGTCCTTCAAATAGTTACTTATTTACTTTGGGATCAGAACTTGTATTTCATGTTGTCCACATCTTTCGTTTTAATGTATAGTGTCCATATGAATATAGTTTTATAACTGCTTGCCCTAATTAAATCGTAAGTCCATTACTTATCGGCGGTCTATGTATCGAACTTGGAAGTTGGAAGTTCGTGCCGGAAGCAGGTTCAGCGACCGCTTTATGTAATCACAATGCGCGTCTGCGCGAGGTAACGAGATTACGAGATATCAATGCAGTTATGTTCGACATTGGTCAACATGTAAGTGTTCATTTATTTGTATTTAAAGATTTTTTTTTCTTAAAGCATTTTAGGGTTTCTTAGCTCTTGGCACTACAAAGAACCCTTATTGTTTCGACATGACAGCACTGACTGTTCATCTAAAGGTAATCACCGAAACTATTAAGTAGTACTAGAAAGCTGCAAGTTGACATGGGTATATTAAATAAATTTTGATTTTTCAGGATATTAAATGTATATGTAGAGAAAAGACACTACTGCCTGTCTTTCTCTGGAAATACTCCTTTAGTCGACTCTTACGACACCCATAGAAAGAAAAGATATTTATTACATCCATACCATACAAATTCACTAAAATTTCAAAGTTAGCTTGGACGCTTGCATGTCTCATCCTCTTATTTATTATTAAAAATAAATAAAATTTCTAAATTAAAAATTTTTAAGTATAATATATATTCTAATGTGCATTTTCCCAAAAACTAGTTTCTACTTTAGGTACTTATTGCGGTATATAGGTACTTGTCATCAAAGGCCAAAAAACTCCCTTTAATAAAAAGTTGATCGTTCAAGTACCTAAACAAGTCCTTAAGTGGAGCGAGCGACACACGTGACACGTGCAAACAGCAAAGTGAGATGAATTATACTAATACTTTTATCGAGTACTATAAAAGTATTAGTATATAGACCACGAACGTAGTGTTCGAAATGTCAGGATAACTCAAGAATGATATAAAACCCTAATAATTGCAAGTGAAATCCCTAAATACATGTTTAATTACAATGCTTGCTAAAGAATTCTTTTCCCATACCGTAAATCACAGTGTGGTATGAATTGGATACAATCCAAAGCGTTCTATCAATCTGTAGGAACAGAGACCTTTTACAGAGAGATTTTATCAGGACTATTGTAGTGTTTTTATTTTGATACTTCTAAGCTTAAAATGATGGACCTAAAATTTGGTAATGGATCTCCGAACATCCCAACAAAGAGTTCATTATACAACAGGTTGAAGGGACCGCCCTCTACGGATATTGCCGAGCAAAACGTTATACCTACGTATACGTTGTGACCCTCGTATAGGTACTATCAGCCTGAGTAAAAATAGGTTGAACGCTCACAACACCGAGTTCAAAACTTTTTTTTGTATTAAAAGGCGTTTGTTCCGCAAAGCATTGTAGAGACCGCCCACAGCCTATGCACAATAGCTTAAAAAAAGTAATAAAGGTATCTATGCTTTATTAAACCTAAGGCTAACCGGTAACTTATTACGTATAGGGTGACATATAAAATAGCTCATAAAAAACCGCGTTATTTTGTGAAAGGTACAATCCATTGTTTCGTGTAGTTCTAGTACAGAAAAAAGTAAGACCACATTCTCTCCTTATGACTTCCGTGGGTAACTAACTAAAGGATTAACGGCAGGCAGAAGAGGATGGGCAGTTGCGTCTTCTCTCCAACATCTGCATCGGCCAAATAGCGAACATCGGTTGGCCTGCCATACGTGTTGGTTATGGCAGGCCAGACAGACAGTGGTCAAAATTTTCCAACAGGGAAAAATTCGATACACAAATTAACTAGTTGCCTACTAGAAGTTTATTCCATTTACTTTGTATATACCTATTTCGACCTAAGAAAAAAATTACTTAACTTCTGTTACACGGTCATGGTCAGGCGCAACAGAGCTTAGTAAGTCAATGTATTTATGCATCGCGATGTATCTTGGTGTGAGACCACACACGTCATTGACGCTGCATGACTGCAAATGTTAATTACAATTTTAATGAGATACTGACTGATGAGTATCTTTCTATTAAAAAATATTATCAAGCATTCCAAGGGCGGGTTAATCGCATAAAAGATATTGTGGCGTATCTAAGTAATGTGTTATTTCATAATTTTAAAAAAACATTTTTTTTTTAAGAAAATACCTATTCCGTTAGTCTCTTAATATGCTAATTCTAAAATCCATTAACAATTTACAAACAACAGGGTTGTTGACCTGTCGTATTCATTTTTAACTACATAAATTTTCATTTAAAGTGGAACACACCCTCAACTGTCTCATATACATCTTCAACGTTCCTGTCTCCGCATAACTATGCAACAGAATCAAGCGTCTAGGACGTAAGTCTGCGGGTTATTAATTTTACTCATTTATCTAAGTATACACAAAATCTGTTGTTTATTTCTATGGAGAATAAGGACAGAAATATGAATTGAGAAGTGGACTTTTGCCAATTTATTTTTCACTTTGATTCTCATCAATTCAAAAGTGCTGAGTGCGTCAGATGTCGAGTACTCTGAGAAGTAGCTTAAAACAAAAAAGCACCCCATTTGAAAGTAGATGCTTGATATTCAAGAATATGAATTTGAAAACCACTCTTTCTACTCCCTCATCAAAATGTATTTCATTTCTGATCACAAAACTTGGCTATAAATAATACAAATGTTAAGATATTTCTTTTATTTAGAATTAGTCAAACGTGTTCAGAAATATTATTGACTATATCGCGAAAATTATTTTTGGGCGACCACTTTATTTACATTTTTTACTTCATAAACAGGCTCTAAATACGATACTGAACGGCTACAAAAATTTTGGAAAGTGGTTAAAATTTCACCCTGTATGTCACCATTAAATAGTTAACGCCATCAGTTTATAATCTTACGTTTGAAGATTAGAAGCTAACCTAACCTAACCTATCGTTAAGTTATGATCCCCGCCTTACAATATAACCATCCAACATAACGTTTGTGGTTTTTTGTGTACAATTTTAAGATCATATTACCATCTTACATAGATAAGTAAAGTATAAGTAATATTTAAAATAAAACTTCAAGTAATCGTTATGTAAATGATCAGGTAAACAAATGTATCATTTCAATCCTTTTATTGTCAAAACAAACCATAAATCAGAAGGTAACGAATATTCGCGCACGCCATGCCACCCCAACCTGTGCTACGTTTTTATTACGACCATAAACATTAACTTTGAACTCTATCACCACCTACAAGAGTAGTAAGTAGTAACAATCTTCTGACCATAGCCCCAAGTATGAGAGCTGCGCATGTCAGAGGGTGCGGTAGACAGTCTGCCGCCGAAGCATCAGGGGTGCAGGGTGTCAGGGTCAACGAACGCACCAAAACAAAGCCACCTGTGGCGATGGTGTATGGTGAACACAGGTCGATATTTATAAGCAAAATACTTACATAACAGCCGTATTTTTAAAGGAGTTTGCTAAGGTTGTTTTAAAAAAGATATTCTTCTAACGCGCTTTGTGGTAATAACTTGAAGATTTAAACGTCATAATTATTTATTTTGAGATTTGTGTCGTATGGTGCCGGTGCATATAAATAAAAGCACAAGCCCTTCTCTTTCTATGGGTAGTGAAAGAGGCTAATAAAGGAGTACTGTGAGAAGAAAACTGCGATCCCCAACCCGCCTGCCACGCGTGGCCATCATGGCAAAATCCTCCTTTTGGAATGGCCTGTGCCCGCCAGTAGACTGATGAGCGAACGATTTTTCTTTATTTTGTCATTACACAAATAGTTACGTACTTTGAGATCAGAACAATATATATGATGCTGTCCATGTTTATTTTAATAAAAATTCCCCCGTTAGTATTCGAAACTAGAACAGCTGGTTTCTGGTTTTGTGAGCACCGCGCAAATTATGCTAAGCCTTATATTATTGCAAAAAAATTAGTACAGTACTTACTCCGATGCGGTACTTTTGCGTATTGGGCCATATTTTTAAAACGTTGACGAAAAAAATGCCATGTGCACGTAAAACAACAGTTTTACAACACTCGCTTGCACAATGCACAACTTTAATGCAGTATTGTTCTGTTTCTTGGAACAATTCGCGATTTTTCTTCAGAAGTAAGTAGACACTTACATCTTCAGAGAATTCGCGAAACAATCGATATTACTCAATCTTTTTTTGTGAAAGTTACACCGGAGAGTTAAATCATGTAGAGCAAAAAACCTTTGTTTTATGAATGGCGAAGTAGGTAATTCTGAAAATTAACTTTTCTAGATTGGGTTGCGTCAGTAAAAAGTAATTGGCCACCTCGTGCAGCGTTCTTCTTTTTCTTTGGGCCTAACCTAATACAATTGCAACGAAACTGTATTTTAACAAAAACAATTAAATTTAAAAAATCTATTAATTACATTTTGCATACCTACTAACAAAATAAGTAGGTAATTAAGAACCGCATATTTCCACGTAAACTTATCAAAGTTGTTATTCAAGCAGATGGTTTAACAAATAAAAATAAATAATTAAACTATGTAAAAAAAGAGACAAAGTCTTTTCATAGCACATGCATGGAATAAAATTTTCAACACTCCTAACGCTTCGAGTGGAAATAAAAGCAAAAATTTCGTTCTTCAGTGAGCCTACGGCAAGTGTGAGGCAGATTAATTAGATCCCTTCCTGTGATAGTCATGGTTTCTTCCCCCACTTCACACACAAAGGGGAGATTCCCTGTTCATTTAAAATGTATTCATCAATTTATTTTCACCTCTATTCGAAACCTCTAAAGTTTAAAATGGCAAACCCAGTTACTATCATGGAGTAGGTTCTCTTTGTTTCAAATCACCCATCACTAGCCTATAGGGACTATTATTTACAATAATTAAGCTATTGAGTGACGTTGAACTATAAATTTTCAATTTATTCCTCAATTAATGTTAAGTTTCTTCGACGTGGATGCATGCTATTTAATAATATATCTTACCTAATTTGAGCCTAAAAATGTATTCTAATCTTCACAATTTTTAAGTGGCTATAACTTAAAAACTTTTCTTAAATTTAACACTATAACTTTCACGATAGTTGAGTTACATCCTGAATTTGACTCAAATTAAAATAACATATCTCTGAAACTGTTCCACCGACTAATCGCGATAAAACCAAGATCACACTGCCGCAGATTGTCAGCGGGAACCATTATGTCATGGATCAACCTTGAACTCGCTCGATTATGTAAATTGCACTTTATAAGACGACTGTAAACAAGTTTGCGCATTTTGCTGTGTTTATCAACGCATTTTAACGTGTGATTGTGAGTCTGAAATTGATTCTTTGGTCACAATGTATTCAGTCATATTTGTAAATACAATGGTTTTTGGTGCCTACAAAAACCGTATGACCCTCGCTTTAAGGTGTGTTCGAACTTACTAGGCCAGATTAGTAGAATATGGAGCTCAGTGAAGCCAAATTTTGAGACATTATAGAATTTGAAAATACGTACGTAATGCAAGTTTTGGAAAATTGAGAAGAAAAGGGCAATTCCTTTCAGCGCAAGATCTTATAGAAATACTTATCTAGCTAACTGTGTAGCTTTTTATCTTTATTGCCTCAATAGATAGTCAGGATATTATTACCTTCAATCATTAATGATGAGAAATAAGAGTACCTGACTAAAACTCCAATGAATGGCAGCAAGTCATGGATCAAGTCCATTAATTTGGAAACGGTAACTGTTCTCTTGTCTTTTTAAATTACGCCATCACGCTATCCACAGGAAAACCAAAAAGGAAACGCAAAACAATGGCTTGCAATCTCCCATAGAGCAACCCTACTCTAGCCATTACACATAGGTAATGGTTTACTATTTCCCTTGGTGATCGCATCACGCGTGAACGGCTGGATTGATTTCGTGTCAGGAAAATGTTCTTATGAAAGAAAAAATTAAGAAAATTGCGCGGAAAATAGAAAATTTAAAAAACCTTAATCACCATACTAAATAATATTTGTAATTTTACCTTAGCGCTTTTGACAATTTAAACTTTTTTAAATGTTTTAAGCATTACGTTTAAATTACGTTCCGATAACGTGTAACTGATTTTAACTGTACAACATTAATCGACTTTTGTAATTGTGTAAACCTTATCAAGAAATAGTAATCACTCATACAATTGTGGGAACATAATAATGACAACAGAGGTTATATAGCCAAATAAAAGAACGAGTCTTCAGTAACATGTATACTACAAACCTCAGATTAATGTCGCTACGTACATTCGTTGTACACTCCTCAACACACTGTATAGTAAAAGTATAAATATTAAATATGCTAAAATTATATGTCTACTAAACTTACTTTTTCGTTATATTTGATTGTGAGAGGGTTTCACAGATGATAAAACGATGAATTAGTATTACAATAAAATGCTAACTGAATATTTTAATAAGTCCCATGCCAATTTTAACGCTTTGGCTTTGACGAACGCAAAATAAGAAGATATGAACATAAAAATTGGAGATTAAGAATTACTAATAGCAAAACAATTAAAACTATAACTAACTTACTGTTTTTAAAGGGATCTTAGACGTCCCGACGTCTCTTTGATCGGCGGCTGCATTCAGATTAACAATGAGTCGTTTTAGTTCACCGAGCGGCCGTGAATACAAAAATAAAACCACATATTAATGACCTAGCAATATTTTTTGCCAAGAGACTGCTGTTTGTTAGAGTCAACCGCTTAAGTTTAAGTGACCTTATATTATGTCTTTAATTGTAGCAATCTAAAACCAAAAAGTTGGTTGGTTATGTTTAGGAGGAGTATATTTATTCAGATTTTCAGGTTGCTCCTAAACATAACTTCATCCGCCGCCACTCCTTAATTAAATTTAAAACAAAGCGACATAACTATAAACTCAAAACGAATGTTTGAATGGGTAATAAAAGTCAGTAATATCTTAGGTCTGTTTTCGTCAGTCGCGCGCATTGTGTAGTCGATTTTAAAAAAAAAAAGCGAGCCCATCTCTTTTGAGTTAGAACTCTATTTCATTTTCTATGAGCAGAACTAATGATTTTTGTTTGAAATAAAATCTTTGTGTTAGAAATGAATTTCTCTATATCTTACAAATGGTTCTATTTATTTCGTTCCTAAGAAAGAAATTGGAACTGATTATAAACTTTAAATTGAATATATTTTAAAAGATACTCTATTTTCAGGAATTTAGACAGTCTAATACATTTTTCAGTGTTTAATTTATGCCCCAGTGGTGAGCGTAAAGGTTTTCTATGACAGATATTATGCGAGCCTTGAACTTACTGACTTACCTGACTAAATGGGGCCACTACACAGTCTATACAGATTGACAACAGTAGCTTACAAACAACAAATACAGAGTCGAACTGTAAATCAGTTTTTGTTTTAAAAAAAAGCACTTTTATAAGCGCATCTAAACGATGAAAGCTGCTGCAGTAAAATAACTATATGTAATCATCATCATCAGCCTATTGCAGTCCACTGCTGGACATAGGCCTCTCCAAATGCACGCCATTCCAAATGAGTATATGTAAAACTACATGTAAAATTATTTTAAGCTGTTGTGATTCTAAAATTATATTTCTTAAAGTCTTCTTTTAAAGACTGTAAACGAGTAGGCTAATTGTACAAAATTTCATACGATTTCACAATATCTACATGAGTAGGTACTTAAACGTAAAAATAAATGAAACGAGTCAGTATTAGACATTCCTGTTTTCAGTCAGCTAAACTTTTAAGGAGATCTTTGTGTCCACGCATTTACTTAACAATATTTATATACTTTTAAACACAAAAAAGTGATTTAACACGAATTTATTTAAACTGATTTAGTGACTTATAACTAGTCACATTACTAACCATAATTCAATAGTAGGTAGCAGCAATAGCCAGAAATTTTTACACTTGTCAAAAATAAGTAAAATTTAAACTAAAAATCATAAAAGAAAACAATTTTAGGTAATGCGACAAGTTTTAAATGTGTCTGGCGCAAGTCCAAAATTTGTTAGTAACATATTGTTTATCGTAAGTACCTAGGCAATAATATTCGTAGTCAGTTCAGTATAAAAGTATAAAAAAATATTCACTTGAGCACTCTTGCGCACCACCGGTAAGCGTAGGGATTAACAGCAATACTAATGGTAGCGTACCTACTCCAGTTTCTATCATATTTATTAAATTTTCATTTAACAATACCAGACATAAAGATAAACTTGCCGTACGGTTTCAGACTACGTAAAGTGGGAAATTCATATAGGCGAAATTGTATTCGAATTTTCAACAAAGCGCATGTTAAAGTAATTTAAATGAAAGATGACTATTATATTGTTAACGATTAGAAATGATAGATGTTTGGCATGAAACTGTACTAGATCGCATGAACGTATGTATTTTTGTAAACATTATTATTTAAAAATTAGCTGTCAACTTATAGTGACCGATTGCCAGCTTTAAATCGGTCACTATAGCTTCTTTTGAAATAAAAATATTTCTTCTCGGTTCTAGCAACAATTGTCCCGAAGTGGTAAAAATATTGGGTCGTGCAATAGCGCCTTTTGGGGCTTATCTGCCTGAATAGAGCCTGAATGTTCTCCTTTTAAATTTAGTGTATTATTTTGATTTCAAGGATTGATTTATGCTGTTTCATTAATATAGTACCTAATCGTTAATATAAAATAGTAAGTAAATATGACAATACTATTTTGATAACCTTTGTGGTAGAGTGGCGTATACATCGGTTTTCAAGTTGTCGCGTGCTCCGAACTCCCTAGTTCAATTCCCGGACGGTCCAATATAGAATATATGTTTGTGGTACTTTTGTAGTTTCATATTTCTACAAAACATGCTTTAAAGTTACTTACTTTGGGTTTAGAACTGATGACGCTTCTATTGTATTGTATAGCAAAAAAAATTGATCTAAATCTAATAAAAAACATCCATAGCAGTTCTAAGCAATTCTGTATTGTCATTGTTATGATTACGCCTTGAGCCGAGTCAATACAGACAGTAAAATATTTAAACAATAAGTCATTTCGTTGCGTGTGAATAAGAAGTTAAAAGGTAATATGCGCTTGTGCAATTGTCAACATTGAAATTGTTCGACAATTAAGGTCACGATGTAAGGGATCGTCATAACCACAATTCGAGTGAGTATGTGTTATGACAACGAAATCAGCTGTATTTTACAATGGTATACTACTATTGATTTACAAACATGTCTGTTTGTACTGGTCTGGGTGTTTTCTATGTATTATAAGTATGTATTTACAAAAAAAAAAAGTATATAAGTAAGTTTATCGGTTGTCTAGTACCCCATACGACAGGGTACTTAATAGTACCTTAATTTGGGACTAGATGGCTCAGTGTGGCCCAGTGTGGCATGTCTGAAATATTTATTTATTATTATTTATTTATTTATTGATTCAGTTTTGAACCAAATAAATATTACCCTAATTGGTTTATTCTCTTTACACTATTATTATTTTTGATAAGACAAATTATGTAATAATAATTATTGTTATATTAATATAAACTTAATGATTTCATATTAATATAACAATAAATACTATTATTTTAATTAAAAGTGTTTTGATTGGATTTTTAATCCTTGATTATTTTGTTAGGCAACGTTAAAAAATGCAAGTCTGTCGATTTATGATGTAATTTTATTGTGAATTTTGTAAATCTCTTAATAACTGCTTGGTTTCGCATAAATAAAAAAAGTCAATTTTCCAATTTAAAAATATGTGTTTTCTTAAGCAAACGTCACAAATTATTAATTTCTAGAGTAGTTTAATTACTTATATATTTTTGACTGTTACACCAGTGACTAGCTAAATAGTGAATGCTAATATTGACTAAGTTTGTAAGTGGACTGTGACATAAATAATCATGGCTTGGTGGTCCTTATAGCCCTTTAGGTGGTTGTTAGAAGGGTTCGTGATGAGGCCACACCCGCCCCTAGCCCTCAGGAGCTCGGTTTGTCGACCTCTCTCAATCGTAATTAGTTTGTTAGAACGTCGAAAATATGTTATCAGGTATATTGCTTTGGTCTACACCCCGTTGGTCTAGTTGTTTAATGTACCAGAACAAGTTCTCGAGGACCTGGGTTCGATCCTTGGATCGGGCAACGAGAGTTTGGAATTTTCAAACATTGCCTGGGTTTGTAAAAAAAACCGAAAAATGAAATGAAATAAGCCACCAAAATGAGTCGATTAATGATCTCGTTTGGCACCAAATTAAAATTGGTGACTTAGGTATTTCATGTTTTTTGTTAATTCACTTTTAATGGAAAACTTGTATATTTTGAAAACTGGCATAACATATTTTCCTACTTCTGGTTAAAGTTTTTATTTTTAAATTTAAATGAGACCGACTATGAGCTATTCCTATATACTACTCGAACAAAAAACGATATCGGTCTGCCAGATAAAAAGTTATCCATTTTTTAACAAAAACAAAATACACCCAACTTATTGAGAACCTCATCTTTCTTTCGTCGTTTGAAAATTAAAATGTATTGGTTTAAACATAGAACAGAGAAAATGTCAACGTCTGTTGATGAAAATGATGTTTGTGGAATGACTTTGCCTTTGTTTTTAAATATTCAACATTGTTACAAGATACTTTAAACAAACATTACTAATGCTAGACCGTACATAGTATATTACGAGTATATACCTATTTTCTATAAACACTACATTAAACCTTCGAATCCCGCGCGACAGCCGGCTGTCGCTATAACAATAGATTTTAATTGTGTCTGGAATAATTTACGCTCGAATGGTAAAAAAAAATATTAAAATATTAAAATAATATCTCTTTCAGGTAACACAATTATTAACAGTGGTACAGTCAGCATCGGAAGACGCTGAACGCTTTAGTACCGTGTCAAAATAATAATTCATACATTATTCTCATAAAACTTTTGCAAACTTAATATAAACTTGTTATTTTGACATGGTACAAAAGTATTCAATGACTTATAATGCTAACAGTACCAACTATTTCGCCACTACTCTACTTAAGATATTTAATAAACAAAACTCTGTCCTTCTCTTCATTGTTCTTTCTCAAAAATGCAGTGGCATCTGACACATTCAATACATCTCAGATTCCGACGTAGTTGATTTGCATTCAAAACAATGCAACAGACAAAGTAATAAAAACAAAACGACAATGAAGTAAAATGTCTAGTTACTGGAGTCTACCTACTGATTTTCCAATACCTCTGACATACTTCTATATAGTAGGTGATTGGTATGCAACTACATGAAGGCATGTAATTATATCAGCATGCGGTTAGTTGCTGAGGCCGTAAGACTACAACCTCTTTTTTGTGAAACACATACTCTATGCAAGCTACAAAAAAACAAGTAAGATTGTAGTAAAATTTATCATCTGAAATGGACGGTAAAGAAAACACAAGAAAATAACACATTGCTTACGCTTTCATTTTCCCTTGACGAAAATTACTGGCAAAGTAGTTCCATTGTGCCCATTCGGTGCTATTATAAAGACGTGCACTCACTGCCTCACTTAAATTAAGAATGCTTTGTCCATAAACTCTCTTTCATTTAAAAAGTTACGCAGTAAGCGCGGGAAAACTTGGCGTTGTTTTTTTTTAATCACTTTGAATTTAGGATTTGAAATAAACAATTTGCAGCCAAAACGAAAGTCGTGCAAACGCGCGATCAAGTCCGAAGCTCGGCACCAACTCGTGGATGGCGCGCCGGTGTGGTTCGGTACACAACCATAACTACGATCCACGGGGTCTATTGTGCCGCAGTTGCCAGACACGCCAACCCTCCTATAGCAAAATCCAGGGATATATTTCGATGGAAAGATTCCATCGGGGAGGCGCAGTACAGAAAAGTAAAAATGTAAAAATCTTCAACTAATTAAGACAATCTGCCGTATCAAACGAAGGTAATTTCTTTGTGATTCCCAATAACACGACTCAAATAAATCAAAGGTGGGCGAACAGGTGCGTGGGATGATTATGTTAAGTATTTGTAAAAGTACGAGTATTAATGTGGGCGTCGGAAGTAAAATTACATAAGACTTTTTAGCCAGCCAGTTACATTTAAAAACAAAACAGTAGGTATTGTTGTTTTGTCACAAAGCGATGCCGTTATTTGTCCGCAATTAACACGATGTTCTACTTTCGATATATTTGTCTAAAAATATCCGCTGCTTACGATGCGGCCTAGAAATTGCTAGTGAAAGTGCTAATTTCAATGGCTACTTAAACTACTTAATAATAGATTATCTTCTATTGACAGACTTGAGTTCGGCCCACTGTAGCACCTTCAAAATAATTAAATGGTACCACTTACAGGCTGATGTTTGTTGCCGCAAAATAGGATCTAATTTAACCAAATAAGATCGAAATATATGCGATTTTGTAGTCGTGTACAACTGTCGTCTGTACATACCAAACTTAATTCTGATGAGATGACATTACTTATCTACTGTCTATAATTATCATCCTCCTCACCAGCCCAATAAGCTCACGACTGGACACAGGTCTCTCCAAAAAAAAGAGTTTGCCATAATCGCCACGCTCGGCAGCAATGGCAGGTGGGTTAGCAATTGCAGTTTGACCATAGCAGAGAGAAGACTGTTGCCCATCTTCCTCTGACAGCACAATTTGTGACACCTAAAAGCCTTCATAAGGAAAGAGGTAAATATTTTTATATTCAGGCACCACACGGCTCACTACTTTTTTTTTAATTATAATTCGTTGATGAATGCATTTGTACTTAGATTTCGAGTACCAAAAGTTAAAGTAACTTAGGTTAGTAATATTACTCATAATCTACACTTCAATATAGTTGTAATTCACATTCACTCTTAAATACACACATTTAAATTATATAAACTTCCCATTGGCCTTGACATTGGCATTAAAGTCTTGATGTTATCCTATCTCCAATGTCTAATGCACCGAGAGAAACGAAGTCATCAAAATTCTATGCGCGTTGTTTAGTTCATACTTATTTTATATGTCTAAAATAAAATAATTACATAATAATTATTTGTCACGAGCCAAGTTTGAGGTAAGATATAAAGTACATAGTTGCACGGAGCACGTGCCGATTCAAGGAGCCGAGGGGAAACAGAGTACCACCGATGTACGCGATAGGAACGTCCAAGTAATAAATACGTAAGTATTTTTATGATACTTGGGAGCTTATTTTGATTTTAGAACTGCATGTTCCTAAACTTGTCCTGGTTCTTTGCCTACTTTGGCAGTTTTACTCATGTAGCTTATAAGTTAAAGTTTTTTTAACCAATTTCGAAGTTAATATATTTATTTGCATCACATGTGTATGGTATGGCTAACATGGTGTTAGGTATTGTAATATGTATGTCACATACTTACATCCTGCAAGGGCTTAGCAAATTATTCTAATTAAAACATTTGCGTAAAAGTTAAAGAATCCGTCAACATAACAGTTATACGGAGCAATTTTACTATTCAAATACAACTTCTTCTATGTAAGTAGTCAACATTACATTTGGCATAACAAACAACCCATTGGTTTCGTTATTTAAAAAAAAATCATTGTTATTATCCTTATTAAAATATTTTTATTAATTATTAGAATCAAATAAGTACTTGAATAACACGGCCTTCGTTTACCTAATTACCGTTTGCAGAGTTTTAGTTTAGATGGGACCTAACCCCTAATCCAGCTAACCAAATCGTATCACAAGTTTTTGACAGTTCTAGTATAGGCTAAATGTCAATCACGATCGAACTGCAATTGAAATAGCTGAGTTAGGCCCCTAGCCATGTTTAAGGACATGTTTCAAATATGGGCGGCATACGCCCCGTACCTTATTACCAAGGTATATTATCATCAGTATGAAAGGAGGAGATGAGTGTTATTTCAAGAACTCCATCTTGACCTTAAGTTTAAGTTGTTTGTATTGATGCAAACCTTCGCCGTCTTTAATATATCTATTAACTAAAATAACATCCTGTTTGTACGGCTAAGTACACACAATTATAATAATATTATTTAATCGAAATGATGACTCAATATAAGTATTTGTCTGAAAGAAGTAGGTATTGAATTTATAAATTGATGCATGGATGGATGAGGAAGTCCGTAGGAAAACTAAGACAGCTGAAGTGACAGTGGGCGAGACACATAGTTAAAATAATCTGTTGCCGTTGGGAGAGAAAGGTTCTGGAATATCGACCAGACACCGGACGACGATCTGTGAGGAAGGCCCACACCCACCCACTTGATGGATCCAAAAAAACTTTTTTTTCCTTTTTAAATAATAAATACATACAAAAGTACTAAAAATAGTCTATTTAATACAATTCCTTCTGTTAACTGAAATCAACACACTAATAAGGTTTAGTAATACGTAAGGTTCTTTGGTAATAAGGTTGTGAATGGCCGAGACGTAGGTATACCTAGTCTGACGCGACCGCGAGTACTGAAATCAGATATATCGATGACCTTGTCACAGATTTAAATTATTACATTCCAAATTACTACATCTGAGAGAAACCTGGACCAGTAACGTACAGACTTAATATATTTTAATCAACTTTAATTAATAAATTGCATATTTAGAGGGGAGATGGCAATTGACAAACAGTGTAGTTAGACATTGTTTTTTTCTCATCAAACGCGTCATAAGAACAAAACGAACGTGACAGAAGTATTTTTATGATAATATAACTAACTGTAAGTAGCCCTAAGAATACGTTTTAATGACCAGACAAAATGGTGTTTATGATAAAAAAATCTAATTAGAAAACACCTGTAGCAGTTTTTTAATATTTGATTGACTAGGTATACACCCAAGATATCAGTGAGTGTCCATCAAACTGAGGCCACAAAGATAAAGTTAAAATACAGAGTAATGACGACGCATCCATTGTATCATCTTCTTGACTCTCCCTCATGCACGGCTCCTGCCGCCATCCATTGCGCTCGCTTTGCACCACATACTCGTACAATCTACAACGCAGTCTTTCGAAACTTTCTCAACCTTGACTCCATGGGTATAAGAATAGAACGATTACCCTAATTTAGCCGAAGACTGTACTCGTTCTGTGCAATATCGATCGCTCGGCGGGGTGTAGACACACCCTTTGTTCGGAGCGATGCATTATTGCAACTGTGATAGGTACCCAAATGTTTACGCTAGTTTCCTTCTTTACGTATTTGTCAAGATAAACTTAAAAAAAAAACTATTAAAAAATTCGATTAAATTTGATTAGGGTTAAATAGGAATCATGTCAGTTTTCACGTATTAAATATAAGTTGTGCATGTCGTGGTAGAAAATAAACTAAGAATGAAATGTAATTTAAGAATGATATTTACATTGTCATAGTGTATGCTTTGTTGGCTGTCCTTAAATAAATAAAATAAAATAAAACCTTTCACAAAACATTAAAAAGAAATATTCACAACATTTATGTAAAATTAAGAAACAAGTAGATCACCATTTCGGTAGCGTGCTACGTTTTTAGGGTTCCATAGCCGAATGGCAAAAAATGGAACCCTTATAGTTTCGTCAAGTCTGTCTGTCTGTCTGTCTGTCTGTCCGTATGTCACAGCCGCTTTATTCTGATAGTATTATCATTACACAGTTGAAACTTGGTAGGCAGGTGTATCCTGTTGACCGCTATATGATTCTCATACAAAAAATAAAAAATAATGATATTTAAGGGGGGCTTCACATACATAGAGCTAAAACTAAAAAAAATGTTTACTCAAACCTATACATATGGGGTACCTATGGATAGGTATTTTAAAATGACATAGAGGTTCCCGGAACCATTTTTTTTTTAAGTAGACGCTTCCAAAGTGGTAAAATGTGTCCCCCCAACTACTACTAAAACTACTTTTAAACTAAGCAAGTGAAAATTTAAAAAAAATATACATAATGTAGATCTTAAACAAATACTTTCAACGAAAATTGATTTGAATGAGGTCAAACCGGTAGTTTTTGAGAAATAGCACATTTTTAACAACCGCAAATATTTATAGTTATAATAATACTTCATACAAACACTATGAAAAAAAAAAGTTATTTTTGCAGTCAATTAAATATTATGGTATTTTGGCTAAGTGGAAGTAAGTGGTCCCCTAGTTCAGTTAAATTTTTTTACGGAACCCTCAGTGCGCGAGTCCGACTCGCCCTTGGCCGGTTTTTGTTATGTAAATGTATTATTAAAAAACAGTTTTTTTTCAGGAGAGCTTCCTAACCTTAATGAACATCAATTGAAACGGTTATACTCGTATCTCAGTATCCCGGCATGCGAGGAGATGCGTGTTCGAATCCCGCCTGAGACATATTTTTTCGGGTATTGGGGCGTTCGGACCACGAGTGTTTCGGACCGCGGTATGAATAGCCCAAAAGCTCTTTTTGAATGGGTTGTTTTACACCGTAAGTGTTTCAGTGGTGTGAATGGCCCAATGTGTCTTTTGAAATGGGTCAATTCGGCCCACGGGAAAAATGAACTACTGCAGTATTTTTTTTTTCAAATTTAAGGCTTCCAATGATATAAGTACCGGTGAGTAGAAGTGTTTTGTGAAAAAAAAACACAATTTAATAGGTAAAAAGTTAATATTTAAAAAAGACTTAAACTATTATGTCATAATCACAGATTTACCTATAAAAAAATCAGTTACATATATAACATAATCATCACAAATTGAGTAAACTAATCGTCTTACCAAAAAAGATTTAACATAATTATTTTTGCTCAACAAAACAGTCTTATAAAGTAATATTTATAGTAATGTATTAAAATAACTAAAGTCATCGTTTAAAATAACAACCTAATCAACATCATACATTTAACTTTAAATATGTGAATAATTGAAAAAATACGGATAGTGTTTTTAATTTTTTTTTATTTAATACTCTCAGTAATCAACATATTAAATGTCTGTAGTAGGAACATAATAATGTGTTTGCTTCAAATATAATAAAATAATAAGTAGCACCTACCATGTAAATTTCACCGTGCAACACCACGATCACGTCACTGCTCACAAAGTAAATATGAGACTGACCAATCAGAAGCGCGGTTCCAGTATGCAGGTTATTATGCTATTGTTTATAATGACCAGTAAGTCAACTTTCCAACAAAGGGTTTATTTTGCCTGTGATTCTTGAAATTTATGTGCGCGTATATCTGCACCATTTTGCATCTATTTAAACAATAATCTTACAAACAATCTGTTTAGTTCGGAAAACAATAAATTAACGAATATAACGAAAGAAACACTTTCAATTTCAAGACATTATTAACTTATTTATTTTGTTTAGTTGTTTTGTGCCTGGTTGTACTTTAAGGGATATGTACCTAACAAAAAATAACTTCTTCTTCTTTCTTTCCTCTCGTCGGTCCGAATATACCCCATCACAAAAAGTTATTGGGCGATTCACACCGCGTTCCGAAACGACCTATTCAAAAAGAGCTCTTGGGCGATTTATACCGCGGTCCGAAACAGTCGTAGTCCCAAACGCATACCCATTTTTTTAAGTTTAAATGCTGATATTTTAATTGCAATTAAATTGCTTAAATATCATTTAAAACGGTTATATCGGCTATATATTATAGGAAGTATTAATCATATTATTACTAAACTAATTTAAAAAATATTCTAAAACTTGATTTACATTTTTTACTTCATAAATGGGCTCTAAATACGATACTGAATGCCTATGAAAAATTTCAAATATGATAAAAAAAGTCATGCTGTATAACGTTAATTCAGTCTTAATCTCCAAGAATGCATTTTAGTAATGTTAATTCGTTTTGGATCAAACTATGAGCTAAACTAGGTTATGTGCAACTATAATTCATTAAAGCTATAACTGTAAATCCGTCGTTAAACAGAGCTAAAATCAAATAACGGCTATTACTGATCGGAATAATGTTAGTTATGCTGATTTCTATATTTATTTTATATGCAAACCTTGTGTATGTGGTTGGAGGTTCGTAGGTTAACTGTAAATTAAGAAACACCTTAAACATAGGAAGCGCTATAATATAATCGCTTGATTAGATTAAGGAATCATAATTTAACAACTTTGAGCAGGTACCTACTAACGCGTGAAAACTTGGATAAGTATGTTTTCTATATCATAAACTAACTAAAATAAACCTTTACGTCAAACTTCACAAGAAAAAGAAACCTTAAATGATACTTAATTGACAAGATCATAAAAATATCGAATATCTTCATAATATTCTTCCAATATTACCTACTATTATTAGCCTTGTACAAGACGGTAGACTTCGGGGTGTTGGGATCTACCTCCTAGTGGTCCACCCTGGGCAACGGCATCTTTGGTTTTCTAACCAATGATGACGGCTAACAGATCCCTCTGCGGTGGTAGGCTTCGTAAGAGACCGCCTGGATGCTACCAGGGTTCCTGCCGGAGACCAGCCCCAAACTGTTTTTCTGTGTTCTGCTGGTGTGTGGGAGAACCAGTTTCACTGGGTAAGCTTGCTCCATCTTAGGCTTCTTCTTAACCGTATAGTTAAGTATGTTGTCAAGAGCAAGCCCTCTCTTTTCTTAAAAACACCTTTATGCAATTGAAATTAATAACAAATACTACTAGGTATAGATAGATAGATACGTATATAAGGTCTGCGGTTTCTGAAATAGATATCCTTGTAATGTTTTTGGTAACTGTAATGCATACCTACAGTAATAATATTTGAAACATTCAAAATAATATTGGGGGCAACGACACCAATTTTTCCAAATAATATAGCATTTTAAAATGTAATTGTGTTTCGTGACAAAGGACACAACGAATGTATGACCTATTTTTTCCCAAGATGGTTATCATATCCATAGCGATCATTAATTGCAAGATAATCTTTATTTTTTTGTACACGCTACATACTCCTTATGCATTTTGAAAACGTCAAATACTAGTAAAACTACTGATTAATATAGGTAGAATGGTATGTTATTTCTATCGTTGATTTAATTGAACATCATGGATGTAATTCTTTGAAAATGAAAAATGTTTGATTTTAAGAGCAAAGATCCGATTTAAACTTAAAAATGTAATTATAAAAGTGTTCGAAATAGACTTTTCTCAGCAGGTACTTCCGCCACTCAATAAGCTATTTATCTACAAAGAGTCTTACCTCACCTAGATATGCTATATTATAAAATTATTTGTAATTTGTTAATGGCACTTCCCTAAGTCATATATCTTGTAAAATAATAATAAATAACTCAAATGAATCAGCACGGACTGTAAGCAAATTAATAATCTAATGCTGTCAGTCACACCCACATTACACCATTACTCTTACTTATTCCCGACACCATCACTTATGCAGAGTCGTTAAATGCGCTTCAATCTGTTATGAATAAAAGGTATCTAGATACTACACATACGTCATTATTACCATCATTAAATGTATTTTATATTACAGATTAAGATCTATGCTTTTCCATCATTATCAATCCATGGCTGGACACCGACCTCTCCAAAAATATTTCCTATTATAGCCACGCTTGGCAGCCAATATTGGCGATCACAATTCAGATGGAGAGAAGACCCAGAGAGAAACCAGCCAGTAAAAAAGGCCGTAGGCCGTACCCTACCGATACCCATATTTTATATAGACACGGTTCTGTTCTTCTAATGTGCCGTTATGACACGATATATAAAAAGCAAGTTTTATCAAATTCTAGCAGACAAAACAGACGTTTTTCATTTCTATTTTTTATGTATTAATAAATTACGCTCCCATAAATGCTATCATAAAAATTTTATAGGTAGGAACAGTTTTTATGTGATATTATTATGTGATGAGTAAATTATGAAAAAAACTATTATTTAATTTTCAAAATATATATTTTTTTCCTTTTTCTCGCAATTTTTTCATATTTTGTCACAATTATTAAACTTTCCCTCCCTCCTACATAGTTCATTCATGATAATTTGATTTCCTGTGATGTGATTTTGATGTTGGTGTTGGATTTCTTCAGTTGAATTGTGCCCTACAAGTACCTACTTTATTTTGTTAATAACAGTTTTATTATTATCTTAATCACCATCGTTTTTATTTTGAAAGCATGTCCCATGGGCTTCTTTGCATTCTACCATAATATATGACGTACATCGTTAGTTTCATTTTAAAATGATAATGCCTGCCTAAATTCAAAGTTCAGATCTTCCTTCTTTCTTGTATTCAGTTATACGCCTATAAGGTTTTAGTTATCGTTTACCTCATGACGAGTCGTAATAACAGCCAGAGTATACCTATCTGGAAGCATGCCAAGTTTACTGAATGAAACTACTAAATAGTTGAAAACGCTCTAATGTCGTTATACCTTTTCGTATAATGACTAAGACCAAAAGATTCCTATTACAAACATGTGTGTATACATGTTTGTGATTCAGTTACAAATATTTATCCTAAAAAAAATTTTTGTTGAGCATAGTTTAAAATTCAAACCTCTAACCGACTATTGACAGTTTTTTTTATAAAACAGAAAGATTTCTTCAAACCAATTTGAAACACAGATGTGGATATAGGTAAATGACGAGTGACATGGTTTTCAATAATAAAGTTTAAAACTGTACATTCTTGCGATGATAATAATAATTGTACTCTCTGCCTTTTTATGTGCCATTTTGTCTTGCCAGGAGAGAGTTGTCCGTGCATGGTGACACTAGTAGCTGTAAAGGCATACGCCGAGAAAGGCAACAAATTCCAACCTTATAAGAGATCCCGAGATGGTTTCCACATCCACTTAACATTATTCTTAAAAAGCGTTATTATTATTTACATCTGCGTTATTCTGTGACCTACTGTGGTCACCTTTTATTTTGTGGCTCTGGGTGAAATCGAAGAACACACTGTCATATAGGTACTCTTATTAGTTTGGCAACGATTCATTGCTCAAAACCTATATCACAACGTGAGATCAGTTAGTTAAGAACTCAAAAATGGATCGTCATTGCTTGTCTTTAGGGCAAAAAAGAAGTAAGGTATCATTGTTGTAAGTCGCAGTACTAAATTCAATTAGTTTACCTATTTAGTGTTCAAAATGGGATCTCTATAATATCCACTTAAACGACATAGGTATTTACATAAATTATTAATGATAACGGATTATTTTCTTAAGTTCTTCCCGCTTGCATATACTTATTGATATAAATACTTACTATATTAACAACACCTATCAATGGGGACTACCGTTTCTTTGCTCACCAGTTGGCGCCACTGTAGACTGAGGTCCGGAGGTATAGCTATCAAAGGCGATTGGCGCCGAAACAAAGTGTTATATCTTAAATCTAATTAAGGTATTGTTTATAAATAACTATCTTGATATCAACAAACTAACTTCTGAAATAGTTGCTCTTGAGGCCGCCTATTTTTGCGCTTTTTCTTAACTCCGCTTTTAAAGCGTTCAATTAATCGCCAAATAATCCATATTTGCGATATTTTACGAAGGAGATCACTTTCCAGCAGGTAAATTAAAGAAATTATAATTTATGCAACAAATTGCGCTAAAACCAGTACAAAGTGAATGATATTGGACCTCACGCGACACTAGCGCCTCTAGTGGCAAATTCACTAGCGATAGCCCCCATTAGAAGCAGATTGCTTAAACTAGGTAGGTACCTATCTACTAATAAAATTAATTTTGGGAGATACGCTAAAAATTACGCAATCAACTCTAATGGAGATATGTTAATAACGAGACGAAAGTTATTAGTTATTGTGCGCGAGTACTAAATGAATAACATGATGACAAAGCCTAATTGGATGGGAACATGATCGTTTACACGCGAGCTATAACATACAGTAGTTACAGAACCAATACCTAAAGTTAATTTATTTGCATGCAGATCCAACAATTAAGAACTCTACAAATAGTTTAGCTGCCTTAATCATAGTAATTACAATTACTCGATCGTGAGTTATTCCAGACACAATTGAAATCAATTGTTATCGTGGCACCCGGCTGCCTCTTTGGGTTCAAAGTACGAATAGTTATATAATTACTTGAATATTTTAAAAATCGTAAACGTAACACGCAATTTATGATTTTTAATTCATTTATTACAAATCAGATGACAGTGAATCAGTTACCAACTATTTATAGTAATTAAAACAAAAAACAAAAATATTTTATTGGCAGTCAGCATTTATAGTCTGCCAGTACTTGAGTCATTTTAACAGTAAAACCGCTCGGCGAATGTGTTCAGATACTACTCGTATAGTCTCCTCTACCCTATCCACCAAGAATACCTACGCTTTTAAAATTTAAAGTTTTAAACGCTTCTCAAACAGCGAGCTACAAACTATGATACTAGCACGGACATACGTAATTCTCCGCTACCGCTCCATATGTGCATACTCATTTACTTTTAACATGATAACTGTGACATTAACCTGATATTTAGTAGGGTTTAGTAGTCTGAAAGTTCTTTTATTATCTTATTCCTGATTTCGGTACACATACTCCGCTATTTATTATACTTTTGAATTATAATTTATTGACATTTTGTTAAATTTTACCGAATACAGCGCTGACACTATTTTATTTTATTTGTAATTGAAATTGTGAATGTAAAATTGAGATAACTTAAAATAACAATGTATAATCACAAATACCTCGTTAAAGTCATAATATAATTTAATTATATCTTCATGCCTTTATTGTCTGCAATATTGTATTATGTAGTGAATGAATAAATATGAAATATGAAATATGCCGATGTGTGGGCCCAATTTTACATACAAAACTACATTACATACAAATAACACACAATAACACGTAATAACCCCTACGTGATATCAGCGGCAATCTGTATTCCATACGACTAGATGACGAATTATAGAGTTCTGAGAATGCGATTAGAGCTGAGTGGCGGATCGTGTTTTTGTGAGGCCCTGGGCTGATTAAGAAAGTCTGCGGGTTCATCTTCCGCCTAAGGCAGTAGTTGATTTTTTATATCGTATTTTCAATATTTGTTTTAAGGTGTCACCTGCTCCACGGGCCTAGGTTCGATTCCCGGACGAGTTAATGTAGAGAAAAGTGTTTTTTCTACATTTCCTTGACTCTGAGTGTTTGTGAAACCTGCGTTATTTCTGATTTCCTCAATATGAGTGCTTTAAATAGTTACTTATATACTCACTCAGGGATCACAACAATGTATGTGATGTTGTCAACATTTTAATGGAGACTAAGAGCCTTCTGTACCTACGGGGTCCTGGGCTGCAGCCCGAAAAGCCCTTAGTTAGATCCGTCCCTAGAACTGTCTTCCAACTTTTTGAGCAACGACACACTAACGTAGTGTGATAAATAGATAGGTAATGTATCGATTTTTTATTGTTTATGCCACTGCTGGCACAGTAAAGTGAAAATTTCTATAGTCAAACCATTTAAGGATGGGATCACATACTCCGTACCCGGCATAAACAAGGTATGTTTGACAATAGACTTATTGGTCCACTAGCTCTTCGCCCGCGGCTTTGCCCGCGCAAACCCCACGTCATATCGCGCGGTAGGAAACCTGTGTCTAGCGGTGGCATATAGAATGATAGATTAGGTAGGGTTAATACATTCGTGTCTGTGAAATCATGGAAATACACATACAAAATTTTAACCCAATCGGTCAAGCCGTTTAGTAGTTTTCATACCGACAGCAGCGCCACGTACCGGGTCCCGCAGTAAAAAGTAGCGTATGTTCATCAAAGATAATTTTGGCTTCTAAATAAAGGTAAAATAATTCTTCAAATCGGTCCAGTAGTTTCGGAGGCTATTTAAGACAAACAAACAATCCTCTGTATAATATTAAGTGTAGTATGTCAGCATTACCACAGATAATATAATAGGTACTATGGCATTACACACAGTCATGGTGTTTAGTCTTACTTTATTTGATATCCTTTACGTATTCTGGGCCCCAATAATCCTGACCAAACATTCTGATTCATTCATTCGAGCCTCACCGTAGTAATTGGTGCATGCGTATGAATTATTCAATAGGTAGGTACTCGACACATTTCAGATCCATAAGAATGGTGAGCATCCAACATAAAAGCTGAATGTACGTGAGCGAATGAATGGATCGCCCACTGGTGCGTTAATGTTGCCCTAGTAGACCTTGACAGTCTGCCCACTAGGGAGACGGTTGGACCCAGATGGTGTTAGGTAATGAAATTTATATTGGCACCTAGTTAGGCTAGTAAAGGTTGATAAGTCAACCGAGGAAGAAAAGAAGAGGCTCTCAATTTGACACGTATTTTTGTATGACCACGCAAGTGGTGGTAAACAGGTGGTAAGTCTTGATTCATCAGTAATTTTAACTCAATGATACTACGTAATGAGAAAATGACCTCAACAAGTAAATGACATGTATTCGTAATGTTTTATAATGTCTAAATGAAATTAACTAAATAAAGTACAAGAACAAGACGTTCCACGATGATCATCAAATAACTCTTAAGATGCCAAAGCAAAACCAGTAATGGAACCTTAAGTGGTTTGTGAATAAACGGCGGTCAATAAACTGGGCCCGTACATCAACATCTAATATTCGGAATGCACTGCCCTATTTATAGACCGATCTAAATATAGCCAGCACGTGTATCCGAAGAGCAAAGTAACTGTAAAGTTTGACGCATCATCAATCATGCTGTTGTCCCCCATGATTTCCTTTTTTTTTTGTATGAAAAAGTATTTGATATTCAATTGACTTATCAGCAACATACCTACAAATTTAAAAAAAGTGACTGCAGTGTTTTCAAATTTTGCATATTGATTGATAATTCTTAAAAAATACATTTTACCAGCATTTTTTTTTAATATTACGCTGTCTACCTACCTCGCATGATATAAAAAAAGCTTAGACTCGAACTAAATGGCAGGTACCTACCATAATTATTTACTATGAACCTTTTTTTTTTTTATTTATTTATGACAACTAACAAAACAATCACTTATAACATGGTTTATACATAGGCATAGGGGTACATTATTAAGTTAAGCCTTATTTATAGGCTGCCACAGCAAGTAAGTATTACAAACGATTAATAATTATTTACTAAACTACATATTTAAGTTTTTGCATTAATGGCAACCACATCAGCCCTGCCCCATCATTACTACAGGATTATCTTGGGATCATATACGATTCACTGATGTAGTGTCATTATGACAAAGTGAAACTTAAATAATATAGAAACCTATAAAAGCTACCGCTGCCTGATACATACACAAACACAATATGCATTGAAAAAAACATAACATTTATTTATTAGGAATCCATATCTTCATCCACTAAAAAGTATGCTTGGCTTCTAAAGTATTATTTTATGGTATTCAATTAAATAAAAATTAGATAGTTGCATTAGAAAAATCAGAGTTTAATGAAAATAAATATCGCAATCGTAAAGTCACTTTAGTGTGTACAAATATACCATTTCATTCATGTGTGAACCAGGGATGTGTTTTAGGGTCTGTCAAAGTAAACGATGAACCAAACATTAACAAAACAATATTTTTAAACAACGTCAAATCAAGTGTTCAATGCTTTAAATTGGAGCAAAGATTATAATATAATTATCCTTGTTGTACAAGGTAACGGACATTGATGACTTATTTTATGCCACGTATCACTGATAACTTCCAAACTTTATGCAATTTTCAGCTCATTCGTTTAGACACAAGATTCGATGGAGTTATAATACTTAGGTTATGAAAAATTATTTGTAGATGACACAGAGAGAAGGGTAATGTAGTTATCAATCACAAAGTCGATTACAGTCTTATCAACATTTTATCTAAAGTTATTTATGGACCAGGACAAAAATACACCGTAATTTTAAGAAAGTTTATTTGCTTTAACTTTAAACATCCAAGGAGACAATCTTATAGCTATCCACAGTCTCGCCTAAACAAATAAATAGTTCACAAATATAGTGTTAAAAACTTTACTCTAATATCACTATTAATTTACAAAACTAAGCCCTATAAAATATTCAAAAATGCCATAAAATTAATAAATACCCAAACATCATAAGGTGTTCAACAAATATTTGGTTTAATGGAATTCATTAGTTACCATTGATACATTGCAAACAAGAAAAGGTGTCCTAATATTTACGTATTTACATTTAACTATGACATACAACATAATTGCAAGTAAAAGATAAGCCAAAAGTTACAATTTCAAATAATGTCGATCTATCTCATATGGGTTTTCTAGGATTTTGAAACACACGTAAATATTTTTGATACAGTTTTCAGAAGCTGGACCATAGTAGAAAAGTCATCATCATTTAGATTACAGTCTTTATAAATTTATCAAATTTGCAAATGTAAATATGAAATCGATTCCTGTTTTTGGAGGTACATCGGAATATCGCGAACGATTCCCACTACAATCTATGTAAACCCATTTTTAATTTAATTCATTAAACCTATTTAAATTTGGTATTTCATAATTTAAAGCTAAACTGTTATTTGAGTATTGAAATATTACAAATAACTTAATAACGTATGAAATCATTACACTATGCAAAATGTATAAGAGGACTAATACTATCCGTAGGTACATTAGTTTAAAATATCAAATAATTTCGTTTCTTGAAACCTCACCAGAAACCTAAGCAAATAAATTATATGTAAACTTTAGCACTATTAGGATTTATTTCAGTTCACAAACTAACTTTGTACAAAATGAAATCGCAAAATCTTAACTAAGTATAAATAAAGTTTTCCAAAACTGACGTGTAGCTAAGAATATTGAATTACAATAAAAGCCACTCTCTTGATTGCAAATTTTTGAGCAATAGGTAAGCTACGGTTACATCAATAGTAAATGTAATATTATAAAATACTAGTTAGATAAATATCACTGATCTGTAGCAAGCTAAATCATTCTTATCTTATAAATAAATATTTTTTACTTTTTGAGACATAGCTCTAGATCTTTTCTTTGCTTTCAAAAATAAAGAATTATTAATTGAAATTCCATCCGTTTTGTTTCACAATGTTTCATATAATAAATATTTGAAATAAATAATGTACTGGACGAAATGGCTAAGTCTATTGATCAATCAAAACTACATAGTCTGCAATCTATGGTCTTTTCAATGAAACTCTAAGGCTTTCCAAGAGAATAATAATAATTAATGGACTCTATTCCGTAATAAGCTCCAAAACTTCCCTACTCATATTAACTTTGGTGTTACTTTTGCCTAACTACTGGGTCCTCGGTACATAGTATTGCTACAGTTAAAATTTTTATCCAAAATACTGACACTACATTTTTATCGCAAAAATATAGCTACAAAATCTCTAAATCTGATCAGACTAAGTTATTCATAGTAAAATGTATTTTATTATCTTTCACTGGTTTTCTCTAAAAGCTTCATATTCAAAAGATTTCCAAAAAAATACTTTTAATCAATATTGTTCCCACTGTAAAATGGAAAAAGATAAATGTTTCTAAAAATGTTAATGATTGATGTAAGTTTGCTGTAACAAAAACATAACCTAATGGAAGACATTCGTTTTTGACTCAAAGTGCATTTATAAGAGAAATATTAAGCAGTTGTGAAAAATTGCAAAGTGGAATGTGATATTTAGGTACTGTTAAAAATTACTCTAACATTATTTATTCCTAGCACTAGTCAAACAAGGTGAAAATATAAACAAAGTAACTAATTTTTTTACAGACAATTATGGATATTTCAACAACTATATTACAATAGCAGAAAAAGTAACATCTAAATACTAAGCGCTAAAATCAATAAAATCTAACCCGTTTAATTGAAAAATACTGTGATATAAAGTAACGAATATCTAGTTCTATTATGATTAAAGCGTTTGATAAAGCTACAAATAAATAACACATTAAAATATTTAAATACAATAACTTAACATTACAGCAGTCAACTTGAAAACTAATGTAAGTTTATTATAGAGGGATGAAATTGTTATGATTAACAAGTTACATAATATCTTACAGTTTACTGACCTATATCTTCGTCGCCATTTCTGATTTGGCATACATTCATCTCAGGAGTAAAGAAAACGATTAAATCCGAAAATATTACTTCCTGACACGGGGTCTATGGCACTAACATCGAACTACACTTCCTAATTCTTTTTTGATCTTAATGTACCATTTATGTCCAAACCACTCAAAGCACTTAGTACCTCCGGGCGAGTCGCTACATGTAAGCTGGTTTCATTTTGTAGGCCCGTTTCCAAATTTCGCATAAACACACCGTGGAATGGAATCTGTAGAAGATAGCTAGAGGCATCGAGACATGAGTGATGATCGTCCAAGCCCAAAGTCCATAGAAATGCAACTGAATAGGATGCGATTCTGCCCGAGATTTTTCAAGAGTATTTATAGCCCACATAGCCAGATTTGTCACCAGTAGAAATGTGACTATTTCTCTTCCTGGCTTTTTCCTCAACTGTTCTGCAGTTTTCGCCGATCTTCGACTAGCATCCAATATAAACATAGTTTGACATGTCGTTTGTATCAAAGACGATAGAGCAGTGATCAGAATAAGGATAGTATTCTTCTCAATAGTGAAATGCCCTCCAATTATAGTAAAAGTGCCATAAATAAACATGCCTGTTTGCGCCCCGATCAAGAGTATGTTGTCCAGTTCAAGGTTTCTGTTTCCATCATATTTGAGTTTGCTAACACAAACCATTCCCGCGAGACTGGCAATCGTGGTCATTGCATACAATGCCAACTCGCAAACGTTTACTTCGACAACTGCCAACGTAGCGTAATCTTTTTTCGACACTAAAACAAAGAATAAGATAAGCGATATAATTGTTAATACTAACACAAGTATTCCAAAGAACAATCCCTTGTGAGCTCTTGCACAGTCGACGCTGTATAAGTGTGGTGATTTTTTGTAGGCCAATCCTTCGAGGATTCGTGCTTTGACTATGGCAGCTGCGACGTCTTTTGAGGGGTATTTTGATATGTTTTTCCACATAACATAAAGTATGGCGGCGCAAATTAATGAGTATTCAATAGTGCATGGAAACAGGAACGGTGATGCGTCTTGGACCAAAGTGCCCATGATGTTAGTTCGACGACACTCAAAGATATGATGAGGACCCTTCAAACCACGAGGGACCCGTAGATGTGCAGCTGCTGGATGTGACGGAGGCACATCTGTTGCTAGCGATGCAAACGCTTTCTGGAATGCTGAAACAAAATAATTTCCAAACGCATTAGTAGATGCATACAACCTTTCATACGATTAACACTAGGCAGTCTTTTACTAAGGTTAAAATACATTTTTGTCCAAACATGGAACGCCAAGTAAATTTATACTACATTTTACTTTTACACATTAAAAATAGCTGTTCGAATTTGGCTTAGTACATTTTTTTTGCTTATTCTGTCTGTAATATTTTATTTTATGTCATAAATTACGTGTAATGTAATTTGGCAACTGCCATGACAAGTGGATCATGTCGTAAAGAAAATCAAAAGTTATATTTACATGACATCCCATGTTGCTCACATTACTAACACAGTTTTTTTTAATAAGAAATTGGCTGAACATGTATGTCAGAAGTTGTTTCGGTATCAATCCTCAAATCATCTTAGTACAATATTAGATAATATGGCACCCCTAAGTAAATCAGCATTCATAGCGGGCAACATAATTGTTGAATACGAAGGGTGCCCGTCTATTGATGATATTCCCGCCAGAACCACTGTTCGATGACATTCTATTAATTCAATTAACTGCACAATGGGAATCCTAGCGGTAGCTATCCTAATATTGTGAAACAATCAGATTCGTGATTAATTAATTATCTTCCTGCTTCCTTGACGGAATTTTACAAAAAAATTTTTAAAAATGACTTTTTACTATAGGCGATTCGTAAGATACTTTTCAGATATGGGGTTGTAGGTACCTTTTGCCTGATTCGATCATAAATAACATCTACAAAATACTGATTTCCGCAAAACATTTTTATTTTAATTGAACAATAAGACATACACTATTCAAGATTCAATCTTGACGACCTTTTTTTTCAGGCTAGGTAAGGTATTTTGATTAATAAATATTATTAACGTAAAATATGTTTGCGTTCATTATGAGCCTTTGATTGCTGCTGACACGTAAGCTTATGTGACATGCACAGTGTTGCACAGGCCGTGACTGCCATAATTATGTCACGTATTATGGCAGTAATATTTAACTGATATTTTAGTACCTATAGGATATGTTTATTTTCACTCTAATAAGGGGTTTTACTTAATTTTTTCGAACTTCCTTTTTTTCTCAGCTTTACGGTTCAATAAATTTAGTTTACTTTACGTGAAAGTGTTATGTCTATATTGGCTCACGTACAGTTATTTGCTTGCACTAACGAAAGCAAAAGATCAACTCTTGAAACCTCAACCAACACAATATTTACTAATTTACTTAAACTTTTTTTTGCCTATCTTTCTACAGGACTAATAATATATATAATAGAGTTATATGGATATTCCTATGGGTGTCATAAAATTTTCAGCGATTTGTCTCTACCATTGGCAAAACTGCGATCGCAAACTGGCTCTATGACAATTATAGCAAAAATCTTCTTTTGGAGTGGTCCAGTAGTAGATTGATTTATGCTGATGATGTTACGGCAAATATTTGTTTCATCACGTCACATGTATTTAACGTAATCTTTAGCTTTATCTACGTAATCTTGACTTAATGTTCATTTTGTATTGAACTTATTTGGCACTGCAAGGCACAGAACAGACTTATATATCTGTTCTGTGCTGCAAGGTATCCTTCATAGAACTATTTAAATAAGAACGTTATAACCTGATTCAGTGTTTAAAATAACGTACATGGTATAAACCAAGAATCAATCAACATTATATTCCATTAATTGACTGTTTGTTGCCAAATAAACCAGAAATTATAGGTAGTCTTGAAATGGAAAGTATCTCACCTAGTCGATGCGATAGGCCGATCGTTTTGTTCTCCGGGTCATAGAAGGTGAGGATTTCGTGCTTGGTCTCTTGGACAAGGACGTTCAACCACACGCTGAGGTTCGTGCCCACCATGTGCATCAGCCCGAACCTGGCCACTATCTTGTGCTTGTAGACTTTCATCTGAAAAAGCCAAATCGAACATGCGAGTTTAATGTTTTATGCGATACCGTAAAGAGCAGCTACTAGTGTTACGTAAAGGACATTAAGGTATGTTATGTCTGGCCCGTTGAAGAAGTTTTTTTAAAATTTCATTATTGTCTAAGTAAATTTATTAAATGATATATGAATTTAATTTAAATACTAATTTAAGAGTATTGCTGTCATGGTGAATTGGTACACTAGAGTCTGGTAATTATAAGGCATAAATTTATATTACATAGGAATTAGGAGTACTAGTATATGTTAGATTGTTTGTACCAATACTAACCTCGTTGTTCAGAAAGATGAAGTACATCTGTATGAAGATAAAGGCCATCCTGGTAGCAGGCGTAAGGGCAAGCAGTACATTGTGGCAGTTGGTGTTCCTTTCGAGCTCCCAATATTGGCCAAATTCTAGCCCAGAGTAAATCATGGAGCCGATCCCAAACGCTATAAAAACGAAATAAAAACAATAGAGTAATTTTCATATTACAGAACACAATTTTGATAAAAAATTTAAAGATCTTCTAACTTTCGTCTTGTATAACTTTGTTGACTTTTGTTGTATGATATATCTGATAATTCTTTTCGTTTTACTTTATTGAGGGCACCGTAACTATAGTTTTACCTGACTACGGCAAAGCCAACAGGAAGGGTTATGACTTTCGCAGTCGATGTTTAATATGTATGTGGGTAAATACCCACAATATGGGTTCCAGATTTGCGACTGAACAACTTAGCCAATTTTGGTGAATGAGGTATAAATCGATTCCTTACCATAGTCCGGGTAACATATACTACCTTTTAGTAAAAAGCTACATGGCGAATGCTTCAACAATATATTGGGGTACTTTGAAAAAAAAAGTTTGCAGTCATAACGAGTGAGGTATTAAATGAAAGAAGACAAAATTCTGAGATAAATATTTAAACAATACAGCCAATATACAGGGTGACTTTAAAATCATCGCATTTTCGTAGTCGGTTAACAGTTTTTTAAACTGTAGGTATTTATCAAAAATTTATGATAATCCTCACTACAGATATAATAATAGGTTTTTATCTATGAAATTGCCGTTCTGCAGTACTGGCCATTTCAAATCAAAATATTTTTTGTTGGCTAAGAATACTAATTTCAAATTAATTTTATTTTAAAAACATGGAATACTTTTTCCAAAAGTAGTCATTTGTTTATTGATTAGTGTTACATTTTCATCGCATTTTAATCTTTTTCGTCATCATGGATACTTTAAAAATTCGAGTAATTACTTGAGTTGCCGCGAATAGTTGTTATAGCGAATAGTCGAATACCGATTAATCGCCCTTAACTTTGGCGAATAGTCGAAAACCTCGACATTACTATTCGACATAAATAAAGCATATTAAAAATATTTTCTAATTTCTTCTAAGCTTGTGGGAAAAGAAAACAATAAAGTTTTTTTGCACCACAATCTGCCTCTGATGGATTTTAAATATTAATTAAAAAGCCTAACTAATTTAATTATATGAATATGATAGGCACAGGCACATATTACAGATAAAAATTGATACTGTGTATTGTTTTATTAAGGAAAATAATAAAAAAATATTATTTTAATTTCATTAGTTTTTTTTGTTCCTTAAAAGTTTATTTTAGACGACTATTCGCTGAATGCCGAATAATACTAGCTATTATTCGGTAATCGACGAATATAAAAAAAATTCGAATAATGCCGAATACCGAATACTAGCGAGTATTCGCGGCAACTCTAGTAATTATGGAATATGAGTACCGTCGTGGCAGCAACGCGGCACAAGCGGCACGCAACATCAACGACGTTTACGGAGCTAACACTACAAACCAACGCACCACCTGTTATTAGTTTGCTCGCTTCCGTTCTGGAAATTTCGATCTGAAAAATGAACCTCGCGGTCGTCCGAAGACTTTGGTCGACAATGACGAATTAAAGGCGATTGTGGAAGCTGATGATACACAATCTACGGCTGAATTAGCAGCAGCTTTCGACGTTAGCGTCAAAACAATATTAGTCCATTTGCGTCAAATTGGCAAGGTAAAAAAACTTGACAAATGGGTGCCCCACGAACTCAATGATCGCCAGCGCGAAGTACACGTCGAGACGTGCCTTGCACTGCTCAACAGACACACAAATAAAGGAATTTTGAACCGCATTGTTACCTGTGATGAAAAATAGAGTCTGTTTGATAACCGCAAGCGCTCAGCAAGTTGGTTGGATCCTGGTTCAGCACCTAAACAATGCCCTGAACGAAAACGTACGCCTAGAAAAGTGATGGTCACTGTTTGGTGGTCTAGCGCCGGTGTGACTCATCACAGCTTCTTACCAAACGGGGTGAGCATTACTGCAGATGTGTACTATGAAGAACTGAACACAATGATGGAGAAGCTTACTCATCTCCAACCAGCATTGGTCAATCGCTCGTCTCCGCTGCTCCTGCACGACAACGCGCGACCTCATACTGCACAGCAGGCGGTCTCCAAGTTGCAAGAACTGTGGTTGGAAGCTCTCCATCATCCGCCCTGCTCACCAGACCTTGCGCCTACAGACTACTACTTTTTCCTATAACTTCTTGGCGGGAATAAAAACAATACCCGAGAGGCAGTACAAAATGCCTTTGAAGCATTTGTTGCCTCCCGTCCAGTTGATTTCTTTAAGAAGGGCATAAATAAACTGCCACTGCGTTGGCAAAGATGCATTGATTGCATGGGTGATTAACTACTTCGATTAATACAAATAAAAAATACATGAAAAAAAATCGTTTGTATTTTTTCATACAAAACGACAATTTCATAGGTAAGACCTAATATTATCTTTAATTCTATTAAATCTGTACTATCACAAAAGTTGATAAGAGACGTAAAATATTAACTTTGGTCCCGTCTAGTCAATAGATCCTTCGTTGTTTTCTCTTGCACAAGTTTCCTATTTCCCAGCCAACTTACCGGAAACTTTGCAAAAGTTCTATTAGTGCACGGGGATTAGTTGGAAGTTTTGTTTCTCTATAATTCAGTGTCCGCTCGCTAAATCCCCCAACTTAACAGCTGTCCAACAACATCAGATCAAAGGATATTTTTCGGTGAATTTCCAGTTAGAGAGACAGTTTACTTTTAAAACTTTACACTAGAACGGGATTTTTAATGCACCGTTGATTAGTTAAATGTTTAATAGTATTTACTCTCCCGACGTTTAAAATTCGCTCCAGACAATGCTGGTTTTGGGGGCGTTCACTCACTAATTGCATATTACATAAAATTCTTACATATTAGTGACCCAATTGTAGACGAATGGAAAACAAAGAATTTATTTATCGAATTGTGCAGCGTTTATTAATTAATTTTCGATTAAATTATTATCAAAGTACTTTAATTAAGCGTTGATGTCGTGAGAGGTGGCTAAAACAGTACTGCCAGAAGAAGAAGGGAAGCAGCGTCTTCTTTGTTTCTGTCTCTGTCACCAATTGTCAAACTGCGATCACTGACCCGTCTGCCAAACGTGGTGATTAAGACCTCCTTATGGAGAGGCACGTGTCCAACAGTAGACTAACATAGGCTGGTGAGTGAAGACGGTTTCTGAAGCGTTTCCAAGGATGCGGTCCAAGATTATGTTCTGACTACTGCAATAACAAAAAATACTCACCAACTGCACCCATCCTCAAGTAAAAGCTCCCATAGTGGTGCGTACGCGACGCCAACGCAAATCCAAGGGATAGACGCTTTGCGGCCAGTTGGGGCTGCATTCGCGGTGCCGTTGCAGTACTGCGTTCCGTGCGAGACGAACACGAGTCCGACTCTGATGGTGATGAGCTTGAGTCTGTTTCTGAAGTAATAAACTATCGTTAGTTGGGTGGTGCCGAAACATTAGAAGAATAACAACACCCCTCATCTCTATAAGGGTCGTTAGAGGTAGCTTAAGGAGTACTGCTAGAAGAAAATTGGCAGCAGCGTGTTCTCTCCACCATTGACCGGACTTCGCCTGCCAAGAGTGCCAAGCGTTATGATTAGTGCGATATCCTATTTTTGAAGAAGCCAGCTATGGCCAGATAAAGGTTGGTGATGATGATAAAACTCTTGTGTTCTGTCAGCAGTTGTTACTGGCGGTCCACAAGGCAGAGAGTCAGTATAGCAAAGCTGCAAACTTTGGCCCCCGATAAAAGTATATGGAGACAGAATGAGTAATGTTTTTTTGTAGGAACGGGTTATTTTTCGTCCCTAAAAAAAGTACTAGGTTTAGGCGCAGAATCATGAGAGTATAATATAAGAAATATGTATCAACGCCAAACAAAATTTTCAGTTCTAATGATATTAGAAATAGAATTTTCTTTTTAAATTTAGACCACATCATTGAAATATTAACATACCAAACCTTATAATATCAGTATATAAACTTGAAAATTTTTGTCTCAGGCGGGACTCGAACCCGCATCTCCTCGCGGGTTCGAGTCCCGCCCCTGAGACAAAATTTTTCAAGTTTATATACTGATATTATAAGTGCAATTAAGTTGCTAAAATATCAAATAAAGTATACCAAACCTTATAATAAACTCTAAAATCCGTCATGTCCGACCACCTTAGGTATAGGGAACGCACAAAGCTGGTATAATTTTACTAAACGGTTACAGAGTAAAATAAAACAAAAATTACTTAAGACCGCAAACTCTGAACTCAAAACAAATTAGTGCATAAAACAAACAGCCGTCGTTCACAATGTCACACAGAGAAGAAAGATTTCTTTTGTTGAGGTTTAAATGTGCTATTTCCACTCATCATATTTTTTTATAAATAAACCTAAAAAGGATCCGCTAATTTGTGAACCTTATCCTTTATTCATCGCATCCAATAAAAGTTTGGTCTAGTGACCAAACATCACAGTTTTGTATGATTTTTCTTTATTTTTAAATGTAGAAAATTGATGGGTAGGTTCATTACAAGTTAACATTACTGTTCAATTACCACTGGTAATTGAATAGTAATGTTAACTTTTAATGAATTTAGCAGTTCGTTCAATCAGGCAACGCCCTTTGAGCGCGGTACACAGGTAATGATTATGCAAAATTTCGGTGCATTTTTAACCTCGTCATATTTGAATATTACGAGTATGCGTATCAACATGCATATTTTTGCATTTTTATTTTCAGTAACACCAACTTATGAACTTATAAAAAAGGCTAGTTAGACGAACTTTTCACTTCATTTGAATTACAAATGTGAGTACATTTGCACGGTTTGAATAAAAAAACACCCCTACATTGCTACTTTTCCACCGACTCTTAAGCGAGAAGGGTGTTTGCAAAAACAAGGGTAAAATATGCGATAAAACCGGGTAAAGTGGGTATTATGTCACATGTCGAGGCATTGTTTTTCTTCCGAAAGCTCAGCCTAAATCGGATTGTGTTTGTTGTGTTCGTGACATTATTAAAATATCTAAATGTATTATCCTGTACTACATTTGTTTTATATGACGGGCAATAAAAATAAAGTGTCTATCAATTTATGCATTATTATTAAATTTATTTTACTGTTTTATTTTTTTTACTGTTTTAGCGAATGTTAGTAAGTAAAGTGAACTAGTGTGGAAACAATATTGATACAGATTTAAAGTTAAATGCTATCACAAGTCAAGAACAGCATATGTTAACATATTACTCTGTACGCATGGAGTTTTGAATTTATAATTATCCCACTAGAACCGTACCTTTTCCCGGGATAAAAAGTATCCTATATGTTATCCTAGTTAATAAACTCACACCGTACAAAATTTTATTAAAATCCATTATACAGTTTTTTCGTAACAGAGTTACAAACATACACTACAAATTTTCACGTTTATAATATTAGTAGGTTTAAGTAAAATAATAGCATAAAATCATCTTACTGCAAGGCACAAGCCTCCATCATTGAATTGAAGTTACTGCAACAAAAATGGACACAGGCATAATAACCACGCTTGCCAAATGTGTTTTGGTGATCACAAACCCGAGCAATGTTTGTGATCACCGTTTGCGAGACTCAGGGATTCCGAGATCTTAGCCTGATAATTAAACCAATAGAATATAGACAATTACCTTTGTATTAACTAGTTGCAAGTATTCAGGTATCAATTATAAATTTATGTTTATTTCAATAAAGAAACACTTTCCTACATAAATTTTCTAAACAGCGATCGAATTTAAGTTTGAAACCCGATAAAACACAAATTAAAAGTTGATCAGGTAACAGGAATTGCAAATAAAGGAGTTCTGTCCCGTCGCCTTAAGCCTTTGCCCCGGTCTTTCTTGCGAAGTTTCTCACGAACTTCCACCGAGTGAAACCAAAAAGAGTGTTTTTTGAACGACGAAATTGCTGCCGGCGGTTTGTGCCAGCTCTTTTAAACCTTGGTGTGTTAGTGTGAATAATGATGCAATTTAAGCACGACTCGCTGAACGTACCTAAATGAAAATGTTATTTCGTTTTTGGTAATTCCTTCCTTGCGAGTTCGCGTACTCTTTCAAAAGTGGTTGGGAACAAAAGCGGAAAAACTTAACTATAAAGTAAATCATAATAGATAAATAGTAGAAATTTCGTAATCACGACATTCAAACCTACAACGTACATGTACAGAATTTTCAAATTTAATGGGGACCAATTTTTAGCCATACCCTGCTGAACAAAAAAACATAATCGAAATGACCTGGTTATGTGTCGAATTGAAAAGCTCCTCGTTTTAAAATTTAAACTATGTCAATATTACTTACATCCAAAGCAGCTTAGTTTAATCTGTCCAACAAATAATCCCGTGTGTGTACTCAGTGGGCACTTCAGCGTCGACCGCAGACCGCAGTCACAACAGAGTTGAGCTCGAAGGCAAGCTACGCTACTTACTGGTCAGTTTTTTGAAAGCGACGAAAAAAAAGGTAAATTTATATATATAAAACAGAGTCATCAAAGTTTAAATATTTATAATAGTTAACTCAAGAAGGTCTGAAGTTCTGAACCAATTTTTGAGATATTGAATTTGTTTTCATCCGGAATATGATCATATTTTCTATGTGGCACTCATCAATAAAGTAAAAAAACATTTTTCACCACCAACCCATAATCGGTAAAATTTAAGTGTCATCATTTCATTGCATTTTATTGTTCCTTTCTGCACCCGCCAAGGATAGAATATATATAACACCATGCGGCCAAGTCTTAATAACTTAACCTTAACAACCCCAAACTAACTTACTCATTGAAATGTAACAGTGGTTTACACATTTCAATGATCGAAAGAGTTTTACTCGGGTACGTCGATCCGTAGGTATTAGGATAAGAGAGCCTACCGTCATGTTTAATTTTTATTTGATTTATATCTTACTTAATTATATGAATGCCACCTCATCACAATAGTTGACGCTTATGTTTTATTTGCAAAATTAATTTTGTCCATCTTTTTCATTTCGTCAAACTTTCTTGGTTGTCTTGACTCTCTTTCCACACAAGACTTGACTTATTCGATTTCGATTTTACTATTGTGAGATAGCTCAATATCTGTAGCATAATGATAAAAGGAGCTTATTGTCCATTTTGTCCGATACTTTATTTTTTATAACCACCTAGATACTGAATTGTCTTATACGAAGAGAAATAATATCGCGTTTGATTAGGCTTGCTATTATTGCGAATTATAAAGTCAGACCATCGACTTTAAACGATCGTTTAGCTTTAGAATTACTTAAAGGATACAGTCATTAAATAATTACACTAAGGTTAAAGAAATTATAGAGGTAGAAATATAGAGACACTAGATCTAAATATGTAGTAGATGTCATTATTAAATATATACGAGGAAATGTTTAAAATTTTTTCTCTTCTTTATTTCTGTTTTGTTTAGATTAAGACATTATGCTACCATAATTAACTCATCTAACTTTAACTTGCTGGTTTCAGGGTTTCATAATGGAAAATGAGTGGCAATGTGGCCAGAAGAAGGCAGATAGTAGCATGATAGCATCCTGTCAATCGTGGCGATGAATAGTGCAAAATTGTCTTATTGAACGTGAGAAGCGTCCAGCAGAAAAAACATTTTGGTTGGCTATGATAATAATGATATTTAACAAAAGTGTCTGTCTAGTAGGTAAGGTAGTTACAATTCATAACATTTTCAGTTAGTTGTTTATTGCATTTTTCAATGTCACTTTTACCCGAATAAGACCTGTCTTTAGTAGGTGTTTTTACTCAAAAAGTTATTTTGCAAATCCTCTAGCTAGTTTGGAATGAGAGATGGTGAAATCCTTGTGGCGTTGATGCGCTAAAAAATGAAGAGCTTAAACCTACTATACCTATACCTATTACGTGGTTCAGTCAAACACGTCTCATACTAAGTAAATCGAGCTGCGATTGCCGTGTCTAGCAAACGTGCTCTCCACTTTTAATTCCAACAGAACTTTATGTTCGTAACTAATGAATGGAACTTGACGTGACAATATAAAGGAAGGGAGGAAATGTGAATGAATCGAATATTGATATTCAAAACTTTTATTAACTGTGCACGCATTGAGTGTATCGGTTGCAAATAAAACTGTTCAATGTTATAATTTATAATAACTTGTACTTGAAGCGATTATTTTAAATTGCTAACTTGACAACAATTTATCTGTCAGACCAACATCAAAGTAGCAAACAATGTTATTTATTAAACTTAATTGCTGAAACCACCCGCTGTTAATATGGGTTACATAAATGGAAAACTTAAATTGAAATAGTTTGTTACAGAAGAAGAACCCCTAAAAAAAGCTTATTTTTAAAAGGAACTTTTTGCTGGGTATTTCTTCGAAACCAGCTGTACCCTACGCATGCAATAAAATACATTAAGTATTTATACTTACTCGCAACTACAGCTGTGTCGGCAGCAGATTTTGATCGATCCCTCGCTAATGCCGCATACATGTATAGAAGAAACACCATACTGCCAATATATAGATAAAGGTAGAAGCCCTGTAAAATAAAAGGCAAGTTTTAATATAGGATTATGAAATCATTTGAATATTGAAAAAAACTATTGAAGACTAGTGCCAGGATTTGGTTCAAGTGACATCAAAAGTTCTTCAAATTGATTGCTGTTTACCCAACAAAAGGGGTGGACATTAACAAAATATGACAATACCTATACAGGGATTGATGGCTACGGACATTATCACCACGCTTGCCAAATGCGGGTGGGTAATCAACAAACCCGAGCAATGTTCGAAAATTCCCGTCATTACTGAGGTAACTTGAACTTCTCTCCAGTAGGATTATTATAGGCTGTTACTTTACTTTTATCATGGGCTTTAGGTAAATAGTATTACTAGCCAAAACCGCTTATGATAACATTTGCATATACATTCTACAGCGAAGTAAAACATTTGATAACAGCATTTTTTATTTCCATACTACTTAAACTCTCCATGTTGCTGAGAAACCATTTTATATGATTCTATATTTTCTTCAAAATAATGATATCATCAAACATGACATGACATTGCCGTAGTATTTGCTATCAGCTGATTTCGGCTTGTCATTTACCTACTAATTACCTTCCTAACTTTCTATATGTATATAAAGACAACATTCAGATTATCAAAAAATATATTATGTTTCTTATATCTAGTTACCTCTTGTTTTAAAAGTATAAATTGGAAAACTGGTTAGGGTCACCCGGTAAGCAGAAAGTTGTAGGTTCGAGTCTCACCTTAGGCAGTGGAATTTTTTATTCAAGGAATTTTTTATTCAAGGAATTATATATTCAATTTACTTTGCCTCGTTTAATATTCTACCAAACAGGATAAATACGAGTATAAGATAAAACTTGTAAGTGATATAAATGTTATCCCATAAAGTCCCAAATTAGTCAATAAAGGGTACTTACACATGAAGGTAGGATAGTGTACTATTCAAAACGCAATAGGTACGTTATACCTACATCGCATTCACATCATTCACAACTGTTGCATGATTAATCAACATTTATTATACCTATCCTAATGCACTTCTCTCATCTTTGTATTTTGTTTTTATTTGTTTATTATACTCGTATATATTAAAGTATACAAAAAAAATATCACATAACATTATAGATATAAATACACATCACACATACGATATATTATTTCATTCAACATCTACATCCCAATACTAGCACAATAAAGACATACTTGGTTTATGTGTACTTACATATAACTAAATTCGTTGCAAACGTATGTGTATTGAATTCAGGAAAATTATTGTTATTGAAGGAGCGGAACTACCTGCTACGAGAGTTTTAAAATACTCGCTAAGTACTCTTAATCGTAACTATTTTAAAGCTTATTTTGTATTCCAAATAAAACTTTATTCACATTTTAATTTGGAATACAAAATATTTATATATTCGTAAAGTTAATCATAAGTTTAAGTTCGTGAACATATGTATGGTGAATGGCAATTATAAGTTAATATATAGGTATGCAGAGTGTTCTTACATACCTCATAAAAAGACGGCGGAATGTATGTAGATATCACCTCGGCCATGGGAAATGCTACACCCATCACTACCAATAATTTGCCGTAGAGCGCTGATAGAGTCGTCGCAAGGGCATCGCTCCTGTTGATAAATAATATAAATCATTAGGTAGACAATTTTTAAAGAATCTTTTCTCGCTGTGAAGTTAGTATAAACCAATGTTACCTAATTTATCGAAATGAACCACTTCATTGTCTCAGCCAAACAACCCCTACATCTGGACATAACCTCCTTAGCCTTACCTCAGGGTCTTCGTGACTTTCGCCAGACCGCCCGTCCACCTGGTAGGGGGCCTACCCACAGATCTTGTCGGCTAGCACCGGATTTTTATATTATACTAGCTGTTCCCCGCGACTTCGTCTGCGTCAATTTCCGTTATTATGATCGCGATTATTTTTGCAACATTTTTCACTCATGCTTCGCTCCTTTTGGTTGCAGCGTGATGTTATATAGCCTAAAGCCTTCCTCGATAAATGGACTATCCAACACAAAAAGAATTTTTCAAATCGGACCAGTACTTCCTGAGATTAGCGCGTACAAACAAACAAACAAACAAACAAACTCTTCAGCTTTATAATATTAATAGTATAGATTATGACACTTGTATTAATTCATGGTCCAATATTTTATCCTACCATTATCGCTTTGGGACAAATTGAGGGCCGGGAAAAAGCAGCGTAATAAATTCGGTCCATTTCATTACCACGAACAACAACTCAACCTTAATCCTCAAATATAAAACTTAAGACGCTGACATGAGCCAAATTGAGCTCAATGAAGATTGTTTTGCTTTAAGCCTATGGCTCGTATTGTTGCCAAATTCTATGTAGTTGTAATTGATCATATTTTCGACCAGGTGGCTGTTTCCAAAACACGATTCTAAAAACATTTCTCGATAGAAAAAAATCTCAAAGTAGCCTCTGAAAATACATAAATTACCATTTTTCTCAGCAGTCCGTATAACAATGATAATAAAATTTTGCTATATTGTATATTACATGTTGCTTAAGCAAATGGCTGATTTAGATTTTTAATAAAATGGCAAATTTTGTTGTTTGGCACTTAGGCCCTTCTATTCCATGCGCTTTTTCTCTGTCACTCCTACGAGAATCGACAGTGATAGCTGTGGCGCGTTCCAAAAAAATTCAAAGACGAATAAATATGTGGGCGTGTTCATTGCTCAAGGTCATCGGCTGCAGTCAGCGTCTTAACTAGCTAGGGACTACTGGAGCTAATTTCTGCCCCCAATTGATTTAATTCTTTTACTTCTAAACAAAACTAATTCTAAAAAAACTAGAACAGTATCATTTTAGCAAATTATCTCTAGTGTTTATTACATCACTGTTAACTGTTTTTCATTCTGGCATTCTTTTGTAAACCTTGTACAGACAACGGTAGGTCAACCTACCCAAAAAGTTAAAGGTCATTGAATTGATTTTCTACTTTCAGTCTAACAAGTGATCAATATCAATTGAGAAAATTTGACGTTTTGTGGTATGTTGAAGTGCTGTGTCTGTACTTTTAAGCAGCCGCTTTTGGCATTAGCGAAAATTTCGACTTCACAAACAACTAAATGAAAAGTTTACTGTGATTAAATAAATACAAGAGGTAATTTGCTAAAATGATACTGTTCTAGTTTTTTGAGAATTGTTTTTTTTATTTAGAAGTAAAAGAATAAAATTAAATAAATTGGGGACAGCACTTAGCTCTAGTAGTCCCCTTAAGGATAATTGAAACGTTCATTACTTGGAACCTCTGAAAACACGGATATATAAAAAGCCAAAAGACGTCGCCTTAAAGAAGGCTATGCTAAGTTGAAGTGTAGCAGCGCACCTAAGCGTTTTCCTTTCAAGCTAAGCTTCTAAATGTTTTAAGCGCCTTCTCATGTAGAAAATAAGAAACATGAAGTGAATAACAAAAGCTTGGCATTCGGGTTGGCGATAGCAGTTTAATCAATGATGGTCAAGAGACACTGTTTTTTTAGCAGTTCTGCTATAGCCGCTTCTAGTTCTAGTCTATTAGTTTGACTTAAATTTTCCGCACTTGGCCTCTTAAGTTGGGCTTTTGTGCGTGATTAATTTTATTATGTGTTATTCAAACCATTCCAGGACAGTCCAGACATTCAGCCGCTTCTTACGACGTGGTCTTTCGAAGTGTCATTTTTGTTTATCTAGTTTAGTTTATAGAACATTATTAACTCATACATACATACATACATACATATTATCACCTTCCCAACGGGGTAGACAGAGACCAAGGCCTTCCACTTACTACGATCCTGGCATACATCTTTCGCTTCTTCCACATTCATCAATCTTTTCATGCATGCTCGTCGATTTAGAGTACTCTTGACCTGACCTTTCTTCAGAACATCCCCGATTTGATCGTGATAAGTTCGTCTAGGCCTTCCTCTTCCAACGTTCCCTTTCACACTCGTCTTGTAGATCTGTCTAGTCATTCTTCTCTCATTCATCCTCTCTACATGCCCAAACCATCTAAGCATCCCTTTCTCAATCCGTGTGACAATATCTTCTTTCACACCACAACGTTCTCTTATCACACTATTTCTTATCCTGTCACTCAATTTTACTCCTAACATACTTATTAGCGCTCTCATTTCTACTGCATTTATTCTACTTTCATGTTTCTTCTGCCATACCCAACTTTCACTTCCGTACAGCCAGACGAGCTTTCATAGAAATCTTCTGGCTATTCACAAAGGCGTGCAGCGCACCATTCACTCTGTTACCAGCATTTACTCTCCTTTCAATATCACTTTAACTCATACAACATCATATATTTTTCCTTTGTTAAATTACAGCTAAACGTAATAAAAAGGTAAAGAATGAGGAATGTTGCTCACGTCGAGTAGTGACTTGTACACGACATGAATCAGAATGTCAATATTTTTTCAATGCTTACATAGAAGAATATGACGTCATATACGGAATAAAAAATTAACTTAATTATTGTAAAAGGTTATCTATTAAATTTAAAGTAAAAATAGATAAAATAACTTATACTGAGGGTTTTTTACACAACAATTAGTCCCAGCATTGACGAGGGACAGAGAAATAAATGGCGGCTGCGTATCGAAACAAAGGAACGGCACTCCGTATTATTCTGTTAATTAACCGGATCCAGGTAACCGGGAAACTAGTGACACCGCCACCCGGTCTCTGAGCTATACATATTTATGTATCCCGCTGAGCAAAAGGATTTACCCGGATTTGTTAAAGTTCCCGTTATAGAGACGCTTGACCCCGAGCTACAATTTGCGGGATCAGAGTTTATGAATCAACTGCATTGGGAGATTAGTTTAATCAACTCGGGAGAAGTGGATGGGAATATGGAAATAGTATTGTACAAGGAAAATAGGAAAAGAAAACAGAACAAGCTGTGTTTTCATTGAATAGTATTTAAGTTTTCACACTTAATTTAGGGGACTTAACTTAACTAACCGACTTAATTTAACCGGGTTTCATACAATTTGTTGTGGAGATTATTTTAAAAAATTTAATGAATGCATAAAAAAAAATGAGGTCTTGGAAAGAATAGAATAGTTTTTTCCCTGAAAACTCAAAAGGAAGTCTTGGAAACGAAATAATGAAATTATTATAACTATTATACTAATTTAAAAAAATAGTATCGTTGTTCTTCTTCGCAATACATGACATGTCTATATAATTATACCTGCTTATATTATATGTTTAGTTTACATTATACATACATACATGAAATAGTTTATTTCAGAACTACACACGCCCAATGGAAAAGAATAAGCCACAGATATTTCCCCAAGGAATAGTTGGGACATTCATTCGCGTAACAAATGGGGACTTCAGACACATTGTCTCGCTGCTAAATCCATTGCTTTACATTTACCAAAGAGAATAACCAGGTTTTACTTTCTGCTTTTATTGCCATAATGAAAGATGACATTTTAGACAAATGAAGTCGCATCAGCAGATTTGTTTAGGGGATTATGGGCAGATTTTTCAATGGGCAGATAAAAGTTACCTTTTGATTTAAACCTTATATAACTTTAAGAAGTCAACCAGAAATATGATACATAAGATTGACGTTTAGCAATGAATCCTTATAAGATTGACGTTGGCTAATTGATAGTCTTAGACTTTATCCAATACATAATTTTTATCTGACCATTGAAAAATTAGCCATCATTCATGCATTTGTGGATGTCATCGCTTTATTAGCTGAAAGTTGTAAAATAATGTGTAATTGGGACTCCGCCTGCTACTTTTAACATGTTGAGTTAATTGGAATCATCCTCCAGAAAAATCTAACCAAACAGAAATTATCGATTATTTTCGAAAACTTTAACATTACCTATTCCCGAAATAAAAAAACTATCCAATTTCCTCTTAAGACTCCTGAGTCTCTCCATACCAGATATTACCTAAGTAGATATTTCCAGAGTTTGCTTCCTACAAATAAATTCATAATCTTATATGCTGTACCTTTTTATGTTGTAACAGTTATAAGTACATATTTGAACCGATGATATAAGAGATATATACCCGCAAAGGTTAACATAATTGACCGATTGCATTTATTTATTATATTTGTATTTTGTTGTAAAGTATAGGTAATAATGTAGGTACGTTTGATACTTCCTAGCCCTATCTAAATATGAGGAAAACACAACCACCCCAAAGGAAACAAAAATATGGTTGAGTTAAAAACCCACGTAAGGACTAACTGCATGGTAGTTGACTCTATTATTATAATTTTTAATACAATCTAAATGGAAACAAGTCCGAAATCAAGCAAATTAGTTGTACTAAGGTAATATAGAAATTATATTAATAATAAAACTGTAAACAAGTTATCAACATATCACAAAAAAAAGAAAAAAAACACTTTAGAGTTTTTTGTCTCTCCTTTATCAATATTTATATAGGTCCTTTTACTCTGAACCCGTTGAATTATAACTTCGTCTATAAATAGTGAACAACATTCCCGGGGACTAATTAATATCGATGCCAAGTTGCCATCTCGTTGTATCGATTGAGCAAAATTTTGATTGTTCCGAGAGTTAAATTCAATTTCAAACGGCCGTGGCGGCGTTTTAATTTGTACTGATTCTAGAGATACAATAAATTGAAGCTACCTATTTCATGAACCATCTTGTCCATTTTTATTGACTTGTTTACCATATGAATAGAATCAGTAATAACCATACCCATGCAGAAATGGTACATAGGTGAAGTACCATTTGCGGTTTTGTGTTCATTAGCGAATGGCAGATACGTTAGAAGGCGCGTCGAAATTATTTAAGTATAAGTTAAACTAACTTGTTTTTATAAGCGCCATAGAACAAAAATGATATGCAGTATAGGACCATAACAGACATTTTTAAGAAATAACCGACAAAAATTATGAAACCACTATTTTAGAGTCAGTGCATGATGATTGTCGGTGTTTTCTTGTTTGGGACCGACAAACTTATGAACTCTGTTTTCCACGTTTTGAGGAGAAATTTGTTGCCTTAAATTTAAATGGGCTTAAACAAGCCAGATGTCACATGTAAATAACAGTCACCACTAGGCGTCACAGAAGCGGAGCCATGCGGAGCAAAGAACAACGTAATATATTGTAATCTGTGAATTTCGCGGCAGGTAAAAAAAAAAGTAACAGCCTATAATCATCCCACTGCAGGGAAAAGGCCTCCATCATTGAATTCAAGTTACCACAGCAATGATGGGAACTGGCATAATCACCACGCTTGCTAAATGCGGGTTGGTGATCACAAACCCGAGCAACGTTCAAAAATTCGAAACTTTTTATTGCCCGACCTGGAATTTCAACCTGGGACCCCGAGATCTTGGCCCGGTATTTAAACCACTAGACCAATGGGGTTTTTCGCGGCAGGGTGATTGGTTTTTTCATTGACCGCTTCTAGACAATCTCTCCGCCCAGCTCCGTAATAGAATTTCTAATTTTCTTAATCAAGGATATCAAATTTATTGGGCATCTAAAGATCCTAACTGGCCATATTGCAAATGTAAGTTATAAATCAAAATTATTTCAGAACTACTTCGCATGATATTTTAGCAATTTAATTGTAATTTTAGCAATTTAATTGCAGTTATCAGTATTTAAACTTGTAAAATTAGGTCTCAGGCGGGACTCGAACCCGAATCTCCTCGCATAAATTCGCGCTGTGACGCAGTGTCTCGGTGGCTTAATGGTACAGCGCCGTGCCCGGTATGCGAGGAGATGCGGGTTCGAGTCCCGCCTGAGACATAATTTTTCAAGTTTAAATACTATGTAAGGACTACTCTAGGTATTACGAAAAAGAAAGATAGGTACGAGTATGTTAACATTATTGTTTGCAATATCCATACTAGTTAATTATGCTTAGACTCATCTTAATTTTCATTAAAGTGCTAATTAGCGTTGCGCAAACAGCAGTATTAAAATGGAGGCAGTAGGCTTACATCCCGCAGTACCTAATATTCAGACACAGATCGACTATCCACGTTTAGGTTTTAAGACGCTGACATGAGCCAAATTGAGCTCAATGAAGATTGTTTTGCTTTAAGCCTATAGCTCGTATTGTTGCCAAATTCTATGTAGTTGTAATTGATCATATTTTCGACCAGGTGGCTGTTTCCAAAACACAATTCTAAAAACATTTCTCGATAGAAAAAAATCTCAAAGTAGCCTCTGAAAATACATAAATTACCATTTTTCTCAGCAGTCCGTATAACAATGATAATAAAATTTTGCTATATTGTATATTACATGTTGCTTAAGCAAATGGCTGATTTAGATTTTTAATAAAATGGCAAATTTTGTTGTTTGGCACTTAGGCCCTTCTATTCCATGCGTTTTTTCTCTGTCACTCCTACGAGAATCGACAGTGATGGCTGTGGCGCGTTCCAAAGAAATTCAAAGACGAATTAATTTGTGGGCGTGTTCATTGCTCAAGGTCATCGGCTGCAGTCAGCGTCCTAATGATTTCGTGATAATAACGGGTATATTTTATTTTGTATGGCACATATAAATATTAATGTTTTATTATCATACAGTTGAATCATCTAATATACCTACTACGAGTAGAACAACAAAAAAAATCTGAAGGAGCTAATTCTAAACGTAACTTTAAATTGTGGCATTAAGTCCACCTTTTGTACAATAACTGTTCGTTTGTGCAATAAAGCTTAAATAAATAAATAAATAAATAAGTTTAGTAGGTACTGAGCTGCTTTTTTTATTGAAAGGTGAAACTTTTATGCTATAAAATAAGGAAAGTGTCTTGTTTAATTAACGATCTGTAATTATTATCGCCGTCGTAGTGTAGTGACGTCATACGGTATATTTTTATGTACGTTTAAAATGGTTAAACTGTACTTTCCTGATTCTGTGCAGAGACCGACTATTCTGAACGGGATTCGGTCTCCTCGCATAGTAAGAGAACGTGATCCATCTTGCTGGAACAAGGCTTTCGATTGCAGGACGCCATCTTTAGTGCAGTATTTTTATGAAAAAATACTGAAACTTTTTAACTATCCAAATCATATATAGTCCACTGCACATGCCTAAAAAGAACGACTTTTTAGCATGTTTGTTTTCGTTGCAATGTGTTAATTAATACCTTTTGTTTTCATCGTACCTATTAAATAATCGTTCCAAAATGTAACGATAACTTGCACTAAACTTTTCAATACATATATTTAGATAAGCTTACAAAATTGCTATAATAATTCCTTTAACTAAATACCAACGCGAAAAACAAATCTATTTAATACACCGCGTGTAAAGCTATATACCGCTATTTTTTTCGCGATCACACGCTAGGAAATGAGTTTTTAAGGATGATTGACGGATCTTATAAATTTTTCAAGACCAAAAGTTTACCTGTTTCCCTCTCGTTTTTTGTCGTAAATGAAATGCTTCATACTCGCAGGAAATGACACTTAAATGCGCGATCAGCCAGCTAAAGTATAAGTTTGCTGTCATGTTCTATATCTACAACTAAATGTTTTCAATCAACTTTACCGTTATTAATTTAGTTATGGCGTTAAATAAAAATTTGAGTGATCATACATATGTATACTTGACTACTTTAATCAATATGAAAACAAAATTTGACTACATCATCTGACTTAACGTTATCCATTGCTGACAAATCGCCACCTTTAATGCCAAAGATGCTGTTTTACGAGGACATGTACCGAGAAGCACTAAATAATACTTGACCAGTTTCCCAAGACCCTTCAGAATATCACCAAGTCTAAAGCATAAAAGGAGGAAATTTGGCAAAATGGATCTCACTATTCTGGTTATCGTGGCCCCCAGAAGATCTGGGGGAAAGACCCCTCCGGCGTACGCACTGTCGCCATGGCAACCGCGTGTTATTGGCTCCCCACAACGCTCCTAACTGTGCCTACTTACTGTTGCAACAGAACCTGTTTCTGACAACGATATGCCTGCCTATATTCATACTTAAATTGTGATGTCACTCGGATCGCAATTGTTAGGGGAAGTTGCAAGTCGATCTTTAGTATCTATGTATGATATTTTTATTCAGAGCGAGCATGTTGTTTAAAAGCTATTATGCTTGTCCTTTCAACCGTACGCCTAGGTGTGTTCTTTAAACCTTTTACAATGATATTCTGCTAGCACATTGTTATATTCCACATTATCCTGTAGGGGTATATAGGAATGTTTTATGAGTCCATGTAGAATTGTAGATGCAGTATCGAAATAAAACTGTTATTTCATCATAATAATTACCTACACCAAAATTTAGTCATATTGGTAATTTGCGGGGAATCAACAATCATATTTTTTTTTTACGGTTAAGGCTCATGACTGTCCTTCGTGCCTAAATACAAGGAGTCACCTGAGTAGATGGATTCAAAATACAATATAACTATTTGACACATTCCCACACTTGCGAATCATCGATATAATTATCACAAAAAAGATATCTAGAGATTTCTCACATCGACAAAAGATGGCACTGTCTGTATTTATAAATTACGATGGCGAGTTGCATCATCCAAAGGTTTTCTAGCTGCTATATCTTTGTAAAAACTTCAGCAAGTTTCAGTTACCACGTAACTTTTTCCATAACTTGGCACTGTCATAATTGATAGTGATGTATGTAATAAGATAGGAATTTCTAAATCGGTTAATGAATTATGCAGCACTACAAACAGGCACGTAACTTCCGCCAGCAAGTCGGGCCAGGGACATAATTACCGAAGTTCAGTAATGTCGCCCGTTCGACGGATTTGCGGTCGTCCGGAGTTGGGTGTCTTTGAAGTTGACGACAGGTTCAAGTTTTCGCCGCATGAATTAATTTACAACTGTTTGAATATATTCTTCGGGATGGCAAAGTAGTGTGTTTGGAATTTTAGATCTATCAATCATAAAATGAGAGTTTAGCGGCAATAACTTCACCTTAACTTTTGAAGATTAAAGCGCTAATCACTTTCATAGAGGCCCTTGCAATGCCTGGCAAGAGTAAGCCCTCAAACATTTCAGACCTACATTATTTGTAATTGTTATTTTACGTCCCAAACTTCATACGTAGCCATCAATAGGCTATTTGACAATGCGAAAAATAAAGTGCGAATTACTATTATCAGCTTATATTATGAGTTTAAAAATGGTTATTTAGCAACGGAAGTTGAAAATAATAAACGATTTATTTATAAATACAGAAATAAAAATGCATTTATTTAAACGTTTGTCACGAGACACGAAACGCTCCTGATTGGTCGGGTTTATGATGACGTCTCCTGCTTGATAACTTCGTTTGCCTACAGTTTGTGTTTTAATATCTTTTCAAAATGATTGACAATATTTTCCTATAATAATAGTGTCCATTGTTTTTGTGTGATTTATTTCCAATATTTTACAAATTCTGTTAATTACTTTTACCATGGACAACGATTTTGTAAAGCAGAAAGCGATACCCGCCCATTCATTTAAAGTCTGTAACGTCGTAATGTTCAAAGTGAGTTGCAAAAGGCATTCTGTTAAAAACATTAGATGTACCCTAGGTATTATAACCTCAAACCAATAACAAAATATTTACATTCCTAATTATTAAAATTATAAATATTATGTTTACTTACATCGAAATGGTCCTCACAGAAGAAAATATTTGTACTATTCGCTATGTTATTTTGATCCCTCCGAAATAGTTGCAACCACTTTCGGCACACTTAGACTTTCTTTTAAACACTTACAAATAGTTTCCCTAAGTTTTTATAGTATATTTATACATTTTGAAACTGCATACCATTTGAAACTCATTTTATTACATAAGTCACTGTTAAAATATGGATCCAATCGCACTTTCGTTATTTGTTTGCAAAAAATGTATGTAGATGATTATGTGCTACAGATCACAAGACAGGCAGGTGATGTCACCGACCCCATTGCAGCGCCATATTGACAAAATAGCGTTTTGGCACGCTATTTAAATTTTTAAAAATTTTGATGTTTTTCAGCAAATATGTATCAGAATTTAAAAAAACTACTTTTACTGTGCTCTTCAACCTCTAGTTTATAATATAAAATGGATTTCAAAAACCAGTCAAATAGCCTATTCTAAAAGGTAAGGCTTCGTCCCAACTCTCCCGATCCCAACTCTACCCGATTTAAAATTACCTAACATAAATCCCATCTCAACCCGATTTCATTTTTGCTAATAGAAAAAAGTATGGGTACAGTTAAAACGAAAAATACAAAAATTTTAGGTAGGTATGAAAAAATGTTTCAATCATGATATTATTATGACTGGGATGTTGTTGTTGTTGTGTTTTGTTTAAAAATATTATTTTTACTATATCATTTTAAATGTCGATCATTCTAATTGATGATAAAAATGTTGATGATAAGGTTTTTCATTTTGACTGTACTTTTTATCATATCGGGTAGAGTTGGGATTTTTTGTTAGGTAATTTTAAATCGGGTAGAGATGGGATCGGGTAGAGTTGCGACGAAGCCCTGTCATGGGCACTTGCTCTATGCTTCTATACATCAATAAATTTTGGAATACTCTAGGAGTGGTATGGTCAACAATTAATGGATATTTTCATACTGGTCAAATGATGTTAAATTTATTGCATCCACGCTCCAGCACCATTCATTAAGTTTTATTTTAAAAAATCCTTTATCGGTGCTCACAAACGATATAGACTTTTCGTAAGTGGACATTAACAGATACAATAGAAACCATTGTCATATGGCTCAGATAGACGACCGGTTATAGGGCAAACTCATTGCAAAATATCAAGTGTCCGACTATTCCAGTGACTTTAATCCGTTAATCAACTTTCTTTTGTATAGGTACTACTAGCGACCTCTGTCATTGCAGAGGTTTCATTGCAATAGGTACATATTTTGCTTACTCACTATCACCGTAAGTACAGAAGTAAGCTTACAAGGCCCGTTTGTGATCCGTCAGGGAAATGTTAATTTACATTTCTCAACCATTAGCGAACCCTCGTGGTTTACTTGAAGATGACGTCACTGTCCCTTTGTTCCTGCCTGCATGAGATAATCATGCTTAATGTCTACGCTACTTACCTTTTGTAGGCGTAGACGGAAAGACACATTCCTACATGCTACTTATTTGCTATACGTGAATTTTTGAAGCTTTGTGTTTACCATGGTAACTTTTATCTTCTATTACTTCATACATATACATAGTATAAAACAAAGTCGCTTTCTCTGTCCCTATGTCCCTATGTATGCTTAAATCTTTATAACTACGCAACGGATTTTGATGCGTTTTTTTTTAATAGATAGAGTGATTGAAGAGGAAGGTTTATATGCATAATAACATTCAGTATAAGCACTGACCCGTGCGAAGCCGGGGCGGGTCGCTAGTTATAAATGAAACTCAAATTATCTATACAAACAATGGAAACTCAATATTAATGAAAAAGCTCTTCAGTTTATTCAATTAACCTCATTTGTCTCTTCAATCGAGAACAGCGCTCAGAACATCGAAAACGTGATCCTGTAACGAATTTCGCTATAAAATTCACAAAGGCTGGCACGCAGCTAAATGGGCCCTTAATCGCGCTGTGGCCAGCTCAACTCGGCTTGCTAAATAAACATTACATTTCCATTATCTCGGAGATTTCGTTCAGCCTCTTGTCAGTTAATAGCCGTATTATTCTCAAAGAAACGTGGTACACTAAGACCACAGGTTGCTGTGTTGTATAGAATTGCAAGTAGAAGAATGAGGTGATGCTTAGTGCATTGGCAATTAAATTCGGACCTTAGGTCAGGTTCGAATTTAGGTTTTAAAAAACCACGTTTTGAGGAAACCATTTTATTTTTATTTTATAAATGACTAACTGTTAACCAATACTTCGTATGCGGGAGATTTGGAATTTGAAATTACGAGAACCGTACGTTTTTCCGGAATATGAAACAGCTATCTCCTATTCTATATTTATCTATCTATCTTTGTGAAAAATTTATCCAAATCTATTTCGCCCTTCTGAAGTTACAGAGTAACAAACATCCATTCTAACTTTTGAATTTATAGTACGAGTATTAGTTAGATGAGTAAGACATAACTAACTAAACATCTGTTACATTTTTGACAGCTAGTCTAGACTGCATTTGTTAAAATTTTGAAAGTAAGTAGGTATATTGAGTCATTCCTAATTTCATAACACTAACATGACGCTCGTAGATCCCTAAGACTCAATTACGCGGCTACATTTCAAAACAAGGTTCAAAACAAATGGAAGCTTCAGGAGGATAGATGACCTGATTGTAATTACTCTAGTTTCGCGGACGAATCGTGTGTGAAATATAATAATATTTATCTATCGAAAATCTTTACAATTACCTAATAAGTGGACTTGTAGTGCTTCTACTACCCAAGAGTTCAGCGTTCGAACTAAGCACCTATACATGGAAAATATGCCTCAAAAAGCACAGATCCACTCAAACCGCGAATACTCTTGAAATGTTATTGACATTTCAATGAAATAAATTAGTAATTAAATACCATAGTGCTAGTCAGTTCTACAGAAGACATATTTATATTTTTGTGGGATTTACAGGATGAAATTTTAACGACTTTACAATTTTTTTATAGGCGTTCAGTATCGTATTTAGAGCCCATTTATGATGTAAAAAATGTAAATCAAGCTATCACACGAAAATATTTTTCGCATTATTGTTTTACATTTTTACGGTCCTAGGCCTGATAAGCTATAAAGGGAAAATCAAAAACTTATGAATAGTATCGTAATGAATGAATGAGATGCGAATCGCGTAAAAAAAGTGTTGCTAGGCGGCCGTATCAAAATTTTAGATTTTTTGCGGACATTGTCTAAGTGCTTTATCTTGACATTTTTGTACTGGGCTATACCAAAAGAAAAAATACGTCATTTGTTTTGTCTCGTAGATTGATATATTAAAGTTTGAAAGGTGGTTAAAATTACATCCTGTATAAAATGATTTCTACGAGTAGTAGCGTGGCATCCATCCTAAGTTTACCCTATAGCTAACCTGAAACAAATGTGTTATTACGATACAATAATCGCGTATTCGTTATCAGTGACACACTTCCCCATCACTTTCGCTGCATCCCGATAAGATCTCGAGTGCGCGCCTTGCTAAGGCTATGGAAATGTATACCGCTGTTAATACCGCGCACTAGACGACATTGTCGCCGCTGAGAGCTTTTCATTAGAGTGCGCAGTCTCTGGGGGAAATGCAATTTCGTACCGCGAGTGCGAAATGTGACGCCTAGTGATGCGGCTAAGTATCGACATGAGCTCAGAGCAATTTGTCATTATTAACCTGGTTATGTTATTCAAAAGTGGCTTATAAAGCTGATTCATCTGAATTGAACAAGTGCGGATGTTGGTTTGGAACATAACAAAAAAACTGTTTTCTTGAGTTTACGCGAACACTATACATTGAAATGAAAGATATGTTTACGGAATTTTCGCGTTTGTTTTTGGTTTAACCCGACGTTTCAAACACTTTACAGCGTACATGGTCACGGGCAGACTGAATCCATTTAATGGAAAAGAATTAATTTGAATGATTTCACCAAGAGTTTTATGTTGGTGCATGATATTTACAATAAATTACAATTTATCATGCACCAACACAAAATTAGCACAATTTTTACTTCTTAACTTTTGAGGCCTAAGCCAATTGTTAGTTGGAATTTTAATTGTGATATTTAATTTAAATTTTGTATAAATGGTAATAGGACTAACCACAAAACACGATAAAATCGTTTTTTCTTGTTCTGTGGGACTAATTATCCAGATATAACTGGTATGTAAACGGTCAATCCCGTAAAATATATATTTTATGTAATCAATGATCATAGATAAAAAATGTGCGTCGAACATTGATGTATCTAATATAAAAATATATATCGATGGCGTCGAATAAAGTACCTTATCTGTCTTAGTGATAGTACTGAAAAATATATGCTTTCTACTCTTGCTAATAAACTTAATTTGTCAAGCAAGTACGTAACCCTCAAACAAAGAACGCCGACAGACGGCTACGTATCTTTGGCGAAGAGGAACCCCAGGGAAAACGGTGTGAGGATTTGGTCAACCTAACAAAAAGTTTCAGAAACTTCAGGAGAAAAGATTGGTACGAAAGTTTTGGGTAGATTTGCTTTTGTACAGGGAATAAGCTAATCACAAAAAAGATTTTATTGGTCTTATACATTTTGTGTCTGTGGGTATATTGTGGATATAAATGTTTTGATGTGAAATTTGTGTTAATAGATATAAGAGAACATGCTGTTTTCTTGAGTTTACGCGAACACTATACATTTACAGAACTTATTTACATTACATAAGAGAATAAGTATATTCATATTCTGTTAAAATCAAGTTTATTTTTATTGAAAAAAGGCTTTTTTAAGTTCCGTTACATAACTAAAAATTGCTATTAATTTATGCATGAAACTTGTTAAATTAATAACCATGTAGGTATGTTTGACACAAGCTACTTTTATGAATAAGTAAAACTTACACCATGTAACTTGATTTAAGCTAGTTTCACAGTCACGCCGCTTGAAGCGCCACCGATCGCTAGAAGACCAGGTACTGCGGCGGTTTCAGCTTGGCAACTTACCCAAGTCTAGCGCTTCTCGTTTCAGTACCAGCGCGATTCAACATTGTCATCATAAAACGCAATGGCTCGTCTGGATGGCGCTGTTCAATCGCGTGGCGTTCAAGGCAGCCTTAAATGAAAACATTGTATGTAAATGTTGCTCATTGCTATCTCTGTCTATCTCAAACGCCAGCAGTAAACTTAACAAGCATCACGTGCATAAATAAACCAGTGAGTAATCCCGTAAAACGATTCCTGATAGCCGCAATAAAAACTCCAAGATTCGATTATTGCATTACTCCACCTTCCCTGCACTTAGGGGAGACTGCAATACCGTTTTTACGTATTCTTGTAATTTATTACGCACCCTGAAAGGCAGCATTTTTCACTTGGCCAATTCCGCCGCCCGCCCGATCATTGGCTGGAGTTTATTTTTTGCTACCACTTCAGTTTCTGTGGACATTTATAAGGAGACTACAAAGGTAAGGGCAAGAGGGGATAGAGGTTGCAGATAATGTTCTGATAGATATATAGTATGTTAGGTAAGTGGTATTACAAAACGAAAAAACCTATTTTAGCAAAATGTGCATGTAAATGCTATGGCGAAGTCATGATTGTATTAACGGCTGTTTTATAAACTTTAAATTTTACAGTAAAACTCAGTTATTATGGACAATTACTATTTTGTACGGCGATTTTATTTTCAAAATGCTGACACCAAATTTTTGACTTCGCCATACTCTTCTTACACTTCTTAAACCAACTAAACCAATCATTTAGGTAAACCATGTATTCTTATTAAAAACCTATTGGTTTTTATAAATAAGAAAATGCTAGTTAAAAAATTATTGGAAAATTTCTATTACAAAAATGATAAACTTGAAACTTATACCTATACAATTAGAGTCCACTTTCCTCAAGTCTCTCGACTCGAAATATTAAAAATTTTAATTACAATATATGTATATACTCCCGTAGATGCTAAGCGAATGGCATTGACATTTTTGCTTACCAATTTGTATTTGGAAGTCAAAAACAAAGCATAAACGGAAATTTATAGGGAAAAAGTTAAGGCTGCATGTTTTATACATATTTACTTACGCTTAATGAAGTATTGTAGTTTATACAGTATCCACTTTCTAGTTCTATATTATGGCAAGGATTCAACATCTAAAATATGTAAGTCCAAACATGCAGCCAAAACATTTTAATATTCAGCGACGTTTCTGAAGTAAACAATTTTCTGTAAAACTTTAATAATATTATTATACTTGTATGCATATTTATTGCACATAAACATATTCTAACAACTGCCTTGTCAATCGCAAAAAAGCATTTCAGTATCAAAAGGAATAATCTCGGCGATATCTCGATAATAGAATTCCGATACCCTTCAACATCTTCGGAATTTGCCAGGGTCGCGCTCAGCGGAATTTTCTCCTATATTTCCGATAAAATTTCCTCGAAAGGTGCTGTAATTGACATATATTATCCAAAGAACAGCCTCTAGGAAGATAATTAAAATCAAGGCTCTTATTTGATTAAGGAATAAATAAATTGTAGATGTTTAAAAACCTTAAGTAAGGTGGTGGTGGTAACTGGGGGTGTCCTTAGCAAAAACTATTAGATTATTGTATCGATCTAAATGCTTTCTCTTGACACTCGGCTCCAGTCCAATTCCAATGACGAGTTAATTCAGTTTTATTAAATTCCATGAAAATTTCATATGATTTGGAAAATATGCAATGAATGCGATTTGGTGCTAATAACGTACTGATAGTGTAGCGTTTAAGAGTGAGAGATTTCGATTCCAATCCCAATCCCAAACGAAATCAAGAGTCAAAAGTAAGCCAAGAGGTCTTATCTATCTTATCTTCGGTAATATTAGTAATTATTGTAAACAACCGGTATAGGGCAATTTTGTTTATCAAATACGTTTATAAAAAAAATATAAAATTTATTTACGGACTCAACTCGTGTTTGTACAGAAGATACCTATTTCTTCTAAAAAGTCCCGCATTTAATAGTGATTGTTATTTATATTGTAATGTATATAGTTTTCGCAATAATTTAAGAAATCAGTAATATAAAAAACCTTCTTTCACATCACCGTTGCCTTTTTATATACTTCTTGCTAATATAATGAAGCCAAAATTCGGATGGGTATTTGTTACACAATCATGCTAAAACTGGAAAACGAAACTGGATTAAATTCAGCATGTAGACAGATAGACCAGAATAGCTGATGAGATTTTTACTTTGAAAATTTATATCTACAGTTCATTTACTGAGGACAACTTTCATAAATTTCACTTGAACGAAATCGCAGGCTTCAACTACTTAAGAATATTATCGCAAAAGAAATGGTTTTCTAGTCTCTTAAGAAAGTGTCAAAATAGGATAAGTATACATATTCTTATTTCTTACATAAAAGTTCCTAACATCAAGGTTTCCCTTTCTTAGCTTTACCTTTTCATCGTAATTTGCAGCTTCCCATTTTCTTTCGGAGTCTATTGTGTCTACTATTCAAAAGAATGTTCCAATTCAAAATGCGACTTCAGTGGGAAGGCGTTCTCTTTTTAAAAGTTATTATGGTCTTATACCGCATCCTGTGTTGTGCAATTTTATTACATTTTTGTTCTAATTTATATTAGAATATCGTTTCGCTCGACTTTGCCCAGAGTTAATTTGCCCCTAAGTAGTTTCTTACAGAAATCGGTTTACAATTACTACTACCTAGTGGTAGTATCTGGCGAAGTAGTATCTGGCGAAGCGTTGTATGTGGATGGCGCGGGACCTATCATCATGGGGATCCTTAGGGAAAACCTATGTCCAGCTGTGGGCGTCGTTTGGCTGATATAATGGTGATACTTATACACCGTGCATTTTGAACCTCCTGTAAAACGAAGCCGTAACCACTATACAGAATGAAAATTTAACCACTTTCCAAATTTTAATATAGCAATCTACGAGACAAAAAACAAATGACGTTTTTTTTTTTTGGTTTAGCCCAGTACAAAAATGTCAAGATAAAGCACTTAAAAATATCCGCCAAAAATCTAAATTTTTTTATACGGCCTCCTAGCAACAATTTTTTTGCGCGATGCGCATCTCATTCATTGATTACGATACTATCCATAAGCTTTTGATTTTATCGTCATACCTTAACACGCAGGACCGTAAAAATTTTAATTCACGTTGCGAAAAATATTTTCGGGTGATAGCTTGATTTACATTATTTACTTCATAAATGGGCTCTAAATACTATACCGAACGTCTATAAAAAATTGGGAAACTGGTTAAAATTTGTATATAAAACCGTACAGGTTTTATATACAAATTTTAACCAGTTAACATCTTTACAGTGTTTTTTTTAAATCTTTTATCAAAAAAATTATTAGAAAAATATAAAATATTGATTTAACTATACATTTTGTGACGGAAGGACGTATCTGTGTAACGTTCATTCATCCTGGACCCGGCCGAAGCAAAATAATACGTCCGTCCGCGTCACAGCATGATTCAAAATGTACAGTATTATTATTTTCATTTTTCTAAGACTATTTTAATTAATAAAAAAAAAAATATAACACTGCCAAGATGTTATTCATAATGGTTACATAGCGTGCGCTTCATTTGTCAGGTGGTCAAAAGTGCACGCTGTATATAAATAAAATAAAATAATAAATGTGGACAACATCACATACATTGTTTTGATCCCAATTTGAATAACTATTTAAAGCACTCGTATTTTGGAAACCAGAAACAACGAAGGTACCACAAACACCCAGACCCGAGAAAATGTAGAAAAACACTTTTTTCTACATTGACCCGTCCGGGAATCAAACCCGGAACCTCGGAGCAGGCGACACCTTGAAAACCGGTGTGCACGCCACTCCGCCACGGAGGTCGTCAAATTTATACATTTAGTATATCCACTTAATCTAGATATAAATAAAACATAAACAGTGACAAAATATACGTTTTCATCCCTAAAAAGAGTAGGGGAGGCTGGGGTCTAAGGTAACAGAGGTCAATTGTAACACTGCCGATATTTCTACTGGTGGTCGTTATCTTACTTGCTGCTGCTCCCAATCTACCCTAATAAGTGCGTTTTGGTATTTTTAGTACTCACGGGCTTATAACGTGCATATGCTGTATCGAAGTTGAAGGTCGGGACGCCCGCCGCGCTGGTGGCAGAGGCGGATGCATCGATCCCCCGCTGGCTGGCCCATACAAAACCGGCTGCAGAGACAAGGAACCGCCGAGGGAGAGAGACGGAGGACTCGACAACCTGGTAAAGATAAAAAAAGACAGTTATAAATCAGCATGACATTGATACCGTGTTGCAGGTTGCCCAAATTCAACAGAATGTGTAAATTTTTTAAGTACAACATGTTGTGTAGTTAGTACCTGAATCAACAGATGGCGTTGCATGTAGGTATGTTAGTTAGATTGCAATAGCATTTGATTTTTTTCTGAAGGATATCGATTATCATAAGTATTTAATTCTTATTCCTAATGGCCCTAGGCCATAATGAAAATCCATTAAAAAAATCCTAAAGCGTAACTACAAAGTACAATGTTACATGTGAACGTGTTCTACTACTGTGGACTGCTCTGACTTTGAAAGCTGACCTCGTGCATCTCGGTTGGACTTAATAGGTGTCCTCTTTGAAAGCACATTAATTAAGCCTTCTCACTTGCTCAAACATGAACTAGGTTCTATTAATACAAATGCATAGTTGCTAACTTATTAATACTAACTTTCTATATCGTAGCCTAGAAATAAGTAGATGTATAATTATGTTATCCAGTGCTAGTGATTTGCTAAGAACGACAAGTTTTTTTTAAATATCTATAAGCAACTAGTGATATTTAAAAAATGGTATTTAGCCTTTCCTTTATGGTTAATATTCAGATTTCTTCAAATTCAGTTTTTAATCGTTCTCGACCGCCCCAGTATTAAATACGAACACTAAATCTAGTGTGAAACCAAGACTTAGAGCTAATAATATTACTCTCGTTACACTATGTAACTGCACTGCAAGTATAAATCAATTAATATAGCGGATCCAAGTTGTAGACAAAGTTCCCGTCTCGCATCTGCGCGAACTAATTTCGTAAGCCAAATCAGCTTGGCTTGAAACGAAACTTACCTTTAGATACCAACATTGTACAGGAGAGATAAGATTACGTAAAAAAACAGACAAGTGCGAGTCGGACTCGCCCATCTAGGGTTTCGTACAAATGTGTAAGTAGGTAATATGACCGTATATCGTTGTCGAGATAAACAGTCTTGACAGACGATTGATGAGACGACGACAGTCGAGACATTTTTTCCCATACAGAACCCTAAAAACATAATTCAAGAAGCTCTTTTTGATGTTACAATTACTATAATAAGAAAATACTATACTGGGTGGTCCAAACGGTGACGTCCAAATTTTTTTTTGGTTTCCTTACATTCAGGGCTATACAAATATACCCTTTATATTTGTATATATGTTACCCGATTTTTCTTAGTTTTCGAGAAATAATTTTTTTTGTAAGTAAAATAAAGTAACAGCCTATAATCATCCCACTGCAGGGAAATCAGTATGATTCTTATTAATTAAACTTACATAGATAGAATTATCAACTAGCTAAGCTAATTAAAAAAAAGTGGTTTCACAGTTTCTTAGATCATTACTAAAACTTTTTTTTTTAATTCACAGTTCAAAATTAAGCTCTGACTAGCTTGAACGGAATCTATTGACTTTCGGTAAATTTTTCGGTAACTTTGGTTACGTTTATCTAGCTAATAATTTCATCTAAGTAAGTTTAATTTATAAGGATTATACTGCAAAAAAAATCTGATATAACATAATATGTAAAAAGTGGCGAAACCATTTTTTTAAACTGATTACAATGAAAAATCAAAAAATTTAAGAAAAAAAAATTATATCTCGAAAACTAAGAAAAATCGGGTAACATAATAGGGTATATTTGGATAACCCCGGATGTAAGGAATCCAGAAAAAATTTTTGAACGTCACCGGTTGGACCACCCTGTATTAATAGCCTAATCTCCATAATGGTATTGCAAAAAGAAATACACATCCCTTTCTCACCGAAAATATTTGTATTTTGGAAAACAAATTTATTCATTTAGAACTTTAAGGTTTAAAAACTTCGAATATGTAATGTCTTACATTGTAAGTCATAACTTAAAATTAAATAAAGTTTGTTAAATAGCTAAAGCTTTAAGTTATTAATCACTAAAACTTTTAACGGTGGCACAATAGAAACAGTAAAACCTACTCATACTTAATTATAGCCAAAGTTACTTAGTCCGCAACAAACAAACAAAACACATAACACACGATCCAGCCGGGATAATCCCTGGCCATCGATTAATTGGACTTTGCCAATTGGGACCCGATATATCGCTTTTGATTAAACAATTAAAACACGCTCGATTCACCCGTCCCGACGTTTTTGCGCACGACTAAAAAGATTCCTTTCATGTTAGCTATTTGTAAATTTGCTACCCGCGTCGTCGTCCAAACAGAGAGATTTAGAAATCGCTTCCCTTTTTCCGTCTCCCCAGGGCACCGTTCAAAGTTCATTACAGTTGTATTTGTAAATGTGTAGTTACAAGGAAATTGCCACATTGAATTCAACAAACGTTCGTTCGCACTGTACCGCAATAAAGCATTTTATGATGCACGTTATAGGACGCTATCAAACTCTAGTTGAATTTTATTAGGTTTCAAATTAAATTGTGAGTTTGGGGCCTTTGTTAGAGTCCTCGGATCTTTTTTTTATTATTTTTAAATCCAAGGATATCGAGATGTTAAGTTCCAACATGAGGCCGCTGATGATCATTTAAACTTGATATTAAAAAAAATATAATAGCATACCATACCAGACAACTTGGTTTGTCTAGAGGTGTGCTAATCTGCCTATTCCGCTAGGGTCCCGTTTTCGGTTCCTGGAAGGAACAATTTAGTTCTTTCCAAATTCGCTTACTTAGGTCTGGAGGAAGTGGGGGGATAACCATGCTATGCAAGGCACGCCCTTTTGGCCCCATCTTCTCGGAATTTGAAAAAACGGTTCACGTCAGAGGCCTGAACTTAGGAAACGCTTAACACACAATCCTTGAAGGACAGTCACAAGATAACACTAAAATAGCTCACCTCATAGGGGATTCCATATGAACCCGATGTGACGAACATGATGGTGCTGGCTGATGATGCGAGGGGTGTGCTGGCAAAGGCGGCGGGCTACTGTGCCGGCTCAAGGTCTCAGGGGACACTAGAGCTGCCCCTGCGGAGGCTGGGCTTGGCAGGGGGGGAACGCTGCCGCCAGACAGCTCCGAATCCGCGCCCTCGTATGTAGTCCGGGATACATGGGAACCCCCGGACATGTTGTTGGGAGGGATGGAATAACAACTGAAACAAAATTTAACTAATTAGTATGTTGCGATATGCTGTTTTTGCTTGTAATTGCCAGGTAATTTAAGTGTTAAGTGGTGCTAGCTTAAAATACTCAATGTACCAGAGCAGACAGAAATAAAAAATTGGTAGAAATTATTTCGTTACAAAATTATTAAAGAATAAAGATTTGTTAAAAACGTTCACAATTTACGTGACTTCAAATTAATCTATATATATAAAAATGAATCCCTATTTCCCTTGGTCATCGCATCACGCGTGAACGGCTGGACCGATTTCGCTAATTCTTTTTTTGTTTTGTTTGTTATTGACAGGAGAATGTTCTTATAAAAGAAAAAATTAAGTAAATTGAGCGGAAAATAAGAAAATCTTAGAAAACTTAATCACCATACTAAATTATTTGTAATGTAACCTTTATCGCTTTTGACAATTTAAACTTTTTTAGTGAATGGCGTATACTTTTTTAGTGAAAAAAAACTGAATTTTGCACATAGCCAGTAATGTTATATATATAATAATAAACAATTGGTAACATTTTTTTAATTATACCATTATTAATCAATATTATAGTTAAGACAGGACAACGTCTGTCGGGTCCGCTAGTTACAAATAAAAATATGTATAGAGTTCGCGGACGATACGAATCAATTACTGCACCGAATATAATGTTACTGTAATTTCAATAATAATACGATATCAAAAATACATGTTACATTTTCGATGTACTTATAACTTGTAAATCTTTTATAATAGCAACACCTCTCATCGTCTTGTAATACCGGTATAAGACGCAGCTAATTGAGTACACCAGTAGAAGAGATAGAATGGGGAGTTCTCTTCACCATGGACCAAACTGCGAACGACTGCCCGCATGCCAAACGTGGCTTTCATGGTTAAATCCTCAGCAGATCAAATGGTTTCTCCAACAGGAGGACAATGAGGAGATGGGCTGTTGATGATGATGAGGTCAGTTCTTAATGGGTTTCCGACGGGTGAGAAATCATAGGAATAAATGTTTGCATTGCACCTTACCTTCTTCATCTAAGTAAGGTGAAATTTAATTTTAATTACTACCAACATGGAGTGCATTGCGTGCTACCCTTTATAATTATAGTTTTCATAGTTTACTATTCAGGCATGCAAATATTTGTAAACCAAATTATGTAATTACACAGAATTCTTATCTTTTACATATTATGTTACATAGGAAGGTCAAAAAAAAAGTGCTTTGTAACTGGCTGGCCTAAGGAATATACAATTTCGGTGTTGTAACTAGTAATATTAAAATCCGACTAATTGAGGACCCCCTTCTTTTTTTAAGTCGGTTCATAAACTAACTTCTAAGAGTAAAAGATATTAACCCCACTTCACATGTAGGGAAGGTATCTAACAAAGTTATTTGCATGATTATTATGCATGCAAAATTACAACTTTCTAGTTGTCTTTTCTAGTAGGTAGTAGAAGGAAATGGCGAATTAGGTCTTATTTCTTGACTACGGAACACTAAAATTTAAATTATTTAATCTTTTTGTCAAGAAAGTCGTCAGTGCTTTCACAAAGTACGACAGATAGACGGATTAACCTGCACAATTTAAGAATAAAAAGAAGTTTTTTAATTGGAAAAAACTAATTTTCGCAGGAATGAAGAAGTTTAGCGCTCTCTGCTTTAATTAAGTTTTCTTAGATATTTATTTAAAGTAAATTTGCCCCGCATGTATGCTCACGTGGAATTTGGTTTGCAGAAATTGTTAATGAATTATCTATTTATGTTGTTATATTTTCTTTTTCATATATTCTTACTATAACTTAAATCTTAAAAACTATAAAGTTGGTTGGGTACCTACTAATCAATTTAGTTAGCTCAATAAAAGAAAAACAAGAAAAAAAATACATAAGGATTTTTCACATTTTACTTCAAATTCAGAGTTCACTTTGAAATCATAGACACTTCATTGGTATAAGTACAGTTACATATAGTAGTTTTAAACGCGAATTGCTACGAGTAATACCTACGCATAATTATGCAAGCTTTATCAAAGTCATTATAAACTCAAACTCAAAACTCAAACTCAATATATATATTTATTTATTTTTATTATTTATTAGCTTACCCCGCGAAATTGGATTTTGACGTAAGACGTCACGTCACACAATGTCATTGGCATCAATTATGGCGTTTACCTTACAATGTTACACAGAAAATTTGCAATAAAATAATATTGCGCCTATTGTCTTTTCTGCGCCTATTAATCTTTCAAGTTGGATCAAACTGCACACGGTGTGCAAATTTGATTAAAATCGGTTAAGTAATTTAGGAGTCCATCGCGGACAAACAACGTGACACGAACTTTTTTTATATTAAGACTAGTTGACCCTGCGAACTTCGTATCGCCTCAGAATAATGTAATTTGATTTTGACGTCTTAAATGTCATTGTCATTAAACATGGCGTTTTTCTTTACCAAATTGCCTTGTCATAAACAAATAATGTGCAATAAAAAAATAATGCGCCAATAAATTGAGTTAATAACTATCCTATCTTTCAAGTTGGATCAAACTGCACACAGTGTACAAAATTTGATTAACATCGGTTAAGTAGTTTAGGAGTCCATCGCGGACAAACAACGTGACATGAAATTAGATAGATTATCACCAGCATGTACTCGTATCTGTCTACGTCTGCGCGTCTCTTCGAAAGGAGGATTTTCGTAATCACACCATAATCGCCACATTTGGTAGGCGGGATGGCGATTGCAGTTAGGCCAATTTTTTTATTTATTCATTTACACTTTATTGCACAATAACAAACAATTTACAAGGCGGACTTAATGCCAAAAGCATTCTCTACCAGTCTACCAAATTCTCTACCAAATATAAAGAGAAAAAGAAAATATTTAGCCAATGGTGGAGAGGGGGTCCTGTGCACGACAACCATAGGTAGAGAAGGGGTGGAGCCATTACTGTGCCGGCACCACAAGACACAACTTCTAAGTAAGAAGAAGTCAAGATGTAGCTCGACTTTAAGGTAAACCCAACATTAAAGTAAGAGCTCGTATTAGCTCTGTTTTCATGTCCCATTGCTGTTTATAGTTTGAGGTATAAAGCCGTTTACAACATTAACCCTTGCAAATTGTTATTAATGTTTCTCACTACGAATTTAATGTGTTTTGGCGTTGCGCGTGTGTAATAGTCATAATTCCATAAGAACGGATTGTTAATTACCCGGTATGTTAATGCACCCGCACAGGGACAAACCATGATTATGAATAAAAATTACCTAACTTTTTTTTCCCTTATAAGATTAAACGAAAAATAAATTAAAAAATGCTTACTTATCTGTTGCCTAGTGTTCAATCAAGCAATCTAAATAAGATTGCTTTCTAGTTGAAGAAGCCTTTAAGTAACAGCTACAACTATTGGATTAATTTGTGACTGTTTTTTTTACTAACTTAATGTTGAACAAATGCTGTTGTATGTAATCTGTTTAATCTTTTAGAAAATAAAATACACGTATTTCGATTGCATAGCATTCATTTTACATCTTTAAAATAAATAAACAAGGTCTCGTTACGAAAACTTACGATGAAAAAGTAACAGAAAACAATTCGAGCAAAAATAACTCTAACATCTATGAAAATAAACAAATTTCTTTCTTTGCTCAGCGCCCAGTTGAATACGTACTCGTAGTTACACATAAAACGAATAGGCTAGTTGACTCTTTTTGGAAATAGGTTTTAAATGATTATTTAATGTCCAAATAGACCAAAAAAAATATTGTCAGATTTTTGTAGGACCTAGAAAACCGCAAAACTTAAGTTTAAAGTTCACTTTTCGTGCGACGTATGAAAACGTTGAAAAGCTTTAGACTATCTGTGGCCTGTGCTGTGACGTCATACGAGTCAAAATAAACAAACACTACTAGTCCATCACTACCTCATAATGTTTTATTTACTTATGTCATAAATGTCAATGTCACGATTAAAATGACGCACGCAGTTTGTTTAAAGATATATGACGTCACAAAATAGCCAGCGTTTTCAAAGCTTAAATTTAAAAAGTAAAAAATATTAATTTCATTTTAGAAATATTTAGCAAACTCAAACTTTTAACATCTGAAAATGATAAATACCGGTTTCTTAACCAATATACTAAAGATAATATTCATCAACTGCGCCAAAATTTAAGCAGTCAAGTAGCCTATTCTAACAAATATGAATATTGTGAATCTTTACGTGCATTCCCAAATATTCATATGACATCGTTTACACACAGAAGGAATACGACTGCCGAAATTTTACCGTGAATTACGGTAATCAAGAAGGATACGGGGCAATGTACGAACGCTTACCCACTTCGAGCGAATCAGGAATAAAAATGGAAGACTAAAATTGATATAGGCGCCCGCCTCCACAATTTGCGCGATCATGCTTGCCGAGAGTTTTGAATGAGGTAACTCCGCGGGCTGGAGATAGCAATTCACCGTTGAGATATTTCGGGATTTTACTGCTTTTAAGTTCTTATAAATCTTGTGAAAGTTTGGGAGTCGGTTAATGAAGTTACGAGCGGTTGCAAAATATAATTAATAACTACCTACTTGTTTCATAAAAAAATTTAACTCCTGCGCCTAAGCATACCTATAGAATATAAATAATACCTGCTTGTTTCATAAAAGTGTTGATTTTCTTCAAGTGTCACGGTAATTCGATAGAACCGGCGTCTGTACGATGAACAGTACCTAAGAAGTTTTATTCCGATTCAAAGAGACACTCAATTATATTTGGTAGCGTTTACCACCTGCCTGCGAATCGCGAAACCTAAAATATGATCCACGGACCATTTGAAAGTCCCTTCGTGCACGTGCCATTAGCCAGGTTCCAGAGTATTACAAAAATACAGCCCCTAATCGAAAAGGGTACCACAGCCCCTACGCTAGACTCAACGGCCAAGTAGGAGACCGTAAAAACTTTGTAACAAAAAATACTGAAATGTCTAATTGTTAGTTACAGGTATTGTGTACTTTATTTTGGTAATAGGGTAGATATTCCATACATAGGAGAGATAGGGGCTACAATTAACAAATTTTAGTTAGGAACTCATATCTCTGAAACAATGATTACATGAAAATAGTTGTAGGTCCATTTCTTAGAAAAGTTATCTGGCTATAGCTAGGTAAAGAAAAATAAATGTAATGTTAATATGTTACTTAACAAAACTACTTTTTAAAAAAAAAGTCAGTTTTTGGGTAAGAATTAATAGGACTGGGGCTGGTTTTAATAGGAGCGGTTTATATTAACATACTTGATTGCATTTAGTTTTTCGGTGAAATGAAAGTTATTGTATCAGAAAGAAACATTTATTTGAGCATAATGGACATCCTTATTAATCAAAAATCTTAAATAAGTTAAAACATTGCCTTACAGCTAATACAACAACATTATTTTTAATCAGCAATAATAATCTTATGACAACTACTGTTTCAGTCACATTTTAGATCAAGTTTAATCAATTACTAACCTAACTATAACTTATTAATTAAATAGGAACCTAGTCTTTAAAACTATTAAATCTCTTTATGAAAACTGTAATCTAATTTCAACAAATATTTAGAAAATCACAGTCTGAAACAAGATTGGCAAAGGTTGTTACAGGAAACCCTAAAAATAGACTAAGTATTTTGCCGACAAAGCTATAAAATCAAGGAACTTGCTTCCCTGCTGTGGGACAAGTAGGTATTAACAAGTTGATTGTTTGTTACCCCATCAGTTTGTTAATTTTAACCCCAAGATATATTTTTTTTATATTTATATATTTTTTTAAAGTATTTATTTAACAGCAAATCAAACAGGCTGTTATTGTTGTTAAATAAACAATCCATAAAATAAAAAATTATAACTTGGTTTTACAACTTTATCTTATAAATAAATCAAAAAATATCAAGTGTAAAAAAGTTCGTTTACCTGATAAAATTGAGAGCTGTGACGTAACGTCTCCAAGCGGCACGTCAGTACAGACTGGTTGACACTGGTCGATTCGCTACTATTCAAATGGTTCGCGTAACTATTTTGAGCACCGAAAGGTTAATAGTTTTGCTGTAATTCGCTTGTTAGTTGTTACCCCCGTTAATTATAGCCCCTATCTCCCCTACTTATTTAAAAATTTTAATACAAATGTTGTGGGCGATAACTTCCAATATTTAATTTTATGTGTAACCAACCGTCAGGCAGACTAATCAATCAAACAACGGGAAATCATCGAAATCGCTTTTTGCCACACTTTAGTAAAACATACGCGCCAATTTGAGTACCATGTCCTTTATTCATATAAGATCATAAAATGTTATATTTATTATAACAGTCAGAATAATTCCAGAAGTATTGTAACCAAATGCATGCGCTGCACGAACGCATCTCATAAATGTTTCAGCCGTCTGACGCAGAAAGCATTGGTTTTATGGCACACAATTTTATTCAACATCGTGTATAACAGCTCAAATAGTTATCTTGACTCAATTAAGTTTTTAGAACTTGGACAACTCCTTTCTCTTTCGGCAAATTTTATTAGAGATCTATTTATAACAATGTCATCAGCTTCATCATCAACCTCCAGCAGTCTAGTCTTAGTTGACCCGACATAGAATCTAATCTGGAAGTAGGAGGAAAATCGCTCTACTGAACCAACCGGGTTGGCACTGCGTTTTGCTGTCTCTAACAACCTTACATAAAGTGGAACTAATTTTAAATCGACATTATCATGTACACCAAAAATCGACCCAAGCAAAGACCAGTTTTTTAAATTAACCAAAACGTGCAATCGCAACGTTGTCTAACTTTAACAATACATACATCCGTTGAAATTTCTGCAATAAGTCAGACTCATCATGGTTTTACCCCGCCCTATATCGTAAACATGAAGCCTACGGGGAGAAAACCGGAAGGATTGGTAATGAAACGAGCGGACCTATCGACAGGTTGGCATGTGATTTCAATTATTAAAAAACACTGGCATAATCATAAATATTAACTGTGTTTTTAATTATTAAGAAGGAAGTTCATTGCTGCTTGCCTTATCGATAAGGCTCTTTTTATTTTGTCTATTAAGCACAGGAATGACGGACCAAACTTATTTTACTTGTATTGTAAAGAGCTGGGCATCAAACGAAAGTTCAACAGAAAGTAATAAAAAAACAATTAACAAAACGTTTCTCTTGTTTCTTATTTTTCCATTGGGTTTAGAAAGTAAATTCATTCTTGAATTTAATACGATATAGTCAGGAAACGATCTATAAATCTACTGAAGAGCTTAATCTGTCACGTTTTTTGATGCGCTTCTTACCTAAATATATTTAGGTTCAAAGTCTCGTCGAAGCGGATACAGCTCCATTTGCAAATGAGCAAACACCGACGGTTGGTAGTAGAAACTGAACTTTAGAAACAGAACAATAGAATCTCTGATGTTTACAATAGTTTACGAGAAACAATATCCAATCAATTTCAAAACTTAGATTGGTAACAAACAAAACGTGTATCAATTTAGTAAATTGAAATACCTATCCACGCAAAGACAGTTTGTAGGGCGGCCCGCGAAATCGAATGAAGGCGGGCGGCGCAACTCGCCATTTCCGGCTCCAATATGGCCGCTTTCGATTTCCGTCGCCGTCTCTCTCGTAGTGATGGGATAAGCCACTACGTAAATCCTTGACAAAAATAAACTGTGTTATTTTATAGTTTTCGCAAACTTTAATATTCGTTATACCTAACTTAAATTTTTCGTGTTATTTTTACATTTTACTATGTTACAGAAAATACTATATTATAGATGTGATTATTCAAGGTTTTAGCGTTAGGAAAATTAAACAAAATAAATTAATGTTTTAAAAATGTTGTACTCGTATAGACTCTATTAAAGGTAAGTCATTAAATCTTATTTGAAAGTAGGTTAAGTTAGTTAGTCTTTTTGATTTGTGTGCGTCTAGAAATAACATAAATAAAATTCACAGCAATCTACTTTCAGATATTAAATAAGCAAGCAAGTGTGTTTACATTTAAATTACGGATTGCAACATTTCTCATCCCAACACAACCCTGTAACCGGTTTACGGCGGATTACATGCAACGTTTATTTTAATCAGTGCAGCGGCTCTTGCGCACAGATCATGGGATTAAAACGAACGACCGCCAATCGGACGTGTTGCTCGATTTTGTTTAATCAATTGCGTTGATTGTATCCCATTATGATATTATTCGTAAACTGTGATGCTGTACATGTTTGAAGGTTGTCTGGAAAAGGTTGCAGTGATAAGACTGCCTGATCGTATTATTATGTTCAATTTGTAATTTTCGACAGCTTGTCGATTTAACTCAATTGTCCACAAAAAGACAAAAGGAGTAACTATTGTCTAGACTATTAGTTTATTAGCAAAATTTCATGAAAATTATCATCTGTAGTAATTTCCAAGACTGGTACTGGGTAAGGCCATTAGAGTGGCCAGACAAAGGCGCAAATGATTCTACCAGATCCAAGAAACTGCTACTACGAAATTAAATCTGCTAATGACCGGGCGTTCATATCGCCTTGCTGTCCTTTGTAAGACGACTGAACTAAAAAGAAGATAATTCAGTTCACATAAAGAGATTTGTTTGTAAATATATTTAAAAGTAAAAAATACATTTGTAATGTGAATATGTTTAAAAGTGTAATAGGTAGGTATCTACTTATATTTTTTAATTCTCAAAATTTGTATGTAAGTATGAATTTTGTTCTAAATACAATTTGGCTCTTATTCACAAACGCTTTATACATCTAAGTTGTGATAGTACCCGTAAACGGGCTTTTTATAACCTTGTTTTTTTAAGTCATTTTTTAATTTAAAATATAAATTAACAATGAAAACTCACTTGATTCCCATCACCTACTCAATCGCGCAATTGAGTTATTAGGCTGACAGCGATTTCTTCTATTTAATTCAATTTATGAGTCACTTCCTCGATTCACCTTATTCGATTTCTGTCTCGACTGAATTAACAAATGCTTGTGAAAAGAAGGAAGGAATAAATTAGTCATGTCCATAAGTAATCGATCAAGCTATTAATCGTAAAGCACTTGTCAAATAACTTAAAATATAGCCATCGTTTCCAAATAGATATGTGCAAAATTTGTAAGTTTACAAATTCAATAATCTTGAATTTGTAAACTTACAAATACTTAAAACCATAAAAAAATGAAGAAATTTCGTAAATGAAGAAATGTTTCCAAACCTATATTCGCATCTATCCTGTAGTTAGTCGCGATCTATACTTTGGAAAGCATTTGTTAATGTATAGTGAGAACCGTTTTAATAAGTTCTCATACAGTTAATTCATATTATCGCGCGTTTCAAGTCCGCTGAATACCACTGCAAGAATATTTTAAAGTTTAATCCAAAACTAAAATAAGAAATACTAAAGAATAATCAAGAGGAGACATACCATCATACTTTTAATTAGCAATCGTTCCCTGCAGTTAAGTTCACTCCAGCTTAATTAAATCGACACGCCTACACCCCTGTTGACCTAAAAAACGGGAAACCGCTCCAGGACAGCACATAACGGCATTAATTATCCAAGCGCCGTAATATACCTTTAAAGTACCGTCTAAACACAATTTGTGTTCACTAATTATATTTATACTCACGAAAGTTTCGAGCGAATTAACATCGGAAAGGATATATAGCCAGCTCAATTGAATATTCATAAAATTATTGCGATATGTTAATTTTTAGGTAAAGGGTACGGCTAAAGTGGAGTCCTTGAAGCCTTGTCATGACTGCTGTATTTTGATAAGGTTCAGTGAATAATAATAAAGTTTTATTAGGATTCATGCAGAACCAATCATTTATTTTCTGCTTTTTACATAAAGCTTTTGAGATTTAACCGGATTTTTGTTTCTTGTTGGCAGGTTGAATCAAAATCAAATTAAACTTTATGAAGTATAAAGTTGAAAATACTTCCTTAATAAAACCGATAGGTTTAGAATATAGACAAAAGCGTTTTCCTAACAGTGTACAATAAAACAAATCTAGATAAGTATCCAGGCAAAACATGCTGTAACAGAAACAGCAATCTATTACTAAGATTTCATAAGCTTCCTATCTAGGCATGCTGGTCACGAAAGACGTGACCATTAATAAATTGCAAAATAGAATGTGGAAGAGAAATTTTAATAAATTTCATTAGCATTCAAAACGCCTTGCTCTCGCCTCGGACATCCTGGAATGCTAATAAATCATAATCTCTGAGATTTGCTGAAATTAAAAAAGTTGTCTGCAGCACTGTTCGATGCCTAGCGATTGAGATATAAGTAGGTACATAGTATTTTTTGCAGATATACAGAAATCTGATCTGATCAGATCTCCTGTTTTAGCCATAAATTTAACGGAAAAAAGCAGTTTAGGCTGGCATCGGGTTTGACTCAAATAATCTTTTCCATATGTGAGTGCATATGTAGGTAGGTACATACCTACCTACATATGCACTCATGAAAAAACTAATATTAATGAAAATGTATGGATGGTTCCTCAGACTATACATTTTAATTGCACAATCGCATCTGTTAATAAACTTTCAAATATACAGAAAAACGATCTCTTTTCAAATACACTGGCACCCAGACTGGTTGTTAACCAGTCAGTTCATTGTCAATCGCTTGAGATAACGATGGGTCACTGGACACTACCGGCAAAACTTTGATCTAACACGGTGATGGAATAAACAAAGATGGAGTTACGGACGTGATCTGGATCACAAGTCTCACTAACGAACAGGCGATTCATAGCATTACACGATACATTCGATCTATCAAGGCAATTTCTGGGATTTAAGTCGAAATTGTGTTATTACATCTTATCCATCTGCGTGCAAAGATTTTTAAGTTAGAAATGTGGAAATATAATAAAGTTACAATGTTTTACTCATCATCATCACCAGCCCATTTCAGCACACTGCTTGACACAGGCTTCTCCAAAAGCTTGTTTATTTAAGAATTTCCAAAATTTTGACGCTGTTGTAAACGACACAATTACGGCAGTGCCGTAATTTCTACCAAGTACTTTGACCCGTTTTCTCGCTTACAACAGTGTGGAAACGGAAGAAAGTAAATGGTAGAAATATCGAAACAACTAACCCATATACGAGTAATATTGACCACGAAAGTTTATTAAGATGTAATTTTCAAAAGTTCAATTCATGGTCACAGTCACAGACAAAAATGTAAAGGAATTAAGCGCAGGGGAAAAACAAAACGTGGAAAAAAATATAGTCCTATAAATAAGGCTTAATGTTTTCACGCCGTTGAAGACCCTTCTTTCCTCTTATTCCCTAGAGTTCGCCAAGAAAACTTCCTTGCAGACAAAACAAAGGAATCTTTCTTGGTGAGCATACCTAGAAACGTAAGTTTGCTACGTAAAGTCAAATATAAATATTTTCTTTGTTTACCAACAGAGTATTTAGATTCGATAAATGTTTAAATGAATTTCAGGATGCCACGGTGCATAACTGTCCTTAATTAAATACCATCTTATAAAATTTAATGTTGTTTTCAGGATTCCTTAAATAATGGGGTAACAAACTGCCAACGGGGCCCTATTAGGTAATAAGTGTCGGTATCCGTACGTCCGTCTTTGTCAGAAGGCCGTATCATATGAATCGAATGGCAGATAGTTGGAATTTTCACACAGTTTGCAATTTTACCTCTATATATTGATAAATCCAAAAAATAAGTAGTGTTACTAGACGCGTAACATTTATGGCGTTTATTTTATCGTTTTGAATTGTAATAATCAGTAAGTGTTTAATGTTCAGTATTGTTTGAACAATGAGGAATACCTTTGGTTCGTTTCCAACTACCACTTTTCTTTATTTAGATTAATGCTACCTCTTTAATAATATATTTTTATCAACAGGTCAATTTATAACTCCTTTCGATTTCTGCCACTTTATTGTGTACCCCTCATAACAGAGATATATTTACCAAATGATGAATGAAATTCATAGTTGAGTAATGTGGCACATTCACTCCGCCCATCAAGTAACGTTCGCACCTAATGGAGGAGCCCATTAGCACAAAAATTGCAAGATCTTTCACGAACAGCAGCAACTTTTACGCACAATTATATATAATATATTGTAGTAAAAACGTACTGATATGCTTTAAAAAAATTACAGTGCATACCCGCTAACTTTTAAACTTAGCAGGTATGCACTGTCATAATAATGGTGTGGAAGGTGTGAAAATATAGCAAAATAATCTCTATCCCGCATACGCTATGGAAACTATTGACAGAGATAGAGAAAATGTTGTACTTTAGTTTCATACAGGGCTTGATATTGAATCACATTATGATAGCCTTTATTGAAGACTGCGTTGACGTTTTATCAACTTCATAATTATTGCAAACAAAGACACAATGCGTTCATAGACTAGAAAGCACTAAAACGCACCGAATGAATCTACCAAAAACATTAACGTATTTTCTTCAACCCTACCAGAAAAATAATTATGAATTCCAAGCATTTCCCAGAAGACAAAATCTGGGCGTAACCCTAGACGGGTATCTAATCTATGATCGCCGTTCCAAATACTATTAGGTTCTAGATGTTTGTACACAGTGTGTACTAACACTTGCCAGCAACGGGAAAGTTCTAAGTCCTCAAGGTTAATAATCTAAAATGGTCTCAACTCGTTTGCAATTGGGTGAAATTTTGACTGGCTAGCAGAGTAAAACGGAGTATTCCGACAAGTTCGCTTTCGTTATAGCTCAACGAAAAAAGACAGCAAACTATTAAAAAATATTCTTAAATAAGGAACAATGAAATCAGTGTTGTTAATTCTTTTAAATAAATTATTAAATTTAGATTTACAATGAGTATATTCGTAAGGTCCTCCACCTTACGATGTAGGGATGTAGGTATGTGAGTATTTGAACCCGTGATCAAGTTTGCCTTTATAGAGCAAGGCTAAGACCACCAACCCAAAGTAAATACGGTCCAGCAGAGAATTATCCCGCAGCTTGCTATAGCTCTGATGGTGCCCATTAGACACCACACCTTGGCCTACAAACTATTATCTATTCTGTGCGTTTTATGTGATTATTTGTTTCTGTTGCTAAATCTTTGTGTGTAATTGTCTAATAAAGAATTTTATTTGTCTGTGGTAGTATTATAACACCAAACTTTTCCAAATACTCTGGATCCAAAAGAGTTGGCTGCTCTTCCTTGGCGGCGTCGCTTGGCGCCCAGCCGGCCGCCCGCCCCGTGATCAATGAACGTCTACAACCAGACTATTTTCACGCCAAGCATATTTTTTGTTCCTCTATAGTACTCGCGTAGTATTACGTTGGCGTTGCCATCGGTTACTGATATAATCGGATTCGAGTGACTGATAATTCAAGTACCTATTAAAACAAGTTCCATTATAGTTTTCAACTAATATTCTAGCTTAATTTTAACTTGTATTTGCACAAGAACTGTTCAAACTTAGCCTTTCGTACTAAATATTTTTGACTATAAAAATTACCAATTTTTAAATAGAAAACAATCTCTGAACTTTGACTATACTAAAGTAAAATCAAGTGAAAGAATCCTAAGATGGTTGTTAGAAAATGTCGTATGGCATAAATCCTAATAAATTTTCCTTCTAGTGGTTAGTTAGTAGGTACATTTACTATAAGTTTATCTCAAATCGTGCTTGCAAACCTATAAATGCTATCCTTTCAAATTAAAAAAAAATACTATCTGTTCAAATTATTAGGAGGTAGGGATTTATTATGATTCTGCGAGTATAGCCCTTGTAGTTTCTTGGGTCGTCCAAATCTAGGATTAGGTACTTAGATTAACTTTGGATGTAAGCAAGTTCAGCAAGCGTCCTTTATGAGTCTGTTTGCTTAGTATGTAAATGTTACGCCTTGGTCGCATCATGCCATAACTCTTGCAAATGTTTGAGTTAGCAAAGTTTTAAAGTTCCTGTTTAACTAAGCACCACTAACGCCACTTGTCCTCCTCATAATAATATAGTTACCAACTAAAACTTTTAGATATCTATGATCTACAATAGGTAAGCTATGAGTTTAAAAATGTACTTATAAGTAAGCACTTACTAGCAATTCGTGACTTTTAATACTATATCTATTTGACTTTCTTAGTTAGGCTGGTTAAGGAACGAGCTCAGAGAAATACTGTTTACTCTTGATTAGCCTGGTTTATAGTGTATCTATGTATAGTAAAAAAAGACGTGTGGCACTCGGAGACTGCCGCGGTAAAGCTATTGCATAGCATTTTTTATCAACTTATGCAATTATAAAACTAAAAAGTATCACCGCTGTGCCGGTCGGAGTGGGGGGTGTTAAATTATTTTTGTTACGGAATTTCTGTATTCGGTCTCCACGCTCAAGGCCCGCGATAGAAGCTATGCAATAGCTTAATTTTATAATTTTATGTTATTCTAATTTTGACTTTTGTAATTAAATTTTTCTGTTATTTTGGCAGATATGGTTACCATAGGCAACCATACTGTCAAAATCCTTATTTTCTTCTAAATTGTTTTAAATTTCGGAAATTCAAAATTGTTCGATCGTGCCTCGCCCCGAGTGTTAGGTTAGGTTATTTTCGTTACGGAATTTCTGGATTCGGACGCTCAAGGCCCGCGATAGAAGCTATGCAATAGCTTAAAAATCTTATGAAACCAAAATAAACGAACATGAACAACGGTAATATTAATTCTTAAAAGTAAAAAGTGAATGATTGTTTGACACGTAACAGGCTAGGTATGATTTATAGAACAACCTTTGACATCACTAGCAGGTAAATAAATAGGTTGTTTGTTACTAACTAGACGGGTACGGCCATTGTGCCTTTTCCGCGATGAAAAAAAAACGTAGTCTCGACGAAATATTTTACGCGTCTTGTGCTTGCTTCTAATTCCGCAGCTCGCAAACAAGTTCCTTTGTTTCTTCACCTTTTCTGTCTAGTGGGACAAAGTTTTTGATTTACATTTCTGTTTTTCTCTATAGAGACTAGTTTTGAACTCAAACAATATTATGTTGTTTGGAGTATTTTTTCCTAACAAGGGATGTTATTTCATCTTACAATTTTTTTTTTGCAATAAATTTAAAGCAAAATGCTTTCTGAACGATAAATTAAATTTTTGTCGGCAATTGACAAAAGTCATTGATAGGTTGTCTGACACCAACTCTGAATAATCAAAGGCCATCGAGGCCATCTTTTATATGTGTCATATTGATCAAAAATCATCGAAATCAGTCGAAGAAAGTGCTAACTGACAAATTAATCATCATCTCTTGAACCTAACAAGTTGAAGATTTTTATCAGATTGACGTTCGCTTTCAGACAGGAAAAGAGAAAGAATTTTTCGAAATTCTCGCAGGGTCTTTCACGCGAGCGAGACAGATTTATTTATTTTTGTAACGATTTAGGAAGACAGAACCAGATGCCTTACTCTGCAACACGAAGCTCGTATTTACGGATATATCTGTCTCTTTCAGATACTTTAAGACATCAGTATGAGTGATAGGGACAGATAGATTCGAATAAACGGACATTGTGTTGCGGAGTAAGGCCTCAGACTCGAATGTTGAATGAAACTTTATTCCGACTATACAATCCGGGATAACCCTATTAACTTCTTTCTTTCCAATGTTCACCACTCCGTATAAAGGGATATAAGTCGACCCATGTCTGCTTTCAAAAGAATAATAAATTCCGATTATTTTCTTATGTTTAAGTTTCGAGACCTTTCCAACTGGTGTTGCATTAAGTAAGCGAATCGTTCATCATATTATCTAAATGTGATATAATATAACATAATATAATATAATATATAATATACATGCATAAAATTTACATTGCAGGAAAAACTGTGGGAATATATTTCCTAATGTTTAAGTTTTTCAGATCATGCTAGAACTAAGAAGTTTCGAGACCTTTCCAATGGTGTTGCATTAAGTAAGCGAATCGATCATCATATTATCGAAATCCGTCAACGCCATCAAAAAATATCATAATTAATAAATAGATGATAATAAATATAATTAAATGCATATTATTGAAGAATAAAAAATAACCAAATGAAATAATTTGAACATACAATTGCTTCCATGAAAGTATCGACTGTCTCGAATCCACAATTTTTTGCTTTCCGACCGACTGCTCTATCTAACCATTGAGCTGCTAAGACATTTTTTGTGTTTACGAATTGATTCAAGGCTTTACGCTGTAAGCCAGCGGAGTTGTATCAATGATTTCGGCTAGTACCTTCGAAATAATTTGTATTATGATAATATCAAGTACGTCTAACACAGAACTGAGTTGTCACAATTTATCAGACCTTTACATAAATATCGGGCCTGTCGTCTGTCAGCGCCGTCCCGGGGCCGGCAGACAATACGTCAAAATGTCAATAACATGACAGACATTATAAATTAGTAGGCCGAACTGCGGAATGTACAGGAAAATAAAAAACGTGGATGATTTAACGAATCTTTTGCCTCTTACGTTCATGAATATACCAATGACATGTCCGTACGGTCAGTTTTTTATATATCTAAATTTTTTATGGATATTTTTACTATCTATGTCACGTAATTTGAACTCAAATAAAAAGATGAATATTCAAAAACTTTTGATTATATACATTTTTTTACTATGTCCCGCTTTCGACGAAAGAAATCCCGCTTTTTTCACTCAAAAAATTCCTAAATCCAGATTTGGCAAAAAAAAATCTGGCAACGCTGAGTATACAGGTTTTAATACTTAGGTGCCATGTAGTACCTACCAATACAAACCTATAATAGTATGACCCTTTCTCTTCCTATGGGTAGTTAAAACGTATAAAGGAATGCCGACAGAAAAAAAAGGGCAGCGGAGTTATCTCTCCGCCAATGGTGATTTGCGATCGACGTGTATGCGATTATAGCGAAGTTCTCATTTTGGAGTCTTCTGTCCAGTTAAATGTAGGCTTATTCTCCAACTAATGGTTACCTTGCGGCGATCATATGGCAACAGCATAGGATTTCAGCTAGACATTCCGCATGTAGAGCCATGATCAGGCGTACCTTCCCCGATTATGGTTATAGGTAATATGTATGTACAGGACCAGGTGCTAGGAGAAATAATCTATGCCATTATCTTGTGACAGTTAAAATACTTAAAAAGTAAAAAGCAAATAAATTCTGTGTAAACTAGATAGTCCTTTGTTTTCGAACACACAGTTTCCATTTTCAAAATATTTAACATAGGCCACATTGTACTATTCACTTTTTATTATCTGCCTCCCGCAGCCGCGGTAATGGCTAGGCTCTAGCGCGAGTTGACAGTAAAAATCCGTCAACACGGCTTTGTTGGCGCTTCGCGTGCCGCGTCCACATTCCACAACATTTTAAAATTAATCGCAGCCCTGGCCACCCTTGTCAACGGGCACGGGCATTGCGAGTGCGGTAACCGGTCGACGACCCCGGGTATTTAGGACGAACCAGTGTTTATTACGACAGGAAAACAGGAAGTAGGGCGAGGGGCAACACCAAAAAGTGTTCATGACTGCCCGTCATCGCGTGAGTGATTATGACCCGTCACATACCTGTTAGGCTTATGCAAACGTTGAAACTCTTTTTTTTCTGATACTCGGACACCTCTTTACAACAAACTGTTATGACAAACTCAAGACTTCGATATTTGCAACAATACCCCACGTATTGTTGCAAATATCGAAGTCTTGTGTTTTAAAAAAATATAGAAATGAAGAAGTTAATATGATATTAGATCGTCTTTTTCGAAAATTTCAATACGTACGAATAGGTTTGTTTTTTTGTTACTGTTTGTGGATGGTTTGTGGTCAACTGTTTGTCCAAAAAAAAACATAAAAGTACATCCATTTGCGCAGTGTCTAAGTCCAGTTAGGTGGAGTAACCTTATAGGGTCGTGACAACAAGTGCATGTCGACGATACCTTCCATCGTTTGGCTAATGGAACCGTACAAGCGTTGCTGACAATTTGTCATACACAAATTAGGCAAGGGTACTTTCTGATTATGTATCGTTACGCGATATATTCATTTGGAAATGACATAGGTACCTTGTTACATTAACGCGTGTGTTTTTGACGTTGTGCATTGTGTTAAACTGATTTATGAAATGTACATTGTAGGTTTTTGTGGAAGATTTCGGCAGTTCAATAGCAAAATGAGGATTCTTCTTCTTCTTTATAATATGCTCGCAGTCTTTCTAGTGAAATCTGTATTTTCCTGCTCGTAGCGCCAGACCCTCTTAGATGGGATATTTGATTTGATTTTCCCGTTGCATTATTTGTTAAGACTTACTGAGTGTGAAATTAAAAAAAAATGTAGCAGGTAGTTACTACTACCACCTCCTTACTGCTTTGACGTTTCGGTCGCGTTTCAGTGGCCGTGGTAACAGAGTCGCTTTAGGTCACGCAATCTATATCGTGTTTAGTCACATTTTTATAATTAACCGTTCGTAGATCTTTTGGATTAGATACAGAAACGCCGCTACAAACAATGATAGTCTTAGAATGAACGACTACTAATCAACCAATCACAATTAAGTTCTATTCACACGTCAGCATATTACCTTTCTTCCGCAGGTGCTGGATTCCCATCTGACTCCAAGATCTTCATCATTGGAATTCACCAAATACCTTCAACACTAGTGAGACATCGCAACACAAGTTTTTGCCTCCAACAGCAAATACAAAACCGTAATATTTTCAAACATTTAAAACGGATTATCTAGAACGTATGTTATTCACTGATGAATCCTTAAAATTCCGTTTACAGAATCGTGTTTTCAAAAATACGTAAAGTATTGAACGGACGGCAAAAATGTGCGAATTCTCGCCGTGGTATCACAAGCTCGCGTCGCGATGGCCGCGCTCCAGGCTATTAACTGGGCTAACTGGATGATGCCCCCTGGATTGCAGCAATTCATACACTATTATTGCAGTATGAGGGCGGAACAGGAGACTGCCTCTTGAACGAAATTGGTAATAGGCCTTTGATAGAAACATGCTACATTTTTTCTACGCAGACTTTGTTGGTTCATAAACGGTCATGTCACAATAGATTGATCCTGTCTACTACACACTGCAATTTTATTTCTATTGACCAGAGCACTGTCAAAACTTCAATGTAGGTATGGTTATGAATAAAGGAAATTCAGTTACCTATCGTTAAACCAAAAAATCTTGTGTTAATAATTTATCAGGATAGATTTAAAAACGATTTATGGTAAACTGTTTATACTTAGTACTTAATTGTCTTATACAAATGTAAATACTGCCGTGATTCCAGAAATGTTGGTTATTGTTATTTTTTAGTATGCATGAGAACCGAAAGTTATTGAAAAGAAAGCTTTTAAATCTAGTAGTTAAGGGTAGAGATGGTGAATATATCTATTATCAGTTAAATTTAACTAAAAAAAAAAATATCACATTTATTCAATAAATATTGTTAACCTTATCGAATAAAAATATTCATTCAAGCCATTGATAATTCAACGCAACTAAAAGTTTTATTCGTATAGATAAATCTAACCGATTGATAAAATTACCTAATGAATATTTATAACGTTAGTCCGCAAAGAATAAAAATATCATATCCAATCTTTCTAATAAATTTATTCTTTTATTGAGTAAGTTAACTTAAGCATTAAGTAAACGGATTAGAGCCTAAATTTGAATGCATTATTTAGGACACGAGTGGCGCGTGATTGAGACGAGGTGTAATAAATAATGCGATAAAATTTGCGAGTCACACAAGTAGTTGTTACAGTTGCAATAAAATAGAACTCTATTCCATTAGCATAAGGAAGAATGATGTTACTCGGCGTATTGAAATTTAGGCTCCTACGCATTGTTCAAGTTCATTGAATCATCATCATAATCATCATCATCATCACAATGTTCATCATCATCATCACAATTATTATCATCATGCTCATCATCATCATATATCTGAATAAAAATATCAACTGATATTTTCAACCATATTCAAGTATAGGTAAAAATATCAACTGATATTTTTAACCATTAAAAATATCGATATTTTTATTCAACCATTAACTTTTAACGAATAATTTTTTTCAACCATTAACACCACCACTAGTTAAGGGCCTTAGAAGAACCATTTCTATAATAAGTATCATAATGCAGAACATACTTTTTATTAGGGTTCCGTACCCAAAGGGTAAAAACGGAACCCTATTACTAAGACTTCGCTGTCTGTCTGTCTGTCCGTCGCTCTGTCACGAGGCTGTATCTCAAGAACCGCGATAGCTAGACAGTTGAAATTTTCTCAAATTATTTATTTCTGTTACCGCAATAACAACAAATACTAAAAACAAAATAAAATAAATTCTTAAGGGGGGCTCCCATACAACAAACCCGTTTTTTTTTGGCCTTTTTGGTACGGAACCCTTCGTGCGCGAGTCCGACTCGCACTTGGCCGGTTTATATTATCATAGCTGACACCGCGAACTTTGTATCGCCTCAGAATAATATAATAATTGGATTTTGACGTAAGACGTCCCACAATGTCATTGGCATCAAATATGGCGTTTACCTTACCATATTACACATAAAATTTGCGATAAAATAATATTGCGACTATAAATTGAGATATAAGCTATCCTATCTTTCAAGTTGGATCAAACTGCACACGGTTTGCAAATTTGATTAAGATCGGTTAAGTAGTTTAGGAGTCCATCGCGGACAAACAACGTGACACCAGTGACACGTAAATATATATTTCAGTTAAATATACAAAAATAGGTATATTTTTTGGGAAAAATCACGGGGTCTGATTATTCTGAAATATAAATTTTGTCACAAACATAACAATCAAAACCGATCACGTAATGTACAGTCGCACCTTTCTTGGATCTTTCTGCTGCATCATCAAAACTTCTGTCCTTCTTACATCAATAAACGTATTATTCATTAAAAACAAATATAAACGTAGTTGAAAGCAAAATAGAAAAAAACATAATGAGCATTCAGTTACAGTAAAAGGACGTGGGGGGCGCGGAGGATACAGCCCATCATGCGCCCGCGCCGGGACAGTGCGCAATCGCGTGGAGCACATTATCCGTAAGTGATATTACAGATAGGTAAATAAACACTACAAGTAGATAATAACATTTTTTTCCTACAAGAGTTAATTGATTCGAGGTTTATACCATGTACCTTCTCTATGTATTGTTTTTGATGAGTTTGTGATGTAAGCGCCATGATCCCGGAGAGTTCTTGCGTAATATAAACCCCTATTGAATTAACTATTTTTCAACCGGTGCATTCTACTGGTGATGACTGATGAAGCCAAACAAAAGGTTACTGATGAAGAGGATAGTACCTACAATCTTCATATAAGTTTTTGAACTTTCTTGTTCCATTGTTACACCTAAAATTTAACACTAAACGTGATTATTTTAATGCACTGTATTATTTATTTCATAAGCAAAAATTCTGCCAGCTACAATGATTCGTGCAGTCGAATCGAAATGACGGGAAAATAAATACAATTTTACATTTCAAAGAAATAATACAGAGCATTAAATCCCATTTAGTGTAGTACATAGTTGCCAGGTGTATTTACCCTTGGGTAATGCTAGGTATTTCTATAAGGAATAAAATCAAAAATAAGATTAACCTCAAGATAATACAAGAAGCTGACGTAGCTTTACATAAAATCAGGCAACTGAAGTGGTAATGGGCTAGACTGTCTGCCTCATTAATGATGATTGATTGAGCAGATGCATCCTAAAGTGGAGACGAGGTACCGGTAAGCGTAGTGTAGGATGCCCTGCGACACGTTTGACGGACAACCTGGTGACGACTGGTAGCGATGCCTGGATAAGGTAGGCAAGTAATCGAGTGGAGTGGCGCTCGTTGGGGAAGGCTTACGTTCAGCAGTGAAAGACTGGAGGTTGCTTATGGAAATTATGTTAATGCGTAAGAGAACTGTCAATGAAGAAGATTCAAATGTCGTATGATCTATGTGGTGCCTGCCTGAAAATATAATAGCACCACACCTTAGTAGTACCTAAGTGGTGACCAAACGAACGACTGCCAAAAAAGACGGGCAGTAGTCAGAGTCTCTTTTCGACCATTATTGCCCGGATTGCGATCGCCAACCAGACAGCCAATCGTGGCAATTATGGCACAATCTTCTTTTCGAAGAGGCTATGTCCATCAGTCGACTAGTTAGGGCTTATGATAGTGATGTTGTATGATGATCACCAATCGATCAAATTACTGGCTTGTTAAATGCATATCAACATTATGGTTTCTTAATACTTACTCATAGTATGCGTGTTTAACAGCTACAATGTATTACGTAATATTGGGTAATAAAAATCACATTATCGTTTCGGGTAGACATTAATATTGCACAGCTGTTACCCTATTCTCCTGTCTAGATCGTTTCAGCTTCGGCAAGTTTAGCTAGCAATAGTCTATTTGTATAGAAGTCAATTTAATTTGACAATTCAAATGTAACCTAATTTTGGATACTATCAATTCTCCGGTGTTGAATTCGATTTCTTTTAGTGTTGAGATCTGAATCACGATCACGACAAATGAGTTAATACACAAGAGTTTAGTTGCGACCAACTCAAAAAGATTGAAGCATCTAACATTGTTTACGACTTTGAAAAGAGTAAAATAAAGTCTTATATGTATCAGCCCACTGCTGGGCATAGGTCTCCATCATTAAATGCCAGTAATGACAGCTATGATGAGTATGGGCATACTTACTACTACGCTTGCAAAATGCGGGCTGGTGATCAAAAACCCGAGCAATTTTTAAATGTCTGTTGTTCCGGTTCCCGGTCCCCGACATCTTGGTCCGGTACTAAAACTAGTCGAGGCGTTCGTAACGTTAATATCGTGGTTTTCCTCGTCAATATTCAGTATACCTTTTACATTTTAAATAAATTAACATTTATTATTCTACACAGCTGATCACTTTATCTGAGCTGTCAGGGTATGTGTTGTGCGCTGCCAGTGTCAATTCAGATTTACGAGGGCATCCTGCGCCTCACGTGGCCGGCAGCGATTTGTGTCGAACTAATGGTCCGTTTATTTAGACGCGTCAGAACAACCGACACTGTTTTTATTGGCCATTTTATTTCATACCGTACCTATGTATTGACGATTTTAATGGGTGGGTTTGGAAGTTGGGCTTTATTCGCACTAAGCCTCTTAGTCGGGACATTGTATGTGACCCTCAGAAAGTTAGCATCTTTCCCAGACCGCTACAGAACTAATGACGGTGCTAGGAGGTACCGTGCCGTTGTTTGCCCACGTCACTTACATAAACACGAAAAAACTTAATTCCGATAATCACAATCACGATCTGTTCATGCACACAAATATTTGTACTGTGCGGGGATCGAACCCGCGACCCATGGCTCAGAAGCAGCGTTAACTACCGCTGATCCAAATCGTCGTCAAATATATTGTTTATGTAAAATCAATACCTTAGAGCATTCCTGTAGTAATATAAAAACCATTAGTAATTGTAAGAGATGGTTGTCTCAGGGCTACGACCAGCTCCCGAGGGAGTTTTGGGTCTCCTACCGGGCGCGTCCCCAGGTGGCGGATAGGGGAACGCCCTCCATCGGCCATTTAGTCGGCGCGAACCAAAACCCACACGGGAGGCGCTTCCAGTGGGCTTGGGCAGCCCGCTGTTGAATGCGTCTCCGTGACGGCGGCTCGCGGTGGGGGGTGGTGACTTCCTGCCCGTGCCGCCAGACGGAGGTAGCGGCTTCAGCCCGTGGTCTGATGTGGCCGTTCGCGCTGGAGGGCGCGACCGCAGCGGTGTTGCCAGACTGGGGGTGATTCCTGGTGTACAGGATTACCCATACTTTATGCCTGAGGCCCGGCATAGGCCGTACGTAGGCGGTGCATGGAGGGCATCCTAAGGGAAACCCATACACCGCCAACATACGTTGCAAGATACACCGCAGGTCTTTTTAGTAGGTATGCTTGTCGGGCAAACAGTGGCTCTTATGCCACTGACACTGACAATAGAGTCCCATATAACCTACTGCTGCCCCTGAGGCAGTAGGTACGCGTAATGCATTTTTCCTGAGTAAACAAAAAAAAGGGTTTCGACCAGCTAAGTACTACGATGTACCTAGTTTATTTATTTTGTCTCAACCCTGGTCACGATCACGGAAGAACAGATACTTCCATGATTATGGCGCTTGCAACAGTGTCGAAATATCGAAAACTTATAAAAACAAAAAACTAAGTAGGTAGTAGGTACGTACAAGGCAGAAAGAAAACCCAAAAAAAAAACTTATGATGTGACCATAGTTTAATTAAATCAATGAAAGATTGTTTTCATTTCCTCAAAATTGGCTCTTATAAAAAGCAGAGCCAGTACCCTTTTGCGATGTTATTTACACAAATTGTTTTAATTTTATTTTGGTATCAAAAACCGGGAGAGATTAACACAATGTGTTAGGTTATCTAAGTAAGTACTAAGTTATTTAGTACTCGTATATTAAATCTATGGATTTAATAAATCTATGGTTATTTGTAATAAGTATTATCTTATCTGTGGTAATAACAAAAGCAATGATAGTTCAAACCCTTATGTAGGTAGGTAACTTAATTTATTACATACGTCACATAGCATTTTTGCCTTTTACTTTCTTTTATCTCAAAACACATAAAAGCAACAAAGACTAAACATAGCTACTACTAGCTTCGCAACCTATTTTAAGTAAACGTTTCCACTGAAAGCCAATCACACTGATTAATTTATTGTCAATGGGCGAATCGATAAGTCGCCCCTACTACGACCAAATAGCAAATAAATTCATGATGGTATCGACTGCATTTATCGCCTTACCATTTATTGGTTCTAGGTAAATAGATGGGTAGTAATGAATAGGCTGCTTCTACAAAACCTTATTGGGTCAACGAAAGGTATTATTTCACTCGATTTATCACTTGGTACCAGGAAGGCGACGAGCTGTCTCCTTAGTCCCTACTATTATGTATATTAATATTCAGTTGTTGTATTCTCTCTGGCTTTCTACATAAGGATCAAAATTAAGTGTGTTGTCCTTTATTTCATGTATGAGACCCTTACAGCTACGCCCGCGCTATTGCAACCCATCTTCACCAGTTTATAAAAAGTGATCTTAGTGGTCTAAGAATAAAGACGAGATTTCTTTGATAACAGCCGGGTAATGTAACTAAGTTCTTCATAAATCGCGTCGTTTAGTGGATGCTGGAACAGACGGATATGTTCGTTGGGAGTTAATGTCTATTTGCATAATAACCCTTCAAACAACTTATGTATATGAGCCTAAAATACCAAAATACTCCTTGAACAATTTCACAGAATATACTAGCTATAGGTACTAGCTGCTGTTGCCCGTTTCTACGTTCGCGAGGAATGTTGAACATGAACTTATACCATGGGAATTGCACTTTTTTTCCGGAATAAAAAGTAGCCTATGAGCAGTTTTGGCCTATAGTCTATCTCCGTGCAAAATTTTATGCAAATATTCATTCGGGCGTGACTCAGTAACAAATATCCATCAAAACTTTTACAATTGCTCACAATAATTAGTAATATAAGAAGTAAGACTCAAAAAACCACTTTGATGCCACCAGATGCTTAGCGGTGTAACAAAATCGGTAAACTCTATAAGAGGTGAATCATCCTGTTTTTTAGAACTACCAAATTAGATACACTATGCATGAGTCAGACTGACTTTCAAAAATAAAAATGAGTCAAGGGCTACAGTTTTACAAACTGAAACCCAAATGATGTTGTTTGCCTATTTATTGAAAGAAGTGTCTCATCACTCTGCGTTCAACAGATGCTGATACGAAAAATACCTATAAGTACTGTAGCTACGTAAAATATCTTCTATGGTCACCACGCAACGCGCCTTCATCTAGCTACCCCAGCTTTAAAGCCACACTTAGTCTGAATTGAAGAGCGTTTGAGTATTTCTAATCAAGCTCCAGGCTCCACACAAGGAATAAAATCTACACGTAACACACGCGCATAAAACCTCTTTTCAAGACTTACCTCAGTGTATGCGTCGAGAGGTCTCGGAGACGACTCCAGTACTCTTCACTCCATACAATATCTCTACACGACACAGCACTGCAACGTCGCGCTAAACTAACGCTTATTCCGTTGATATAAAGCACATTGATTTTAACAACGATTAACAAAAGTTAATTAGGTGGAAGCATGGTTTAAGTGGCCACTTCACGCGCCTGTAGACAGGTGCAAGTTTTGTATAAATGCTGCGTACAACGTACAGTGACTTGATTTTGCTTTTCCATATTCACCTCACTTAATACTAATTCATTTGAACTTTTATGTCGATAACTTTTCTTAACTTCTATTATTCTGATTGAGTTCGGAGTACGATTTATTCATTCCATATTTTCAGATTTGTCAAAAGATTGCCAATCAGTTCCATCGTTCGTCAAAACTTTTGCCATCTAACCTTCATGAACTTTTTGGAAGCCAGACCAATCAAATCATAGTCGGACACGATTAGCATCTGCATCAGTATATTTGTGAGAAAACAATTAAGAAATCTAAAAGTTGAATCCATTTGGTTTTTGTCCGTTAATCACATTTGGCTTAATGCCCAAATCTGCCTGAAAGTCTGTTCTTCTTTCTCGAGAGGCTCGACGAGAATTTGCTCTCAGGAACAGATTTTTCTGCAAGTGATTATTAGTCAAATTAACGGACCTTTCTTAAAAGTGCTGAAAGTAGCAGCATGCTGAAAGAAAGAAAGAAATCCCTTAATTTTTCAGACAGTTCGAGGAAAGAAAATCTATACATAACATTTTAAAATCGATTAACTAAATGTCTGTACGCGCATCACTTCAGAATAGCTACATCGATTTGGATGATTCTGTTTTGTTACGTTAAAGTGTGTTAAGAGTAAATACGATCATAGACAGACCATTTGCTTGCATTACCTTTTTTTATAATCAATGAGCTTGCACTTGACTACGCACTTAACTCTACGGTTAAGCAGAAGCCTAAGATGGAGCGAGCTTATCCAGAAAGTGGCACTGGTTCTGCCACACACCAGCGGAACACAGAAAAACTGTTTGGCGCTTGACTCCGGCAGGAGGGTGGTAGCATCCAGACAGCCTCTTACGAAGCCTACCACTGCAGAGGGATCTGTTAGCCGTCATCATTGGTTAGAAAACCAAAGATGTCGTTGCCCAGGGTAGATCACTAGGAGGTAAATCCCACCACCATTTTCATTGGTAAACCCATGCAAAAGTGGGACGGACAACTAGTTTGTAATAAAAGTAAAAAAAAAGTAAAGTAACAACCCTCGTAAGGTCTCTCTCCTTTTAAAGGAGAGAGGTTAACGCCTTAGTTCCACCACCACGCTGGGCTAGTGTGGGTTGGCGGACGATCGCACTTTACTTTGCACTTACGATCTAAACGTATTTGTACTATAACTGACTATAAACTAATAGCAAAAAGTAACTGATAAGATTAGTTAATTAAATAAATAGAGTTGACTAAACTGACAGATTTATTCCCCTTCTAGTTTCTGATTAATTGGACACAGATGTGCGTGAGACATCTCAGCTTCCTCGTGAGAAAACAGGGAATTGAGCATTTCTAAGGGAGATGTTCTAATCGAGTGTAAGGACAGATCTATTTATACTTGTTTATTTTTGTAGGCGCCTGTAAAAAAATAGTTCCATTCTAAACGTTTGGACGACGGTTAGGTTACATGGCGAATGGATAAACATACAATTATTCTTAGCTGGAGTGCGTCTGGAATGACAGTTGAAACAGGACATTACATAGGAAATATGCGTAATGTATAATTCTCATTGTTAAGTTTCAAAATTTTTAAATTATGATGGATTCGAGGATTTGATCTCAATTAAACAATAATTATTCGAGGTCAAATCCTCTAATAAAAATCATCAACATATATCTACAGGACAGAATAATGGGTGTGTACATAAACTTCAAAATTTACTGACATCTGAAATTAATAAAGTTGAGTACCAACCTATACATTAAACGCCCCGTTGGTCCAGTGGTTTAATTACCGTGCCAAGATCTTGGAGTCGCAGGTTCAAACCCTGAGTCGGGCAACAAAATGTATCGAATTTTCAAACATTGCTCGGGTTTGTGATCTTAAACCCGCATTTGGCGAGCGTGGTGATTATGCCTGAAGCAATCATTGCACTTGAATTTAATGATGAGGGCCTTTTTTTCCCTGCAATGGCTTATAGGCTGTTACTACAAAAAGAGTTTCAAGTTACAATTCCTAGAAATTATAGTCATGATAAAACGTTTTTTACCTAAAACAGCTGAACTACTACAAAGGAACCAGCCTATACATAATACACACACAAAATTGTCTGGGTGTTTTCTATGTGTATTATAAGTATGTATTTACACAAAAAAAAAGTATATAAGTAAGTTATATACGTAAGTAAGTTTATCGGTTGTCTAGTACCCCATTGGATACGACAGGGTACTTAATAGTACCTTAATTTGGGACTAGATGGCTCTGTGTGGCCCAGTGAGGCGTGTCTTTCTTCTTTAAAATAAAAGTGTCAAAATGTTGTTCCATACTTCTACTTGTAGTAAAAAAATAATTTACTGCTACAACAATAATACAATAAACTTCTGTCATCTAACTTAAACAATAAAAATACGAGGTAGACAATTCTTAATCTAAAGCGCAAACAGCTGGCCAAATCGATTTAGTTCACTCAGGTGGAAAGCCGATAGGAAACTAAGACAACATTGGCTTGATCATTCCGGACAAATGAAGGTTCTGTTTGTTTCTTCCAATCTCTGATTCATTGAAACAGGAAGCATTATTATGATAAAAGTTGAAAAATTTTCTTAAAATCTTTAAGTCAATCTAACCTAATAAAAAGTTATATTTATAGAATTAAACAAGTCCGCACCATACAAAAACTTAGTAACAAGCACCTAAACAAAAATACTTTACGCTTTCAGTAGGCTGAATTTTTGTGGAAAAATATAATGATATTTAAGTGAATAAAGGTATATAGATTATAACTTTGTTAATCCCTGCTAATGTTGCTTGATGTTCATTTTAGACTTGTTCCCACTACAGTTAGGTTCACGCCAGAAAGTATGACCTAAACTATCTCGTAGTTCAGGTGATGTAAAGGCATACCGGTTGGAGCACGTGCTTACGTACGGCACGTTGTTCAACTTATTTCAGTTAATTTATAGTCGCCTTCATAAATTTCCCAAAATTCATGTTTAAGATGCGGCGTTCAAATGGTGGCTCGCTCACAATCACTTAAACGTCGACCTCGACGCCAAATAATGAAAACTTAGTTAGTTCAGGTTTTTTTATCAAGCTATCATTTGCGGTCTTTAATAAAAAAAATCGATTGTAATCGAAACTGTATTTACAACACTTTTCCTTTACAGCAACGAACTCGATTCGTGGATAAGGATCTAGTACAAGCCTATATTTTAAATAATTACCATAAAATCAAGGAAAATAATTTGTAACGTATAAAGTAGGTATTGTTGAAAAATATTACGCCTCTAAAAATGTACCATATAAAATCAATGGAACAGAAATGGCATCAGAGTGGAGTCGTAAAAGTTTTATTTACGGTGACCAGACAGTGTGAGGGGTAAATAGAATCGTAACGTGCGAGTAACTAACCAATCACAGCGGCTTCCTCTGGAGACGACACTAAAAAACCGTATTAATACCGACATATACGGAATTATATTTTATGTTATTGCTACAACTCAAAAATAAGTAGACAATCAATGCGATTGAACAAAAACACCGATTCCTTGGCTGAGATAATTTATTAGAATTCACTTGAACCATATATGAAACCGCTAAAACGAAATGATACTGCGATTCAGGATGGTACAGCGCCATCTATTGGCAATTTTGTGAACACCATTTCTAAACAAGGTTTGGTTTTACAATAAGTTTGAGTGCTATAAACTGAACAATAAATTTGAATTTAGGGCAATAAAGATAAATGTTTTATAATTATATAGAAAGGCAATAACGTGTCACAAGTTAAACATTCCGCCCACCATGGACAGAATGTACATCACTTTCGCCCACCGTGAATTAGCGTTATATACATAGATTTAGTGGACTGTAAATTGAGTTTGTATGTAAGGAAGAGCCTTTCACAGTGGCTAGAAGTGACAACCCAACCATATTCTAAATTAAAAACACAAACAACATCAGATGCACTTAACATCTTACTTGCTTACAGGTAACACACACAACTTAGTTATAGGGCGTTTAATGATAACATCTTTACATTTCAGGCTAACGACTCTCGTAATTTTGTCCAAACCCCGGTGTTTATCAGTTATAATCCCTAAGAGCCATTTTGCTGGAGGAAGATTATCCTCTCGAACAAGAACAATGTCGCCAACGTTCGGTTCTGGTTTTTGATGTGCCCATTTGTAACGTTGCATGAACTGCGTGAGATATTCATCGGACCACCTACGCCAAAAATGTTGTAGCAGCTGTTGAGTTAACTGCCAACGTTTCAATGAAGAAACCGATGAGGTTTCATAATTGCTATCTGGCACCAAGACTAGCGGTTCGCCGATGAGAAAATGTCCTGGGGTAAGAGGTGTGGGGTCCTGTGAGTTCACACTAATTTGTGACAGTGGCCTGGAATTGAGACAGGCTTCTATTTGGTACAGAAGAGTGCTAATCTCTTCAAAGGTCAACGTCTGAGTGCCTATTACGCGTTTTAGATGGTGTTTGGTGGATTTAATTCCAGCCTCCCATATTCCACCGAAATGTGGAGCATGTGGTGGAATAAAATGCCATGTTGTTCCATTTGTTGCCAAACTTTCAGCAATTTCTATTGCCAAAGATGACTTTTCTTGGGTCCACAGTATTTTGAGTTCGCGGGCGGCACCTACAAAATTTGTCCCATTGTCACTGTAGAGATCGGCGCAATGCCCACGTCGCGCAACAAAACGTTTGAATGCGGCCAGAAATCCTTGCGCTGTAAGGTCGCTTGCAACCTCCAAATGTACGGCTCTGGTTGCCATACACACAAACAGGCATATGTATCCCTTATATGCTCGATGACCTCTACCTTTGGATGTTCTTACTAAAATAGGTCCCGCGTAATCCACGCCGCTTTGATGAAATGGGCGAATTGGAGTTACACGTGAAGGAGGTAACTGGCCCATAAGTTGGTCTCTTGCTTGTGCAGCGTAACGGACGCATCGAACACAATTTCGGACAAACAACCTTGTACGAGTTTTAATATCTAAAATCCAGTATTTTGACCGTATAAAATTTATCATTAATTGCGGTCCGCCATGCAAGGTTTTTTCATGGGCGTCGGCTATGATCAAAGAGGTAAAATGAGATTTTGATGGTAAGATAACTGGATGTTTTTTGTCTAAGTTGAAGTCAGCCCTTTCAAGACGACCGCCAACTCGTAGGATGCTGTCATCATCCAGAAAAGGAGTCAATGCGGTAAGTTTACTTTTCTTTTCAATTGCTTTATTCTTTTTTAAATTATTTATTTCTGGATAAAAGTGCTCATTTTGACACGCTCTAATAGTAATATGCAGTGCTTGACTTAATTCCTTATGAGTTAACCATATCGGAAATCTCTCTTCCGGTCGCTTTAATTTGTTTATAAACCTTCTACAGTAAGAAAATACTCTTAATAATTTTCTTAATGTCGAAAATTTTGTCCATAAAGTGTTTTGACTCCAATCCACCACATGGCATGCCTTCACACCCTTCTCTTCTAAATTTGTTTCATCTACATTTCCCCGGGGATAGTTAATATTTAGTTCGCTCAGCCACCTCGGACCAACCTTCCATAAACTAGCTACTTCACATTCTGATGGACGGATACCTCGCGAAGCACAGTCTGCTGGATTCTCAGTTGATATTACATGTGCCCATTGATCTCTATTTAAAATACTCAAAATCTCTGCAACTCTGTTCGCGACAAAGGTTTTCCAACGGCTTGGGTGGCTACTTAGCCAAGCCAAAACAATGGTTGAGTCGGTCCAAGCACGCATGTTTTCATTTGGTACCTGTAGCACTTCAGCGACCTCCCTTAATAGCTTTACCAACAGAACGGCACCACACAGCTCCAGTCGTGGGATAGAAACTTGCTTAATGGGGGCTACTTTCGTTTTGCAAGTTATCAAATGCACATGGACCTTTCCAGATTCGTCAATCACGCGTGTGTAGACTACAGCAGCGTAAGCATCGTTGGAAGCATCGCTAAAGCCATGAAGTTCCATATGACGGTATTTCTGGGTTATTCCAATCCATCTTGGTAAATGAAATTTAGTGAGTGTTATAAGTTCTTCCCGGTAAGTCAACCAGTCATTTAGTAGTTGTGGTGATAGCTCTTCATCCCAACCGATTCCTGCAAGCCATAGTCGTTGGATAAATATTTTTGCTTTGACTATGGTTGGAGCTATCCAACCCATTGGATCAAACAACTTTGCAATGTCACTAATCACCTTTCTTTTTGTTACAGGGTAGCTGACCGGCGGTAGCTGTACAGAATATTCGAAACTATCAGTACGACGATTCCAGGTAAGTCCGAGAATTTTTATGACTTCATCCATTTTGAATTCCATATTTTCCTTTATAGCTTCATTATTCTGGCTTATTTCATTTAGTAATTCAATATTATTGCTTGACCATCGTTGAAGTTTGAATCCTGCTTTATTTAAAACGTTATTAATTTCGAAAAACAATTCTTTCCCTTTAGAGATCGTTTGGCAACCTGTCAATAAATCATCCATAAAAAAATCGTTCAAGATACAGTGGTAAGCTACTGAATTTTCTCCTTCATCATATGCTGTCTGACGCAGTGCTCTTACAGCTAGAAAAGGTGCTGAAGCTGTACCAAATGTTACCCTCAGCAAACGCAAATGCTGAAGTTCTTCTTGAGGGGTGCTTCGCCACACCAACCGTTGGTAGTCGATATCACTGCTATTGACCTTTATTTGATGGTACATTTTAATGATATCAGCAGCGAGACATACAGGATGGCGTCTCCATCTCATCACTGTGTGGCGTAGGTCGGCCTGTAAGGTGGGACCCACCATCAATTCACTGTTTAAAGATACGCCATTGTTGTCAGGACACGATGCGTCGAAAACAACTCGCAATTTGGTTGTCGGTTTGTCCGTTCTGATGACTGCATGGTGAGGTAAATAAACGCTTTCTGATTTACTGATCTCTTCAGCTGGTATCACCTCCATATATCCGAGATCTAAATACTCTTTGATAACATTTCCATACTGAATTTTTATATCTGGAGTTTTTGATAGGCGTTTTTCGAGTGATAAAAATCTTCTCATTGCTATTTGTCGTGAATTTCCGTACTTGCATACTGGATCGGCATTTCTAAATGGCAGTTTGACAATATAACGACCCGACGAGTCTCTTGTTGTATTTTGTTTGAACAAATCTTCGCAACGTTGTTCTTCAGGTGTAAATTGCTTGTTAAGACAAAATTTGTCAGATTCAATTTCCCAGAATGTTTTTAGATCAAACTCTTCGTTATTTAAACTAGCATGATGGGAAATAACATTATGACAGCTTGCAGATTCTTCAATGGAAGTGGTAATTTCTCCAGAAACGATCCAACCAAACTTCGTGTTTTGGGCAATGAGTGATCCTTGCGGGCCCTTAATTAAACCTTCAGTTAAAATTTGACAATATACCTCCGCTCCCAGTAAGAGGTCTATTTTGTTGGGTAAGTTAAAACTTGGGTCTGCTAACGTCATTCTTGGTAGAGTTGGCCATAACTTGACAGTAAACTTTCTTTCAGGAAGGAATGACGTTAGTTTGTTGAGTACATAAGCCTTGACATTGATGGTAAACGTCGGATCTTGAATTGAATGTAGTTTGACAAAAACTGCATATTTGGAATTCAGTGATGTGTTATCATCGCCTCCTACCCCCGTAATGACACTATTGGTATGTATCTTCTTAAGTCCAAGAAGTTGAACTGCAGCCTCCGTAATAAAGGATGCCTGTGATCCCTGATCCAATAAAGATCTTAGTGTCATTTGAGATCCGAGATTTGTTTCAGCCTTCACTAAAGCTGTTGTCAGCAATACTTGGCTTCTTTTGCTTGAAAAACAAGTGGTAATTTTAGCTTTTACGATCTCGCCTGTTGTTGTGGCTGTTGCTGCCATAACACTGTTATCTCCTGATAGCAAGGTGCTGTCCCCTGTTACATCAGGTTTACTTGTATGTAGTAATGAATGGTGTTTTTTCTTACAGATTCGGCATCTAGTGGGCAAACGACAGGATGAAACCGAATGATTCGCGCCTAAGCAGTTATAACACAGATTCGAAGTTTGAACAAAACTGCGACGGGTCGATATTTCTTCTTTAGAGAACTTTTTACAATTCCCTAACTTATGATTAGTATCAGAACAATAGGAACACGGAACATTTTTATCTTTATAATTAGTTACAACATGATGTGACTGGGTAATTTTTGTACTTTTAGGATTTAAGAATTCTAAAGACCTAAACCTGTGCTCTAAAAACTCTAAAAATTTGTTTAAAGTCGGCAATTCATTGGTCAAATCACAAACCCTAGCCTCCCACTTTCTACGAGACTCATTATCTAATTTTAATGACAAAATATAAATAACTATAGCATCCCAGTTTTCTGTATTTATTCCCACATTTTTTAAAGCATTAAGACACTCATTAGTTGTATCAAAAAGTTCTTTTAAAGCACTTGATATTTCATGTACAATATTTTTTTGACTAAAAAACTTCTTTAAAATACAATTAGTTGCATATCTCTTATTATTAAATCTATGCTCTAACAGTTCCCAACACCCAGCGTAGTTATCACTTGATATTGGTAGATGTCGCAGCAGCTGCTCTGCTTCTCCCGTCAAGTAACTTTTTAGATAATGAAGTTTCTGGACATCCTGTAGAGCTTGATTATTATGAATAAGAGATACCTAAAGATCCCGAAATGTTGTCCACTCTGCATATTTTCCTGAAAACATGGGAATAGCAATTCTAGGCAACTTGACCCCACTCGGCTCTGTATCATTATGTGCTTCTGCAGCTGAAGAGGTTTTCTTCTGTGCTTGAATACATGTTTTAAGGCGCTCCTTTAATTCCGATTTATAATCTGTATACAAATCCTCAACGAAACCATAAATATCCTTAATATAATACTCTGACGTTTCAAAATCATCCTTTTCCGTTTCGCAGATTAGTTTCTGATGGGTTGTGTCGAATGATTCCCAGTACTTCTCCAATGTCTCAATTCGTATTTCAATATAAGACACAGTTATTCTGTCCTTTGGAGATTTCTTAAAGTTGGTAAAAGCTCGCTGAATTTTTTTTTGTATATCTTCTTGTACTCTTATTAATGAATCCATAATAAATTTTTGGAATTTTTGTTAAGTCTAAATAGTGAGCAAAATTTTTCTAAGTCCAGTATGGGCGAAATTTTTCTAAGTGTTTTGTTTTCATTGACTAAGAAAAATTTGGGCATGGATTCCCCGTATAACCACTATTTTGGTTAAAATTTTACAAGTCCATGCACACTGTTAATTTTCTAAGTTATTTCTTCCTAGTGGTTATGGGTTATTATTGCTTGACAAATCTTCTACTGTATAATAAGATGTTATGTACTTACAGTTATTTCGCCCATACAACCTTTGCTCACTGACTTTAGCTGGTACTGATATGCTCGGTCTTTCCACCAGATAGCGCCACTGTCGCTCGATTCTTTAATACTTTCGGCTCGTAGGAACATGAACAAAAACACCGATTCCTTGGCTGAGATAATTTATTAGAATTCACTTGAACCATATATGAAACCGCTAAAACGAAATGATACTGCGATTCAGGATGGTACAGCGCCATCTATTGGCAATTTTGTGAACACCATTTCTAAACAAGGTTTGGTTTTACAATAAGTTTGAGTGCTATAAACTGAACAATAAATTTGAATTTAGGGCAATAAAGATAAATGTTTTATAATTATATAGAAAGGCAATAACGTGTCACAAGTTAAACAGCGATCGTAAACGATAATTTTATACGACACAACTACTTTGTTAAAGCTATTCACAGAAGTGTATAAATCTTCACGGCATTTTGTTTGAAATAATATAACAACAACTGAATAATCTTTTCAACAAACATTTAAAAAAAGTTAACCTAACGAAAGGTGTGGGGTGTGAAATGAGGCACCAAGTTTTGCGTCAGTGCTAGAATGTCAGCAATTTATGCATAGCACTGATTAAAAATTGGTGGATAATTTGCAAGCTTAAAATTTTTGAAAACAAGGGTTTTTGAATGAAAACTCTACAACAATATAATAATATTATTTAAATAGGACCTACTTTGAGCTATAATATGTCAAACAAAAACCTTCTTTTTTGTGATTCAGTTCAAAATCGCATAGAACTAAAAAATATCCAATCTTAAATTAATTGTCCACCATGATAGCGTACATTTTCAAAACAATTGAGAATCAATCATGGCGGTCGTGAGCGGTCCGGTAACCTACACAAATAGACGTCCACACATTTCTGCTAACTTTAAAACCCGTGGGTATTTTCAGGGAACAATGTGCCAGCGACGCACGGGGCGACTTTGTTTCCGGTACATAAACTTGACTGGAGGGCGCCACCATCGATCGGCGGTAGGTAAATATCGCGGATAACGAACTAAACAGCTCCTGCCGTGTATTAAAAGCTTGATAACAATATTGGCAGGTGTGTGATGAATGATGTTGAAGTTATTTTGTTTCTAGATTTTAGGACGAATTAAAGACATTTGAAATTTAAGTTTTAATGCATATTAATGATATCAACATACACTACCAGACAGCTATAATAAATGTGGTAAAACACAAAGATTGCACTTCGTTTCCTTGAGACGCCTATAACACTCCCATAGTGCTTTAATTTAGTGGTGCAAAACAGAGTACTCATTAATTCATTTACTTACTGTAAGTTATGCTCAAGTGTTTGCTCATAAAGCAGAAATAAGGATCGAAGTAATAAGATTTTTCAAAGTAAGTATGTAACTGTAATTGACTTTCAAAGAATTTTGTTCCAAATAAAAAAGTAAGCTTTTTAATAACGAAGCATCGGACCTTTGTATTAATTTTCCAAAATGTGATTACGTGCATACTTTTTCAACTGGTTGTACACCAGTACAGCCAATGCAGACATCCCCTTTGCCTTTCTGGCAAAACTACCAAGCAGACCGACGAAACATCGTTATTCTTTCCTATGATTTTTTTACTTACTGTTTATTTTTTATCTAGATTTAAGTTCATATAACTTGTTTGTGAGTATTACGAATACTGTCTTGTTACTTTTAAGATACTTGGTTCTAAAATTCGTGTGTCAACTATTGTACCTAAGATTTCTAAGAACTACTTAATATGAGTTTTCCATGGTCATGGCGCTTGCAGTAATGCCAATATATCGGAACGTCATGAATAACATGGTAGAAAGTGTAACTACCATTGACTCAAGAAATAAGTAAATACTTCACAGGTTTGAAAATTAAAACCTACCGTTTACAGTACCTACTTACCTAAAATTGTTACAAGTTCGTCAGTAACAAAATTACAATTTCGAATGGGGAGCAGAACCCAAAATAGAGCAGTGACTTTAGTCATCAATGCGTGACGCCGTCAAAAGCGTGGCGGCAATTTCTGCCGAATCACCCCGTATAAATGGTGGGCTTCCCTATTTTAAACAAACTGGCAATACAATGTTTGATTTATGATCCACGGTAGAGCGTTGAGTAAAATATTAAGATGGCCGTGTCGGTGCAGGGGCGGGCTAGTTTTTAGACGAGTAAATTTTTATGCACTTTTAGAGGAAGCGGCTTAATATAAATAAACACTTAACGTTCAAACGTAAGCATAATATTAATGCCTTTAAAAATATTATATTTTAAGTGTCTTAAAAACATACCCACGGAAACATGCTAAACCTCTGCAACCATTAGGATTCCGCAGCCATGTACATGCAATTAAGTCGTTGATAAAACGAACTATTATAGCTGTTTATCAGCGCCAAATAGCTCCCAGTAATGGCTGAAAGCATGGAGTTAGAAACCAATACGTTCATGGCTGAAAGCTGCTGTGACATTACACCGGGTTTTACGCCGAAATATCTCCAACGGAATCAGATAATACATATTATTAATTCGAAAACTACGAAAAATCGCAGAACATACATACATAGGGGTGATTCAGATACATCTCAATACGAGGAACTTAAAAAAAAAATTTTTGGACGTCACTCGTCTGGCCAACCTGTATATGTATATATATATTCCCGCCCGGTGAAGCTGTAACGGCCTTTCGCCACAGTATAGGTCCTTTCAAAAAAAAAAAAATGTATATATATAAATAGTATGTGTACTGTATATATATACATTTACAGGGTGATGGCTATATATATAGCCATCAGCCTAAGCAGTAAACGAGTTAGTACAGGTCCAGGGAAGGGGTAGAGAAGGGGCATAACCATCTGGTCGTAGGTCCCGGCGTCTAATTCATTTCAATTTAATTCAATTTATTGCTATAAAACTGTGTATAAATTTAGTAGACTCCTATCCTAAGCCCGCCTTAAGCTTGTGGCATTCGGATGCTGCCTGCTACCTTTCTCAAATCATAACCCTATGAAGATGAAGGGCGTCCAGGGCTACGCTTGCCTACTCAAGAATGCGATGCAATATAACAGATTAATATTTACTATTCGGAGCGTGTGGTTTCAGGTTAAAGAATAACACCAGAAGGAGTTCTCCCGCCACCACTGGCCCAACTGAGATCGCCAACCCGCCCACCAAGTGTTTTTTTTTATATAATCAATGGGCTTGCTCTTGACTACATACTTAACTCTACGGTTAAGCAGAAGCCTAAGATGGAGCGAGCTTACTCAAAAAGTGGCACTGGTTGTTCCACACACCAGCGAAACACATAAAAACTATTTGGCGCTGGACTCCGGTAGGTAGCATCCAGGCAGACTCTTACGAAGCCTACCACCGCAGAGGGATTTGTTAGCCGTCATCATTAGTTTAAAAACCAAAGATGCCGTTGCCCAAGGTGGACCACTAGGAGGTAGATCCCACCACCCCATGTGCTGATTATAGCCACATCATCTTAGAGAGTTTGTTCTTCTTAGATGCCTTGTTCACTGTAGACTAATACAAGCTGGTGATGTAAATATTTGCTTAGACAAACCTCTACAATAGTCAAATAAAACCACGGTCAACTGACCCTTAATTGAATAATGTCCGGATAACGTAGTAATATTTACGAGGCCATATATCAATAGTATACTGTACTCTCGATGTTTTGACACCTCTATTACCTAGGTATGTTATTCATAATGCAAACTGGTTGACATTATTGACGCCATTATTTATTAGAACATGACATTATTTATTAATTAGAATATAAACTTAAATAAGGCAGCGACGTCGTCTACCGGTTTGACAGTTTCGTGCTTTAAGTGCAACCGCTATCATATTAAAGTCTCTTGAGATTAATTACCTTATTATAGTTGCAAAACCTAGTTCTTTACTCTTAAAAGAGTTCCTACGACAGTTTTACTTCTCAGACAACACTGTTCGTGATAGCAGAATTAAAAATCTAGCAGCCCGTAAAAAGTAGATGAGACTGCAAACGCAGCAAGTATACGTAGCTGCAAGCAGGTTTTTTTTTGTACAGTAAGATTAGTTTTTCTTTAAACGTATTTATTAGTAGCATGTAATTTAAATTGGGTACTATATTTCTAACCTAGTATGCTATCAGGTATTCCGCAACCGGCTAACCGACTTGGTTGATGTAATGGTGCGATATTCGGCCCCCTGCGCATGAGTCCTGCGATCGAACCCAAGTATGGCAATTAAAAAAACGATGTAATCTAATCGGGTCCAGGGAAGGGGTAAAGAAGGGGCATAACCATCTGGTTATAGCCGTGCTTCGGAAGACACGCTGAGTCGTAGGTCCCGGCGTCTTATTCAATTCAATTCAATATACTGCCATAAAACTGTGTCTAAATTTTGCAGGTTATATTGCAGATAAAAAGGTTACAACAGTATACCCAATTACCCATAACGAAGGCAAAGGAAGATGGAAGTCGTTTGAACATGTAATGTCAGAGCCCTGTAAAAGGCAGCTTAGAAAACTTGTAAGTAGTAAGAAAAGAAGAAGATTCCACAAATTCCTATTACCTAATATTTATCAATATTTTTTTAAGTTTTAATCTATGATTTTAGAATTCTAGCATATCTCCCAAATGCTTGCATTATTAAGACGCTAGAGTCGTGTTCATGTAAGGCATATGACGGCGCACTCCATCGAAGCCATTATATACTCTACGTAATGGCTGGTCTGGTCTGGTCGCAATGGCCGCATCTGCAGTATGTGCACCGCTTTACTTCGCTCATTTTATGCTAATCTTGTGGGCTGAAATTATTTCTGAAATTTCAGTCTTTACTGCTGTCTAGTTCGCCAGGGGCGCCATGTTACAGCTGCAAGCTATTTGGACGCGTTAATAGATATTTATGGTATCAAACTACAACCGCTAAATTACATTTCGTCGGTAATAATGCAATTTGTAAGTCCAAAATTGATATGTTTAAGGTATTGTATAAAACAAAACTTAATTATAGTTTAAAAAACTAAAAAACCACGCTTTTAAAACAGATTGAACTAAAAAATTAAAAATAAAACTGTAGTAATCAATTGAAAAATTCATATTATTGTACAAAAAGCGTGGGGTGCTTGTTATGATATCCACAGATATAGTAAATTATTGATAAAATATTTACAACAATCTAAATCAAGCCCCCCACGCTTTTTGTACAATAATATGAATTTTTCAATTGATTACTACAGTTTTATTTTTAATTTTTTAGTTCAATCTGTTTTAAAAGCGTGGTTTTTTAGTTTTTTAAACTATAATTTATTTTTTACTTTTTAGTTTAGTTTATAAGATTTGATTCCTTCTTTACCGACTGTAAGTCCAAACCTATGCAGGAAACATAATTGATACAGATCGCGCGCTAGCTCTATCTCTTTTACTCCCTCTTACAGAGGAAAACTGGGAAAACTGTTATTAAATTATTGCATTGTCATCGGTCCTTGATACGTGTGCAAAGTTTCAAATTAATCAAACTTCTGGAAATCGGTCAAATTTATGCTCAAAGATTCCATTACATACATAGATACATAGATAGATACAACCCAAGCTAATAAAAGCGTGGTAAAAAGTATATTCACTATTACTACAAATAGGAGGGACTGACTCATGCCGAATACCTATGTATTAGTTAGTGTATTATGTCAGTTCGTATTTAAAATCCATTAAACTTAAAACTTAAGATTCTCAGTATTTTAATAACTAAGTATATGCCAACTATTTTATCAAAATACACCATCATCACTCTCATTCCACATCAGTCCACTGCCAAACACAAGACTCTTTAAAAAGACGATTTTGCTAAATTGCACGCTTAGCAAACCCAGATTAGCAATTGATGGAGAGAAGACGCAGCTACCCGTGTTCTTCCGACGGTACTTCAGTCGCTTCCTAAGGCAATCATGAGGGTGAAGCGGTGTGCTTTTATGCTGCTGTGACTGCACCACGCGGCACCGAATACACTGGCTGTTTTAATTCCGCAGTAAACCATCTATACCTACTTCCTAGTGTTGTAATATGCAAGTCCACTTATTGTATAGTGCATGTAAAGTAAATATTATTTGAAAGCAAAGTTTTTAAAGCCTAATTCCAATCCGTAAGAAGTTGAGTTATTTTCTATATCAAGGTACACCAGAGCGAGCACACTTACATTTATTTATGAATTTGTCAGATAAATGACCACTCCGGAAATAATATCCAACGCATGACATGTTCCGTCGCGCGGCGACGGCTGCTAATTTCACGCCACTCGTGCATCGCGACAATCGCCATATTTGATAGGGTTACCATGGTCTTTTAACGTCTCTCCCTCTCTCTCTCACTTTATGTTACCTGATTTACATACTTCATCTTAGTCTTTAAAACATTGAACACGTAACATTTTAAAAAGTATCTCAGTGTCCAAATAAAAAAAAAGGCTTTCGTGTGGAGTTACTAATCAGTATATTGTGTTTTCAGAGCTACTTGTTGCTCTAGATTGTTGAAAAAACGTGATATCTTTTACATACGTTTAAGCGCAGTAACAAGTTAAAGAAATTTTTGAGCTTTCTTTGTCCTTTTTCACATCTTGATATAAATAGAATCATATGTATTTGGATAGGAGACACCCAGAAAAATAAAACATCATCATAACTCAAGGATTTTAGTTCATAACTTTCACACAGACTGACATTTATTATTTATTCCAAACAAATTGAAAAGTCTGGCAACCCCAACTGCGAGGGCCCGCCAAATTGCGTCTCTACGACTCTACGTACGACGCGAGTGTCGCACAACGTGCAAAGCAATTACTGGAACATCCAGTTTCATAACCGAAACTAGTGATTACCCGTTCGTTTGATTCGCCCTCGTTACCACTCAATTAGCCGACACTTGACTCCCCTGGTAATTAGACACGACATGTTTCTACGAACTTGCAACTTTGGTTTATTTTTTCTGCTAACGATTTCGTTTTTTTAGGCTTGCAACTTCTTTAAAGATACCATAATATTTGTAACCTGTTTTATAATTAATAATGGTCAGTATCGTTTTCTGATAGTAAATTGTAATCATTATTGACATGTCATATTCATATTCATTTATTAATTGCATCACATATGTATGTACAACAGGATCTTACAGAGTAGGGCAGTGGACATATGAACCCTGGTAGGGCATTACAATTTATTTTTATTTTATTAAACATATACATAGTACAAGTTCTAAACAAATCAAATCAACAATAGACTGGGTCACTTCTCAAAATAAAACAATAACATAATCCATTGAAACTCTAAAACTAGTGAATATTACAATTCAATTATCAAAGCATAAAAAATATCATAATCAATCTCTAATCAAAATTTAAAACCTTTAATCTAAATGAATTTAGTGTCCCTACTAATACTTTGACAATAGATTTGTTGTATGAATTTAAATTATTATATAGTTTGGTCGTTAAAAAATTAAGTCATAGTAACATTTGCCCTGTAGAAAATTTTTAAGTAATTTTATAAATTTATTATTATTAGTTTCAGCTTTTATGTGGCTGGGTAGTCTGTTATAGACTTTAATCGACATTGCATGTGGTCCTGTACTAGCCATACTCAGCTTGTGCAAGGGCAATACTAAGTCATTGGGATAACAAGATCTAGCTTTTATATCACCCTTTTTTATATATTATTATAGGTTAGTATTCTTGAGCACAAACTTACATAATTCCAGTACATAAATACTATGTGTACATGTAATTTCTATTAATATATTCTGAAATAAAAGTTCCTCTATCACGTATGTAAAGTGGTCTTTATCACAGCACAGATATTTAACAATATATTTAATATTTCATTTCATAGAAAAAAATTTTGTTGTTAACTTTAGTTTTAAATAGTTTTAGTTGCCAGAAAAATGTCATATGCCCATATTAGTCCACAGCTAGTCAAAATCGAACTTTTAGAGAGGCCTATCTCCAAACGATTTGCCATAATCTAAGTAACTAGGATTTTGGCATGCTGCCAGTCTTCTTCTGATAGTACCTACTCATTTAAACGCTTCTGACGACACCCCTAAGAAGAGTTGGGTTGGACCTATTGTTACAAATAGAGCATACTCTTCTCTTACCATCATGTAGAAGAATAACCTACCAAGCTTCAAAATGTATATATCTTCCAACGCTGCATGACGTTGGGTGGCTGCACCAGTTTGCTGTGGCTAGGAAGTACGTACCTACAGATTCATTATTAGATAATATGTATTTATCCCACGAATGACAATATTTTGAAATAATTTAGGCACATACTGAGGCGTAGTATATATATTTAGAGCGGGAATTGATTTCTTTTTAAATACGTATAATTTATGAATTTAAAAAATAGTTGAAGTTTTAAGATAAGGTATTTGGACAAAAATAACAATGCACTAATAATGTACGAATATAAAAGTTTCTCCCTAGAACGCTCTAGTAATGGTCATAATAATTTTGTTAATGAAACAAAGCTATGAACAGCAGACACATTTATCTCGTTAATTGTTATTACAATCAACTTGGCGCCCAGACAGATTTTTCCAACTTTCCCCTAACTATAACGTATGTACCTATGTTCTTAAAGTTCTTTTGTTTCACCAAGAAGGGCGAAGGAATCCAAAGGGCAGGTATTTTATTGCGGTTGGCCACTTGAACCATTCGAGGAAGCCTTAAAATTTCCTTTGTTTTTTCAATATCTTGTCTGTCATACTATATTGTGATCGCAATTTCACTCGTCTACTTCCAAACTGTTTGCACGCCTCAATAAAAGACATTGTGTTTTATACGGACACTTGACGTAAAAGGAATTGGGAAACTTGTTTCGCTTTAACGTTCGCCTTGATGTTGTTTGCGTATTCGCAAAATGTCTTTTCAGTAAGATTTGATTTACGATTTTAGAGTGTTTTCCTTATTCCCATTTATATTGTTGACGGCTGTTATGCTTTTGAGTGTTCTTTCTCAAATATTATTTTACGTTCATGTAAAAGCTTTTAACTCTTAAGATTTGGGTTAACTCTGATCAAGCCATTGCCAATCGTAAATGCTGCAGCACCAAAATGGATGTCCCTACGACGCTACATTTTAGTTAAATTTCCGGGAATGTATACCTAAAGGAATATAAGTAAATAAAATATACATGAACGACTTCAACACCTTATTACTAGCCGTGTCATCTCGTTGCTACTAGTCCGCTGCTGACTCCAAGCCTTATCTTTTGTACGCCACTGAGACCGATCCGTAGCAATTATTTTATATGTTGCAGTTACTTGCCAAACGTGCAGTCAATGAATTTAATGTTCATCAGATTTAAGTCGTTTCATTTTGGCGGGTTAAAAAACTGATGAATCTGGAAAATTTTATGGTATCCGTGGTCACCATCTCGTCGTTAGGTCTCATAAAAATTTATATTTTAATTGAAGCTGGTAAACGATTTATCTATTGCCGAACATAGAAAAAAAAGGCAAGCTTGTAAAGAAACTACTTAACATAGGTTTTTTTTCAATGTTTCGTGCAAGGGTTCTGGGTGAGATTCCCTATGGAGTCAATTTAGGAAACGATATTTTGTAAATTGGCTTGTGTCTGGAAAGGGTAGTTGACGTCGAGCTTTGGAAGGCGCGTTAAGACAGTCTAGGGTCCTCGCAAGATGAACGTCGTAAAAACGAGTCACAACAGGATGACTTTTTCATCATCTTCAAAATTTTTTATGGGCCTTCAGTATCGTATATAGAGCCCATTATTGAAGTAAAAAATGTAAATCAAGTTTTCACCCGAAAACATAGTTTTAAATTTTTACGGTCCTATGCCTGTTAAGGTATGAAGGGAAAATAAAAAACTTATGAACAGTATCGTAATGAATAAAAGAGATGTGCATCGCGTAAAAAAAGTGTTGCTAGGAGGCTGTATCAAAAATTTTTGATTTTTGGCGGACATTTTCTAAGTGCTTTATCTTGACATTTTTGTACTGGGCTATACCAAAAGAAAAAATACGTTATTTGTTTTTTGTCTCGTAGATTGCGACTTGGAAAACTCTGACACCAGACTATTCTTGAAGCTTTTTTCGATTTTAAGTTCATTCCGTAAGCGATATCGTAACACACACTTAAAATACTTATTAATTAAGAATACTCCTCTTAAAGTCGATTAACATCCATGGGCCCGAAGTTGTTTAAAATAGTCATTCACCAAGTAGGTACTGTTAACCTGTGGTGAATTTTTGCATCCCAAATATGGGGTGTCTGGCGAGTAGCGTTAAACTCAGTTGCGTTTGGGAGCAAAAACAAACCACGAGGGCGTACTCGTTCGTGTTGGCAACCCTCAGACCCGGGACACAACAGCCAGACCATTATTGTCAAACTACTTAAAAGAAGAAATAAAAATGTTCTTCTTTTAGATAGCTAATTTAAAAATACTATGGTTTAAATTAAAAAGTACTTTGGTTAGGTTAGTTATTTGTAGGACGCCCTCAGACCAGGTGGAGTGATGATTTGCGCAAGATGGCTGGCAGGAGCTGGATGCGAGAAGCCGAGGATAGACCTAAGTGGCGTGCAACTGGAGAGGCCTATGTCCATGACTGCGATAGGACGATGATCATGATTGATTAGTATTATCAATTTAAAAAAACTTTTACAACTACTTTATTATTGCGGTATCGTGTTGATGTTATTCAGTAAAACCATATTTGAATCGGGTCATGCACAGTGTAGGGTTCCGTAGTTGCACGTACCAAATCCGTGAACTGCTGCAAGTTTTTATACGTATCCATGATAAACAACCGTTACGCTGGCAGAGTCACTCCAACAAAAACATTGCACTTTATAATTTAGTAAGTCACTTATGAATCAAAAAATTATGTTTACAGACTAACAATATTTTTAAAGACCTTTCCAACAACAGTGGTTACATAGGAAAAAAATGACTTGACTTTACATGTGGGCGAGGTATCCTAAGATTTTTTACGACAGTTTATTTCATTACTTTTTTATGTATCCATGCTTAATTACAGCTTTCTAATACCAATCGCGTCGGACAGACAGATAAACGGATGGCGAAACTATAAGGGTTTTATGTTTAAACTACCGAACCCCTACCACAAGACAAGGGTCAGTAATTTTACATTATCTTAAAAAAAGTATGTAAGACAATTAATTATGTTGGTCATTTTTTTTTTGTTATTTAGGTTACAAATTTTAAAACTGGAATAAACGTCAGGGGTAATATGTTCCCACAGAGAAATAAAAACATTAAGGATGCAATAAAAATAAATATGAATAAATATGAGTATGAAATAATAAGTTTCATCTCTAACTATAGCTGTAACGATACCTCTACTTGTACGTATTTATGTGCTACTAGTATAGTTAAACATGTTTTACTTACTGGGCATTATTCATCTAAAATTTTTATCTCACTCTTGCTTTGAAAGACTAGTACCTACTTTCTTCTCATCTTCTTACTCAAAAAGATTCAGGATACGATAAGTAGTACGATACACTTTTGCAAAAACGTTAGGAGACTTAACTAACTAACTAACTAATAGTCAACGTACAGCTTAGGTTTGGAGTAGGTACTTACTATCGTACAAAAATTATCAATTGTGTATTTCACTTTTTTTTTAAATACTGTTTATATTATTGCTTTGGCTGTCGTAAGAAGCGAAGTAGAAGTAGAAGTAAATTGAACACCAGAAGACGAGCAGCAGCATCTTTGTCTTACCATTGACCAAACTACGATTGCCAATCCGCCTGCCAAGTATGATGGATGATTATAGTCAAAATCCTCCTTTTGGAGCCTATATCCAGTAGTGGACTTATATGATCAGATAAGATAAGTTAAGAAAACGTTTATTTGGTACAATAAAATGTTACATTGAAAATAATAATAAAATAAAGAACATAATTGAGGCTGTACCAAATAGGTCCCCGCATGTCGAGACACAAAGTGACACTGGTATTCTGCGGGCACCATAAGTACGACACAATAACTAAACTATAACATTGAGAAAAAAAACAATAGAGAAAATAAATGAAAATATGGAAGTAATGAATAAAAGTATTAATAAAAATATAACACAGATATATGTATATACATCTCGCCTTCTTTATTTTAACTATTTATTTCAGCAGTTTTTGATTGGAACTGAAAATGGATAGACGGCCTTTTGAGCAATGATTAAATGTCTACTGCACTTAATTTTACAAGCTGCAATAATAATATGGACTAATGACTGTTGATTATGAACTCATGTAATGTATTTGCAATTCATGAAATTGAATGGCGCTTTATTTTGAGATATGCAAGAGTGACTAATTGGTTAGGTGGTGCGGTTCCCGGCGCGTCCGTAACGCACTAACTTATTTCGGGATGGATGGACTAGACCTCTTTAGGATAACTGACAGTAAATAACTTACCTGGACTAAATGATTATACAATGTGTTCCCTTTTGATATCCCATAACTCTAGGGTATTAAACAGACCATGGTAAAGAATCAAATTGCATATGAATTATTTTTCATTTATTAATTTTATTTTGTTTAATTTTTCATACAAAATAATTCTAAAAAGTCACGACTGTTTATGTAAAACACCCTTATTGTTATGAATGAACTTTTGAATAAAAACGATTTACTCGTATCTACTTATCAATGAAACACCCACACACGTCAATGTTTTTTACAAGTTACCTACGCTCTCCCGCTACTTTACTACTACACTTAAGTGTAAGTTTGCCAACGTCTCGCAAAACTAAGGATTCGCCATACTGGTTACATTTATTTACAAATTTAACTAAAATTGATGTAATAATCGAAACTATTGATTTTTAGGGCTTATGTTTTCTTTTTGTTTTTTTTTATTAAAAAAAAGAAATGAAAGACGCAGTGAATAGCTATTTCAACTCAGATCACAAAAGCATTTTTAATGCATTTTTATTTTATGGTAAATCAAGTTTTTATCTATTTATTATACTATCCTTAAACCCGTCCTTCTTATACTTACCCGTCGGAGAGAAAGTGAATTCTTTCATTACTATATGGATTATGGATAAGGCGTGAATAGTTTATTATTATTTTTCTACTTAAAAAGCAAATCCCGGGGTTCGAGGAGTATACATATTATTCTAACATAGGTATGGCAAGTGCACAAAATAGCTCTACCTATTCCAAACATTGGATGACAATAAATGACCAATGGCATAAATGTATTATATTTGCAGGGTTTAATTAAATAGATTAACTTTTTTTATGTAAGTCCTACTCAGATTAATTTTCAGCCTTCCCTCGTACATATTGTACAGACAACAGCACGTCAACCTACCACAAAATGACAGATTTTCTCACGTGATATTGATCTCTGCTTGTTGGACTTAAAGTTGAAAACCAATTCAATGACCTTTAACTTTTTAGGTAGGTTGACCTGCCGTTGCCGCGTTGTCTGTACGTAACAAAGATTGATAGAATATAAAATCATACCAGTATATAAACTTGAAAAACCAAAACAATCATACCGTTCATATTTCAATATTAAGCATTTCATATTTCATGGAATCTATGCCTGCGATGAACCTGCATTAACAAGAAATCAGAAAAAGCTTGCAATTGATGAACGCGTATTTTGATGTAAATCATGTATACATAACCTTTTAATAAAACAAATTCGAGAATTCCTGTAGATTTCCAAATAAAATAAATCAATGCTTCCTATAAATGTCGAAAACGGCTTAAATTCAAAGATATTTGTAGAGGGAATCAGTTTACATTGAATTTGAGATCCGTATCGCAATATCAATCGGAAAAGGGGTGGCTGTTTATCGAGACATTGCTCTCAGTTCATTTGTTTAAGTATCAAAATACAGGGAATATTTTTGTTGCATTTTCTGTTAAAACCGGACCTCAGCATAGATTACTAAGGCCCGAGTTCACCAACAGACGTTTAAGTTTAAACAGCGTTTAAACAGCGTTTAAAATATTATTTGACATATTTTGTATGAAAATTGTGTCAAATTAATTGTCACTCTTTGTTTACCGGCTGTTTAAATGTTGGTGAACTTGGGTCTTGCGCTAAAAACGCTGTTTAAGCGCTGTTTAAACTAAAACGTCTGTTGGTGAACTCGGGCCTAAATAGTTTCTATGTGATCACTACTCAGTAATTTTGGTCAGAGTAAGTAGGTATCTACCTATGTAACACAACCCGAGTATAAAACATAAAAGCACCCCCACAATTCCTAAATAAACGCTACTAAAACCACTTTTATTAACATCTATAAGCATAAAAATACAATTCCTTGAATTAAACTTTCGACTGCCTCAGGTGGTAAGTTTACCCACAACTAATATTGCAATAAATTCAGGAATTGCCTTAATGCGGTTAAACTATTCCTAAACTCAACCAACTTCCAGATCCCGTATTTATTCTGAGAATCGTTTCCCCTTTCTGTTTAATGAGTGACCGACGAAACTATTAGTTAAGTGTCAAACAGGACACGCCACAAAGAGCATACCCGCGATGTAACTTAGTTACTGGAAAGCCGTAATCTAAAATAGTTTCCGACGGACAGGCTCGTGGAACGACGCCGCCCGAAGTCAATGTTACAATAAAATAATAAAAACAGTGCATAAATTAAATTTTAGATTTTTTAAAAATTTTGACCACTTGCTTCTATTTAGTGGGACTGTCTTGTGGTTTGAGTAAACTGCGAGCATAAAACTATACTAAGTCTATGACTGGGAGTTCCATTACAATTTAAAGATAGGATAGTCGTTTTTTTTTTAATCGTTGGCACCGGTAATGACCGGTAAGATAATCAACTGACATTAGAGAAACTTTAGAATCATTTTTTAACTTTGTATTTATTTCGGTGTTTAGACGGGGTACCTACGTTTAATCATGATAGGTACGAAATGTCCGTCTACATTTAGATGATCCTAAATATTTGACTAGACCTTTTCTAAATCATTCGAATCACATCTTTTTTTGACCATATCTATGACGACACGACCAAAGCCAAGTGAATGTTAGTGTATGTAAGAAAAGTAAGGCAGCGAGTACGAAATCATTATCAGCCCACAACGCTGGACTTTAGGCCTCTCCAAAAGGATTTTTGCATAAATGCCATTCTTGGCAGACAAGATGGCGATCGCACATAGGGTAATAAATTGTGGATAGAAGACGCTGGTGTCCATATTTTACTGTCTGAACCTTTTTAATCGCCTCTTACGAAACTTATAAGACTAGATGAGGCTGTACTAATATATTTTCGGACGATCTGTACTGTAGGTACCTAGATTCGGAAAAGTTAAGAGTTATTCCACCTAGGACATCATATACTGAGCAACTCCGTTACTTGATTATTCATTTGAAAGTTGATTCATCCACGCTGCATAATTGTAGACACTTAAATACTCGTACTTTCTTCTACTCGTAAGTATCCAACTTTCTTTACGATCACGTTATCAATGGATCACGCTGGAATACAGTAAATATCAGGTATATGCCACAGGATATCTACTAGTACGTACTTGTAAATTATACTCTCTTTGCGAATATGCAAGTATGCAACTACTCGGGCCTGAGCAGGAGTGAGCAAAAACAACAGACCGTCTGCAAACACATCACATAAAGAAGAATGAACCTTGTCCATTATTTAGGAAATAGTTTCACAAATCATTTACAAACCATAGGCTGGTTATGTAAACATTATATTATCATAATACAATATTATAGTAAAACTTTTTATTTTGTGGATTTAGTTAATTGAATTTTAACAACTAATCCTTCGAGGACTGTTTCACAACGTTTTTTTGACGATCAATTTAACGTTCTCTCTATTACTATAGTAAGAAGGTATGATCACGAGGACAAAAGACGTAACAAGTCGAAACAAAAATTATTCTGCTTAGGCAAAAAAAACGTTTCATTCATTTCGTTCGGTAGGAAATGGACTTAGTACCTATCCTACATAAAAATATCCTATCTAAAATGTAATCAAATAGCACATCACCTAAAAAAGGTCAAAGAGCGTATAAAAGTATAAAATGAGTAAAACCCTTTTACGATTACGACTGATTGGAATGAGACGACAAAATTATTCTGTATACAATGTATCGTGAAAAAAAGTCGTTAGATCCCGAGTTTATTGTTCTTAAAATTCTACATCGGGGCGGTTTTAGAATTGCAATAAAGATACAAAAGCTTTGTAGTTTGTCAGTGTCATTAATATTTAGCGATATATATGGAAAACATAAAAGACGCACTAAAGTTGTCCTTTCAGTCGTCGTTAATTCAGTCAGTCACTAGTTACTGAGCAGTGGACTTAGGTGCATATGTGGGCTGATGATGATGCGTAGATTGAGTTATAGTGAGCGACCAAAGTCATTGGTAAAAATATCACAATAGTTGCGCCAAACGACTTTGAAGTTAGGTAGGTAATTGGTGTTTTTGGTTTGATTTATTTAAAGCATGCGAATTTAGAAAACGTCGGTAAATCGCGATTTAAAAGCACCAACAAGTAAAGTACCTAGGCATAGCTAACAAGTACCTATGGGTTCGAAGAAATATTGCACGATGCTAAACCAGCCTCGCTGTCCAGTGGCCTAGTAGCTGCGTGCCTGGGCCCGGCCTATCACGATTTGTGCCAGACCGCAAGCGACGCTTCATGCTAGTGCTGCTTTGTTCATTCATTTCGGCCAAACCTTCTATTGTCTGAACGCAACAAAGTTACCTTAAGTAAAGTTAACTTAAGAAGAAACATGCGTAAAGTTAAACTTAAAATAATGTGAGCTTAAGAAATATTGTAAACAATGTTGCGGTTTTCAGAATTTATTGTAGGTATTTATAGAGTTTATTATTTATACAATTAAACTAAGTAGGTAGGTATATGAACGTTCAATAAACCGGTGTCTTAAGTTTAGCTAAAAATTAAATTAATTATTTATTACTTGAAACATTTGAAGCTGTAGGAATAGCATAAAAGTACCTATAAGTAAACGTTTTTTCATAAAAGTGTAGAAATAGAAAGTCTGAATTGAATGTACAGACAGTAGCAGGTCAACCTACCCAAGAAGTTAAAGGTCATTGAATTGATTTTTAACTTTAAGTCCAACAAGTAGAGATCAATATCAATTGAGAAAATTTGACGTTTTGTGGTAGGTTAACGTGCAGGTTGTCGGTACCTACACAATAGTTATGGAAATCCTCTCATTCTATCATTAAATTCAGAGGTTTGTAGAAATAACAAATTCTTTTCATATAGCTGTGACGGCAAATAAAAGCATTTTACTCGTGACCATTACGCTATAAATTATTCAATTCAATTATTCAATTCAATACGTCCGGATATACTTAATACCTAAGTATCTAATCGGTCCGTGAATAAATCTTTCGTTTCAAAAAAATATTTTACTGATAATATTAATAAACATTTAACTGATAAAACAAATTATACTTTAATTGATATTTTTAGCAATTAAATTGCAATTATAATATCAGTATATAAACTTGAAAAATTCTCTCTCAGGCGAGACTCGAACCCGCATCTTCTCGCATGCCGGGCTTAATGGTATAGCGCCCGCCCGGCATGCGAGGAGATGCGGGTTCGAGTCCTGCCTGAGACATAATTTTTCAAAACAAATTATACAATTAATACGGCAAAAAATCACAATTCGATAAGTAATTAGCCGAAAGAAATAATAGTCTAGTAAGTACGGCAATGGCTGCCTAAAGACAACACTAAACGCAGCTGATATCTGAGATGGTGCGGAGAAAGCCTGAATCTGAACCCGTTCGACGGGTCCCATGCCCATCTGACACACTTATGTTATGTCCGACATGCTACGGCCGTGGTTTATTGGTTTACTCAAGACGTTGGACTAATACAAAACATTTTGGCGAACCCGAAATCAAAATTAGCTAAACGATTATGCACTAAAACCTACCGAGCAGTGATTCCTTTCCTAGGATACTAAATAACTGAGTTCATGCGAAGTAATAAGCTATCAATTTATTTTAATCGTATTGTAATTCGTACCTAACTAAATAGTAGGGGTTAAAGTATGAAATTGCCGATTATTTTTCCACTTTTTATTTTGTTTATAGCTCTTAAGTATAGTCATATTATTGCGTAATTCTTTTTGTATTATATCAAAAACTAAATAAAGTAACTTTTGATTTTAAAAAAATGCAATACTAGTGCCTATTACTTCAAAGGAAGTCGTTGAAAAGACCCCTTACAATGTGTCAGCTGACCTTCTTGCTTCAATTAAGTATATTTGTATTATATACTTTGATTTTCAGAAATTTAAATACTGTAATGCGTAGCTTTGTAACCATCTAACTTTCACCTTTAATTGCATCAAAAACGGTTCAGGCATTTTTAAAAAAACTAAAAAATTGTTAGAATGGAAAAATGACTTTTCTCGATTTCGTCCATACAAAATGGCAATTTCATACTTTAACCCCTAATATAAGAATGTAATTGTGAAGATACAATGGGGCTGGCATATCTCTATGGATAAAAGTCCCAAATTAAATAAAGAGAAAAAAAAATGTTTTAAAGTTACATTTATCAGCAAAACTTTGAATGCCCAGTCTCTAATGAAAGATAAGTGCTAAGTGGTGAACATTTTGATTTAAGTAGGCAAAGTGTTAGGCAAACTATTAAATAAATTTATTGAGTAGTATTCACTCAATTCAATCAAAATTTATGTGTAACCGTAAAAAACTTTTAAAATGGCAGTTTTATCTAGACACTCCACTACTGTGTGGTGAACGTAGAAGTACCTACCAAAAATTATGATAATTTAGCAGTTATATAAATTTTTCTGCTTTGCGATTATTTCGCATTGTAAAATCTGTTGTAGGTATAACAGTAGCCGATTAGGTGCTTTTAAGAAGTATCTTAGTTTTTGTACGTGAATAGTTCAATGTTTGGATATAAAATGTAGGTAGACTATGTGTAATAGGTACCAATCAAGTCTCAAAGCTTGAAATTAGGACTGAAAGAGACATACCATTGAACAATATCCTTATTCTCCTCCAGGCCCGAAGGTGTCGCAAGTGTATCCGCATCGCCCTCAGTTCTCCCGCCAGGGTGCTCCGGAATCACTCGCTCTATCGTCGTCACCTCTTCGATATCTGAATCGATTCCTTGAGCGAAATCCATATAGAACGACTCTCGCGAGTCGCTGGAGCCCCGCCGAAGCTTCAGCGACAGATCAGGCGAGCTGTCATCCATTTTGAACCACAATTGTTCCACTAATCTAACAACCAGAACATTGTCTCAATATTGAAACCGTTTTTTCACTTTGCGAGTCATCGTAGACATTCTAAGGATTAACCCATTGTGCCTGGATGGAAATAAAGATGTTTATACTTATAAGGGCAAATATTATTATTCCAATGTTTTCAAGGCTTTTTCCAAGGGGATTATTAAAAACAGGCTCGGAATAACTTCGCTCCTAATGTACGGATGTTTTTAAATTAATATAAGTACAAATAATACACATCGAATTGAAGGTTCTCATTTTTAAATTGTTTCATTTTGCATTACTTATCAGAAAATGGTTTGTTCATACTATTATTGGTACAGAGTTAAATGTTATTAGTGTTTATCTTTTTTTTAATTTTCATAACGTTTGCTAGGGATATAGGGCTTTAGGCATCCAGGGTGGCAGGTTATAGACATAAGCCCTATATTCTCTAAATACAAGCATTTATACGGAATTAATATTTAATAATAATTTAATATACGAGGGCGGGTCAATAAGTCCGTGACTTTTTGAATTTCTGATCTCTTTACCGAAAAAGCAACACTACTCCTGGCAACAGGTATCTGTCAGTTGACTCCTATCAAAATTTGAACTTGCTGCGTCAGTTAGTTTGTGTCTGACAGCTATCTTTATCAGACTACCCAGTAATTTGAGGAATAAATGGAAAAAAGTGAATTTCGTGTGCTTATTAAGTATTATTTTTTGCGAAAAAAAACCATTACCGAGACCAAGGCTAAGCTTGATAAATACTATGGGGACTCTGCACCATCGATTTCAATGGTAAAAAAGTGGTTTACTGAATTTCATTGTGTCCGTACAAGCACTGAAGATGCCGAACGTCCTGGACGCCCAGTTAAGGTCTCTACACCCGAAACAATCGAAAAAATTCACGATATGGTGTTGGCCGGCCGAAGATTGAAAGTGCAAGAGATTGTGGAAGCCGTAGGGATCTCGCATGGCTCAGAGGTTTCAATTTTGAAAGATCATTTGGGCATGAGAAAGCTTTCCGCAAGATGGGTGCCACGTTTGCTCACAGTCGACCACAAACGCAATCGTGTAACAACTTCACAGGAAGGTTTGGCGTTGTTTAGTCGCAATATGGAGGAGTTTTTGCGCCGTTTTGTAACCGTGGACGAAACATGGATCCATCACAACACACCAGAGACCAAACAACAGTCAAAACAGTGGGTTTCTAAGGGTGAATCGGCGCCAAAGAAGGCCAAGGTGGGTTTGTCAGCCAATAAAGTTATGGCGACTGTTTTTTGGGATGCACGTGGGATAATCTACATTGACTACCTTCAAAAGGGAAGAACAATCAATGGGGAATATTATGCCAACTTATTGGACCGCTTCAATGACGATTTGAAAAAAAACCGACCTCATTTGGTCAAGAAAAAAGTTCTTTTCCACCAAGACAATGCAAGGGTGCACACATGTGCAGTTGCCATGGCAAAAATCCATGAATTGGGCTATGAATTGCTCCCTCATCCGCCCTATTCTCCAGATTTGGCTCCGAGTGACTACTTTTTGTTCCCAAACCTGAAGAAATGGCTTGGTGGAAAAAGATTTGACTTCAATGATAAAGTCATCTCGCAAACAAAGATCTATTTTGAGGACCTCGACAAATCATATTTTTTGGAAGGGATAAAAAAAATTGGAGAAGCGTTGGACAAAGTGTATAGAGCTCAAGGGAGACTACGTTAAAAAATAAAATGATTTATTTATCAAAAAATCTGTGTTTTATTCCAAAAGTCACGGACTTATTGACCCGCCCTCGTACATATAAAAATGTAATGCACCACATAAAAGCTCTTTATATATTTTTCTTATGCCTTACTCGATAAGGGTAACAAATCGGATGACCATCTACTGAGTATACTCCCACCATAACAATACATGTCTATGAAACTGACGCAACAAAAAAAGGGCCTAATCTCAAACAATAGCAATTTATCTTGTCGCGCGCACCAAAAAAATACTCGCTACGGCGTAAAAGAGGAACAATGACCTGTGAACCGTTCCTAGTAACCTTCCCTAAAATCGACACCGCTTCCTGCCTTAATAACTGGCCGCGGATAACGCTCACACACATTTATATTTTAAGCCAAGACCGCGCAAGTGTGTGTGATACCTTATAAATTCGATTTACCGTCAATTCGTACCAAGCTCCTTTTCAATAGAGCTTTGGTCAAAACGATCGCGCCAAATATAGCCGACAATGTTATGAATATGTATAGTAAGTGAGTAATCTTAACCCGTATTTTAGTCAGGTAAAGGTTACCGACCATTGTGTCCCTCGAAAGTTTATGAATGACTTATGTAGTTGGTCTTGCTTACTAAATTATCCGAATTAGGCAATTAACAAAATAAGTCAAAAGAGAATTTATAATTTAATGTTCAAATATCGTTAAAAAATTACACTAGGCAGGTACTTTTGGTCCTTCTAACCGGATAGTTTACTACCGACAGGTGTTTGATGAAAAAAATAAGTACCTATAAGAATAAAAGAACAGTTTCATTAATTGACTTTACCATACAACAAAAGTTATATTATACACTATTTATAAACACCAAAAAGAAGTTTTAAAACGTTAGGCGCGTAAACTGCTCAATGTGCGAAACGGTCTTCATTGATAAGTCACGGATGGAATATTAAATACAACATCCAGGAGCGATATCATCGTTCCCCCGGGAACAACAATAATGCCCATGAACAAACATATTCATTTGCACACGACAGACAATCGGGCGATTCTGATGCTAGGCACGCATCGTACCGGGCGGACGCGTATTGACATGGAATACTTGAGTCACTCACACACGGGTGTTTGGGGCAGCACGTGTTCCGACCGCGACTGGCGACGGCAGCGCCCTCCCGCGACAGAGGTTCGCGCGCGATTGCCGGCCGCGCCATGCCGTCGTGCCGGGAACCGAGAAGGGCGGGGGATGCACCCTCCAGGATCAATCTGAGAGTACGGGATAGCGAGGACGATATTCCGGAATACCATTGACATCCAATTCAAGTAGGTACATTTTAGTAGGCATGTGTTATATAAAACATCCCGTTAAAGTGTTAAAGATTAATATTATACCACCTGATCTGTGATACCTACTAGACAGATTATAGAATGTCAACAATGCAATGCAATTTGATCATCGTTAATTATTTATAGTCCTAATGAAAAATAGAAAAATAAAAATTCATTGGGATATTTACTACTTAATTACTAAAAAAGAGACTAAACTGATTTGGATGAACAGCCAAAATAAGTAAGTAATTAAGTATGCAATTTTGACAAATGCAGGAAGAACTGTACTGGATGAACACATAAAATGCTTTTTTCAGGGAATATGTTACATCTTGAGATGATGTTATAGAAGATGAATAAGATCAAAATGAAATGAAACAACACTTTAGTAATGGTTTATACAAGTTTATAACGATTAGAGAAACGATAAGGCTATACACTTACAATATACAATAATAATATACTCAATATCACAATACTTTCTCGTCTTTAAGTATAATCTGATGCAGGAATCAATTTATTGGAATATGCTAATCATTAAATCAGTTTCTAAATATCTGACTTCATGAGTAACATCGATGATTAAAAAATTGCTATTGCTTTTATTCAAATATACTTATTTACTTTAAATTTATTGCTAAAACTTTTTATACCCATTATTAACAAAACAAATTATTCCCTTATCAAATCTTAAAAAAAAGAAAATTAAATGGACTTTATACATTTAAAACACACTTCATATTAAATCATTTTGGATAATCAATCAACTAGCCAATATCAGTAATAATTTGGTGCAGAGCCTAACTTATAGTTTCAAGATATAATTATCAAACTAAATATACATACATATTATCCATACTATATTATAATCATGTCCTGGCAGAAATTCTACAACATTATCTAGCACGACCGCAGCAGTTGTGTCTATAACAAAACAAAATAACCTTACTTAACTGACAAAGGCTGACAATGTGACTGAGTTTCTTGCGCTGCTTCTTCTCGGCACCAAACTTGTCCCGAAGCAGTGGCAGGTTTAAATATTGACACGTGTAAAAACGCCTCCTGGGGCCTATTCGCAGAATCAAAACTGATTTTATTAATAATCACCGATAGCGAATAACTATGCATATTTCCCAACTGGTTGTAATATCGAAAAAGTGAATTAAATTTTACAATACTGAAATTGCCACTTCACCCGCCGGGCCCACCTGCTCAAACAGTTTATATTTTTAAAATACTACTCTTAAATAATAAAAGAAAAGCAACGAAGAAATAATCCTTTTACTAAAAAAAATATATGTGTTACTTTTTACACCGTAACGTCACAGTACAGTAGGTACTCACAGTCCCACACGTTCGTCATAAATATATTATTACTAGTTGTTTTAGACTTTGTTGCAGTTAAATTCTTTTCCGGGATAATAAGTTGCCTATCTTCTAATATGTGAAAAACCTATAACCAATCTACCTCGCGGAAACCATGCAGTTCAGGAAAAAAACCTTTATGCCAGGGGCTCCCAAAATATGGGCTGCAGCGTAAAAATAAAGACGGCCGCCGTAAGTCAATCCTCTATCATTATCCAAAATCATAAATATTCATGGGTGCCAATAAACCAAATATTTTGTACGTCACGTTGTCGCTTGCTCACCGATAACGACCAGTTCCAATAACCTATCTATCTTCAGTTTTGGCATATCGGAGATAGAAAACCACTTCTGTCTTTGTTTCTCTGGACGGCAAAAACAGAGATAGAAACTGTTTCCTATCTCCGATATGCCAAAACTGAAGATAGATAGGTTATTGGAACCGGCCGTAAGTGCGCGCTTGACAACTTCGATAGGTACTCTTGGTACAAATTATGAATAAACAAAATACTAGCAAATGCACCGTGGTCTGCAAAAGATTGGGAACTCCTTTTGTATGCTATTCCGAACTAATATAATCTTTGAAAAATTACCACTGTGAGCTGTGTACGCGGTGAAAACTTGGATCAGTACCTACGTAAGTTATTCAAACAAGATAGTACCAATACTAAGAACAGATACTGAGATTGAGAGATTGACAATTTAACAAACCTAGTGTGGCGGGCAACAAAAAACGGATCGTGGAGGTCTTTAGATGAGGCCTATGCGCAGCAGTGGGCCTTTGATAGATATATTTCCCATTACTTCTAACACATTTAGTATAACCTAGTATAGTTCAAACATTATTTTGATCTATATTGTCATACCATTCTAAATGAGTCTAGTAATTCATTCAAACAAACATGGCGTCTTTTTCCATTTATAAACATTTTACCATTTGTCACCTAATTGTTGATGTGTAAAAACATAATTTGACAAACATATTTTTCTTTATCTCTTAAGAATATTAATATTCATTAAAGAATTATGTTTAGAAAACTCACTGAAATAAGTATTTGTCAACAAGTGATACATCGATATAACTAAATTTCGCTCTACTCTACTTGCTAACTAACCTGATGCTTGTATTTAGATAACTCGTAATTATTTTTTACCAGGTAATACTCGGGCAGGTAAGAATGATATTGAAAGTGACGTCACATACATTCATCTCTCACCCACAGATCACATCGAGTGAGGGAGAGATGACTAGAGTCGTCATTTGTTGTTCTATTTTATCTGTGGATTTAATACCGAGTCTCCTGCTGCCTAAAAAAATGCAGAAATGAACGTTATTTATTCACATAAAATGGCAAGTGTGTATTTTTGTGTATGGTTGTTTTTAAAAGGGGTTACTCCTGTTCTTCAACACATTTGCGTAAAAAAAATGGCAAAGGAAACTCAGCAAAGTTGAGATTATCGAAATTGTAGGAAAATCGTTGTTTTTTATAAGGCCTTTAGCGGACGCAGGTCTTCCACGCAAGTCCGCCGCAGGCCATAGCGCCGATGAGATACACGGCCAAACCAGCAACCGCAATCAGAATCACATACATCTTTATATTCTTCCAAAACAGGGAACGTTGTAAGGTTCTCGAGGTTGCTCTGTATGTGACTGACTGAAAAATAAACAACAGTTTCGTAAATTAACAGTAACACTCTATACATTATTTACATCGTAAAGTTAATTTGCTATCAAGATTTCTAGAAAAAAATTGGAACAACCGTTTTATCAATTATGTATGTAGAAAAAGAACAGTTAGGTATTTACAAGATATGTAAATTTGTGTGTAAAATTCCGACGACAGCACATAACGTTTTAAATAAACAGGGTGTTAGATAAATGGAAATTTGATATCATTTTTGAAAAAAAAATTCGTTTAAATCGGAATCTCAAAATTTTAATTTGTATTAAAAAAAACGGACTTTACCACAGTATTCATACGCATTACGCATATGATAACATAGACTGATTTCGGCTTATACCATTTACCTACCTAACAACTTGTATAGGTAGGATTTCGATACAAAATTATTGTGTTAATGTAAAGGCTGCAGGAATAATAACAAATACGTGCCTAACGTTACATACAACGTTATTATAACCATGTAAAACTAGTATCTACCATCGGTAAAAGAGTAATAATTAATACAATCTAAACTCGAAATGTAACAAAAAAAAAATTATATTTATACTCTCAACAACTTACTGTAGTTGCTAAATTTTCAGCCTTGTCCACTAGCAATTCTAGCTTTTCACCTCGCATCGCCATACTGTCTGTAAATAAAAAAAAACAACCGTTTTAAAATAACAATTGTAATACTTGCATAGTAAGATAAGAGCGAAATTGTTATGCACTAAACAAGAGATGTGTGGCAACATGCGATTGCTATCTGGTACATTTATCACTAATAACAAAAGTATTTTTTTTTTTACTTATTCTATCCTTTTATTATGAAAATACTTGTTTCTACTCCGAATTTTAATAGGATCGACACCGTCCAAAAAAAAAAATCAAGTATTTGAACTTATCATCATACTTAAAACAGACATTTGGAATAGAAGGAAATCTCTTTTTTTTTGGCAGTTGAAAACATAGATAAAAATTGAAAACACATTTTTGGTTGAAAACCTAGATACAAAATGATCCTTCATCAATCATCAACGATCAATGACCCTTTATTAGCTATGACCTCGGATACTTATGCAGGTTTTCATATAATAGAAAACAATAAGGTTATACTGGTTGTTATCGTTATCATCATTATCTTAGTCATGGTCCAGCAACTGCAGCTATTTTCTATGCAGATATTGTAATGTTTTAAAGATGGTCTTGTTGCAGCGATTCAGAAACTAGAGATACTATCGCATAGCATCAATTGCATTTCTATTTTGTTTGGTATACATCTGGTAAAGGAAAAGTGTAGGGATACCGCATCGCAGTGTGTAGTTGTGTACCCCGAAAAAAGAGGGTCCGTATTGGACTCCATAAATTAATTCGTCATATTTTTAAGCTTATCACTTAATTATCTTTGCAATTAAAAAAGATAATTATAGGCCGGGTCTGGCGCACGGCGGCCGCTGACACCTTTTTACGGATAAATTTCCTTTATACATAGAACCTAAATAAGCTACAGTACAAATTTATCCGCGTTATACGGATTCCCGATTATCCGGACTACCAACCAGAGCCAATATTTCATTTCAAAGTTAGAAAAATTACTTCTTAAGAATTTTTTAATAAACATTGATATTCGTTGATAGCAGAAGACACATAACATTATGTATTACATGAGCACTAGACCTTTCTGCATTGTTCGATTCGAGTTCCAAGTTTCTACTGTATAGGTAGTTTACAATTTAACTTCTTCTAACTGTGGTAAGGGATAAAGAGTATCTTAAAAGTTAAGCTTATCATGAGTTATGCAACAAACTTTATGCCGAAACTTTAGTGGTCAAACTATTTTAGAATAAAATAGAAAACATGTATTTTTCCTTTGTTTTAATAGTACAAGATAGCATTTTATCTATATTCAGTTGGTCAATCTTAAATGAATAATATATTTAAAGTGTTCACTCCTGCTATTAACATACTATAATTTACTCCTCAGGTTTTATGGTCACAGTTGGAACTGTCCTTTCCGATTGTTTTGAACTTAATAACTCATAAATTTAACTCTATAAAAATTTATGCTAAAGTACTTACAAGGTAAGCCTTTATTTAGACCGTCTATGATTTTCATCTTATAAAAAAGCATGTGTGTGTGTTTGTCACCTAAATTGGGATGAAATATACACAAATGTGTATATTTCAATGGGCTCTTATATGATTTGAAAACACAATAATTACACTTGTTACCATACACTTTAAAAAGAAGATTTGAAATTTTGAGATAGCCAGATAAAATCCCATTTACGGCCATTTCCAATAACCTATCTATCTTCAGTTTTGGCATATCGGAGATAGAAAACAACTTCTGTCTTTGTTTCTCTGGACGGCAAAAACAGAGATAGAAACTGTTTCCTATCTCCGATATGTCAAAACTAGTGATAGATAGATTATTGGAACCGGCCGTAATACAATAAGCAAAGAGATTATTAATCATTTCATCAAGAATTATACTAATATTATAGCTTTATAATTAAGTAAATAATCTACCAAAGCTGGGCTTTAACATGTTTACAGGATCATGTTGAAAACCTAACTATGCCATTTGTCATAAAGTGCTAAAGAGTTTTTTTTTATATGAACAATGTGTCACCAATAAAGTTCCTATAACCGTTTGTCAATAGCACACACAAAGGTAATGGCTCTACAGTAACCCAGACACAGATAAGGGACAGATAATTCATGTTTGTACATACACAATCTGTTATCGAAGCCAGAAGTGAATAATGAACCATAAACCACAACATTATTTTGAACCTCATTTGTTACCAATAATTAATGACACGATAACCAACCTAAATAAATTACTTTATCTACCAATAATTATCAACTTACCAATATTTTTAACCATTATGTTTTTAAGCTCATCCAGCTCTCCATGTACCCTGGATATAGTATCAAGATCCCGAGACTCACTATAATGTTTCATTTCTGTTGCCAGAACTCGGGCAAATTCACTGTTCATAGCATAAGGAATAGCAGTCTGTGCTGTGTCATCAAATGCTGTTATAAATCTCCTTTTAATTTCATTAAGAAATAGAAACACTCTGGATCGTTGGAATTTCTGCAATTTCAATGAGAATTGGCACCATAATAATATGCATGTAATAATATTCTAAGCACTTGAATATGAAAAAGAAGTTAACATGACAAAGTACTCACATCATCCGTAATGCAAAAATAAATCAACTTATTCTCCGAAATGTAGTGAAATAGATAATTTCCATGAGTGTAAGTCAGCTTGTCATCATGTGGTGGAATTTTAGATAGTAATTGTTCCGTAACTTCCGTGAAGTTCCCAGCACAGGTAGCATATTTTGCTAGGACAACTGTACCCCGAGAAACAGCACTAAACAAGATAGGCATCTTGAGGTTCGCACTAAACACAACAAAGAATTACAAATGAACAAACTGAGGAAAGATGCAATGATGTAATGAAACCGTAATGTTCCCAATTATCTAAGTTTTAATAAAAGAAACAAATGGGATTTATTTTATCACTACAAAAGATTATAACATTTTCAATAGAAATAGGAAGGTAAACCACAAAAGACTACAGACAGAATTGCTTGTTCACTGTCTGTCACTGCTCAATTTTTTTACAAATTGATGTTGTTGTTGTTGTTGTTTTCTTCACCCATTCTGGGTAGGCAAAGGGAACTATGCCCATACAGCCAATTCTTTAGTAATATTTTCTTTATTTTTGCATTAAAACGTTGATGTTAGACGTTTTAATGCTTCGATGGAGTTTTTGGAGACAGTCGAAAGATTGAAGGAATGTAGAGAAGTCCCCAAGAAAGAGGTGAACTGTTCGCGTTCCCGCGCAAAATTCACGGTCCACTTTTCTTGGTGACGACCCATACACCATGTTATTTCACCGAACTGTATATTGTTCACTCGCACGACACTTTGTTTCGCAAAATAACACCACTTTTACGACCCAAAAATCACTATAAACAATAAAAATTCGATAAAATAAACGGACTCCAAACGTATATCTCACGAACTCCCGCCAAAAACCTCCCTTTACAAATTGAAATTAAGTGTGTGTCTGTCAAGTGTCATTCACTCACCCGTTGATGTTGCTAATGACAGAAAAACTGACTGTGTGAAGTTTTTTAAACAACAATTTAACAGCCAGGGACAAGCCACTATAGGCAAATCTACATGAGTGTTTTATAAAGGTACTTACTTAGAGTATTAATATAGGTTCGTAGTATCCCTTTATTTATTTATTAATAGCACTGTAAGGGTACTTACGTCAAAAATCCAAACTAAGTACCTACCTTGAAAAATTTTGAATCTAGTCTCCATGTTTGCTCGTATTAATAAAATAAAAAGATGAAGAAGTATTTTATACTTGGATTAGGGGGTTATTAGAAATATTAAACCTCAATCACTGCACTTTCTCAGTCACTTGTTTTAAAATTCACATAATACTCGTTTGATCCACTATGAAGTTTGCTTAGAGTCCTATGACGTCATAACATGACCGACAGCGTTTTCACGGTGCAAAATAAAAATTAAAAAAAATGACAATTTTTTATTGAAAATATCTAGATAACTCACTTTTATTAACTAAAATCGATAAATATTGGTTTCTTAAGTTAAATACTACAGAAACTATTAATTTATTGCATCATTTGATGTGAGTCAAGTAGCCTGCCCACTTAGTTCAGATAATTTAACTCAAAGACACTTTGTTGCTCTAAAGAAAGTGACATGCATGCGTTAACTTATGATCCTTACTAATCTTCATCATCATATCAGCCGAACGCCCACTGCTGGGCATAGGCCTCCCCCAAGGATCTCCACAACGATCGGTCCTGTGCTGTCCGCATCCAGCGGCTTCCCGCGACCTTGATCAGATCGTCGGTCTACCTTGTAGGAGGCCTGCCCACGGAACGTCGTCCGGTACGCGGTCGCCATTCGAGAACCTTTCCGCCCCAACGGCCATCGGTTCTCCGCGCTATGTGTCCCGCCCACTGCCACTTCAACGATGCAATCCTTCGAGCGATGTCGGTTGATTTAGTTCTCCTGCGGATCTCATCATTTCTGATTCGATCGAGTAGGGAAATACCAAGCATCGCTTACTCCATTGCTCGCTGGGTGATCTTGAGCCTTCTTATGAGACCCATAGTAAACGACCACGTCTCACTCCCATATAGGTCATTACTGGCAACACACACTGGTCAAAGACTTTCGTCTTGAGACACTGAGGTATTTCGGACGCGAATATATGCTTCGAGCTTCCCGAACGCTGCCCATCCGAGCTGGATTCGACGAGAGATCTCTTTCTCGAAGTTGGACTTACCTAACTGGACTATCTGTCCCAGGTAAACAAAGTGGTCAACAACTTCTAGTGCTATGTTCCCAACGTTAACTGGAGCGGGTGCAACATGGACATTTAACATGATTTTCGTCTTGTCCATGTTCATCCTAAGACCCACTCTTTGAAAAGCATTACCGAGATCTTCGAGCATAATGTTCAGGTCTTCCATTGAACCTCAAAATTGACACCCATGTCAAATTATAAAAAATTACGTCCTCCACCTTGGATTTGACATAGGATGGCATTTTCGTAATCAGCGCCCCAATGAATCTCAAAATTGACACCCATATCATATTATAAAAAAATATGCCGCCATCTTGGATTTTAAAAAAGATGGCATTTTGGTAATCAGCACCCCAACGAACCTCAAAATTGACACTCGTATCAAGTTATAAAAAAATGAAGTCCGCCATCTTGGATTTAAAAAAGGATAGCATTTTCGTAATTAGCAACCCAATTAACCTCAAAATTGACAACTATCTTACTAAAAAAGAAATACGACCGCCATCTCGAAATTCACCCATAATGAATAATAAAAAAAATCCGCCATCTTAAATCAATTATTATGTAGACATTATTTTCATTATCAGCACTCCAATAAAGCTTGAAAGCATCGTTATCATTTTGAATAAAAAAAAACAAACATCTGATAGGTACAGCATGGTAGGGTAGGTACACAGTATACGTAAGGCATGAGGCCCTACCTATACCTGTGTACCTATCAGATATTTTTTACCGTCTACACAATGCACCATTTAAATTAACAAATATAAAATAATTAAAAACAAACACTTGTCAGCCCTGAATGCTGTGTCCCGAACTACATACTAACATCGTTTTGTTCGCAGTTAGGGCTCGGCCTTCCCGCGTCTCGCCCCTCACACCCCGCACAATTGCCCTGTCTAGACGTCTTCGTCGGACGACTGTATGGTTTCATAGACTGTGCTAGTACCAACTAGCTAGACCCACCCAAGAGAATGTAGAAACATGATTTTCTCCATTTTTTGTCAAGTTAGTGATACATACATATAATAATAATAATAATAATACTCATTTATTTTAGATAAATTACATCCATAGTGTTAGTAACAATAATTATCTTAAAATGTATGGTTAGTATCAAAAATAATAAAATTAAGTTGATTATAATAAGGTAGGTATGTATCAAAATCAAAATTAAAAAAATAACAATTATTCAAAATTTAAAAATTTTACAAATAATAAAATTAAAATCCAAATCTTATTTAAAAGCGAAATAAATGTAAAATAAAGTAAAAAAAATATTTCAGTAACGTAAATAAAAATAAAAATAATCATAATAATCATGTTTTCAAGGAGAAGGATCAGCGGGTCAGGTATGGTCCCGGGATCACCCTCTGAACAAAACACCTCCAAATTGGCGATGTATACCTATCCGCCAAGGTCCTCAGTATGCTGTTGCTACCGCCTCGAATCCTACTAATCAGAGACACCGTTTTTTTGCGTATGATAGCGTTGAAACCATCTGTTTGGTATTCCGCAAACATTCCCGACGCACTACAGAAACGAGGCAGCCTCAACATCATCCTAAAGATGTTATTGTATTGTATGCAAAGGGCCTCGAGCGATCTTTTGGTGTGTTTGACCCACAGATTTCCCGTGTACATACTCTGACAGTATGCTTTAAAAAGCGTAATCTTTACTTGCTCAGTACAACGGGAGAATCTACGAGTCAACATATTACCTCTAACCGCCAAAGCCCTACGCTCCCTCTCAATATCAGCATCGTCTTTGAGGTCGCTAGTAATAATATGTCCCAGTTATTTAAATTTAGTGACGCGTTTAATGTTCAAGCCATTTAGGGTGATACATGTACTCAGTTTTATTTACATTGTATTTGAGTCCATGTTCAGCCGCATACCTTTCACACACTCTCAGCATTTCTACGAGACCGCGCACCGTCGGGCTAAGCAGCACTATGTCATCCGCGTAGCTAATGCTATTTATACTAACACCATCCACCCGACACCCGACACGCATGCTGCTCAGCTCGACGATGAGATCGTCCGTGTACACGTTGAAGAGCTTGGGAGACGACCACCCACCCTGTCTCACCCCGCACTCCAACACATACGCTTCAGAAAGAGAGTCAGCCCATCTCACAACATTGGAGATTGGAGATTACAAGATCAAAGGCCTTGGAGAGGTCCAGGAAACAGGCGTACACCGGCGTTCTGCGATCTGTGTAATAACGGACGGTATGCTTAACACTCACGATAGCACCTTCAGTGGATAGTCCGGGTCGAAACCCGAACTGAGCGTCGTGCAGATTTAAATGATTTTGCAAGCAAGAGTCGAGCAGACCGTCCAATACCTTCGCAATAACTGTTGCTAGTGAGATGGGCCGGTAGTTACTTTTGTCTGATACATCTCCTGTCCTGTTCTTTACAATAGGCACCACAATTGTTTTCATAAGGTCGTGTGGTAGATGTGAATGACTTATGCACAGTGCAAAAAACATAGACAGTAGGCATGTCTCAAATGTTCAACACTGAGTCCATCATGCCCAGGAGATTTCCCATCCGTCATTTTCTTTAGTATGTGCCTGATTTGCTTAGCCGTAATGTGTAGAGGCGGTCCACCTCCCAAACAATCGGGCACAGAATCTACAGACGTAGCCGAAGAGCCAAGTGGCGAGCGCACCCCGAAATGGTCCTTAAACATATTAGCAATATCAGTAGGCACACTAATCCCGTCCACACTCACCGGGAGACCCGGCCTACCGTCTTGTCTTCCAGTAGCTTTCCAAAATTTCCCAAAATTGTTTGCTGATCTATGTTTAGCCAATATATTCATTGTTAACTGGAATACAGTATACAGGGATACAGTATACAGGGTGGCCAGAAAAGAGACGTCCAAAAAAAGACGTGTGGCACTCGGAGACTGCCGCGGTAAAGCTATTGCATAACATTTTTTATCAACTTATGCAATTATAAAACTAAAAAGTATCACCGCTGTGCCGGTCGGAGTGGGGGGGTGTTAGGTTATTTTCGTTACGGAATTTCTGGATTCGGTCTCCACGCTCAAGGCCCGCGATAGAAGCTATGCAATAGCTTAATTTTATAATTTTATGTATTTTCTAATTTTGACTTTTGTAATTATTTTTTTCTGTTATTTTGGCAGATATGGTTACCATAGGCAACCATACTGTCAAAATCCTTATTTTCTTCTAAATTCTTTTAAATTTCGGAAATTCAAAATTGTTTGATCGTGCCTCGCCCCGAGTGTGTGGGTCTGTTGTGGGTGTGGGTGTAAGGTTAGATTATTTTCGTTACGGAATTTCTGGATTCGGTCTCCACACTCAAGGCCCGCGATAGAAGCTATGCAATAGCTTAAAAAATTTTTAAGTGCTGGGTGTTGAGAGGCATACCCCACCCCTATGTATGTTCTGAGATTTTTCGTAGTTTTCGAGTCACGATTTTTTTATGAATTTATCCAAAGTTGCGACTGGATCCGTTTAAAAAATTTCTATAAAAAAAGGTGGAAGGTTTCTTCGATTTTTTTTCTTGCAGCTAAATATCTATGAACATTGAAAAAAATCGAAGAAACCTTCCACCTATTTTTTAGAAATTTTTCAAACGGATCCTGTCACAATCTTGGAAAAATTTATAAAAACAAATCGTAAATCGAAAATTTCGAAAAATTGCAGAACATACATAGGGGTGATTCAGATACCTCTCACGTACACGAGGCACTTAAAAAACATTTTTGGACGTCACTTTTCTGGCCACCCTGTATATGACTATGGAAGTCATCATCAACAAATTAAATAAATGTATTAAATTTTAATAACAAATGTTTAACCATCTATGGTCACTTACATGCTGAATGCTTAACAAGTTAATTCTCAGTCAAAATAATCGTCAATATCTATATCAGGGTTTAAGATATCATCACCAAATGGGCTTAAATCAATTTGATCTAGAATTAGATTTTCACACATTTCCTCAAGATCAGTTTCACCAATTAAAATTGCTCCTTGCAATTTTCCATTCTGGAGCACAAACTTAATGTATTCAAGTCGAGGTGTACACCTTATTAATATTTCGTAATCTGTCCCCAACCCTTGTCCATTATATTTTCCTAGTAATACAACCCTGAATCCAAATAAATTGGTACAATGTGTGAATAGCTCAAAGCAAAAGTCTTGTAATACTTCTTGGTCAGTGATCCTAGCATGCATTGCCTTAGCAGCCATTCCAGCCATATGTCTAGCTTGTGTCCATAGCCTCAACTGGAACCAATGAGGCGCTTGCTGCCATGCCGCATGTGCTACATCACCTGCTGCAAAAACATTTGGGACAGTAGTTTCCTGAAACTCATTAACAGATAACCCCCCATCTGAGCCTTTTTTTGGAACTTGATCCCATGAAAAACTTGTGGTTGGTTCAACCCCTGTAGCTGAAATAACAAAGTCACAATCTACAATTCTTCCATTTGAAAGCTCTATTCTCAATGGATACTCTGAATCAATTTCAATAACGGATTTGACTTCTACTTTATATATAATTTCTAGTTCTTGTTCACCATGTTCATTTCTTATGTTTTCTAATTTTCTATACCAATCTGGACCTAATGCAGCAGATTTAAGATTTTTGTTTAGCGCAACTACAGTATCTTCCTCAGTAAAAACATGGCGTCGTAAAATTGTGTTTTTAGCAGTATTTTCGGTTGATGGGTTTTTGATAGAATCTTGAAAAAATTCAGCAGCTCCTGGGTCTACAAAAGTAGCAGAAATGTAATCATCTCTTATTACCCATACTTTTTGAATTCCTCTTGTGGCATGTACTATTTCTGATGCAATTCCACCATTACCAACTATCACCATTTTTCTGCCATTTTTTAATCTGTCTTGAAATTTCTGTACTGATTCAGTATCTCTTATGCCTAAAATATTTTTACATTTGTATGAATCAGCTATAAGTCTTGGCACACCACCAGTACAAATGCATATTACTTTATATTGTACTGTTACACCCTCATCAGTGGTAACTATTTTATTTGTAGTATCAATGTGTTTGAGGGAATCATACACTATCCTTAAATTCGGATGTATCTTTTGAAGTGAGCTTGCTTCAGTTTCATTCACATCGAACTTAACAATAGTTTTAGCATAAAAGCTGACATTGCTTACATTTTTAACAAGTGATGAAGCTGTTATTAATACGAGCGATTCTTCAGGATGTAAAATAGCTAAACTTTCAACACATGTCACTCCAGCTATACCTCCTCCAACTATTAAATAAACTGTATTTAAACCAGACATTTTTGAAAAAATATTTTTAAGTCTGATTACAGCGTATTGCCTATCACACACATTTGAGGTTAGTCAGTTTGATGGTAACTCGGTATTCTTTTTCCCAAGTACCTTACAACATGAAAATGAAGTTGTGTAGACTTGAAACATGAATCACTCTTTGAAAAACACTGTGTTTGTTTATTTAATTTCTTCTCAAGTTCTCAGATGATCACCATTTTTTTTTTGCTTCTTTTTTTGTATTTTTGTAACCGGCTAGGGTCTGAGACTATGCTGCCATGAGTGATTGGGAAATGTGTGAAGAAGTGGGAATTCCATTATAATTCGTAATAAATAGATAAAATATCATAAATACTTACTTACACATAATAACTAAACCTATCCTAACCCTAAACTAAATTAACTCATTGAAATGAAGCACCTTTCATCAATTCTCACTTTTATTTGATTAATACTATGTACTTGCTTACATATTATTAGAACATCTATGAATGTACCAAAGTTGTTTTCTTTTTTCTGTTCGTTCAAGGAGCCGCGCACAAGGAATAATTATGTAAAAAGTCCTTGCCCCGGCCCCGCGCAAACCTGTCATTTTTGGTTATTTTTCGAGCCAGCTAAGATCAGAATATGCTGCCAACGCTGCCAATTTGTTAATATTTTGTCATTCGGTTTTTATTCCTAATTTTTCCTGTCACATTGTTGAATATAGCTACTAAATATATTTTTAAAGACAGTATCTCTTCAATTTTAAATATCATATTCGAACAACTACTTTATAAAAATATATATTTTGATATTGTATTAGCGACAATCATAGCAATACAAAGAATCAAGTCATCTCGATAATTGTATTACTGTCACCGTAAAATTGTGAGAACCGCAAAATAAAACAACGCGTGAGATTATAAACTAACGGTAGTTCACGGTAGGTAAGACCTCTATAATTCAGTGGGTTCTTGTTATTTGCCGTTTACCGGTGACGTAGTGACTACTTGCTCAGTGACATTACCTACCCAGTCGTACTCAATGTCAAAGAGAGCACAACAAAACAAGCTCAATCGACAGTCAGATCAGTACCAAAGAGTAATATAAGTTTATCTTTACCTATAACCTAGCCTAGTGATGAGTGCTCTGTTTCTGAACGTAGAAGTAAAACGTCACGGACCCAAGCAGAAATCAATCACAAAAATAAAATATCGCCTCCCTCTGTCTGTCTGTAGTTTCAAAAGTCTAGTGTTCTGTGTTCAAAAATAAATGCTAAGAGAATACCTACCTACGTATTTAAAAAAAAAATGATTCATAGTTAAAATTTAAATTGTAATATTTTTAAGTGTTTTATTTATTTTCGGGTAGCAAGGATAACTTTGAACAATTAATTATGAAATCTCAAGGAAAACCCTAAAGTAAAAACAATTCGTGATGAAGTGGTTTATCATTGCAGTTTTGCCGCTTATTTGGGCTTTATTATGGTATATTCCTCTATTAAATAGTTTACTTTTTTTAGTAATCTTCAGTGTTTTCCTTATTCTGTCTGTATTTCTATTGACACTTTTGGGTCATGTAGCTCTTTCCTCACCTCACCAGACCTCATTATTCTTAATAGATAGGGTGGAAAAAGAAATGCGAGAACTGGAGGAGTCGCTAAAGGTACACAACAGGATCAAAATCAGTTCTGTTTTTGGATGTTATAGTTGCAATTAAATTTTTAATTATGTTTACAGGAAGATCAAAATAATTGGCCTCATACTAAAACAAAAACTCATTTGCCGGTTGTTTTCGGCCGGACTGTAGATAGTCAGTTGCATCAGTTGATTGACTATATCTTACGAGATTTTGTAACTCGCTGGATTAAAGAGTTATCACACAAACCAGAACCTGTAATAGACAAATTTAAGGAGCACATTTGGGGTGCTATTCAGAACCTGTATGAAAGATTATCAAGAGTGGATGCTGAAAAATTACTGGCCAGTGATATGGTCACAAAGATAACTCAACATTTTGAAAGAATCAGAATTGCTAGGAGTTGTGCGTAAGTGTTCACATGAGTTTTTATTATCTTATCATAACTCGACCTTGCATGACCCGTTTTAGCTTCAAGAGGTATAAAAAATATATGTTTATATTCTAGGTAATCATATAATATGGAGTAGTTTCTATTGTTGATAAATAATTTTAAGGAAATAGTGATTATTCTGTGTAAGATTATGGCTCAAACTCTTGACAAATCATATTCAGATCTTATACTTTAGGACCTGTTATATGTAGATTATCTTAACTTTTCTTACTAATTTACTATGTCCTGAATTTTGCTGTTATTCAATGTTGTTTGGCAGACATTGAAAAAAAAGGCGTGATTTTGGTTGCTCTTAAACTTTAAACTCTCTTTGTCTCCCAGACTCTTCCAGAGGTTCTTAGTTTTATTTCCGTATTCTAATTATCTTAGATAAAAAATCAACTATTGCCTTTATACTGGATGCCTTTTTTACCGTCAAGAAAATAAATGTGTGAGATAGGTAAAAATGATAGGCGCCGATGGCATGCACACTTAAAAAGTTTTCCTTTTTTTATAAATAACTACCTATCCTCATAATCGTTAATTATATGTTGATTTAGATTAACATAACATTTAAAACATAATATTAAAAAATAATAAGAAAAATACGAAACCGACCATAACCCAAACGCATATTTACTCTACTCCGAACGCACTAAACTTCAATGAATTTATCCGAGTTCAATGGCGGGAACTAGCAATTTACCTATTTATTTGTTGCGCAGCGCACACGTCTTGTTCTTATCTATTTCCCCGCCCCGCGCGACCGCTCGCGCCTGCGCGCCCAGGAAGCCCCTTTCAGTCACATCAACTAACATCCCGACTCGCGCCCCACCCCCGGCCCATCGGACTTCTAGCATAGGAATTAGGATTGCATTTTGCATACACTTAGTCTGCCTTTGCGAGTGAAAGTCAGACGAATATTTTCTTATTAACCATTTGAAGAAACTTATAAATCGAGAACGGCTGGACAATTTTTTCTGATTTTTGTGTTTTTGGATTTGTCTTCGTCGGCATTAGGATAATAACTATTAAAAATAGTGAAAAGTTAACGTAGAAATAGGTAACTAATTATAAAACTGTATTTCTTCCGCTAGTCAATTAATAAAGCAGCTTAGAAAACTTTTCTTAAAGTGAACTTTTTAGTAGTTTTTAATAAATCGAATATTATTATTGAAGTTGCCCTGTCTGTATTTCTAGTTGCTCACTAATGTAGGCTCACGGATAGAATTTTAATATCTAAAATGGATAAATAAATCCCAAGCCACTTTTTTCAAGCTCATTCTGGGTTTGATAAATAGCATAGGGAAAATATTCTTCGTTAGTTTAGTTAATTTTTTGCATACTTAAATTTATACTGTTCAAGTTATTAAAGCAGTATGTCATTATCAGTCGTTATGTTATTTTTTATTCGATCGTTTTATGATTCCTCTTTTCTAATCATTGTCATACTACATTTCCGTATAGCGCCATCTTTTATATTTTTTACAACAACTATCGGGCAAAAGCATGCATTGCCACACTAGCGCTACGGAAATAGCAGGACAGTCTACAAACAGCCGAAACAGAGAAAGATTTCTGTCTCTTTCGATTTGTCCATAGCGAAACAGTAATGCCTTCTATGTCTAATACAGAATTTTAGCTTTCTTCCGAAGGACAATCTTTACTATGAAGATTGGAACTCTAGTATATTTCTTTCCCAATAAATATGAATTTAGATTTGAGAAAAGGAAGACAGTTTAATATTGTTGCTTTACTTAATAACTGATGGTGGATGTTTGTTACGCAATCATATCAGAATAGCCAAAGGGATTGGTTGTTTCTTAAGTATTTTTTATTATATTATTTAAAATGAAGGTTAAGCAACAGTTTGCGCTGTCCAGCGTTGCCAGACGTCCGATTTTAGGGCGCTTTTAGTGTCACGCGGGGGGTCCGCATGCGGGTGGCGCGCATTTAGAGTACATTGCTAGCTTTATTTGATAGATCACTAGTGCCCAGTATCATCTATCAAATATAGCCTGCAATGTAGGTGAAATGCGTGACACCCGCATTCGGACCCGCGTGACACTAAAAGCGCCCTTAGCGGGATTAAATGTCCCTCGCAGGACAGGCTCAGTCCCGCTTTTCGGGTATAACTTGAGTACTTGACCGTGCGAGAAGAAGAGAAAAAGGATACTTTAAAAAAAGTTCAATATTCTTATAAATAATTATTATCTTATTGTAAGTTGCAATTTGTAACACTCACTTGTCAGACTATTATTTGATATGCCATATTTTTATAAGGAATAAAACTTTTTGATTTTGACTTTTGTTTTTTTTATTATTATTTTTTACTTAGAAGACGAATCAGACTCAACTTTTTAACGACAGGGTAAATCTGATTTAATTATCATATTTTTATTAAAATTCATTTTTCATGGATATTTTTACTATCTATTGTCACGAAAACGTAATTTGAACTCAAATAAAAAGATAAATACATATTCAAAATCTTTTGATTATATACGTTTTTTTACTATATCCCGCTTTCGACGAAAGAAATCCCGCTTTTTTCATTAAAAAAGTTCCTAAATCCCGACTTGGCAAAAAAAATATCTGGCAACGCTGGCGCTGTCATAATATATGTATACCTACAAACTTGTACAAACCCTCAGTGCACGAGAAAAACTTGCACTTGTCCGGTTTTTTTCACTAATAGTGTTATTGTTTCAGATTAGAATTAAACCAGGCCCCAGTGTTTGCCCTGGCCCCCCACCTGTTATCCTGTGAGACGGAGCTGCATTATTTAAGACAGATCAGTGAGCTCATCATCATGTTCCTCTTGCCGCGGTGCTACTCGTTGTCCCCAGCTTCGCATCTTATGAGGGAAATACTAGCATGTAAAGGTACTTTTTCCCAATATTTAAAGCAACCACTGCTTCAGGATAAGTGTGGGCTAGTGCCGTGAAGAAGCAGCATAAGAAATTGGGTTACCTCTATTAAAATATATTGTTTACAAAACGATATATGCCAGAGATAGTTACCAATCATTCGTATAATCAATAATAGTTAAGAAAAAGTAGCATGCGACTTTAACTCGCGATTAAGTTTTATATGGGTATTTCAGTAATAGACATAATAATTTGGGTGTTAAGGGTGCAAACTTCTAACACTTGATGAAGTAACGCTGGCTTACAGCGTTAAGAATATGATTGAAAAAAAAAAGTTGCGCTGAGTCGCATTGTCTCGGTGGCTTAATGGTATAGCGCCCGCCCGGCATTTTTTTTTCTCTTTATTAGGAACAACAATCGGCTACATAATATAATATTAATAAAAAAAAAGAATTAAACGTAAAAATAAACAATTATGCAGCCCATGACGCTATTCTCATATTAGTAGACTAAAATACAATAAGTATCGCTAGCTGCCGACTAACGCATAAAAATTAATTAATTAAGTGAAAATTATTACAAAGAAACAAGGTTACTAATAAAATCAACAATGAGCATAAAAATATAAACAACAATAAAAATTAAAAATAAATATAATAATAAAAATAAAAAGTCTTTTCTCACTTGCTCAACACAAAGTAAATTAGAGTAAATGATTCCACAACGCTAAGCGATCTCACAGTGACAGCTTCTCAGTTAAAGACTTCTTGAACTGGCTGATACCTTGTGCAAAGATATCAATATTACTAATAACATTAAAGTTGTCATTGTAAGACCGCATCATCCGCCGTATAGGAGCACGCCAGCCCGAGTTTGTGCGACACGTGTTGACAGCAAATAGGCCATATTTACGTAGTGCCCGTACCTGAGCCCTCCTAGGAACAACAAAGCATAGGCTACAGGTTAGTTCCATGCAGTCCACCTTATAATTGACTATTTTATACAAGGTTATTGCTTCTAAATATTTACGTCTGACTTCAAGTGACATAACATTGTACTTGGTTAGCAGTAGGTCACGTGAACAATAAGTTTTATGGCATCTATAATGCATAGTACGTAAAAATTTATTCTGAACCTTCTCAATCTCTCCTACATATTTCTTATAATAGGGATCCCATATAGGTACAGCATATTCAAGTTGAGTTCGAATTAGAGTTTTATATAAATACAAGTAAGTAGCGGGACGTCTGAAATCAGCGGATGCCCTTATTACAAAGCCAAACATCTTATAAGCCTTTCTGATAATGTTACTAATGTGTATGTTCAATTGTAGTTTAGAGTCCAATTGAATCCCTAAGTCTTTCATGTCAGATACTCTGGTTAAGGGTATATTACATAGGTTGTAGTTAAAGTGGATGATGTTTATCTTTTTTGTATAATTTATATAATGACATTTGGCAATACTTAGCTGTAGCTTATTCTTGCTACAGTATGTACTTAATCTGTCTAGATCTTGTTGAAACAACACGGCATCCTCTAAGTTTTTTATGGTTGAGTAAGACTTTAAATCATATATATATATAGCTATACGCAGAGCAGTATTTTAGAACTGTGGAAACATTCCTTTATGTCATTAATAAAAAGTATAAATAACAAAGGGCCTAGAATTGATCCCTGGGGCACGCTAGAAGTAATCGTAGTAATTTTTGACTGAAATCCATTTATAGCAACTTTTTGAGATCTATTTAGTATATAAGAAGCAAACCAACGCAACAGATTTCCACGAATACCGTTAAATGCTATCTTGTTTAAGAGTATCTCATGGTCCACCCTGTTGAAGGCCTTTTTAGAGTCTGTGTAGACCACGTCCAATTGATTGCTCTCATCGACTTTTTCAAAGAGTGTATTAGTGAACAACAGTAGATTGGTTATTGTTGATCTACGTTTGACAAAGCCATGTTGTTCTTCAATTATAGTTCTGTGTAAGATGGGATAGATTTGGTTGTGAACAAGTCTTTCATAAAGTTTCGACAAGGTGGAGAGAATGGAAATAGGGCGGTAGTTTTCTACGTCACATTTTGATCCATTCTTGTGTATAGGGGTTATGTTAGCAAGCTTCCACACGTTTTTTATTTTTAAATTAATGCTATCGAAGTCTGCTTTTTGAAAGTTATATTTAGTTCTGGGACATCTCTTCATTGGTTTATACATGTGATGTATATCAGTGATAGCAATAAAAGGCGGATGGTGCGGATCAGGAGGAAGTAAGGAATTTGTCGATGCTCGTACTGTTAATATGACATTGGATATAAGTAGATCGAGTATTCTACCAATTCCATTATAACAGCAGTTATATTGAGTTGCATTTAGAGCCGCCATGAAATTTATGAGTAGTGAATGTATACAACCCGACCCCAGGCCTGTCATTGCTGAGAATTGGGTGGAAATGCCCAAAGCATTAGGTGAAGATGCGGGTACCCATGCAATATCTGGCATATTATAGTCTCCAACAACAAAGAATCTGTCCACAGAAGGGTTATTTAAGCAATCTAGTAGAAGATCATAGTGTTTTTCATAGGTATCTGCGGAACTCTGTGGAGGAATGTACGCTGCGCTGATAACGTGTTTCCTCTTACCATCCGTGCTCGGTACTTCGACCAGTATGTGTTCTATATGGTTAAGATGTACATTGCTTATTGTTGATGAGATACTGCATAAACTGGGTCGAAGTCCGCGCAAGACTGCAATAAGAACGCCGCCTCCATCCTTTTTATTAGTTGCAACGCGGTCCCTGTCACATCTGTACGGGTGCCCTTCGGTTCGCCTAAAATTTAAAGTCCTAATTTCATTTGGCCGAACCGTATTGGCCTAAACTTATAACGTATAATTATTGTCTAGTCTAACAGTTGTTTTCGCACTATTATAGATTGGTCTAAAAATTGAAAACCCTAATTTCAGTATGTCTAATATCGAAAGCACTAAAATGTATTAGCATCTTTTTTTGACACTACCACATGAATAAATATTCCCACTTTACTCATGTGACATTACGATCTATTTTTTTTAAACCGAAAAGTTTAAGAAACGAATCGCTCACAAACCGACCCCAAGCAGTCTTGTCTGCCCTACCCCTAGAGTGTAATTAAGCGCGTAGGCGCGGAGGGGCGAGGCGGCCCGCGGGCTGAGGAGCAGGAGGCTGTAAGCGAGGCGCCGCGGCTGAGGCTGGCCGGCGCAGCCGGCCAGAAAGCCGAAGCTGCGGTGGTGAGCGTAAGCCATCTGCGACGATAAGCACGAGTGGGACTGCCGGAGCCCCGCAGCGCCGAAGCCGTCACGGAAGTCTGATTGTTTGGATGCATGCATGATTGCTTGTTTGCATGCATGTCTGCTTGATTGCATGCATGATTGCTTGTTTGCATGCATGATTGCTTGTTTGCATAAATGCTTGCTTGCTTGCTTGCATAAATGCTTGCTTGCTTGCTTGCATGCATGCTTACTTCTTTGCATGCATGCATGCTTGTTTGCATGCATTCTTGCTTGCTTGCTTGCTTGCATCCATGGTTACTTCTTTGCAAGCAGGCATGCATGCTGATAAAGTTTTTAACTTTCTGCGAATAAAAAGAACATCGGTCAAATTTCATAGAAGCTGGACCTGACACTCATTATTGATGGGCACTTTTGATTTTGTATGATTTTGTTAGAAAACATCATTGTAAATATGAAAGTAGCAAAATATTTCATCAAAAACTTCACTAATTTGAAATATAAATATTTTTATATTTTTAGGTTAGGATAACATTCAATAATTTTTAAAACATAATACCTAAGGTTTTGAGTTAAATTATGGTTCTTAGACAAGAAGCAGCAGATATCACAGTCCATTAAACAAAATGCGGGTCAAAAGAGATAAACACAGAACAAAATATTGCACAGTACGTATCAAAGCAAACGCAAAGATCGACTGCAAGACAACTCGGACATCGGTAAAGACATCTGTCATTTTAAAAACTGACGTTCCATTACTCGCTTTCAAATGTCATTTGAAACAATAATATTATTCCCCGAATTTAAATGATAAAATCGTAAGTAATATTTTTTAAGTGAAATTATATTGTGCTAGTAATTATATAAGAACGCATAATAAAACTCCAAACACGGTCGGACACGTTCAAAAGCTACAATAATGTTATCCCAACCAAAAAAATAAATTCGGATTATTATTTTATTTTTCAAAAACCACAAGTTCTTTTGATGTATAAATAATTCATAAAATATAATTAAAAATTACTTATTTTTTAAAATACAAGTCATTAATGCCCACGTTCAGGTACGATTTGGCCATCGTTCTTTGGAACTGCAAAAGGTGTTATGATATATTCGGCTAAATGTCGCAATTGGGAAATTATAATACGGCGATGTAAAGTTAAGCGTAGTAAAAATAGGCTAAACACGTTTAGAATTAGTAAAAATGTGCGAAAAAATTTTAGGCTAATAGTTTGTGCGCCAATGAGAATTAGGAGTACAAATAATTAGGCATCCCGATATATACCCCATCTGTACACTATACAGGGTGTAAAAAAACTAAACGCAGACCCTGAAGCTACGTAATCTGAAAAGCAAACCAAGTCATATTACAAAATATTATAGCTGGGAAACGATATTTATTTTGGGGACTTTAAAAAAATTTATAATTCATAGCGTGCAATGTATAGCAGCCGGAGCGTGGGCCGCTGCGCTGGAGATGACTGCTAAGTTCTTAATTCGTCCGCGCTGAGCTGTACATTGCGTATTGTAATTAATAAAGCCTTATTATGAACGAAATAATAAAAAAATACCACTATGTTTGTAAGAAGAAAACTTTTTAAGTAACCTTTGGCAACAGTTTTTGTAATAAAATGGAAAACAAAATTGTGACTTTGCCCCTTAATATCTTCGGAACCAGCTGTTTCCCAGGTATGGTCCTAAAGAAAAAAAATATCCTAATGATGGAGACAATACGTAGTTTTCGGATCTGCGTTTGGTTTTTTTACACCCGTTATAGCGTTTGTCTATGAATTCATCATTGTTAATATCCGAGATCAACCAGGTCTCGGTTAGAATTCATAAGACATCATAGTTGTTTGATAAAATATTCATGTAGAGTGTATGTAATTTGGTCCTTGTGCCCTTACAATTTTGGTAATAGATAGTAAGGCAACTCTTTTGGTCGCTTCTACTCATAGATAATATATTCAGCTATATTTTCGTTTTAGTAAAACAAGTGCATTAGTACATCACCAGAAACGCCGAGCTTATTAAGATCCATGTTAGTACCCTTCTTGCTTAAAAAACATATACGAGTATTTGAGAGATCGAGAAAGCCACAAACACACTTTGTAGCAGTGAAAATAGTTAAAACAAGGAATATGAGGTAGTGATTATTAGAATTAAAAAAATGTGCACTATTGCGTATGACGCCTATAAAAAATATTTGGTTGAAAATTATTAGATCAAAAATACAAAATGCAATAATATAGTTAAACAAGTGAACACAATAAATGGAATATGACAATAATGTTCGAACAAAGTACTCTAACATGTTGTTATTTTTTCTTCCTGAGCCTGATGAGATCATCTTCTCCACGGATGGCGATCGCTGGGCTATCGTCTCTTTCGCGCAACAAAATAGTGGAGTTTCTGATCCACACGTATTTATAATGAAGATCCCTGGCAGTGTCACAGCTTTTTCGAAACAACATTTTCTTTTGAAGTGTAAGATGCTCATTTAGATATATCATAGAGGGTTCTCCATTGATTCCGACCTGATCTGACTTAAGAGATTTTATTTTCCGATACGCAGCAAGTATGTTGTCTCTTTGAATACGAGTACAAAATTTTGCTATGATGTTTTTGGGTTTGTTGCTGGGTTGAGCATGTGGCACACGGTGCACAGATACCACATCACCTTTCATTAGAGGATGACGGACAGCTACGCCAATAGCTTCGATTATATTTACCAGGTTTTCGTTACGGCGCTCGGGAACGTTACAGATTTCAATGTTTACCAGCCTGGCCTGCTGCTCCAGGGAGTCGATGCATGCGAGGAGATGCGGGTTCGAGTCCCGCCTGAAACATAATTTTTCAAGTTTATATACTGATATTATAATTGCAATTTAATTGCTAAAATATCAAATAAAGTATATAAATAGCTGTTTCATCTTAACTGACTGTCAAACATTTGCAAAGATGTTTCTTTCGGGTGTTAAGGGTGCAAACTTCTAACATTTGATGAAGCAACGCTGGCTTACAGCGTTAAGAATATGCTTGAAAAATTCGCGCTGAGTCGCAGTGTCTCGGTGGCTTAATGGTATATCGCCCGGCATGCGAGGAGATGCGGGTTCGAGTCCCGCCTAAGACATAAGACATAACATTTTCAAGTTTATATACTGATATTATAATAATTTGTTCAAAATGCGGTTCATTCCGTAAAAAAACCTTCCCATTAACGAATTTCCACTTTACCCAGTATGTAAACCTTAAATTTGAGATACAATATCTCATGTCTTACGAAATAAATGCAGGTTTTTACGGACGTAAATAATATTCTCGTAAATGTATTTTATTTTATTTGCATTGGGCAAAAGATTGTTTTGGCGTAAATTAAGAGATCAAAAATATAAATATAAGATTATTTTATTGTGCATCGTCTAATGCACTAATCAAACGGTTGTTGCGTTGCACGTTTTACATTGCGTGCTGCGTATTACTACATATATTTTTCGTAATATGACTTGTGTACACAATGCGTAGCTTCAGTCTTCGTAATAGATTCTTACACCCTGTCTGATTTGTTTATTACATTATAATTTTCACTAAAAATGCGGTTATCTTAAAAGCTTAATGATCTAAACGGTTATATTTGGAGATTTCTACCATGTACCTTGTTGTAAATCTCGAAATAACTAACTCTTACGATAGTGACCATGAAAGTTTAAATCAGTATTCTAAACGGGTATATATCGAACTGCCGAATTGTTTGTACTTCTAATTGTCATTGGCACACAACATTTTAGCCTACATTTTTTTCGCACATTTACATTTTTTCTAAACAAGTTTAGCCTATTTTTACTACGCGTTACTTGCCGTATTATAATTTCTCAAATACGACATTTGGCCGAACATCATCTTAATCCTGTTATTTTACAGTTTAGTAGAAATTTACAGTTTCAAATTTTTATTCGCAGAAAGTTAAAACGCAATGCTTGCAAGCAAGCATACAAGCAAGTATGCAAGTAAGTAATACATAGTGTAATTTTCAGAATGCCAAAAGAAAGATGCTAATACATTTTAGTGCATTCGATATTTGAGATACTAAAATTAGGGCTTTCAATTTTTAAACTGTAATTATACGTTATAAGTTTAGGCCAATACGGTTCGTTCAAATTAAATTAGGACTTTAAATTTTAAGCGACCCGAAGGGGATCCGATCTAAACAGATATTTTAGTACAGTCAAGTCGCTGCGGCGCTGTGTAGATGGAAAAGTAGACTTTTTGGCCACCTATTGATAACTAGCTGTTCCCCGCGACTTCATACGCGTCAATTTCTATTTTTATGATCGCGATAATTTTTACAACATGTTTCACTGATGCTTCGCTCCTATTGGTCGCAGCGTGGTGTTATATAGCCTAAAGCCTTCCTCGATACATCGACTATCCAACTTCCAGAGATTAGCGCGTTCAAACAAACAAACAAACAAACAAACAAACTCTTCAGCTTTATAATATTAGTATAGATTACTCGAAATTACCTATTACTGATTTTATGGCGTAATTATTTGCAACCGGGTGCAAGGCTTAAGAGGAAACAAAAGGGCCGTTTTTCCATACAAACGTAGTCCTCCCTGGATAAAACCAGTAGAGCAATAATTTTTATAACAAAAATCTATGACAACTATTAGCTTTTTTTTTGTTTTTTCAAAAAAAAAAATCGCCTGTATTTCCGCTGTGTTCAAGCACCCAGAAAACAAATTTGGCTAAATTTTAGAAAAAAAGAAAAACATACGAACACGGCCAAAGCCTTTCTTTAATTTTTAATGAAAAAATATTTAAATCGGTCAAGTTTTAAAAAAGTAATCGGGGGACTACGAAACGCTGATTTGGTGTGCTTTTAGTAGGTATTTTCGGTCCAAGAAGCAGTTGTCTCTATCACACTCTGCGGTGCAGGCGATTGGTACTGCGTGACAGCAATAGATTTTACAAATACCTATTTTTCAATTCTCTTGCCCGTAGTGTTTTCTCTTAACATACTTATGCGTTGTTGTTTTCCAGTTTTCCAACCAGCAATAGATCTTATCACAGAGCCGGATTACATTAACCAGAAGATAATTCAATATTTGGAAGCGCAAAAGGAAGTGAACGCCATGCATGTGAGGACGCACGAATACGCGAAAACGTTTGAGGATTACATAAGGCTGATAAATAGCTGCAATAATGTCGACACACTGAAACGGTTACGGTGAGTAGGTATTGCTAGCTGCTTTCATAATGTACAGCATAAAAAATGCAGGTTAAGGCTGGTGATATTTTTAACACAAAATGAATAGGTGAAACGTTTTTAAAACGTATCTGTTATTAATGTATGATCGACTAGCCTTTTATGAGAGAGAGTTCTTATTCAGTTCTAGTGACCATCCTAATCGGGTGTAATAACATGTCCCATGTGTATAATTTCGTTAAACGTGAAATTACTAAACCAATAAGCGGTGCCTGATCTAACTAGGCAACAGTTTCCTAAAAGAATAAAATAAAAATTGTCAATATACCTACTTTATATGATATTTTAAGCAATCAAATTGCAATTATAATATCAGTATTCAAACTTGAAAAATTATGTCACAGGCTCTCCTCGCATGCCGGCGCATGCGCGGCGCTGTAACCACCGAGACACTACGTCAAAGTCGTCAATTTTTCAAGCATATTCTTATCGCTGTAAGCCAGCGTTGTTTCATCAAATGTTAGGAGTTTGCACCCTTAACACCCGAAATAAACATCTTTGCAGATGTTTAACAGTCAGTTAAGATGAAACAGCTATTTAAAGATAGGATAGAGGAGATGTGGGTTCGAGTCTTGCCTAAGACATAATTTTTCATGTTTAAATACTGATAAATTGTCAATATGTTTTGTAACAAAATAATAAACATATCACTTGGGGAAAGAGAGGGTTAAAAATTATTAAAAACATCACTTGATTAATGACCTACCGATCACATACATTGTTCTGATCCCAAAGATAGCAACTCTTAAAACTCATGTTTATGGTACCACAGACACCCAGACCTGAGACAATGTACAAAAGCATTGTCTCTACATTGATACGTTCATTGACAGAATCCGGAACCTCGGAGTTGAAAATTGTAGAGTATATTTCAGTCCACTACAGAGAGTCGTCAAGTTAATAATGACGATTTTAAACATTCTTGTTGCATTTTTACACTTGACTCAACACTTACGGGGCTTAATGCAACGAACTACATTATTCAAAAAATAGTAATATTTACCTTCCCGAAGTTTCGATCCGGTTGCACGAATCATGGTCGCGGGCAGAGTCTTCCCTACCACTACTATATACGTAGTTCGTTTCATTAAACCCCGTAAGTGTTAAGTGTTAATAATGACGAACTAGAGAATAAAATAGTTATGCATTTGCAGATATGATATTGTCACGCAAATTATGCAAGCGACGACATTAGAAAACATGAAACGAGCGAAAGGCGTAGACGTGGATGCGGGAGAGAAGACAGCTCAGACGCAGCACAACGTGAGCCGGCAACAGATTGCTGACGCCAAAAAATTGAAGCGGTACATCGGCCTGCTGACGATAGCTAAGGCGGAGTGCGAGACAGCCCTGAGGAAGTTGGGGTGGGATGGTGCTTTCCCTACTGTTAACGAATCTGATAGTAAGGTGAGAAAGTGGATTAAAATCTATACTAATATTATAAAGCTGAAGAGTTTCTTTGTTTGTTTGTTTATCTGAACACGCTAATCTCAGAAAGTACTGGATCGAATTGAAAAATATGTTTTGTGTTGGATAGTCCATTTATCGAGGAAGGCTTTAGGCTATATAACATTACGCTGCGACCAATAGGAGCGGAGCATCAGTGAATAATGTTGCAAAAATATTCGCGATCATAATAACAGAAATTGACACGGACGAAGTCGCGGGCAACAGCTAGTCGTTAATAAATCTTTCGAATATTTTCAAACAATCAATGTTTTATTTTGGTTTGTTTGCGCTGTGAGCCAAGCCAAGCCAAGCCAAGTTTCATCAAGTTGCCCAAAGATTCATAATGAGATGAGTCTTTTTCTATAATCTTATGTAATTTATTATACACCGTGAAATTTTAGTGGTTGTTTTCCCGCAACAGAACGATTTACCTTTAGTAGCACCATCGAATCGTGCGAGTTATTTTTTGAAAATAAAGATATCGTTGTTCTCAACTAATCAAAAACATAATCATTAACTCAAAAGCGTGAGATACGATAGTATCTTTACAACATGTGACGTGTTTGGGTACTGCTTGCCGCACGAAATCAATGTTCAAAGCAAAAGAAGCTCAACGCACTAAGTAAAACAGCATAAACTGCACCGCGCGAGGGGCAATGACCCCGGCCGGTGACCGGCTGCGGCGCGGCTGGTACCATTGGTTCGAGGTTGCTTTCGAGTTTCGTTTATCACAATCGTGAAACAGCTATTTTTTTATTTGAATAAAAAAAACTGCACAAATCTATTGTACTACTAAGATAGAATCATTTTACTGCGGGAAAACAACCACTAAAATTTCACGGTGTATACTTCTTTTATTTCAGACTATACCATTGCATAAAATAATTGAAAGCGTTCTTGGCCGAAAATATCTGTCGATGTTCTTAGAAACAATGTGTTCACAAGGCTTAGTGGGTTTCTGGATGGCAGTCGAGGAACTCCGGCACAGCCATAGAAGTAGCTGGCACCAGTTAGGGGCCGAGATTTTCTACACCTACATTAGATCACCTAGTGCTGAAATAAAAGTTGATAAGGTAAAGTATTTCAGCATTTCTTGTTTCATTTGTATAAAGTTAAGAACCACAAACGTGTTTCTTTATTATGATATTACCTTGATGTATACCATTTATATCTACCGTATTGCAAATTCAACCTTACTTGCATGACTCAAAGACGAATGCAACTAGGGTTATTAAGCAACTAGCACTATCTATGTGGGAGATCATTTGATGGGGACTTTTTTTCCCTCACGTGTCTACATCTGGTTTTTTATTTGTCTTTAAATGTTTATCGAAAGATCTTAGTAACAGCCTATAATCACATGAGTAAATATTCCTACAGAGTTCAAGCTTCTTAAAATTTAAACTATTCTGATGGGGCTGACACCTGTTGTAAAAATAAAATACGGTAAAAGTACCTACCTATTTAATAAAATGTGTATTTGAAAAGGTATAAAATATAAGGTTTAGTGTAATTTGACAATACTAAAGTTAAATTAGTTTATAAATGGCTAACTCAAAATAATTTATTTTTCTTTAAATATTTCTTATTTCTTTTTAACGTGTGAATATTGTGATACAGTCTGAATTTAATATACAGTTTCCTTAAATCTGATCGAAAAACATTCGCATGGCATTTCAAAAGATAATTAATTTATAATTTTATTTTTATATTTCATTTTCAATATTTTGAATTCTCGGATCATTATTAAAATTATCTTGATAATTTTTTTTTCATTTCACCAATAAAATTAACATAATTATCTGGGCCTGGCGGTATTTTAAGGAACCCGGCCTGTAGATACATTATCTGCATTAAAGTCTTTACGATAAATAAATAAAGAATCATTGCTTACATATATTAATGGCATTTTCCGATAGGATTCCGATTTCTTGCACTTGTGTCGATCCCGACATTTCCTATACAATTATCCGGCAAAAAACCATAGCAGTGCGTAACTTTGTTTATTTAGATTTAACACCAATTTTCCTTAATCAACATTATATAAATAATTGAATCATAGAAATGTTAAAATCGCAATTTGTCATCCAAATCACTCAAGTAAATGTCATCTAATGCGCGCGACGTGCAGGCTGCAGCCCTGTCATTTATACCGCTACTGAGCCGGTGAAAACCAGTTCTTACCCCGGCGACGCGTCGGTGAACGCGTCGGTGAGATGTCACGCGCACATCGCCGCGCTAGTGTGAGTGGAACTACAGAGTGTAGTCCAGACTTGTCCCGAAGCAGTGGTAGGTTTAAATATTGGGACGTGTAAAAGCGCCTCCTGGGGCCTATTTGCAGAAATAAAACTGATTTTAACTGATTTTAGCGGCCGCATATAGGCAGCTTGGATTATGGTGGGAATATTTATTCATGTGCTTATAACTATCCCACTGCAGGGAAAAGGCCTCCATCATTGAATTCAAGGTAACATGTATGATGAGTATTAATCACGCTTGCCAAATGCGGGTTGGTTGTCATAAACCGAGCAAACTTTTGGTTGCCCGACCCGGGGATCGAACCCGGGACCCCGAGATCTTGGCTCGGTATTTAAACCACTAGACCAACGGGGAATTTAAATGTTTATAGAAAGATCTTGGTTTTATGACAATGTCATGTATCATTGTTTTTAGGATACTAGAAAACGAATGGAGTCTTTTCTATTAGGGGACAAAGGACCTGAAGTTTTTTACGAAGTTCAGGATACAGTAGTTGATACAATACAAGAGAAATATTATTCTTCGTTCTTATTGAGTGACCATTATAAAGCGTTGATAGCTGAACTTGCAACGGAGGAAGCTAGTAAAGGTTGGTTTTCAGTATTGTAATTTGTAATGCCTATAAAATATACCCATCTTGAGCTGATGTTTTAATTTCAAAAGTATGTATTTTTTTGTGAAGGTAACACATTTTTTGAATTACTTAATTTGAATTTTTTGAATTACTTAATTAATTTGAATTACTGTTCATTGGTCACTGAACTTGGCTTTATTTTTGGCGCGCAACTAATCTTTCTGCTCGTATTACTCTTGCTACTACTACTCACTGAAATAATTTCGACTTTCGTAACATATAAATAAATTATGCTTTCAGAAATGTGTTCCGAACGGTCGCCAATAGAAGATCGCCAGTTATCAAACGAATCTGCCTCGTCAGCGGAAAGCGTAGCAGGCGCGTTGCATCTCACTGAACATTCCACTTACGCGAGGAGAAAGCTCGACCAGTTGCAAGAAAGGCATAACAATAAAATACAGGTGACTTTAGTTTTTTTTTCTTATTTGTATTATTCTAGCGGACTCCGCGAACTTCGTATCGCCTCAGAATTTGATTTTCACGTCTTAAAATATGTCAAGTCATCAAATATGGCGTGGTTGGATAAAATTATAAAGAAATTATATTTAATTGATTTATTTTTCACGTAACTTTCATCTTCCCCTCGAACCTCCGAAAGGAGCACTTGTGTCACAAAGCTACTTTAAATTTAATTCTCAAAATAAATTATATCAGTAAAATTAAATGTGAATAAAAAAATAGGAGTGCATAAACTTTGAGAAGTTGCTACAACTCTGCGTACTTATTCAACATCCTGAGCGCCTAGTACATCGTGCACCGCCCACCACTGTGACCATCTTGTGTTGCACCGTAGCCACACCCCCTCCGCTATCCCGTTGGCCAATTAAGCCCCTAGCGACCACTACACAGAAGCTAAATGGCCGGCCGCCACAAGACTACGTCATCCGCTGCGTCATCTTTGGCGGGTACCCCTCTGAGCAGCTCTGCTACCCTAGTACGCATGGACACCGGGCTTAACAGATCAGCTTCCGAGTCGGAGTTAACACATATCAGTCACCTGAACTTTGTTCCTCAACGTAACAAAAGAGGCAGGGACCGGTTGGATGACTCGATATCTAATCAAATGGATGACTTTAAACAAGAAATGAGAAAGTTAATGACATTTTTCTCCGCCTCCCAAGCGAATGAGCTCAAACAATTAAACTCAGCACTTAAAAAGATACAACAATCTAATCTCAACATTGAAAGTTCAGTCTCTTTTCTTGCCAGCGTGCCAGCCAAAAATGAAGAGTTTAGACAGCGGATAGTTGAATTGGAGACACAAGTAAAACAGGACAGAAGTTATATTACTCTTCTGGAGAATAAAATGGATGAAATTCAAATGGATAATCGCAAGTCCAGTTTCGAAATTAAAAATGTCCCGAAGAAACCAAATGAAAATAAAGATGACCTCATCGAGATGGTTAGTGAACTCTCTAAGACACTGGACTGCAATCTCACCTCAACAAATATCAAAGATATATACCGAGTACGACCGAAGTCTACTGACAACAAAAACACAACTATTATAGTGGAAACTAGCTCAACGATCCTTAAGAACTATGTTTTAAAAGCAGCCAAATCATTTAATACAACGCACAAAAATAAGCTGTGTGCGAAACATCTCGGTTTCAAAACGCACGAGGATTCGCCTATATTCCTGTCCGAACACATTACCCCCAAAGGAGCGCGACTGCACTTCCTAGCACGTGACCTGGCCAAATCAAAGAATTACAAATTCTGTTGCGACTGCTTACGGAAAGGTTTATTTAAGAGAAAATGAACACTCTCCAATCATAATGATACGTAATGAAAGCTAAGTACACCAGCTCTTGGCTGACCAGCATCATGGAATTTGACTATCTGAAGGCGCTCCGACTACCCAAGGTAATTTTTCCTATCAGCTCATGGAACTGATACTTTTTTTTAATTTGTCTCTACTTTTTTTGTTTTTGTATACCTATCTAATATCGAATTTTTTATTTCAACTTGTAAAAGCCACCAATATTGTAAAACATTTTAAAAACTCAAGTAATACCATACAAATCGTCTCTCATACTCTACAAACCCAATTAAAACACATAAAGCTGCACACATCACTCCTATACAATTGTTAGCTACCAAATGTTTATTCACTCAGCCACAAAAAAAAACAACTATTGCATTACTAAGACCTTATGCAACATACATACAACGTATCAATATAGCGTTTCTACGAAAATCTACCCCTGCTGTAACGCCCTTGCTAACTATATTATACTAAATGGGTGATTCACAACTTCATAGCCAGAATGTGATAGATGATATTGAATTTTTCCACGCAGTAGAGTGCGATTGTTCAGAGCTATCGTCTTATAAGCTAAATAATAAATCTGGTCTTGTAATAGTGTCTCAAAATATATGTAGCATTTACTGCAATTTTGACGATTTTTTGATTACTTTGTCTAGTCTACCACTCGAAGCTGACATTTTGGTTCTGACTGAATGTAGACTAACATCACATAAAAAAATACCAGATCTAGCTAATTATAGTTCATATGCTACCACACGCCAGCTGAACCAAAATGATGGAGTAGTAACATACATCAAAAAAACGTTACAGCCAAAAGTTAGAGAAATAAATCTTACACATGCTTCTTGCCTTCAGTTGGACGTACTTAACTGGACAATACTTTGTATTTACAGATCCCCTTCTAATACAAATGCTGATTGTTTTATAGAATCCCTTGGGTTGCACTTAGATACACTGACTGAACAAAGTAACATCATAATCACGGGAGACATTAATATTAATATTTTACCAAAACTGGAAGAATTGCCCTATGAGAATAAAAATAGAACGAATTATTTAAACACTCTCTCTGAATATGGTATTCTTGCAGGCCATACTATACCTACTAGAAAGAAGAACTGCCTGGATCACTTTATGATTAAGATGGACAAGATAAATCACTCAGCATTCATTGCAGTTCTTCACACCACCGTCACTGATCATTTCACAACCCTTCTCTCTCTATCTAATACCAAATTTAAGAAAACCTTACCCAAAACAAGAACTAAAACTGATTTTTTTAAGGCTCTTGATGACTTCCAACAAAAAAATATTTGTGAATTACTGTACTGCAACGATCCAACAACTTTATGCAATCAACTAACATCTATGATCACTGAGTCTATTAGTTCTTATACCACAAATATCGTATTCCCTAGAAGTCAGCGCACAATAAAAACGTGGATCACTCCTGGCATCTTACGATGCATTAAAAATCGCAATAAACTACAAAAACAGCTTCGTAAGGAGAGTCACAATGAAATACTAAAAATAACTTACACTAGGTACAGAAATTGATGCAATAATCTTATTAAGAAACTCAAAAGAAAATACGAAAAAGACTTACTAACTAAATCCGTTCATAACAACAAACTTTTGTGGAAAAATATAAAAAACATAACGTATACAAATAAATCTCAAAATGACATTGACGCATTAATTAATTTGACAAATAATCCAATTAAATCAGCGAATTTCATCAATAGTTATTTTGCTAAAATAGGAGAGCATCTTGCTAATAATATTTTACCAAGTAAAAACCCCCATCAACTAAAATCTGATGCTTTGACTGCGTGCAATACGTTTGTTTTACTGGAAACTGATGAGAAAGAAGTTGAAAAGATACTGATGAGCTTGAGATCGGATGGCGCTCCGGGCTGGGATAAAATTCCCATTACTTTTTTAAAGCAAGCTAGGAAAGAAATCGTTCCTGTAATTACTCACCTGGCAAACTTATGCTTTGAACAGGGCGTATTTCCCGCCCCGCTAAAAAAGTCAGTTGTTACCCCTGTGTACAAGAGTGGGAGTAGAGATGATATCGGGAACTATAGGCCAATTTCGGTATTACCGGCACTCTCAAAGATTCTTGAGAGACTTTTGAATTGCCGATTAATAGATTACTTAAACAAATATAATCTTTTATCCCCATCACAGTTTGGCTTTAGACAAGGCAAATCAACAGAAGACGCTGTGGCAGCACTGAGCCAACTGGTTACGGACGAAGTTGATAAAGGAATCAAGTGTTTATCCACATTTTTGGACCTTAAAAAAGCGTTCGATACTGTCTATACCCATTCTTGTTCACAAACTTGAAAATATCGGCGTTAGGAGTACAGCACTTTCTCCTTTTAAGAGTTACCTGTCTGAGCGGACTCAGAGTGTAAAATTAGATCACTATATTAGTAAAGACACTCCTGTATTTTACGGGGTCCCACAGGGAAGTGTTTTAGGACCTACTCTTTTTTTTATTTATATTGATGAGCTCTGCAATTTAAAGATTGATAACGCTCACATTTTTTCCTATGCCGACGATACAGCAGTTGTATTCACGGGCAATAATTGGGCAGATGCTAAAAAAAATGCAGAAGCTGGCCCTCGTTTGATCTACAACTGGTTAAGAGATAACCTTTTGACTCTTAACACCACCAAAACTAATTTCATGTGTTATAGTATCAAAAATAATGCACAACCTGACTCTGACTTCAATCTGACAATCCACAAATGTGATGCCAATAGTCTTGACCCCATAAAATGTGACTGCCCTGCAATAGACAGAATTGACAAAACTAAATACCTGGGAGTCGTGATTGACCAGCGGCTTTCCTGGCATCCACATATAGAACTTGTCTCTTCTAGAGTGAGGAAACTAATCTGGATATTTAAGACCCTGAGGCATGTGGTGCCGGGAGGGTGGGGGATGGAACACGGATATTCGAGGAATATTCTCAAAGAGATCTACGTCTCATTAGCGTAACCACTTTTGACCTATTGCATCTCGATATGGGGAGGAGCGGGTAAAACGAAAATTATTGAGTTGGAACGCGCTCAACGAGCTCTACTGAAGGCTATGCTATTTAAACGCAGAAGATTTTCATTTTACTCCATATATTGCCTCAGTAAAATAATGTCAGTTAGGAAACTGTACATTCTAAGTATCATATTAAGGAAACATAAAACCACCTCTTATTCCCCTAACAAAAACAGAGGTAGACGGATAAAAAATGTTGTCCCAGCTATTTCAACGGGAACTGCTTTTGGTAGAAAACAATATAATAGTCGATCAACTTTCCTATATAATAAAGTTAATAAACTTGTAGGTATATACAATAAAACACTACATGATTGTAAGAAGATAATATCCAACTTCCTCATGCCCCTGAGTTATGCGGATACGGAGGCTTTATTAATGCACATTGAGTAAATGAGCACGCAATTACCACACACACACACACACACACACACACATACATTTACACATACACACACATACACACACACACACACAGAGAGAGAGAGAGAGAGAGAGAAAGAGACTTTTGTTTAAATTTATTTTTAGAGTATGTTAGCTAATTGTTATATAAGCAGCTATGGAAGAGCGAGGGCACCTAATACAGGCAAGACATTTGCTTAAAAGGTGTCCTCGATCAAATACTGTTTAATGTAAACTGCATTTTACTGAAATAAATGTATTGAAATTGAAACTTTAAAAATGTATGACGGAATTTAAATACCTTATTTTATTGCCTGACGTTTCGACTCATTACACCGATTCGTGGTCACATATTGCCTGAAAGGTAGATTAATATAAAAATACCCACGATTTCGCAACTAAACACCGTCATACATTTTTAAATAATCATGCCACGCGAAATTTTAAAAGTAAATAGTTCTTCCTCGCATGCCGGGCGGGTGCTATACCATAAAGCCACCGAGACACTGCGTCACAACGCGAATTCTTCAAGCATATTCTTATCGCTGTAAGCCAGCGTTGTTTCATCAAATGTTAGGAGTTTGCACCCTTAACACCCAAAATAAACAGTTAAGATGAAACAGCTATATAATAGTAAATAGTTCCTGTCATAATCTACTTTACTTCTCATTGAAAATAGTAGGCTAGTGCCGAGTGGTTTTTATATCTATACTATTCGACAGGCACTGGCGGCTCTTTGGGTCCTACACTATTTTACCTTAAATCTTAGTGATATTAGTGGGCTTAACAAGAAAATTTAATGAATTAATACTATTCTGCAGGCACTGGCAGCCCTTAGAGCGTCATTAAAGCCAGAGTCGCCGGCTCTGGCGATGTTGGCGAACGAAGTAGAGCGGCTCGCCGGCGAACAGATGCGACTTGAGGCTCACCTCGCGAGAACGGACACTTGGGCGGAACATTTGGGACTGTGGCGAGCTACTGTCCATAGTGCTGAGGTGATTCAAGTATCTATAGGCTGTAGGCTATACTTTTATTAAGTGTGGATTTCCACACATAAAGAAACAAAAGAGATCTGGGCCGGGTACAGACAACAGCAGAGCAGGTCAACCTACCCAAAAAGTTAAAGGTCATTGAATTGATTTTTTAACTTTGAAGTCCAAAAAGTGGAGATCAATATCAATTGAAAAAAAATTGAATTTTTCTGGTAGGTTGATGTGCTGTTGTCTGTTCTAAAAAAACTAACCCAATGGGGTGTTTTATAAGGTTGCCACATATACAGATGTACATGGTTAAAATAACTACGAGCCTAACATAAGGGTGTTTTTCGGACTCGTGTCTAAGACACGGGTATTATCTAAAACTTAATACTCAAAGGGATTTACCGCAACCGAATTTCTTATTTAAAGGTAGATTGTACGCTTCTCCAAAAATATATTGCAATTATCCTGATGTACTTATTGTGAAGATTCTTTAATTTTTAATCTTTTTTTTAATGGGTAGAATCCAAAGTAAGTAGGTATAATACAGAAAAAACAAATAGTGATTAATGTGCTGTTGTGTAAGAGTATCCTTTAAAAAAAAATTGACAATTTTTTCACAGTATTTCAATGTAGGATTTATATTTTCTTTTAGGTAATAGACGAATCCAAACCGCCTCAGTTCGTTATAGTAGTTCACATGGCTGAACAAGAAGTGATGACTTGTGACGACAATAGACCCGAGCAAATATCCACTGGATGGGTGTTGCTACGAACCCTTAACGAATTCCAAGTAGGTGACGCTACAATTTAAACCTTATTCCATGCTATTACGTTCTGTAATTAATCCATATATTTTTATTTCAGGAGCTACATCGAAAACTAAGGCCTCTATGTTCGGAACTGAAAAATTTAGAGTTACCATCAAATTCTTTTAAATTTTTATTCGGCAAAAACGATAGGAATTCTTTAGATAAAGCAAAAATTTTAATACAGAAATATTTAGAAGTGAGTTTTTCCTTAATGTTAACTGTTTTTTTTAATGAATAATGGTGTTTGTAACATGATGTTGTTATTTCCAGTTTGTATTAGAAGACGATAGACTAAACCAAAGTGAGGCTTTATACACATTCTTAAACCCTAGTTCAGAGTATCTCAAACAAGGAGATTTGCCTAAGAAAAACAAATTCTCATTCTCCACTTTATTTAAAAGGTGAGGTCAATTTTTACTAATATATTACAAATTTTGTTTATGAAACTTACATTTAATCAATATAATGGATAGGCTGGATGAAGCACTTCAAACAACTTCTACATTAAAAAATAAGTTATGTAAACCAATCGGCTTTCTACAGATTCGTTTTTAGAGAAATTGATGTTGGTTCCCTAGTAATATTTATTCTATTTGAGCAGTAAAATATAGTTTAAATCCATGAAGATCACGAATTATTGTAAATACGTCTAAATCACGAAACTGCATTAAAGAAATGGACTTCTGATGACCCAAAAATATGAATTGTATTTAAATTTACATCAATAAAGAGTAAAATAACCGGCCAAGTAGTGCGAGTCGGACTTGCGCACGAAGGGTTCCGTACCAAAAAGGCCAAAAAAACAGGTTTGTTGTATGGGAGCCCCTCTTAAATATTTATTTTATTTTGATTTTAGTATTTGTTGTTATTGCGGCAACAGAAATACACAATTTGTGAAAAATTCAACTGTCTAGCTATTGCGGCTCTTGAGATACAGACTGGTGACAGAGCGACGGACAGACGGACAGACAGCGAAGTCTTAGTAATAGGGTCCCGTTTTTACCCTTTGGGTACGGAACCCTAAAAACATGCAACGTCTTCCCTCCATCATTGGCCAAAGTGTAATTAGAGTCAGATGACGATGATGTAAAAGTTTTATTGGGTTTTACATCTTATCTATTTATCCCAACGTTTCAATGAAAGTGCTCGCACAAACTCAAGCGACTAATTTGACATAGTCAAACTATATAATATAGTGCCATGAATACAGTAGCCATAAACTCGATGACAGATCAAAACACTGTTGAAATTTGAATATAATATCTTTTTAATTCTTTACCAGCACGAGTAGTGAAGCAACGAGCAGGTCATCTCAAGATAAAGAAGCGTTCACGCACCTATCGGCGGACGAAGATGAAATATCGCTGTACCTCGATGGAAACGGCGCCGATTCCAACAGCAAAAACATGACAACTTCAATGAGGGGTATGGTTGTACTGTTTATGTTAACTTTGACAAACTAATACAGTGGCTTGTAAATATCGTATAACTTTTAAGAATTAAATACTTTCTTGATACAGTCGATTATGAATATTCTATCGCTTGGAACAAGAAATTTAAAGCATTAATTCAATATCTTTTTCTATTGTGTTACTCGATCAAAAACGAAATAAATTCGTAATTATAGTAGTTAGTTAAAATACGATTGTTACTCTCTGGTTACTAGGATAAGAATGGAGTAAGATTTATCTATAATTCTTGCATAAATCAGAAGCTGTACAATATCAAAGTCAAAGCAATGCTTATACAGGGTGGTCCAAAAGGTGACGTCTAAAAATTATTTTTGGAATCCTTACATCCAGCTTTAATTTTGAACTGTGAATTAAAAAAAAAAGTTTTTGAAATGATCTAAGAAACTGCTATACCACTTTTTTTTAATTCACAGTTCAATATTAAGCTCTGACTAGCTTGAACAGAAACTATTGACTTTCGAGAAATTTTTCGGAAACTTTGGTTAGGCTTAGCTAGCTGATAATTTTATCTAAGTACATTTAATTTATAAGGATCATACTGCAAAAAAAAATCCGACATAATATAATAAAAAGTGGAGAAACCATTTTTTAAAACTGATGACATCGAAAATTCTGAAAATTAAAATAAGGATTTATTTTGAAAACTAAGAAAAATCGGGTAACATAATATAGGGTATATTTGGATAGCCCTGGGTGTAAGGAATCCAAAAAAAATTTTGAACGTATCCTTTTGGACCACCCTGAATAATGACGGAATACTAAAACATATGTATTTTATAAATACCAATATATAAGTATAATACAAATATTATTCAAACGTCAATTCCCGTAAATTCCATTGTGAAGTCAGCATCCAAACGTTGTGCTGGCCATTGCGCAATTTCAAAGACACTTTCAAGTTATGCCGTGTCAGATTATCTACTATATTATTATGGGACGCCAAGCCTAAGGCGGTAACCTTGTGCTGAAAACACGCTAATTCTATATGTGTACATTTACAACTATTTATAGTTTGGAAAGAAAATATTAATTTCAAGGTGTGTAATATCGGTAATTGAAGTGTCACGTCAGATCAATTCGTCACGTTCCACGGAGAATTTTCTATTAGCGAACGTGCTATTCGCTTAACTTAGCATAACATTTGAGATGAACCTGTCAATTAAAAAGACCAAAGAACTGATGCGAAATAATTGTGTTTTGGGCTCGATTCCCAGATGTGTTCATTTAGAAATCTAAATTTGCTCGTTACTATGTCCCATAGGCTGGTGTGATATCCGCTTTATTTCTTCGTGTATCTAGGGCTCATTTATATTATATTTCCTATCTCACAAGAGCTTTCTGTAATTAGTTATTGTAGTTAATTTTACATGTTAAGATTTTAACTACTTTTAATACTATACACCGTGCTTTTTGAACCACCTAGAAAACGAAGCCCACGTTATTGGACCATTATGTTTAACATCATGGCAGTGTTATTTTTTTATTAAAAATATTTTTTGAAAAATTTTAATTTTTGATTCAGACTTTTTATTTTGTAACACGCTGTGACGCGCCGAGACTTATTATTTTGCTGCGGTGGGGTCTCGGTTGAACGGACCTTACACAGCTACATCTGTGTGCGTCACAGCGTGTTTCAAAATAAATAGCTGAACCGATATTTAATATTTAAAAAAAAAAGTTTTTGGTTAAAAAATTAAAATAACACTGCCAAGTAGTTATACATAATAGTTACATAACGTGGGCTTCGTTTTACACGTGGTTCAAATTGCACCGTGTAGATATCGATCCCTACATAGTGTAGGGATCGATATCAAAAGTAGGCTAATCCACAAGAGAACTAATATCTGCTCAACAAAAAGCGTGTAGATCTTAAGTAGTATTATGACGTAGCAAATCTATGGCCATTGGAGCGAACAGATTGTATAATGGCGTTAAGAGCTTTTACTGATTAAGATGTAATTAAATTTAAGTATGAACATATCATAACATTCTGGAACATTAGATAGTTTTATCCAAGAAATTATTTCTTAAAGGGGTATGTTAGTTTGTAGGGGACTTCGATAATTACTCAATTTGGTATAGGATTGTGAATTTTAATGTGTACCACCATAGCGAAATGCTAGTAATGTAAGTTTAGTTGGTTAAATAAGTATGTTTTTAATTAATAGGAGCCGGCATCGTCGGAGAGGAGAGAGACAGCATAGCGGAACCGCTCTACGCTCTGTTGAGCGAAGTATTTGACATGCGAGGAGTGTTCCGGTGGCTCAGGAAAACGCTCGTCACCTTCGTACAAATCACCTACGGCAGAACGATAAATAGGTAATTTAAGGAAACACTTTCCAGTTTGTTGGAACATACTTTTGAGCTTTTGCCAACAGTAAAATAAACACTAATAAAATACAAAAATAATAGGCGTCGCGTTGATTGACATTATCGTTACGGACGTTTATTAATACATTTTTTTTATTAATAAACGTTTTTTATTAAAAATGTATGTTAAATCTTACTTATGTTTTGTAGGCAAATCAAAGAAACAGTATCCTGGTTATTTTCGGAACAGATGCTGCACTATTATATCTGTGTAGTTCTGAAATCGTGGTGGCCTGGCGGTGAACTGAGCGAAAATACATCGAATCGAAACTTCCAAGACAAAGGTATAAATATTTAAGTATTATGCTTTAATTAAGTGAAAATAAGAGCCAACGCTATTTTAAAACAATAAAACACATTTTCTGAGTTTATTGATTATATGGTACACAAGGTGTTCCAGAGTATGAAGCAGCTGACTCTATGGGAGAAAGTATAGCAATATTAAACAAGAAAATATTTTATGAAAAAAAAAAACCATTCCGTTACAGAGTTATAATGTAACCAAACATTAACGAAAAGCTCGCATCTTTTTATTCCGAATAACTACAAATCTCAATAATACCATAACAGTTAAAATTACATAATTAATATGTTACATTTTCGATCTACTATGACCCTATAAATCAGCTGTTCCAAGATCTTGTACATCCTGTATATTTTACGCCGTTTAGAAAAACCGCACATTCTTGAAAATTCTTATATTGTTTGCTTTAAAGAGCTGATGCAGGTGCATTTTTTGAATGCTCTGGAAAACTTACTTAACTTCCTTTATCAATGGAACATATTATATCTAATTTTCTTTTGTATTTGTTGCTAGAACACACGCGAACATTGGCTTCTCAGCAGCTAACAGAAAGCGTGGTGGAAGCGTTGTCTTCGTTAGTGGGAGCCCATGCAGCCGCCAGGGGCGCCCAGAAGTTGTTCCATACGCTACAAAATACAACACACAACAAACAACTGTTCTATGTAAGCATTGTTTTTTAGGGTTCCGTAGCCATATGGCAAAAAACGGAACCCTTATATTTTCGTCAAGTCTGTCTGTCTGTCTGTCTGTCCGTCCCTCCGTATGTCACAGCCACTTTATTCTGAAAGTATTCGCATTACACAGTTGAAACTTGGTAGGTAGGTGTATCCTGTTGACCGCTTTACGATTATTATACAAAAAATAAAAATAACGATATTTAAGGGGGGCTTCCCATACATAGAACTAAAACAAAAAATATTTTTTTAACTCAAACCTATGCGTATGGGGTATCTATGGATATGTCTCTTAAAATGACATAGAGGTTCCTAGAACTATTTTTTCCAAAAGTCTAACATTTGGAAGATGACGCTTCCAAAGTGGTAAAATGAGTGATCCCCCCCCCCCCCCTAACTTTAAACTAAGCACGTGAAAATTTTGAAAAAATACAAATTTAGATCTTAACAAATACTTTCAACGAAAATTGGTTTGAACGAGATCAAACCGGTAGTTTTTGAAGAATAGCACATTTTTAACAACCGCAAATATAACTTTGTCACTTATATAAACACTATGAAAAACAAAGTTATTTTTGCAGTCAATTAAATATTGTGGTATTTTGGCTAAGTGGAAGTAAGTAGACCCCTAATTCAGTTAAAGTCCGACTCGCACTTGACCGGTTTTTTGTTTTTACAATTCGTAATGCGTAACCATATAATATGTTAACATTACACATTATAGTAAAGTGTATGCTATATACAGGGTGTTAAGTAAATGGTATAACAAGCCGAAACCAAACTATATTTGTATAAAAAAAAATTATATCAATTTTCTGACCTCACCCATAGTATTTAAGCTGTTGCCCGCGACTTCGTCAATTTCTGTTATTATGGTCCCGACTATTTTTGCAACATTTTTCACTCATGCTTCGCTTCTGTTGGTCACAGCGTGATATTATTTAGCCTAAAGCCTTCCTCGATATGTGGTCTATTCAACACAAAAAGATTTTTTCATTTCGATCCAGTACTTCCTGAGATTAGCGAGTTCAAACAAACAAACAAACTCTTCAGCTTTATAATATTAGAAGATATGCATCAATGTTAACATAAGCTGGTTTCGGTTTGTTATACCATTTACCAAACACCCTGTATATGTTGTAAGAACTATGTTAACATACGACTTGGCTTTTTTGCCATTTGCCTAAAACCACACAAGTTATATTTTAGTTGGCATTGCAAACGCCCAGAAATCGAAAGTGGGTCCAAATTCAAATCTTACCTGTAACAAACACATTTAATTGTTTCCTAGTCTTGTTGTTTCATAAATTATGCATAAGTGTTCTTATTCATTACATTGTTGGCATTGCACTAACGTGTAATAGTAGTAAATAATTTATTGAAATCAAAACTATTAATAATACTTTCCATATTTATTTTCGACGACCTCCGTGGCGACAACTTGAAAACCGGTGTGTACGCCACACAATATCAAGTAAAAACAATTAGTGGTTTTATTTGTATATTATCTGGTTTTAGTCAAGACTACTGAATAAATATTGTTCATAAGTTGCAAAAACATCACTTTATTGCGCTTTAAAATATAAGTTTTCTACGAACACTTAAGTTTTTAATACAGAGTGAAATAAAGCAAAGAGTAAGGCTCCAGTCAAGATGACATGAGATATTGGTCCGCATATGCATATTGCTATACCTAATGCTAAAACTAATACTACACCCACGGTATAGTACCGTCTTGAGTCTTTTACGGTCACTATTATTTGTTCTGGTGTTTTCCCAACGTATGAAATAGTCTGAAAAAAAAGTCGCTGTTTTGTCAAATTGAAAGAAAGAAAGAAATATTAATTTGACACAAGAACAATCACTTAGCAGAAACATATAAATTGGTCTTAATATAGCTATTATAAAATGCATGGTATTCTATAAATGCTATTATAAACGCAGGGTAAAATACTTACACTAAACGATAAATTATCTGCGTTATTTACGAATAATATCTTCTCTCCCAATAAACTTTCTGGAAAAAAATATATTTTTTATGTTAAAAGAAACGGTGGTAAAACATAACTAGGAGTACCTATGTTTGAAAACGTTTAATGATGTTAATAATATGTCATCATAAATCTACATGAATTGACGTTTTTCTGTCAAAATATTGCGTGATAATAGATATTTTTAAATACCTAGCACAAACTAAACTGAGTTTTTTATATATTGCAACTAAATAACGGATTGATAGACTATTAAAATACAACAAAAGACAGGACTATGGTACAAATCCAAAGCCTTTTTTGCTTATCACTTTCGAGACGTAAAATAAAAAAAAAAATTTTTTTTTTGAGCTGAGTGAGTGAGCTGAGTTTTTTTTTTGAGTTTTACGAGATGAAGACTCTGATATTTTGGAGGGGTTAGGAAGGAAAAACTTGTGTCTTATCAGTACAAACCAAGAAGAATTTACTAATTTAGGTTTTACTACATACTTTTAAACTTTCGCGTTGCATAATTATTTGAACGATAACGGAAAATTAAACGCGATCACACCTTATTATTTTGGTCACAGGCTGACTGAGTCAGAAAAATTATTTGGGTCTCTTTTAACACTACAAAGCTCTACGATACATACCACTACAACCGACTCCAATTGTATTAAGTTCGTCTAGTTCCCCCTTCCTTATCGTAATAGTGCTATAATCTTCGCTGTATCGATACATCTCAGTGGCCAGAACTTCAGTAAAGTCGCTAACTTCTTTGCTAAGGAATCTCCTTTGGATTTCATTTAGGAAAAGGAATGCTCTTGACCGCTGACATAGCTGATAAAGAGAAAAAATCTTATCGCATTGATTTTGTTTATAAACACCATAAAGATCTTATAACAGCTCGATTATATCTAGTTATACGTATTTAAAATACATTTTAAAATAAATTTTTATCACCTTCCAAGTTTTAGTACAACAATCTACGAGACAAAAAACAATTAAATGACGTATTTTTTCTTTTGGCATAGCCCAGTACAAAAATGTCAGGATAAATGAACCTAGAGGATAATGTAACTTAGAAAATGTCCGCCAAAAATCTAAAATTTTTAATACTGCCTTCTAGCAACACTTTTAGGGTTCCGTACCCAAAGGGTAAAAACGGGACCCTATTACTAAGACTTCGATGTCTGTCCGTCTGTCCGTCTGCCTGTCACCAGGCTGTTTAAATTTTCACAATATTTTTTATGTGCCGCATGGGGGGCTTCCATACATCATACCCGTTCTTTTTGGCCTTTTTGGTTCGAAACCCTTCGTGCGCGAGTCCGACTCGCACTTGACCGGTTTTTTTACACGATGCGCATTTCATTACTATTGTTATTGTTATAAGTTATTGATTTTCCGTTCATACCTTCACAGGTTTAGGACCGTAAAAATTGAAAAGTATGTTGCGAAAAATATTTTTGGGTAAACTTGACCTACATTTTTTACTTCATAAATGGGCTCCAAATACGATACTTAACGCCTATAAAATTTTGGTTATGAAAAAGTCACCTGTATAAAAAAAATCTCTGTTATTCCTAAGTTCAAATACGAGTATCACTGCATCTTTTAAAATATAACAAAGTCCTCCGCCGCATCTGTCTGTATCTATGTAAATCTGTGTACGCGATAAACTCAGAAACCTCTGACTGATTTTGATGTAATTTGTAATAGAGATAGAACAGAATTCGAGAAAGGACAGAGGCTGCCCAGTACCCAAAGTAACTTTATTTATTGTTTACTAGCTTTTGACCGCAATATTAATACAAATCCGATCTATCCTGATTGAAAAATAAATATTAATTAAAACTTTCGCATTTATATTATTAGTAAGATAAACGTACCTTGTCTGTTACACAAAAATAAACATTTTTATCAGCAACGATGTAGTGAAATAGATATTGTCCGTGGGAATAAGTCATCTTTTCATTAATTTCTGGTATCTTTGCCAATACCAGATCCATAATTTCTACGAAATTCCCACCACAAGAAGCAAAGTTTGATATGACATTCTTATCACCGGCCACTGCACTGAAAAGTATGGGCATTTTTAAATTTTGTAGTTTCACTAACATACGCGATACACGATCTTATCTTTAACTTGTTTTTGTTAAATTTTTAACTTTGTTATGTTCAACTAGTTCCGAAAAATCAAAACACTTAGCGGCCACTTCTCGTTTTTATTTAACAACGATTTGATGTTCGGTAAACGTTTTGTGCGCCCACGCACCACTCCCGCACACATATCTTGCGAGTGTTGTGCCGCTATCGCGCAGATATCTCGCGATCGTTCTAAAATTATTACCTTGTCGGCTTACACGGGAAGCTAAAAACGTTCTGACTCGCTAAAAATGTCGCCGCCAATTGTCGATCAATGCGAAATACCGGGACGAGTGTGCGGAAGCCGTTAATTTATCGTTAAATTAATATATGTATGACCATACATTCGAGTCGTATTAAGTTTTTTTTTACTATACCTATTTGTTCACCCTTGTTTAATTATGAAGATTACTTTTATAAGAGACACTTAAAACACGTTCACCCGATGGGAATAATGTCATTTTGCTTTCACCAGACTGCGAATTTTTGGTAAGATGTTGTTACTCAATCACGCTCGATGAGCGGATCCGGGTGAAATTGGACATAGACTATAAACTAGAATAGCACATAGGCTACTTTTTGATCCGAAAAAACTACGGTTCCCGTAGGATAGTTTGCCCACATGTAAGAAGTCGCGGTGCAAAAGCTAGTTTCTATGTTGCTCGTTATCTAATCATATTAACATACAATTACAAACAAACTTTTTTTTTTGTTCAGCGTGATGATAAATATTTTTAATCATTTTAGAATAACACGCGATGCCATTTCAAAATTAATTTAGTAACAAGAACAAAAATGGAAAATAACGTCTTTAATTAATAATTAGTACTAATAACTATGTCGTTTTTTTGCCAAATGTTTATAGCGCCACGGAGCCTGAAAAAGTTCGTCTTTTCTTTAAAGACGTCTCATTACAAATGTTTGTTTTTATTCTAAATCACTGGTCACAAATCATTGCATAAACATTTTTGTATAAGAACACAAAGTCGTGGTAAATCGTATAAAACCTATTTCTTTCTATTTGAAGACTAATTCGCATAAGCAATGTCCATGTTATGCATTCCTAAAATGTCATAAGTGCATGTGTACACGTTGCTTCATCTACATTCTAAAGGACGACAGGATGGTTAGTAATACAACAGCGAATGAAAAATGAATGGGGTTAATTAGTCCCAAATAACATTTTCTATAAGCCCTTTTCAAAATAAGTGTTTTGCTTTGTATTCATCTTCAGGTTCATTCATAAAGCGTTTCTATATACCTTATGTAGGTACTTACAACTTTTAATGCTTACAGTATTGTATTTTGTTACAGGATCTCTTCGAACTGGTCTTACTAGAAGTATTCCCGGAACTCAAACGCTATCACTAACATTTCGCGCTTAGGTAAGAAAAGCCATGACAATAGAATAATTTCGTATGATCTTACAGGGAAAATCCAAAAAAAAATCTCTTATTATATTTTGATACTCTAAGAGAAACATTCCGTTTTACATTTTTTTAAAAGGTTGACTGAGAAGTTTTGTATTGATAGTTAATTCGTTGTGTTGTGGATTAAATTATGCTATTTATTGACTACTATAATGTAGTACTGATCTCGTTTGTAGTTATACATTTGTAGATATATAATATTACCCATGTGTCGTTACTCAGTTATTAATTTGGTGCCAAAGATTGCACTTACCAAACATAAAGTCTGCTTAATTAAATTTTATTTACGTACTTACTTACTAAGAATCAGTTTATTATTGTTGACTGTGGATTACCGAACACTACGTTTAGTTAAACTTAATAGTTAGTATTAAAGCGCTATTGGTATCAATCGCACAGCCTAGATAAGTGTTTTTTTTTTGTTCAAGTTAAGCGCTATTAATTTTTATAATATTTAAATAAATATTACACCATTTTATAATTGAATATGTTGAGTAAATATTTAAAAAGAGATTCTAGTTAGTTTTAATGTTTTATTGTCACCACAAACAAGTAATACAGTTCTGAATAATCTGTCTGTCTGTTTTGAGTAGTAACAGTGCCCGTAGACAAGTGAATTTCTAATATCGTTTACGCTAGACGAATAGATAACAAATGTATGAAAATGACATTAACAAACGATCGAAAGATCGTAAGCTTATGTCATATTCATACATTTGACATCTATTCGTCTAGCGTAAACGATATTAGAAAGCCACTTGTGTAACAGCCGATCCCAATAATCTATCTATCGCCAGTTTTGACATTTCGGTGATAGGAAACAGTTCCTATCTCTGATTTTGCCGTCCAGAGAAACAAAGACAGAAGTTGTTTTCTATCTCCGATATGCCAAAACTGAAGATAGATTGGTTATTAGGACCGGCCGTAAGGGCGCTGTTGTGGATCTAGGTGTGCGATATAATATTTGAAACTACATAAATGTAGACAAAAAATGTGAGTGTAGTGTATTGTGTTCGTGTTCGGCTGTGCTATACATGGTGCACATTGCATTTGTTATGTTACTGCACTTATATGTAATGTTTATTTGGAGCATAAATATAATTGGACCTAAAATAAAAAAAATATAAATATTATTTTTCAAATAGACTTCGAAATCTCGTAGATAAGACAATGTAGCGATAAGTATTACGCAAGTATTAAAAATACAGTTGCAAGTAACAAACGTCTGAAAATTATCATTGTCAATATTAGTATAAAAATAATATAATAGTACGTATTAGTATATATAATTTTTACCCATCTAATTTGGTTTTTAATGGGCTTGCACACAAAAAACAACATGTTGACATTTCAAGTGATTACAAAAAACAAAAATATACAAAATATATTATTTTCGACTCTTTACTAAATAATATTTCCTACTATATTGTGTCGTTTATTATATGAATTATTATAATGCAAAAGTTTCTGCACGTACTACTATGTATCGTTATAAGATATTTTATTTTATATTCGGTGTCTTTGGAACTATCTACAAAGTGTTATATAATATTATGCGATTGTTGACTACAGTTAAGCATCAAAATGTATGTAGATATATGTAATAAAAGAGTAACTGAAATAAATAACGCATTTTATTAATAACGTATTAAAAAATGTTAACTTATACCCAAATTAATAAAAAGTTTTATCAAATAATGTAGTGCTCGTCAAAGCTGAAATGACGCGCCCCACTACTTATTTAATGATTTAGACGTGTGAGTGCAAATATTTATATTAATCTGTGTGACGATGACGATTGTTTCGTGAACATTACCTGCAAGCAAGACCAAAGTGTCCGCTCTGTCGCACGGTCGAAAAATTATATCGATATACAACCGCTTCTGACCACCCAGGGTCGGCAAAGAAATTGGTAACAATTAACGGTTTTTTCACTGTCTTACATGACTTAGTCAGATTTGAATATAGGTATCCTAATAAATAAATAAATAAATAAATATTTAAGACATGCCTCAATGGGCCACACTGAGCCATCTAGTCCCAAATTAAGGTACTATTAAGTACCCTGTCGTATGGGGTACTAGACAACCGATAAACTTACTTATATCCTTTTTTTTTTGTAAATATATACTTATAATACATAGAAAACACCCAGACCAGTACAAACAGACATGTTCATGCACACAAATATTTGTACTGTGCGGGGATCGAACCCGCGACCCATGGCTCAGAAGCAGCGTTAACTACCGCTGATCCAAATGGTCGTCAATAAACTATTAACTATTGAACTAGCGTACTTAAGTATAACGTAATCCTTCAACTATTGGTGCATTCACCCTACCATGAAATTGTTTGTGGCGTCTAATTTATTAAAGGCTACGCTGTAATCCAGCGAAGTTTCGTCAATGTTTTTCGTTCCTCGAGTCAAGTGGTTAAGTTCCTCCATCATCTTTTCGTTGATCTTCTAATATAATGTTTCAATACATTTATAAAGCTGGTGCATCTAAACCGAAAGTTTTTTTTTTAAATACTGGCTAATTGGTTATATGAAGATAAATGGAATACGCCGATCGTATAAAGATTGGCGTAGTGATTATCAAAAGTCGAATAATTTTGCTTTAAAGAAATTAAAGATTCATTGAGTGACATTTTTTGACATCTTTTGTTCGTCATTTAACAATCTTTCTTCCTACTAATGTTATAACCCAATCACACTAGAACAGCTGAACTAATCTGGATAAAATTTGATAAGGACATTGATTATAAGCTAGTATCCTTATATCCCGCAGAAAACAGATACTTTCCAATCCAATATTTCACGTCTACAATACGCGGGTATAACAAACAGCTGGAAATATTGAAAAAATGAAGTAAGGAAAAATAAAAGCATGTACCATTTGAATAAATTCTATTTTAATGTTCAGTACAATAATAAATCGGACAACAGCTTTAACACCTTGATGGAGGCAAGGAGGTGTAAAAGCTGTTTAATTCATTATCTAATTTTCCACTATAATTTAATATCAAAATAATAAAATCATATAAAGTTAATGTTGATTTCATCATTTGGCACAATATATATTTATATATAAATTTAGAATTTTTCATTGTGGAAATGAATATAGATTAATACATATTCATTAAAATTGGGTTAATACGTATTGTGCGTTGTGCATTTTGTGCATACAGCAGATGAATACGTACTGGCACAACGCCCAGAGAACAAAACAACGTAGTGTACATCATCCATCATACATGTCGGCAATCAACTCTTTTTACTCCCAAAGCATCTGGTATCACAGCACTCACATACTTTACTTCTCCTTTCCTTAAAAGCTATTTAACAAAACAATTTACATAAATTATGTCTTAAAACTAATATAAAAAGTCATATGAAATACTTCCCAATTATTCATCCCCTTTGATTAGGTGGTTTCAAAGTTCTTGTACGAAAGAGGGTTGAAAATACTTAACAAACGTACTGGAATTCGCATTAAGAGTATAATATTGGTACTAATATAGAGAAAAGGGCGGATTATTTTTGAGTTCATTAAGTTTTTCTTTTTTTATGTATTTAAATATATTTTTCAATATACAAAACAGCGAAATATCGTATTATATATCTAAATAAAATTAAAGATTAGTTGAAATAAATTAAAGTTTATATCGGTATAATTATTATAATTATGTAATATTTCATTGATTTATCAAAAGGAACTTTTGTTATAATTCATTACAGTTATTTATTAAAATGTGAAATTAAATAGAGTATTTCATAATGACTAAAATTATAGTATCATCTAACTTATTTGATTGATGAACTTGTCAAAAATTAACCATTTGCTTATCACGACCGGTTACACCGTTGTCTCCCATCCTAACTCTACCTTAGATTAAAACACCCTGTGATACGTTCTGCACGTCCAATTCGTGTCTGAGACGTTATTAATTCACAAATAAATAAAGTTTAATTAATGTTTTAACGAATAAGGTGTTCATTTTATTATTCTAATAATATTAACGGTCTACCGTTCTGAATTCAAAAACAATCTTGATCATAATTTGAATAGTCTTTTTTAAATCTAGTTATTTTACTAAATAATTCTGATATGAAGTGCATGTTGGTGGCGTCCCTACGCACAGACAGGCAGGTGCAACAGTCGAAATAAATCAAATAATTTGAACGCATCAAACTGGTGTCTTATAAAAAGCGCACGTCCTAATATCAGTACAGCAGTTTTAAGGCATTACAATCAAAAGTGTTTACAATTTTTCTATCATGTTGGTGATTCTTTATTTTATTATTAAAAACAGTAGCATACTTAAAACAATAGTCTAGAAGTATAGATTTATTCCTGCCTTGCATTAAAACGAAGTTAACACCGATATTGCTACGTGCGCTGTCTACGAGAAGCCATTTATAAATAAACTATTATTTACAATTCAATATCATTTGTTTGACAAAAAACTTCGTAATTAAAACTAACTATTTACATTGATATTTTATTGTCACCATATTAAAACTGGTGAATTACTTCTAAAAGTGAATTCGTAATTATTTATACCGAAATAAAATTTGGCAATTTATAGGCATAAGAATAATTAACTAAAAACGCTTTCATTTTCCTGACTTCCAAAGTTCGAGTACTTATTGGAAAAATTGTTAAAGAATGATTTACTTTTTTGTAGTTTGGGATTGCATCAATACACAAGTAGTTTCAAATTACAAATTACAGTGGTGGTCAGAAATGCTTCCAAACATCGGTGCGTCTATAAAAATCTATATTACATAATAATTTATGTTTGCGCTGTGGCGCAGCACCCCGTGAGCCGCGGGGAGGCGTGCGTCCAGCGCAAAGGATGTACAAAAATAATAAATATAGTACTTATATATTTTGTCATGTTTACACTTTTCATTCTCTCATATACAAACACACGCTCAATATTTTGGTAGTAGGTACATATTATTTTTAGTTTTTTGTACTGCGGTATCATGCTAAAATATAATCTTTGAAAAATTCTAATCTAGAATGAGATTATCATCATATGACATCTTCACCGAAAATAAAACTTGATAATTTTTTAGAATAGGTTTTAGCATGCTACCGTAGTAATAAAATTTTATTTCTTACCATTAATTTTTATTTCATTAATGGAAATTTAAGGAATAAGGAGTATATTATTAATTTTCTTGTAGACATCTATTTACACACAAGATGTTTTCTATAATTTCTAAACGTATAATTATCTATTTCTATAAACTATAACAATAACACTTTTGGTACATACTGTAGTATTATATGTCTTATTTGTAACAAAACATATTTCTATTGAATTATGTAATCTTAGTATGTTTGTATTTTATTTATAAATTATCTTTCTGAAATTAATAATGTCTAACATCTTATTACAAGCTAGTACTTATCAGTTATTCTACATACAGTAATTCCAACCAATAGGTAGATATTTCAAAACGATCCATTCTCAGGATAATAAATTGAATTTATTAATTTACTAACAATGCGATCTTATAATATCTACGTATCCCATTGGACATTTTCAAAATCTGAAATTGACGATTATATAATATATCAATCCAAACAGGAAACTGTAAGCAATGCATAAATTCTTTATTTTTATTGTTACATCCCGTTAAGTTACATCGTATTTATCAATATCGTTAAAAACTACCATCCAAACGTAATATTTGTACGCGACCTGATGCAATAATATCATTAAACGTATTATTTCTTTGTATTTAAAATTGTGTAGTTTACGCGGAAGTGCACATTTTGTGTTTCGAAGTTGCAATTTTCGTAGCCTCCGTCCGTAGTCGTGCGTCATTGCATGAGTGATGTCGTAAATACGATTCGTAGCATTTCGTAGCGTTCGATTCGTGTTGGTGAAAAGCAATATCTCTGTCTAATGATAGCAATGCTTATTAAATAGTAATATGCATTGGTCAGTTTAAAATCGTGTTTAATGTGAGTTCCGAGTAATTTTGTCTAATTAGTATGCCTTGCCTATAACGTTTTTTTTATTATCATAATGATACAGTTGGGTGTACTCTAACTCCTTAACATGGTTCGTGGCCAATCATAAGACTTTCACTGCACTCTTTTAGTTGATCAAATTAGATATATTTTGTGTATTACGAATTTCGATTTGAGTTGCCGAATGTTTAACCGCTTGTAGACTTTTTTCCAGACACAATTAAAATGGGGACAACTCCCCCCAAAAAGTCTACAAGCGTTTAGGTAAGGATTCCTAAAGCTTACCTGCTATAGAGAATCAATACCAAAATCTCGAGGGAATCCCAGCCTTTGTCACGTATATCAGCCGATAAATGTCATATGCATTGTCCTCAAGCAACATGTGTCGTTTATCTTGTTGTAAGCTAATGCGTGGAACCACGAAGATATCAGTGAAATGAAATCTCAGTGTAAAGTCCTATTAAAATTGACGCTAAGTTCGGCAGCGTTATCGACTGACGAGGTGGCCTATACGTCACAACGGTTGTGTCGGAAGCACTACTACGCAACAAGTCCGAACATACGATCATTCTGTCTCATTCGGATACTGGAAGATTGGTATGAGTGAGAGAGACAGATGTACTCGGACATTTTGCTATGGAGTAAGGCCTCAGGGTTTATATTGTGAATCCCCGCGAGTCGTCGTGCAACTCAATGTCGAGTTCCGTAACAGTTTCGTCTCATGCGAACGGGTGGAGCGTGACTGGTTCGAAGTCGTCGTGCGTGGAGGGGCGCGGCGCGGCGCGGGGCGGCGGCGGCGGCGCGGGCAGCAGGCTCGTGCCCTCAGGGATGTACACGTTCGTCACGCGCTCCTGTTGACAAAATCACACTGTTACAAACGAGATTTTTGTAAATACTATAGTACCTATTGAACGAGATTTGACGGCCATTTGGATCGATCCCCGCACAGTACAAATATTTGTGTGCATGGAAATGTCTGTTTGTACTGGTCTGGGTGTTTTCTACGTATTATAAATATATATTTACAAAAAACTATATAAATAAGTTTATCGGTAGTCGAGCCCATATGACAAACTACTTAGTAGTTGCTTAGTTTAGGGGACTAGATGGCTCTGTGTGGCCCAGTGTGGCATGTCTGAAAATATTCATTATTTATATTTATTTTTTCCGCGTCGAATTTTCAATTTCAAACTATATACTAAAATTATCCCACGGAAACCGTATGGGCCTATGTGTTATTCCAGCCTATAATGTAAAACCTTGTCTTATTTCATTCAGATCCGTTCAGTCGTTTTGGCGTGATTAAGTAACAAACTTCCATCCAAACTTTCACATTTATAATATTAGCAAAATGCTTTAGATAACACACTAATTGTCCTGTTGTTATTTCCTTGAAGAGAGGAATTGAAATCTTTCAGAGGCATTGCTCCGCAACACAATGTCCGACTTCGTCGTTTCGACTACAACTCTCTCTTGCTCATGCCAATTCAATTCAATTCAATTCAATTCATTTATTTACAAGATGTCCGCAACACAATGTCTTAAAGTATGTGACAGAGGCAAATACAACCCTAAGTAAATATTGAATCGCACCCCAAACTGTGTTTAAGGCTATAGTCAAACTAACAAAAAGGTCTAAGTATTTTTCTATCATTATCAGATAGAATTCAAGATTTTTCAAGTGATGATAGTCTAGCTATCAGTAAATACTACGCCACAAATTGGAATTTTTGCCCCTCTTTTTTTCTGATTGTAAAAATTTTCTCACCTGGCTTTTGTCGTATTTGAATATTCCTTGGAATCGGTTGGTTTTGCGCTCCAGCGGTTCGCCGCTGTTGTTGCCAGTGGCGCAGTTATAATTAGGGTTGTGGAAAGATATGTGACCGGCCGCCTCACGGTAATTTTCTTTCAGCTCCTCACCACGCTCTTTGTTAATCCTTACTGCAAGTTAGGAAATAAGTACAATAAAATTTGGTGCGTCGCATTGCAAGTTTGAAACGCCTTTACCTCTGTAATTTATGTATTTTTTTACAATTTATTATCATTAATAACAATATTAGTAAACAATATTAGTACTAAAGTCTGTCATGTGGGAAACAATAAATTAGTTACAGAAATAAATTATATAACTTGAATAAAGAGACAAGTGTATATTTTGGCGATTCAATGTAAGTATGTACTCTGCCTTACGAATCAGTACCACTGGTGGACATAAGCCGCACTCACTCAGTGCATGTAAACGATCTTAATACCGACTATTTATCAGAACTTTTTCTATCCGTAGCCTACAGCTCTGCCTATGTCCATTACTCCACCTTGTTGGAGTGTAAAAGTAAAGTAACAGCCTATAACTACCCTCCTAATGATGGGTAAACACATAATCACCACGCTTGCTAATTGCGGGTTGTTGCCCGACCTGAGGATCGGACCCAGGATGATCTTGATTGGTACTCAAACCACTAGACCAACAGGGCGTTGGACAGTACCGAAACATTTTCGATATCCATCAAAAGTCCTACACAGTGTGTATTCTGCCTTATCTCTACTATTAAGAAATTTTCTTAATAACTCACCGCAAACGAAAGCAATGACAATCACTCCTATGATGATAATGACCAGAATAGCAACCACAATCAGGATCGCGCCAACGCTTGTCTCTGGATCCTCAGTGGGTGGCGGTACGTACCCGCTTTCAGTATCTAATATGTCCCTGTAGTCGTAGTATGAGGGGTAATGCGGAGGCATTTGACCTTCAAATCGGGACTTTGGAACTGTAAAGAGAATTACTTGTTAGGGATTTGAAGTCGTACTATTGATTGTTTGTTAAATATTCACTACCTCTTCGAACTACGAGATTAATTTAAGACAAAGCTCGGTACGATCTTAGCTATACAGATTTGAGTTGATATTGTTTGATTATATTTGGAATAGCATGAGCGTTAAATGTTTGCCATGGAAATATCATAATTGCAACAGTGATATTTACTTGAAGAGCAAGGCCTTGAGTCTCCCACATCTGGACAAGCACATACGTAATCATGGGCTCTAAAAAAGCAGAGATGTGAGCAGCCCCCATTATCTTCCTTGCAAGGATTCCACCCATGTTGCTTCTCAGCCGACACAGCCTTAATCTCCATTGCCATCTCCAAATCTGTTCGCAGTGCTGTAACATTTTTGCCTGTTCTCTTGTCAGCTCGCATCACTGATTTCTTGTACCAGTCCGTCCAGTATATGTAGTCGTTAAACTGAAAGGTGAAGAAGTCGTGATACTCTACTTGTAGCATTTAATATATCAACATTGTTTATACAATAAAAGTGACAAATGTTCCTTACCTGAGTCATTCCAAATGGATTCTTTGCATCAGGAACTAGCTGCACCCTATGGTTGCCATTCAAGTCAGCAGTATCGATCCTATCTTTTAAAGCATCAGTCCAGTACAGCCTTCGCTCTTTGTAATCTATGGTGATACCATTAGGGAAACCTAGATCTTGATCGATAATGATTTTCCTCTGGGAACCATCTAGGTACGCCCTCTCGATGCGAGGATTTTCGCCCCAGTCGCTCCAGTAAAGGAACCTAGTAGAAATTATAAATATTAAATGTCTAATTTATATAACTGTATGTCATTGATACAAGTAATGAAACCTACCCTTTGGCTGGGAATAAAGCAAGTGCACGGGGTTCATTGAGTCCAAATATTAAAGTTTTCCTTGATGATCCATCCAACCTTGCTACTTCCACCACCTAAAAAATGGTAATGTGATAAATATAGGAAATTTTAAATAATAATGTTATGAAGCTGGATAAAATATCTTTTTATTTACCTTGTAATCATTGTCAGTCCAATAAATGTTGTTAGCAATCCAGTCAACGCCTAATCCGTTGGGTGTATCGAGTCTTCCTTGTATGAGAACTTTGCTTTCGTTCATGTTGAACATGCTTATAGTACTGTAACATCATTAAACTTAGCTAGACACTTACTAAACTATTATGAATTATAATATTTAAAAAGTATTAAACAACTATTGAGAAATATAATAGTAAGTATAACAACAAACCTTATTACGTTCTGGTTGACATCAGTGTAGAATAATTGTTTACGTTCCCAGTGGAAATCAACCGCGATAGAATTTTCAACGCCTTTCAAAGGAAGATTGACATCCCATTGTTCAGGAGTGTCAAGTGAAATGATTGCAATGCTTCCTTTTGTAGCAAATAGCAAGAAGTTGTCTGGATATGTTCTGCACTTCTTAGGATTCGTTTCTGTCTGATTTTCAAACAACAATCCAGTGGGACAAGCACACGTAAAACCAGTGGGCGACCGGAGACAAAGATTAGAGCATCCTCCGTTGTTTGAACCGCAAACATCCTTTAGCACGCGTTCAGTCTGTAATATTAAAAATTACATTAAGTATATCAAAGAAGAAATAATATATTTTCATAAGTTAGTAGCCTACCTGAATAGCCCGAATGTCCATAAGTCCTTCCAAATTTTCTCTGATAATAATCCCATCCTTAGTGTTCGTTTTGTTAGCTCTATGTAGAGCTTTAGTTTTCCAATCAGTCCAGTAAATGTGCTGTCCGACGATGACAATACCGTAGGGATACGGAACTTTGCTCAGGACTACGCGTCGATCGTTTCCATCGAAATCTGAACTTTCAATTGTTAGGACTTTGGCATCGTTCCAGTAGAGGCGCCCTTCAATACTATCAATTGCTAAGCCATTGGGCCATTTAATGTTGTTGTCAACGATAATACGTCTAAAAAAGGAAGAAACGAATTAATTTTCTGTCCGGAGTAAGCATCTATCAAATATTCAAAAGAGTTTAGGTCTTACCGGTTTTTGCCATCCATATCAGCTCGTTCGATTTTGGCCGTCTGTCCCCAATCAGACCAAAATAAGTACCCCTTTTTGTAGTGTAAAGCAATGGCCCTGGGAGAGTCTGCAAAACGCACCAAATCTCGATAAAATTGCAATTTATACATTATTCAACTTCGAAACCGACCATTCCTGCATTACATTGATAGTGAGTATTTTATAACAGAACGGTTAAATACAGTGATGCCAAAACTTTGTACTGAATGAACAGCATACCTAGTCCCGTCCATACAAGGACTTTTCTATTGCTCCCATCCAACTCTGCTACCTCGATGCTGTTACGGCCTCCGTCAGTCCAATAGATCTGTTAGAAATAAACAACAGTATTATTAAGTTTTTAATTATATTCCTATTAATATGAGTGATCGTAATGATAACAAACCTTGCGTCCATCAGAGTCGATAACTATTCCGTCAACTGTATGAAGTCCTTTTCCTATCACCGTTTCATTATTGTAACCATCTCTATGAGCTCTTTGGATTTTTCTGTCCCCAGTATCTGTCCAATAAACAAGACCTGCAACAATATATTAATAAAAGTTAATAGAAATCATTCTTAAATACAGTAACCCAAGGTAATTGCGATTAAAAATGAAATAACAGACCAGTTCGTTGGTCCACATCTACACCGAGTGCATTCTTTAACTGAGGTAGTGGGAGTACAACATCGACCAAGTAGTCCATGTCCAAAGATACAATCCGAATGTCTACGCGATGTGCGAAAATCAAGTAGTTTATTGGACCGTCGACGCAAGTCTTCCCGTTCGCCTGTAAGAAAAAAACATGCATGATTTCGAGTACGTTTACAGATGATTTAAGAAATATTTTAACACCAACATCCTGTAATTGCACCGAAACAAAGCTCTTTTGTTGATTTTTGATAAAAAGAAATGTGTCAGACATAAAGGAACTGTTAGGCCATCTCACGCGAATGAAAGCTTTACTTTTGAAAAACATTCAGTGATAAAATAAATAACACACAACAATGTCATCTTTCGAATGTCAAGACCTACTATAGCTTTAGTTTAATAGGTTGGTTAATTTCTCGTTCGCTCATTCTTGTACCTAAAGATATGCAGGTATTTCTATTGTTATGAGAACCTCATTTGTTTGTTTGTTTTAGATTGAAATGTTTGGTAACTCATCAATTTTCATACCTAGTTTAAGTTCAAATGTCGTGTGCGGTTCTATTCTGAGAGCCTACGTAATGTGAAATGAAAAGTAATTTCTGTTTCCGTACTTTGAAATAATATAATAAAATACAACAAAGTACAACAAATAAAGGCTTTCAAGTTTGCATAATTAGTGTTAGTAAAGGAAGACTTACAGTAAGTTTTACCCCAATAGGGCAAGCGCAGGTATAGCCACCAGGCTTCAAGAGGCACAGATGAGAGCATCCACCGTTATTTTTACCGCACCTTGAAAAAAATTAATTTTAATCACACTTTATTCAGTGCAACTTTTTTGAAAAAACCGTTCCGACCAGGCAACGTTTTTAATATTTACCTGTTGACTCCACCAATTCTCTCCTTATGGAAGACTCGTACATCCATAAGACCAGCGACTCCTGAACCTAATGTTCGTCTGTTTTTACCAGTGTATTTGTTTGCGGCCTGGATCGATTGTGTATCCCAGTCAGTCCAAAATACCTCATCACCATGCAAATCCAAACCAAATGGATGTGGCAAATGTTGGCCTTAAAAGAAATACGATTGTAATCACCGTGTTTAACGGAAAAGTAACAAATTTTAGGGGCGGTGGTCCTACCTATCAAAACAGTCCTTCCAGTACCATCGAGATTCGCATATTCAATGGTGCGGTTACCACCGTCCGTCCAATAGATACGGTTGTTGGCAAGGTCTAAAGCTAGGCCATTAGGCCAGGTCATGTCCCCAAATATAAGCCTCTGACGATTTCCACCGTCCATATCTGCACGTTCGATGCAAGGTGTGATTCCCCAATCAGACCAATACATGATGCCGCCTGCAAAATAAGTATTATTTAATGTGGAATCGAATTTGTGGAGCAATTTCCCAATTTATTCATGATTTACTATTTTCCTAATCATGTTTTGAGTACTTATCTATATTAAAGAAGGGTATGCATTATTTTGAAAATTCTTAATAATATATTTTATACAATGATATGTTAACAGAACCATGGTCTTTACACCATCTTACAATACTAAACTGTTATGCCGTGTACGAAGGAAGCTCTAATTCAATTTATAAAAAGTAAGTTACCTTTAGGATCAACCACAATATCCCGAGGCTTATCAATTTTGTCCCATGCTAATAAGCTCCTCATAGTACCGTTGGCATTGGCCACCTCAATCCTGTTGGTGCCCGCATCGGTCCAGTACAATTTATCCGTAATCCAGTCATAGGCTAGACCGGCAGGTGATACTAGATACAAAAATATAAGTCATTAAAAATAGCAACATATTTCTTAAGAAACTTATTGGATTAGTTAGAAGATGAAGATTACTTGATTACTTAGAAGTTATAAGAAGAAGATTACTTACTAAGATTCGATCCTACAATCACAGTTTGGTGTGATCCATTCAAATAAGCACGATTAATCGTATCCTTTTCCACGTCCGTCCAGAATATGGAATTGCTGTTATGATCCCAATCCAAAGCTACTGCTGACTTAATATTGTCCACGGGAATCACCTGATCGGCAGCCAATATCATTGAGATTTAAATTAGTACAGAGGTATTATAGTGTTTACCAAACTGAAACTTAATTTAAGAACCTTTGATATTAATGTAAGATCTTATTCAGAAAACTTACCATGTCCAAGGAGTCTGTTTGTTTTTTCGGGTTCAATTGTTTCAGTCTTATGTCTTTACGTCGTGCGTAAAGTAATAATTTTTCTGGTGTTTCTTCACATGTTCGGCTGCAATAAAGTAAATTATTATTTCCCTGCGTGGAATCTTCAATTAATAAATATTTAGGACATGCCACACTGGGCCACACAGAGCCATCTAGTCCCAAATTAAGGTACTATTAAGTACCCTGTCGTATGGGGTACTAGACAACCGATAAACTTACTTATATACTTTTTTTTTGTAAATACATACTTATAATACATAGATTGTAGTTATTTTCTTGAACAGTATCTTACCCATCAGAGTCTAGGTTAAATCCAACCGGACAGCGGCATGTCCGATCATTGCTGTTTGGAAGACATAGGTGTGAGCAGCCGCCATTGTTAGAACCGCAGCGGTTCTTATAAGTTTTCAGTTGCCTCAGGGGATGGTAACTAAATTAATTAATTAAACATTAATGATTTTTTATAAATATAACTAACTTTCTATTTCCATTTGTTAAATACATATTCTGGTAAATCGTTGTACTAAGGTAAATGCTTAGTAGTAATTTGAGATACCTGTGAATATCCATAGGTACGTTTAGGCCGGCATGCACAGTTTGTATACCCATTCCTGTCTTCTTATTTATAGTTGATATGCTTTTAGTATGCCAATCAGTCCAGTAGATAGCATCCTCAAATAATGTTATTGCAAACGGATGGGGAAGACCTTTATTCGTTATCTGCAGGAAAAAAGTTGCATTATGTACTAGATGAAGCCCATCTTCTCTGTTAGTACTCCTCTAGATGGTTCAAACGATCGAAATCAATAGGCTGACAAGAGGAAGTGTTTTTATAATGACACAAAAACTATAAAATCTAACTTATATTTAAATGTAATCTTAAAATTTAGTCGTGTTACTCTAAATGTAGCTTACCCGTTTTCTGTCTCTTCCATCGAAACTTGCTCTTTCAATGACATGATGTTTAGCATCCGCCCAATAAATCTTTGACTCCGTGTAATCAATAGTGAGACCGTTAGGCCAAAAAATTCGATTTACTATAACACTCTTTCGTCGACTTCCATCCATGTCTGCTCGTTCTATTTTTGGATTAGGGCCTAAAAATTAACATTTGTAATGAAAGTCATTGCTTTTTGGTGAGCGCATATGTTTTAGGTACATTAAATATTAATCCATATTATTATATAATATAATTATTCCTTATATCCAATACTTTATTGGGTATCGCTCCAGTTTTAATCACATGAAATAGGTTAACAGCACTGGCCAATTAGGGAGTTCCGCCGCGTAATGTCTGTGTTTAAAGTAACAGCCTATAATCATCCCACTGCAGGGAAAAGGCCTCCATCATTGTATTCAAGTTACCACAGCAATGATGGGTGCTGGCATATTCACCACGCTTGCCAAATGCGGATTGGTGATCACAAACCCGATCAATATTCGAAAATTCGAAACTTTTTGTTGCTCGGGGTTCGAACCCGGGACCCCGAGATCATGGCCCGGTATTTAAACCACTAGACCAACGTGACGTTATGTCTGTGTTTACTTGGTGTAAAATAATGCTGGCGAAAATATTTCAACACTTACCCCAGTCCGTCCAGAATACCAGCGCATCTCCTGGGTGGACGGCAATTGCTCGAGGTTTATCCAAATCATTAGCGGCTAGCACGGCTCTTTGTGAACCATTAAGAGTTGCCACCTCCACTCGTCTTGTGCCCGAATCAGTCCAAAAAAGCAAATCGTGGATCCAGTCGACTGCAACACCGCCTGGTGTTTCTAGACCCCATTTGATCACATCTGGAAAAAAATGCACTGATCATACTATATGATTTAAGAAAGCCAACGTCACATTTTATGGTAAGCTTTTAACTAGACGCAGCACACAACAATTTAATGAATTATAAGAGAACATGTAGTACCTGTCATGTTATTGCTGTCCATCGTCGCAACACGAATGACCCTCAAGTTGTTCTCAGACCAGAATATCAGTTGCTTGTCATAATGGTAATCAAGAGCAACCGCATTATGTAGGCCTTTCACCACAGACATGTAGTTATCCCCGGTCAGCCAGACCTATATTAACAAGGTTTTGAATCGGTATCAATTGGTTGACAAATAAAACAAAATAAAATGTTAGTTTTATTTCTAACAAGCAATGGAAATTACTGGTACTAAACTAACCTGTCGTATTCCTATGCGATTAGAGAACAGCAAAGAAGGTGATTCGCCTGTTGGTTTGCAGGATCTGCCATCAGGTCGCAATATATAGCCTGTCATACAGCCGCAGAGGAAACTGCCCACTGTATTGGAGCAGGTCTGAGAGCACACCGGATCTTGTTCGTACATGCACTCGTCGATATCGCGGCAACTGAAAATAAAAGAAATAAACGAGTCTGATCAGAATTTATTTCACTTTGCGCATAAAACTTGTCGAGACTAAACATGGGTTTTGGAATATTATAACTATTTTTGGACTTTCCGTACTAAAATAATCACTTACACGAGCAGTTTTTATTATAGAGCCATTGTATTTCATATACTGACTCCTGTTATTTTAGCCTTGTTCCATGTCATGGGCACAAAATACAAATACTTGTAGATACCCTGACATATGACAATATATGTATTTACATTCTGAATTGTCTGCTTACCTGTATTCGTCATCAGCTAGCGAGAACCCTATAGGACACGTGCAAGCCGGCACACCATCAAACGTAGTGATGCATTGCCTCTCGCATTTATCCTCAGGGGTGCATGCCCTCTTCGTCGGGCATTTTTCCTCGTCATCCCCTCGAGGGCAGTCCTTCATGCCGTCACAAACGTGCTTCCTATTCACGCAATTTCGAAATGCGTTGCTGAGAAGATGTTCCTGCGTCTTACACATGTACTGGTCTTCCTCGCAAAACACTTGGCAGTTCATTTCGTCTTCGCCGTTAGTGCAATCACGGACTCCATCACATAGCCAAGTTTTCTACACAAAAAAGATAGTTCCAGTGTAATTTCCATATTCTTAAAAAATCTATTTGCACGATTCCATACTTACCAAAATGCATCGTCTGTCTGTGCAAGTGTACTCCTCAGAGGTACAGTTCCTCATAACATGGGGTTCGCAGTTCAGCTCGTCACCTCCGTCAGCGCAGTCCCTCTCCGAATCGCAACGCCAACGTTCAGGAATGCATTTGCCATCGCTGCATCTGTTAATGGCACAAGGCAGACATTGTTAAACTCATAGATTTAATATAGTACATCTATGGTTAAACTTAAACTGATCACCATTTGCTGGATTACACCGTTAAAACCACAGACTCTTGTCTGGCTACGTATTCTTAATTGAATTGACAGCATAGCAATTGTATGTACGAATAATTAATTTTATTTGGGTTCATAAGTTTGCGTTTTACTTGCTATAACATTGCATGAGCTGATAAGATGCGTAGCAATATTTGCTGCCGTATGATATGGCAGTTTTTTCACGTATAATTATCTCTATTATTCTTCTTTAAGCAGTTTGTAGCTCCTAGGTTTTTTAGTTATTTTTACAATAATATTGTTTCTGTAACATTATTATTATTGTGAAACTATGGTTTCATCTGTAGCCCTGCCTAAAAAATTTTTCTGTTTAGCCAAAAGGTTGTATCTCTGTGAATGCCATTTTTGTTAAGTCCGTCTTTTGCAAATAGATTTTTAGTTTGTGTATTAAAATTAAAATTACTTAATGACAGAAACTTATGACGGAACGTACTTAAACTCGCCCGCGTTGCAGCTGCCCGGTATCATGGGGCAGGAGTCCTCGTCTGTCCAGTCGCCGCAGTCGTTGTCGCCGTCACATTGGAACTCCTTACGGATGCACTTCTTGTTGTCGCATTGAAACTCGCTCTCCCCACACCGAATGAGGTCTATTGCTGTAGTTGAAAAAGTTGTTAAGGGATTAGTGTGACGGAGTAATCTTGTGACACTGAGTAGTGTTGTTTTCGTCATTCAAATATGTTAGTCTACTTGTTAAAGAGGGAATAGATGACGATGAGTAGAATATAGTGTTGACGACACATAATAAATTAGCAAAACCAATGCCATTCTGAACAGTTAACAGAATAAGAAGCTATTATACAGACAAAAACTCATAAAAAGCTATTATCGAAAAGTTTATGAATGTAGACTTGTTCACTGATTAGCTCACTGACTGAATCATTTTCTATAGTGTTATCATGTTACCGATCACTTTACTTACATCATAATAAAAAGTAATAGAAATATAAATGTAAACCTACAATTTAACTTACGACAGTCGGCCTCGTCTGAGCTGTCAGGACAGTCGGCTTCCTTGTCACATCGCCAGTGCTTCGATATGCACTCCCCGATAGCGCACATAAATTGGTTTTCACGGCATCTGACAAACAAAATTGGATCATGGTCAAAGTGTATCCGACCTTGAAACGAACGAAGAAGAAAACATATTTATTTGGCATACATTTAATGTACATCTGTGTGACTGTACACAGAAACATTAACATTAAATTTTGTAAGAAGATAAAAAAATATAATAAATAAACATTTCGACTGCCTTAGGTAGGATTCGAACTCAGAACCTTCCGCTTACCGGGCCACAGTTCGAACAATTTTGTTGAGCTACTAGTACTACGACATTTTTGGTATCGACGAATTTATTAAATCTTAAAAAATATTTTAAAAACTCACAAATGCTCATGACTACATTGTTTTTGCAACTTTGTAGCCCGCGTTACCCTTCGCTACTTAGAACAGATAGTCGTATATCTACTTAAATTTGATAGAAAAGCATCCAAATTATTTTCAGCAGTAATATACTGCTTTAAATAAACTTGGCTGGCACCTCACTATCAAACTCAAATTTAATTAATTTTTATTAACTATTGGTGCTACCTTCCTCTCGCCATCGGTTTTGGTTCTAGACAACATAATATCGCATTCCATAAACCCGATATAAATAAAATAAATACTAAATTTAAGCCAGACCCGATAGCAAGAACTGGTTCGAAAGGTAATTTCAAGAATTTTCGAAATATAACCAGCTAAGCAGAATTCAAGTTTGTTATATTACTTCTACCTAATAACGAATAAATGTACACATACAAAAAAGAATAAGCTTTTTGTTAGTTATTTTCCAATACCTATACCGATGGCGGCGTAATTACGCGAAAAGTACCTATAAACATTATTCACGAACGTTAATCATATCGATGATTTTGTTCTATAATGAGTCCGCCTACGGAAGCTGGATATATCGGGCGCCCTTTCAGGACGCAGGCTGCGCGTAGGCGCGTCGTCATGGCAACCGCCCGCCCTCACCCCGCCCGAGCGGTCCTGCAACATCGTATTGATCTACCAACCATTACAAGCCTCCTAATGTACCTAACGCCAATTACAGAAAAATAATGGTAACGGCGAAAAAAACTAACGAGATTAATAAAAAAGGTTAAAAAATAATAAGTAAAAGATATACTTTTGGCACATCCATACAAGGGACCGAAGAAACATGTGATTGTTGTTTTTTACGCCATCTCATAGTTACACCTTTCTTATTATACCTTAGTAGGATAATATTTTTTCTTAAATACTTCGTGTCATCCCATGCCGAAAACGAACGAACCATAAATAAATAAACGACTCTCAATTAAACGATTATTTTATGTAACAAAAATAGTTGCATTTACACAATTGCGAAAATTAGCTTTTCTAAGCCTTAGAATTAAAACCACCATCTCGATCAAAACAAAATTTGCACGAAATATTGTGTCAAGCGACAAAGTTGAAAAAGTAATGAAGATGGTTTTCGTTACATCACGGTTTCATAATATGCCTTTGCCTGTAAGTTTTGTGCGTAGTTATCAGTTATTTATTTTACCTGTCACCTTGTCATCATAACATGTGGCCAGTCGACCATATCTCGATTTCCTCGTTATGTCGATAGAAAGAAAATTATGTAACTTTGTTTATTAACAAAAAAACACAAAACAAAAACAAAATAACTACCTTTAACAAAAAGGTTCTTGCATTCCGTTTTAACCCTAAATTTTACCTATCAAGTGCGCCTATCTAAGGTGTAAATAAATACATGTTTAACACGAAGCGAAGCGAAGTAAAAACGTTTGATGGACACACGTTATTAGAACGCGCATATGTTATAAATGTGGGCATTTATGGATACCTTATCAGAGGTTTATTTCATTTAACTTATCACATCCTTCATTTTTAAATTTCAATGATAAATATTAAATAATAATTTTACTATGATTAAACAAAAGTTCAGAAAATCTTTTCTTGTCAATGAATAATTGAAAAAAATATTTGTTTTGATGTTGAACCGTTCAGAAATAGTCATCTAATTTATAGATTCAATATTTAATTATTTTTACATGAAAAATTGAACGGTCTTAAAAAAAACTCACTAAAAAGTACAAAATAACACAAGAACAATGTTTTCAATAACACAAGAACAAAAATTCGAAACATTTTCGTTCCCTCATGGATCGAACCTGGGCTGGGATCTCCGAGATCTTGGCCCGGTATTTAATCCACTGCTAGACCAATGGGCGTCAATGTTTACTTAGGGGTGGTGGGATCTACCTCCTAGTGGTCCACCCTGGGAAGCGGCATCTTTGGTTTTCTAACCAATGATGACGGCTAGCAGATCCCTCTGCGGTGGTAGGCTTCGTAAGAGGCCGCCTGGATGCTACCATCCTACTGCCGGAGTCCAGCGCCAAACAGTTTTTCTGTGTTCCGCTGGTGTGTGGGAGAACCAGAACCTCTGGGTAAGCTCGCTCCATCTTAGGCTTCTTCTTAACCGTATAGTTAAGTATGTAGGCAAGAGCAAGCCTATTATATATATGAAAAAAAAAAGTTTGATGGAGACGATTAATGTAGAAATCATGCCGGTAATATTTAATAATACATGGTGATTAAGGCTATTTCTGATAGATTAAAAGCCTACAAATAGATTTTGACTAAAGTTATTACAGACCGTGCCAAATGAGAGTAAATTCAAATTCCGATCGTATTATTAACATTCAACTTTCGTATCGAATATCTCTAAGCGTTCTATTTTTAAAACTCTAAGAATCAATTCATAGATTATTATGCCGCCCACGGTGCACCGCCCTCGTGTTTACTCAACGGATGACGTCATTAAGTTCGAATTATGAAACTTTAGTGACACCATTACAATCTCGTTGAAACAAATCTACACGTCGTATTATTTACATTTATTTTATTAGTTCCTACTAATAATGTTTAAAATCTAAAGAAGGTTTTTTTTTAATAAGCCGTGGTGGCCTAGTTAGTTAGGTTTGGATCATCATCTATCTCTTAATAAACTAATCGGATGAATTTGTAGGTACACTCAGTTAACGGTGAGGACAAAAATCGTGAAGTGATGATTTATACTATAGATGTCCCACATTGGACATCGTCGTCAATAAAGTGGTCTCGCAATCGCTTGAATGTATAACTCAACTTACTCTAATTCGATGCTGCCAATATGATTATGGTAAATAGAATGATTATTTTACCAGCTAACCATGCCTATTCATGTTTTTCGTCATAGAAAAATAAACCGTTATTTTTTGTCCGTTACATTCAGGTATGATTGAGTAAGTATCTCATTAGAGATATAAGATTGTGAACGAGGAATATAGGAGCAATAATAACAAGTTTATTAGCCACGGTTGCCTTGAATTAATCCCATTAGGGGTGTAATACGGGGTGAAACGGCCTGTTGCGCTAGTAACCACTGCGGGTACGAGCGTTGTGGCAGGGCAGATTTAGGATAACACTGCACTACAAGTATATTGGCGACTGTTTAGTAAAGTCTAGATCGCCAAACTAGTGCTTGTGGGCCCGTATCTTATCAAGTCACAAGTACATTAACAAGTACGAGCAAATATATATTTCCACTACAAAACTACATACCACACAATTTAAGCTTACGGATATACACACGGATACTCGTAAGCTTGAATATGCGCAAGATACTAATGTGTTCAAGTTTGTTTATTCGTTATCTATTCGCCACAGGAGTTACTTAAATTTAGTTTGGTTTGCTCGAAAATAATTGAATGATATAACGTAAATGCTCCTATTACCGCCAGTTTAAGCAGTCTTTGTACTCACTATGAAAAAATAGATATAAGCTAGTATGTTAGGAATGATGATGTAATTTATATTCAATCCTGATGAAATGTTCTATGAAATTCAGTACTTAAATTCAGTATTATATCGCATAAATATTAGTAAATATTTTTTTAATCCAAAAGAGCAGTTTCTTCTATTACCGACCCTTGGATGTTATTAAATTCTACGAGTATTACCGTTTTTTCCGCTTCCATTACCGACCCCTAAGAAATTGTCACTTTCCCTTTACAATTAAATTAAATAAAAAACAGTAGTAAGAGGTATTCATTAAGTGTTAATAACAGTTTTGAAATAATATTGTTAGGTTTATTTTTTTACAAATAATAAATTATTATGATCGTAATATGTAACATAATAATGATAATTTCAAAACTGTTATGCACTTATATTTTTTACTATTCTAATTAATTCAGAAAAACTATTACTGCCACCCGCAATCAGTCTTTAAACTATTATATGTTTACTTTTAATTATCTTCATACTAATAAGATAGTAAATATAAATAAGTAACACAAATAATTTACTTTTTGAAAACTGTATCTGCCATACAGTTTTCAAAAAGTTATTAACCAACTCGCTTATTTATTTTGCCTTTGTAATATTTGCATGTTTCTTTTTTCTTTCTATTTTTTTTCTGTTTTTTGCCACGTTTTTGTTTTTCTTGTTTTTGTGTTTTTTCTGGTATTTTTTATTAGATTTTGTTTTAAATTAAGGAAAGAAAAGGGCTTTAGGTAAGTCATTTAGAAAAAACCAAAAAAAAACAGATAAATGTTAGGGAATCAAAACCTAGATGGTGTATCTAGTGATTCTGGAGTCTTGAAATTCAATAGGAATGTAATCTTTATCGGACATTTCATAGGGAAAATCCAAAAATGTTTTTTATATATATGAGTCGGGAATAGAATGAATTGTGAAGATTATCTACAATATTCTATTAGCGACCAATAAAATACCTAATCAACAGCTACAATATCTACTTTATTGAAAACTGTTCCATTTGATGTCATTACTATTCATTTTCTTTTAATATCAATTACTCAATTATTAAGAAGAACTAGGTTGTTTAAAATATATTGTCATAAATTAATAGATATAATGATTAGCGTTCAAACGAACTTTACCCAAAATCTCTAGGAAAAACGTTTGTCGTTAATTGATCCAACTAAGTAAAATAATCTTATTGAGCGATCAAAACAAAATCAAATTAAAGTAATTAGTTAATTATAGACATTTATTACAAAATAATAAATATTCTTGAATTTCTTACAACGCCATGGGTCGTTATAAGCATCAAGTTATGAGATTTAGACTCTATTACCGCCTTTAAGTAAAATATGATTTTATACCATAAAAATCAATTAAATTGGTTATATTAAGGGTTAGCTTAATAAAACAATCTATACATTACAGTTTTTAAGTGATAGCAAGAAGACAAATCCACTTTTAGTATCTTATTTTTCTTAAGTAAAGTTAAGTGGTTCTTATGAGGCTGGAGGCGCAACACTATGAAATGTGCATTCATTTCGGGCGCATCTCACTTACTGTCAATTTATTTTATTCACTGACTATTTAGACACACAAATTAAAATATTTTTAACGACCAACTACAACACCTAACAAATTTTTAAGAAATCACTTTACTGGAACCTATATAAAGTCTATTAGGAATGATTGAAAAAAAAGGACGTTATTAGGACACCAATTTTAGGGGGTCGTTAATAGGAGCCTTTACGTTAATTTATTTGTAAATGTAAACGAATTACTAATCAAAACGTGACTAGTAAATATTTTTATTGTATTTCGGATAAATTTGACATGTTGCGATGCACTCAAACAGTGTTTTAAGAATTACAGACTATAAAGATATATGCGATTCATCCAGGCGTCTCAAATAGGTTCATCTAAAAATAGAAAGATCAAGTACCGCCCACAGTTGAAGTGTAACATTTATTTCTAGACAAAATAGTACTATAGTACCTACAAGCATAAATTAAATTAACACAAATAATCGAAGGATTGACTTTGAGAGTTCAATCTCCTTTTACGAGTATCTTTCTAAAGAAATTTATAAACAATAGGGCAGTTTTTGTCGATAATTACATATTATGGTGCTCGGGAAATCTGTGGGATTAGATTTAGACTTTCGACGAATATCAATGATTTCTGTGTCAAATTGTCATGTCATGTATTTTATTCCAATGTCGGTTGGGCTTCGATAATAGTTATTAACCAATTTCTGTGTCTAACCGAAAACCATGCGGTAAAAACCAGTTTATACATAATACCAGCGTTGAATTACCTGCCTCGACTTTGCAAGGGTTTTCTCAAACCCTTTACGAACATTATATGACATTCTGTCTCACTTGACATTAATTAACACTTTCAGTAAGGAGTTTATTTACCATAATTATTTTTTTGTTCTTACAATTATTCTAACATTCTCATTAATACGAACCTTGTTAAATTACAAACACAACATATTTTCATCGGATTATAGATGTATATTACATAATCAAATACATTTATAAATCGCTGGCTTTCAGCGCAAGCCTTGAGTGTAGTCAACACAAATAAGTAATGTCTTACTAGCTCTATTGGTTCGATCGAGTCCCACAGTGGTACTCACCTACGACAGTCGAAAATTTTTAATAAACTAATCCTATTTTTAACAAAAGAAAAATAAACTAAGTTCTGAAGTAACGCACTTACAGACGACAGTATAAGGCGAAACACTAGGGATACTTATGTAGTTGAAATAGATGCGATTTTGCAACAAAAATGTAAAGCCTGTTGTGCATGCATGTATGATGCGCACGCCACTACCGCAAACATTTACCAATTGCTTTAACTTATATACTTTTACTATATTATAAATACGAAATTTTGGTGGATATTTGTTACTCAATCACGCAGAAACGTAGAATCTTCATGAATAGCACGAAGAAAACTATAGGCAGGAATAGCACAAAGGGTACTTTTTATCCCGGAAAAAAACTACTGTTCCCATGGGATAGACTCACTACGCGTACGAAGTCGCAGGGTACAGTTAGATATTTAATAAGTAGATTACTCGACGAAAGTTATCGACATAGCTCGAAGGTTAAGCACGCTGAAGTTTAGTGGGCTGGTTCTGCCGTAGAACCGACAACGTTGGAGCAGACAAATTCTGGAGTGGAGACCGCGTTTAGGCAGGCGTAGTGTAGGACGCCCTGCGACTCGAATGGACTGACGACCTTAAGAGAACTGTTGTCAGCGGCTGGATGGGTAAAGCCCAGGATAGATAACTGTGGCGTGACTTGAAGGAGGCCTACGTGCAGCTGTGGACGGACAATGGTTGTTGATGTTGATGAAGTAGATTACTCACTTGCCCTTGGTGCAGTTGGTCTCGTCCGAGTTGTCTCGGCAGTCGTTGTCGCCGTCGCAGACCCAATCTTTGTGGATGCACAATCCGTTTCCACACTGGAACTGGTCTGATGTACAGTTCACAGCGCCACCTGTGTTATTGAGTTGTTATTAATTTTGAGGTTACAAAAGTTTAAAGCAATTCACATCAATTCATAAAGTGCAATCAACATCACTACTAAGGAAGGCATCATAAACAAATAGGATACTAAAAACATGCAGACCCGATGTAGTAAAGCATTTTTTTCGGCATTGACCCGTCCGGGGATAGTCAACATTCTGATTAAGTGCGTACAACCTAACATGAGGTGTAAGTTAAACTTCGGGGCTAGTTCCATCGCTCAGTTTTCTCTAATCAAATGTTTTCGTGTAGGTCTTAAACAACGATGTTCTTACCGCAATGAGTTTCGTCAGAGAAATCTCCGCAATCGTTGTCCCCATCGCATATCCATTCCAGCGCTATGCAGACGTTGGTGCTGTGGCATATGGTTCTGTTCTCGTGTTCGTCGCACGAGCGCGCGCAGCCGGCCTCGTCCTCCGCCTCCGCGCATTCCGCGACGCCATCGCAACGCTTCTCCATCGGTATGCACGTGCAAGATATCTATGGATTTACGAATTGGTTATAGCTTTTACTAATGTAAACTTTTAAGGTCACTATCATTAGAGTCAATTAATAAAGCGCCATGATCAATTCTGCCGTAATCATTCATTCCGCTTGCAACAGTGCCGAAATAGCGTAAGCTAATAAAAATTAAGGTATTAACCCCGAAATAAATTAAGTTCTGGTCATAGTATTATTTAAAATTGAAAGTCGCGGGCAGAAGCTAGTAATTATTAAACGGCGTAAAAAAAATCCATCATAGCGGGATTCTCTCAAGACCTCACTGTACACTTATTTATTTTTATAGGTACTCAATTCGTGTCACAAAATCATAATATTTAGGTTTGTTGTAGAGTTATTACAAAATGTAGGCTTAGTTAGGCTCAAGTTGCTATAAGTTTAACCACAGATAATATAATACTAGCTTTAACTTACTTGACACGAGAAATGTTGTTTGAGGCACGGCTGGTTGCAGCCACCATCGTCATCATCATGGTCGTCCATTCCTTCTGCGACGACGTCAAAGGGATGTTTCTCAAACAGTGGGTGTGCTAAAAATAAAAAACATGTTTGAATTGGCTATAAAAAATCTGTGTAAATATAAAGTGTATTTTTAATGTTTTTGGATCGATTGATACAAATGAGGAGAGGCTAAAAAGTAATCTCCCTAAGTATAAAAAATATATGTAAGTATATCTTTTTCACGAAGACACTGTGAAATTGAATGGTAATTATTATTTTGACTCCCAAAACATTTTTTATTGTGTGATGATGACACTGATTGACTAATGTCACAATTAATGTATCCTATTCGCAGGGGTTAAGGGATACAAAGAAAAATACAAAATATATCATCCGTCTATGTCCTACATTTATTTTGATTTAGGTTGATTACTCTTCTGCCTCCTCTCGTATGCATAGGTACATACTCTTGAAACCTTCGAAAAAAAATCTAGAGTTAAATTCGACAGATAAGTATGTTATTAAGTAAATCAGTATAAACTAAACACTGTCTCTTACCTGTGCTTCTAAATTAGATACAAACCAGTAATTTTTTTAGGCTAGGAAATGATTATTTAAACTATAGGTCCTAGTCTTGTGATAACATCTTCTAATTATTGTCTTAAAATTTGTTATTTTACCCTTCGAGCGTGCCCGCTATTGCAGACGCAATTAAAATCAATTGTTATCGCGACAGCCGGCTGTCTCGCGGGGTTCAAAGCGTAGGTACGCATACGTAAACATGCTACATGTAATTAAATTTATGTATTGAAAAGCTCATATAAAAAAGACTATATGCTACACACGGACGACGAGTAAAAAAGTAAGGACTATTAGATCCACGCTGCGATAATTCCGAGTGAAGCAGGTTTCAAAACTGTGTGCGTGATCATAGTGTTACCAGTTGCATTTTGCCCCTGTACAAATAAATTATGAAAGTATGTAATTAAACTAAATTAAATCGGTAAACAATGAATCAACCAAACATGTTGTAATTTCTATGGGATGTATCTTAAAGCGTACCCCCACGCTTTTTGTACAATAATATAAATTTTTCAATTGATTACTACAGTTTTATTTTTAATTTTTTAGTTCAATCTGTTTTAAAAGCGTGGTTTTTTAGTTTTTTAAACTATAATTTATTTTTTACTTTTTAGTTTAGTTTATAAGATTTGATTCCTTCTTTACCGACTGTAAGTCCAAACCTATGCAGGAAACATAATTGATACAGATCGCGCGCTAGCTCTATCTCTTTTACTCCCTCTTACAGAGGAAAACTGGGAAAACTGTTATTAAATTATTGCATTGTCATCGGTCCTTGATACGTGTGCAAAGTTTCAAATTAATCAAACTTCTGGAAATCGGTCAAATTTATGCTCAAAGATTCCATTACATACATAGATACATAGATAGATACAACCCAAGCTAATAAAAGCGTGGTAAAAACACTATACTTTTAAAACATATTTTAATTAGACAAAGTTTTGTTTTATAAAATTATCGTTTTAGAAAACGTTTTGTTTGGCTTAGAGGATGATGATTATGAACAAGCATTAAAACGCTGTATATACTTACGATTCCACGATTCGACTCTTGTGTATGGGCTGTGCGGCCGGAACACCGGCGGTACTTGCATGGAGATGGGACCATTGCCTATGGCAGGTGGCTGGTACGGCGGCACGCGGCCCATCACAGACCGCGGGTCCGCCGGCCCCACGCTGCCATTAGCTGGTCGAGGCACCGCCACCGGCGGTTCGTCCGAATTTGCTGCGACAGAAAAGCACGTTTGAAATAATAGAACTCCATAGCTTATTTTAGTATAGTACTATAGTACTTTCTAGACTAACTTGTTCTGTTGTATGATTACCCTTAAGGGGACTAATAGAGCTATGTGCTGCCCCTAATTAGAAAGAAAAAGAATCCATTAAAAAACATCGTTTCCTAAACTGACGCAAGTGGGAATCGGACCGAGGATTATTACACTTTTACACCAACTGGGTCCGGTATAATTTAGAACTGGGTCCAGGACAAAATTCTAACTGCTCGTATATGTAAAAAAGCGAAAATACTCTCACATAATTTAAAGTTTCCATGTAATTATTTTATGATGTCTATGCATAGATGCCTATAAACCGTTAGCTATTTAGATATGTTAAGATTTGAAGGAATATGCCAGAATGTTGGTACGACAGTAAAACTGAGTAACCATAAAACTAACAAACAGTGGTGAGGAGCACCCAAAGTTTTCTAGGCTTAGACCCATCTAATACAATTTTAAAAACTCGAGGCCCACCTCTAGGAAATGTAACTAACAAAATTATTCGTTTCGCTGGAAGGGCCCTAATATTCTCTCGCGATTGATGACCACATTTAAAATCAGTATAATTAATAGTACCAAAGAATGAGTTAACCCTAAAAATTAACCGGTTGTAGGTACCTACTATTAAATTAAAACCAATCAATTGAATACCTTGATCAATAACAAATCATAATTATCAATAATTATTCACTTACCACATATCCAAAAGAAAGCAATAGAGATAACGTAGACGGCCAGCGGCGCAGGCATCTTGGGTGTACCGCGTAGGCGCGTCGCGAGCGGCGGCATGGCCTAAGTGACCTGCGCAGGCGGCGCTCGAGCACTCACTCGAGGCTGGCTCATGGTTCGCCGGCCAGATCACTAGTCCTCCTATCTGCACGCGAAGAAAACTATTATTACGATGGTGCGATGAAAAAGATTGTTGAATAGCATGTACGAGTATTAACTGTATTTAAACTTGAAAATTTTTATTGAAAATTGTCTCAGGCGGGACTCGAACACGCATCCCGCAGCCCGATGCTTTTCCAATTAAGCTATCGAGACACTACGTCATGGCACCAATTGCTAAGAGTGCCAAACTCCTCATATTTTGAAAAATTGGCGCTGTGACGTAGTGTCACGGTAGCTTAATTGGAAAAACACCGCACCCGGTATGCATGGAGATGCGGGTCGAATACCGCCTGAGACAAAATTGTTCAAGTTTAAATTATTATAAATTAACAAATATTATAATTGCATTAAAGTTGCTAAAATATCATATAAAGTATGTATTACTCTGCTAAAAATCTCACCGTTAAAAAGTGAACCTACCAAAAGTCATGCAAGGAGCAACAAGTTTTAGACGGTGCATGTTAAGCATATTTAAGTACTTTATTGTCATTGTTATCAACACACATCAGCCCGCTGCTGGGCATATCTCTCCTGAAAAGGAGGATTTTCCCAAGATCGCCACTTTTGGTAAGCGAGTTGGCGATAGTCCATTTATCGAGGAAGGCTTTAGGCTATATTCTTTTAAAAACTTCTAACTGCGATCTTCATAACTACGTAGCTTTTATAGAAGTACTTCTATAAAAACTACGTACGAGACCCACAGGAATAGAGTGGGTGGTACTGTCCTATTTTTGAACCCGCACCTCTTATTTCGGCACTGTTGCTAATAGCGCCATGATCACGGGAGAGCATGACGTGATCATGGTTCTCCCGTGATCATGGCGCTTGCAACAGTGCCGACATATCGGAAACTCATAATGCTCATGGTACATGGTATTTAACCCCGAATCAAATAACTAGTGATAGTGACCATAATAGTTTCAATCAGTATAGTAATGTCCATATTGGGTAAAAAGATCGGAAAAGGTATAACAGAAAATAATTATTTAAGTAGCATGTGAATTTGTTTACTAAAAGTTTACCCATGTTAGTTTGTTTTCTTTCTACTTATATCTATAATTTAAAGACACCGGCTGGTTATTATACACTTATTTAATAAAACCGTGATTCATACAATTACTTGGGGTAATAGGTGTGCTAACCTTTGTCGCTTACTGGTGTCTACTATTTATTATGTAGTTATGATAACAAGACTCTTTTCGTAAGTACCAATTGCAAGAATGTATCAAAGTGCACTAGTCATTAAATTGGAATAACGCCAGTACATCTTGTCTGATATTGCAGTTCACAAAAAGCTTAGAAAAGCTTTTTATTAAAATCATAGAGGTTTAAATGTGGCGTAATAGCTTACAATGAAAAAATGGCGTTTCCTTTAATTCCGTTGCGACGTAAAACTAAAACGAGCATACAAAATAATGATTTTGCCAGAAGTAAAGAATAATAGATTTTTATTCAACTACACCAATATAATGTTAAAGGTGTAGTTCTACTCTTGTTCCGTTACGATAATCACTGGACTACAAAACCTAATTTTTTGTGTCCCTCTTGTTGTATGCTAAATTTTTATAATATATTTTTATGAGTTTTCTGAATACGAAAACACGAATTGTTTTGAAACTCACTTTTATTTTGAAAATATTACTAATATACAAAATTAGACTTTAAATAAAGTACGTGTTAAATTAAACAATAATGAAACATCTTTTTTAGCCGCTTAATTTAAATAAAAATTTGTACCATTAACACATTTTCGCGACATAGAGAAAACAGTAGATTTTTTACTAAATACCTATGTCAAATATAACGATAAAATGTTACGTTTCAACTGGTAAACAATACACAGCTAGCGTTACACTTAACAAACAAATAAGAAATTATTATATTTCCCTGAATAAACAAAAATAAAATTAATTAATATCATTGTTAATTAATTTTTTTGTGCCATAAGTAATTAATAGCTTATAGTGCTTATCAGCTATTAATTATATATGGTACAAATTAACAATATTTATCTTCAGCGAGTGAAATAATATCAATATACTACATTTTCGTGTAAAAGGCAAATTTGATGTAGACTCTACCAGTATTTTGTCAATCAGTTATTTTGGAAAATAAATATTATCAAAAGTCATTATACTGTATCATCAATAAGTAATTGAACAGACAGAGAAAATATAAACTACTGTGTTGAAATACAGTGTTATTATTTAGTTAGTAAACAAATTTTAAGATATGTACCTAGGTATATTGAAATTTTAATTTTATAAATGTTCCAAATGATTATAAACCTAATTTTTTGAGTAGCATAGCAAAAGTGATCGTTCCTGGATTAAATATTTTTTTTTTAGTAAGCAGAATATAGGTAGTTGTGATTATTTTCAATCAAACAACTTAAACATTATTGTTTCTTATTTTAGCGCCCACAATCTCACGTTTATTTGCGAAGTTTACGTAAAAAAAAAGTAAGTAAAACTGGCTTCTCGAAATTGATAAAAACAAATGTTTGAATAAGTGTCCTGTGTACTTAATTCAGTTGATAAATTGTTATATTAGCGTTTTTTTTATCCTAAATGGCGTCTTCATTGTTTTACCTTATAAACATTATAACTGGAAAACAATTCATAACACCAGTATCATCTTCAGTCTACTGCTAGGCGCAGGTTTTTGAATGAAGAGTTTGCCATAATAGCCACGCTATTCAGGAGATTAGCGATCGCAGCGATTAGCCAAAAAACGGCTGTTTGGCTAATGGTGCGAAGACGTAATGCTTCTGCTTATGCTCTTAAGTCTTACACCTGAAGAGCAGCAGCAACTTCTTTACCTACCTATAAAATATCGATAAAATCTAAAATTGTCAGATATAATGAAAATGGAACCATATAACAGCACAAAGTTATTATTTCACTTTACACAAACACCACCAACCTAAATCGCTACAAAAACTTCAAGTTCACTGTGATCTTTGAATGTATTTCACTGCGTTCTTAAATTACCTATAACTGAATGAAATGAATTTATTCCTTTCCATTAATCAAAGCACCGTGTTGCAAATTATGGGCGAGTTTTTCAGCAGCCATGTTGGATACAGCCCTGATACGACGCATGCGCACTGTAAGCGACTCTTACTTGCTACTTGTTGATCTCCTTTTCATTCACCACGCAGCGCGCCGCGCAATCTACGCAGTTGAGCTTGCAGTTTAGGGCCTTACCGAATTTATTTTTAACATGAGATTCTTTCAGCGGCTTCTAACGAACATTAAGTAAAGTAGGTACAAAATTAACATTGTTAAGTAACCAACGGTTGTTACTCGCATAAACGTTGCTATTTCGTTATCAGATGAGATTATGGTGGAGATCATCCTCTAAATATCAATAGGCTATGAATAGAAGTATAGGTTTAAAGCGTATAGGGGTCCCACGGGCTATTTGACGCGACCCTTAGTATACTTTTACTTTTTTCTAACCAACCATTACGCGATTATATCAATTAGATGTGAAAACTTCACATGGTTGATTAAAATGTTTAAGTAAAATCGGTGTATCAGCTTGTATTAAAAAAAAACTGTTAAAACAAATGCCATAAATGAATAAAAGTTTTGGACAACGTAATTGTTTGCTTGTTTCGGGCAGATAAGTATTTCATTACTATATGAGGAAAGGATTCGTATTCGGTTTCTGTTTCATATTGTTTTTTAGTTGTTATGCCGTTGAAAAGGTGTACTAGGTGTACCAGCATTTACTTTTAAAGGTGGAAAAAGTTATACCTATTTCTATCTAGTACCCATTCCATAATACTTTTTAATATTTACAATTAATTAATTGTTGAAGAAATGGTTCAAAATATTTTACAGCTGTAATCTTCAATGCTTGCAATTTTCGTCAAAGTTATGTTGAAAGACGGTACCGAGAAACTTCAGATAGATGTCTTGTCTTTAAAGCGTATTAGCTTTAACATATCGTGTTAGTAATGTTATTTATTATGAAAATAGATATGAAAGTCAAGCAATCAATACGGGGGTCGGACTGCGCGGCCGCTTGCGCCCACGCCCGCCCGCCCCCGCACCGCCCGCCCTGTAACTTAACACCTTCAGCCTCCCACGGCTTTTGTCATTTTTCTTCATTTTTATTCCTGATTCCTAAATGACTTCCTTAATACAATCTGTTATCTTATAGGCATTATAAGTATATTTAAAAAAAAAACAGTCTGAGTGTTTCTAGAATGTTTCATAACATAACTTCGTACCTTACTCCGAAGGGAAATGTTGCATGTTCTACGAATTAACACAGTTGCTTTTATGATCACTGAGTTCACTTGTAACAGCACTGATAGTTTAGATTGCTAGCAGCGGCACACTGTAGATACTAGTTGGCGGCCCGAGAGCCGCCTTTATCGCCGGGCGGCTGAAACGGTACTAGGAGAGCTTTCAGAGCTTTAGCTGTGCCGGCCCGCCCGCGCCCCGCACCCGCGCATACGGCGCCACATCGATGAATGGAACCAACCGCCCCTGCCTTTCTCCCTATATAAATCCCTTTCAACACTCTTCTACATTTATTGTGTCGGCCACTCTGAATAACGCTCGATGAAAATAGATGTACCGATTATAAATATAGTACAATCGGGTCAAAATTATTTTCTGGAAACAACTGGAAAACAATTGTATTCAGATTCCAGATCAATACTTGTTTTAACTGTTTAATAGCGGAATTGAGAAACTTAAACAAACAAATAAGAGTCCCTTACGATATATTTTTATAATACCTAAATATCAGTTATTTGATTAACCTAAATCTAATATTGTCCTAAAGTAAAATGTTTGAAATAAATGATTATATTTAACAAATGCACAATGACGCGACAAGAAATTAAGTAAACATCAGTATAAAATAACATTTAATTTTAATAACATTGTGTTTTATATTATACTATCTTTTTGCCCGCGTGAACTACACTATATATCGTGCCCGCACGCACGTAACTTGTGCCCAACAGTGGGATACCAAATAGCCTATGTTACTTCTGATACCTCCAAGAATATGTGTACAAAGTTTCATAATGATCGGTTGAGTAGTTTTTGCCTGAAAGCGTAACAAACAAACTTATATTCACATTTATAATATTAGTAAAGATTTTATTATCATTATATTTCCTAATTATAGTACAAAAATTAAGTCCGAACATTATTTTTATTTTTCTATTAGCGTAATTTGTTTCTTTGATTTATATCCCACAACGACATCTTTCGATATAGTTAGCTATCTTATCCTTAGGTAAAAGCTTTTCAGGTTATATTTCTCGTTACTTTGCTTTTAATGGGCTTTTACGCAAATAAAGATAGATGGCGGATCCAACTGAAAGCGCATATCTTTTGCTCAAGCTTTCGAGGCAGAACCCGAAGGTTTATATAGATGGCGCTCCTGCATCGTAATGTTTAAAAGCAGGCAATCGCTTGCATATCATGACTCATTAATATCTGTAATAGTTACTTTGATACCTGCTAGAGACCGCTATACATTTTTAAAATAGCCGAAACAAAATGCTATTTCTTATTTTCGAATAAATACTTTTGAAAAAGTATGCATTTTTAACAAATTGTCATAATCTATTGCTGAACTCTCTGTACATAAACTTAAATTATGTTAAAGTAATTTTGACGAAAAAAAAGGGGTGCTATGCTTTTCTTCGGCACTTGTCCGCTCTTGTCCTAAAGCAGTGGTACTCGTAGATTAAAATCTTGGGACGAGTAAAAGCGCCTCCAAGCGCCTATTTGCGGAAATAAAACTGATTTTACTAATTTTATAATAACTACTGAAAGTTCTATTGTGTACTTCTAAGAACCAGTTCGTATTCGTTTTAGATCCGGTTTGCCAATCCTTATAGTTGTTTTGATGTTTGTATACCTACATTTAATACGTATACGGTTCAAAATCATCGGTTCGTCCAGGATTATTTAATTATGTAAGTAGTATATAATTAAATAATCTTGCTAATAAGTCGTTTTTTCTATTTTACTGCAATAGAAAAAACGATTCTATTGCAGTAAGCAGAGCATAATAATTGTCTGAAATACAAATCGAATACTATAAACGCGTAGACTTAAATTTTCAGGCTATTTTTTCCACGTATTAAACATGACTCATATCGGATTTATAGTGCGTTAACGCCTCAAGGAGTTAATTTTGTTTTTCAATTTTACAGGAACAATTTTGTTTTTCAATTTTACATTAACAGGAAAAGTCTGTCTCCAATAAAAATATTGCCAAATTTATTCTTATTAAGAAAGGTTTTAATCCAACGCTAATGTTTTTATTGATATGAAAATTTCTTTCACAGAGTAGCCATTTTGTCTAATGTCTGAATTGAGTGATCCACATATTGGGCAATATCTTCAATCGCTTAAGAGTGGCAAATTTTTTGATTTCGGTTATGAGTTTTGACAATTTGTAACTAAATGTACGTTTTGGTTTTGTTGTAAAATAACAAAAGATCACTCAATCCAGATGCACATTTTTTATTATACCATTGAAATAGTAAAACAAAGATTCGATAATAAACTTTTATTTTTACAACGTCCTTATAGTTTAACTATTGACTTTCAATAATATCTATTATAAACATCAATTTAACTACATTGTGTCATCATAACTTATTCTATGGTACGTTTAATTTATTAATAATTATTATTTACATTGATAGAACAACTATAATGTTATGAGTTTGCATTTAAAATAATGTTAATTTGGACACTTCTTTTTTCTCATAAATGAACCCTAGCTGACAGTAAAAATAACTTTACTAAACTAAAATATAATTTATTTTCCAAAAAAAGCTAATTTTCATATTTTATTCTATTAAAGTATTGCACTCAGATATTCTGACATCCTGTATTTTAATTACCAAATACATATGTTTACCTTATTTTTCTTTCTTAACGGTGTTTGAAGACTTTGGCACAATGAAAGACAATCATTCTTTTTGTGTCTGCATTTCCGACATGTAGATAAAGAATCGCTAAAACATAAAAGTGCATACAACTTATTGTCTTAGAGTAAACAAACAGAGCAACTTGTAAAACATAAATAATTACAAACTTTGCAATACTAAAAATTAAAAAAATATATATTAAGTATTTACATTTTTTTCTGAGTTTAAAAATAACTTGTTATTTTAATTGCTTTGTCTTAATCACAATCAATCCATCTAAGATAATATTTGAATTTTAAATGAAGTACCTATATATCTTGAATTTAATAAAAACAGATTTTTCAGGTATAAAATTGGTGGTTAAAATTGAAAATTTGTATTATTCACGTTATTCTTGATTGTAAGCAGAATGTAGTTATTTTTACTTAATGTTATTATTTAATTTTGGTTTAATGTTCATTGACATCCTAATAAAGCGAAAGTGTGTTTAACTTAGGTAATTTTTGTGGATAAAAATGCTTTCACATATTAGTGAACTAGATTCATGTGATTTATTTTACAATGATATTTAATGGCTCGGGAAGTGAGATATGCTTGCTATATTACGTAGTATACACAATGTAGCTTTACATAATATTGTCACAGAAAAAATATTCGCCGATCATTATCAAAAAACAAACGATGATAGCACGAGTAGCGGAAAAAAATTTATACGTACCAAATTTGAAATCATCTGCACAATATTTATGACTAATATTAGACGAAGTAATGATCATTCAGAGATAAATGGACATTTAGTAGGATAGTGAAAAATGTGTAGTGACGTGCATAAACATGCATAAATATTCTTCTTTTGTTACGTTTATCCTTCTTTGTTACTTTATTGGCAGTTTAATACCATCCCATGTTTACTAGTACTAATAGTCTACTAGTGTATACTGCTAGAATATGTTACACAGAACTTTGGCCTATCATTTAGCACATAATCACCATTCATAATAAAAATCACCCAATTCTTACAAAAATATTTGTATAGCCCAATATAGGTACATGGCCTTCCCTTTTATATTCCTGTACACTAAAGAATACAATTTAGTATAATAAATCTTCAACATATACAAGTTATAAACCTTATATTTAATACAGTAAAGTAAAAAAGTAAAGTAACAGCCTATAATCATCCCACTGCAGGGAAAAGGCTTCCATCATTGAATTCAAGTTACCACTGCAATGATGGGAACTGGCATAATCACGACGCTTGCCAAATGCGGGTTGGTGATCACAAACCCGAGCAACGTTCGAAAATTTGAAACTATTTGCTGCCCGACTCGGGGGTTAATTTAATAAAATCGTTATATTTAGTAAAAGGTTGGTAAATCAAGTGTAAAAGGAATAATACTAACATAATGTTACAAATACTTTATTGCTTATCTTGCAGTCGCTTGCTTATGTACGAATACTGAGAAAGATATTAGGTTAGCGTCTGTATCATGTATTGGCATAATTCTGATCACAATAGATAGAAGCAATAGTACGAGCTATCATTAGTTTAAAGGACAAAAATTTTCTATTTATTGGATGTATTTACTTAGTTTTGTTCAAGCATTTTTGTAACGGATCAAGAGTTTTTTTTAGTGTTACTGTTTTTGAGATTTTGAGGCAAGAATAATCTTCTAAATCTTGATCGTAGTTTCATAGTAAAAAAAATATTAAATTTACCTTGAAGGCATTAAGGTAGAGACAAATTAACTTCGCCAATTGTAGTCTATTGTACAAGAAATAAGTGTAACAAAAATAAATAATGTAGTTCTTATGGAACTGTTTTGCTTGATTGGAAAGTTAAAGACTCACTCGTACTTTAGTTATAATAATGTTTAGTTGGTTCAGCCTTCATCAAAGTTGCTTCTTGCAATTTTTATATGAATTCTTTATTTAGATACTGACTCATTGCGATAGATAAATTAAATTTGCAAGAAGCAATATAAAGGAACTGCAACACTTCACTGAAATAGGATAAATGCAATTATTTGGCCAGAAATATATATATTTTTTAATTTCAAAAGTTTTTATACATACACTTTACCAGCCTTAGACATTAAGTGAAGACTGATTAACGCCAATATTTTTTCACAAGTTCAAATTACGAAACACAGCGTATCTATGTACCTATCATGGCGTGGAAGTTTTTTTGCAAACGACGTAAAACTGCGCCACAATTAGCTGTTATTTGACTTATATATCCTATTTGTAGTTTAGTCAATAATGTAAAACACCCAGTAGACTGCGTTGAAGACTAGAAAGCAGACGGGGAAGATGACGCGGGAATAAGTGTCAATGACGTTGACGTCACGGATTTTAGGCATGGAGGCTTTGATGACGGTGGCGCCTCGACGGAGCGCGTGGATCATTTTTGGCTTGCCTGTTGAACCATCTACAACCAATAAAACATCATCAATTATCAAATTTTTTACGTGTTTTTTAAACTGTTTTCTTTAGCTCGCCCTGTTTTTTGGGTCAAAAGTAAGTAGAGTCTTTTGTTGCTCCTTGATCGTTAGGTCCTTAGTTTGGTGTGCACCAAACGACGACTAATGAGTAAGGAGGTGTTAGTACTAGTTTTGATGACAATAGATTTATTATATTGTGGTACTTAATGAGCCTTGGCCACAATGACCATGGCGGCCATTACGGTGGATAAGATAGCGATAATTAAATTTAAGCATTTTTAAGCAAAATGCCATAACAAAAGCCTAAAGTACCGTGACACTTTTGACCCAAAGAATTCCCAAAGGGTGTAAAAAAGTGAGAACATTAATCTCCTATCAAGAGAAAGTCCAGTGTTATAAAATTGGTCAACCCGTGTGATTAAAACAAAAGTGATGTAAACACAAGGGTTTTAAAGTATTCGAAATACAAACTTCTGGAAGTTCTGGAATGCGGCCGCGTGCGGTACCGCAGGTGCGTGTGGTCTCGCTGCAGCCGCAGCGACGGGGGAGCCCCTGCGGCCGCCGGGATTGGCTTAGACCGGAGCCCTAATAGCGGAGACACCCGCCCTGTGCTGCTAGGGCACTCCCGAAGTGCTATAATTTCTTCAGGGGACCGTGACCCTGGAAATAAAAAGGTAAAATGTCAATTGGTTGCTGTGTGCGAGTGTGTGGTAGAGGCAACCCAACTCGCTCAGAAATAATTTAAAAAATTTAGACGGAGTGTAACAATAGGTTTTTTAAACAATAAACCGGGCTTGATTCAGTCTATTTAAAGGTGAAAAGTTTCATTTTGCCTTTAAATAATCAATACAGTGCATTAAATCCTGTGTAGTATTAAGCTTTAGAGCGTCACAAATGAGACATTATTCGATCAGCATAATATGCATATGTATACTATAATATGTGCATTTCCTAATTTTTGATTAATAAAGCTCTATACATTAATCCGAAATCAATGCTTTAACGGCAATAAAAAAATTAACTTTATCATTTGTTCTTTCTAGTGTCTTACCAGTGAAACACTTGAGATCTTTCTCGACACTTGCACTAGCGGAAATCTGGTCTCGGTTCTTTAACTTCGCGCGTTTCCTGGCCCGCGCTCCCCAATATGTGTAATTCACTGCCGCGTACTCGAGTAACGCCGCGAACACAAATATGAAGCACATCACTAGGTAGATGTCGATCGCCTTCACATACGATATACGAGGAAGGCTGCTACGAACTCCTGTGCTAATCGTCGTCATCGTTAGCACGGTAGTTATGCCTGTATAGAAATGTAACATACATTTTATATCCGTCTTAGAAGAGAGATAAGTTCTTAAGTTACTTAAAATTAAATATCCCAACTGTTAATGTAGCATATTTGAATATTTATCTGGCATATTTTTAAGTTACTTTTGATGATAACCAAAAAAAAAAGAAACTGAGTATAGATTCTAAAGACATTGCACAATTAATGCAAAACTGAACTGACAAAGTTTAACAATAAAAATGAAAATAGCTCATATCAAAAGTTTTTTTTTAAATAAAATAGCTACTTCTCTTTCCAACGATATAAATGCTTCATTGATATGTTAAAAAAAAGAACAAAAAAGTGTTCTTACCTCATACTTGTGGGCCGAACTTAAAGCATTGAAAGTGGTATTTAGCTACATAATAAACTTACCTAAAGCAACTCTAGCCGAAGTCGCCTCATGATTTATCCAAAACGACACCCACGAGAGCATCACAATAAGTATACTCGGTAAATAAGTCTGGAACACGAAGTAGCCTATGTTTCTTCGCAGCTTGAAGCTCAGTGACAGCCGCTGGTAAACGCCTGTCGCCAATTTCTCCTGAAAATGTAAGTTTCAGCTTTGTGAAACTGTTCCTTATCAAGTGCGCTTGCACACTCAATACTTCTAGTAGCGGATTTTACTCCGACAAAGTAGCAATTTTGTCGGATTTTCGAAGTTCAATTCAGTGAGAGAATGCTGACCTCTGATATTTGATTTGTCGATAAGGCGCAGTATACGTTTTCAAAAGTTAACCGATGAAAAGCATCGGTAATTGTATGTTTAGAACTGACTTAATTAAAGTTTGTTACCGACTTTATTAAAAGATAAATAACAAACCCTTATCACTTTTATATTTTTTTCTCAACGTTTCTTATTGTAATTATGATCTCCTACCGCACACTGCTATATTGTTTTGGTAGAATAATTTGCGTGAGCAATTGTATGATACATGTTTCAGAATAAAATGTTGTGCCCTTAACAGTTTACTAATAAGTAGCTTTTCACCATTGTAAATCGATTGCGACCAAGGTATTATTACCATACCACGATGTACTACGACGTAGCAGTTTGATCTTGTTGAACGCTACGGTATCGTAGCATCGACTACGAAAACGTATCATCTTTCGAAGACGCTACAAAATTATTACTCCAATAAACTTAGTAGCAAACGCATGTTGGTGTTTGATTCTGAATAATATGAAAAAATATTTGTCTTCTACGATCTTTAAAACGGTTTCAGGCTAGCGTTTTATATGCGCGTTTAAGCTCGTTTTTGAAAGCATGTTCACGTGCTTACATGTCTGTTTTTGTTTTCTTCGCGCAGTTAAGATCGTATAGCGCGATCGAGAACATTGTCCTATTTATGTTCCGTTTGTTTTAAAATAGCTCTTTAGTAACATACCTTTCTATCATTGGTTTCGTGTCCCAATATGGTGAACTGTGGTAGTTCCGCGTTCTCCACTCCTCGCACCGGGGTCTCCTTCCAATACATCACAACGTCGGATACCGTGTACCCATCTGTAGCAGGTTTGGGTCACGTTAGCATGCTGGTTTAAATTCGTCTGTCTAACTGAAGGTTGCCGTACGATACGCATTTAACACTGAATAGGATTGGCTCGCATTATTCTTTTATGTAAAATTATTTCATGTTACGTCTTGCTTCTAAGGAAATTAATCATTTCTCTGTGTTGATTGTTGTGCGACAACCTCAATTAGTGGACTATAGGTTAATGCATAATAATGTGTCTTGTTGTATTCTATATTTTATTTCGTACATAAAAAATTAAAACTAGATACACAGTCCCAAAATTAGATTGCGAAATGTCCGATATTAAATCAACTAAGCTAATGTCATTTGTTTAGCCTTAATGGAAATTTAACCTTACGTATATGACGTAAAGTTGTTTTTATTTATTTAAATAGCACAAAAAACCTAGTAAGCGCTCATTTAGCAAGAATGTTTTTCTGACAGTGATTGTGTATGTAGTTTTTGATGTTGTATTATAGTTCTATGGTAAACCTTCTAAAGACAGATATAAAATAATTAAATGTGTTAAAATAATAAATAACAGACCGTTATAAAGTAATATTAGAAAAAGGGATACTTATACTTTGTGATTTTGGGAGTAAGCTTTTGCACAAATAAGCGTATGTGGTTATTGTATATGGGGAATGAGAAATTTTAACATGGTCACTAAATGTGAATTATTGAACTTATAACCGTAAGCGTTGTCTTTAATCATATTTATTGCAATTAATGCAATGTTTAGTTTCCAATATACTTAAAATCAGTTGAATTTGTCGATCTTGAGCGAAGCACTGCAAAAGCGCCTGGTAATATCAATCTTTACAAAGTATCAAAACATGTGACTATATGCCATATTTTTAATTCGATTTTAAGATATTTAATCACACATGTGACTAGGTTATTATTGTATTTTTTTTACTTGAATACCTTTGATGTTAGTAATGTAAATATCAAAGGCATAAAAAACTAAGTACACACATTACCGTTCCAATATAATTATGCATTAAAATCTGTGCATTAAACATTGTATATGTAAGGTAAAATAGTAACAGCCTGAAGTCATCCTACTGAGGAGCAAAGGCCTCCATCATTGAATTCAAGTTACCACATCAATGATGGGTATACTGTATATGATTTGGTATAAATTGTAATAATTCTAAATCGATTCTACGTTCTAATCTGGAAAGGCGGTGCATTCTTCGGTGGAAGTGAATGAGTGATTTGATTCGGGATTTATAGCATTTTTCTTATTTATTATGAGTTTCACATGTTTCGGTACTGTTGCAAGCGCCATGATCTGCAGACTTACTCTTGACAAGTTCGAGTTACGATCAAAATCGAATCGACGTCGAGAATCAGTGATTTGGTACTCTGAAAAGTGAACCTAAACCTTTAAGTCGATGGTGATTACGTTATCAACCGAAAATGTTCAACCGATCGCCATTTTAGATCGATCTTGACTAGATTTTGATTTCGTTTCGATTGAATTCGTTCAGATTTTGGCTATGTCGAATCGAGATCGAACTTAAATTCAAGAGTAAGGGGTCAGTTCTCCGGTGATCATGGCGCTTGCAACAGTGCCGAAATATCGTAAACTCATAATAAATAAGAAACATGGTATAAATCCCGAATCTAATAGCTCAGTGATAGTGACCATGAAAGTTTAAATCAGTTTATGAATGAAATGTTGAATAGGATCCACATGTCAGTGTCGGACGGCCCAAGCAAAGCGGAAGGCGGTCTCGTGTTAGTATAAGAGTCACACAGCTTTCAATCTCGACGGTGCAGTTCTGGCTGTCCAGCGGGTAGTAGTGCAGGTCCATCATGCAGGCTAGGGTGGCTGTGAACCGCATCCCGTACGTGATGCTGCCGTCGCCGCAGAGTCGGACCAACTTATTGCGCTCCGTCACGTCGTGGAGGAAACTAGAATTAATATTTCACTAATAACACACGATCCAGTTGGCGTAGTGATTCGGTGTTTCGCCTCCCGGGACCTCAAACGTTCCGGGTTCGATTCCCAATCGGGTTAATTTAGGAAACGACCTTTTCTTAATTAGGTTGGGTCTGGAAGATTGGGGGTGGAGGGGTGGGGGCAATTGTCGTGCTTGAAAATGCACGTTAAGCTGTTGGTCTCTGTTTTTTCATAAGATGGAAGTCGTAAGAATAAGTCGCGTCAGAGGCCTGTTACAGATTAAAAAAACTCTGACACCAGATCACCCAAGAAGGATAATCACACGATAAGAAAACTTATAACAGGAGTACAGTGGCCTACACATCAGGTTATAGATTTTTGTTGCAATGTCGCACCTTTTTCATCTGTATAAGATAACCCTGTGTTTAGCTCAACTTATTGCGCTCGGTCACGTCGTGGAGGAAATTAGAATTAATATTTCACTAAGAACAGCGGCCTTAGACAAGTAGCTTTTCATACATTTGTTATCTATTCGTCTGACGTAAACGATATTAGAAAGCTAATTGTCTAAGGGTGCAGTACTACAGTGGCCAGCACATTAGACTATACAATTTTGCTGCATTACGCACCTATTTCAACTAAGTCTACACGCTTACCAGTAATGTTTACACGGTTATCATGACACACCGGTTATTAATACAATTATTTAAAATAAAAGGGTTAATGTCTTAACTAAAAAAATAAAAATATCTGTCATCTGTCAATGTGTGATGTAAATTGGCTTGTTAATCCATTATAAGTTAAGTTATACATTAAATCTGGCCATGTTAATAATTAAACATACTGTAAATAGCCCCATGGCCATTTATTCATGGCCAACCACTCATACAACACTATTAACTATACTTTTAACATTTTCTACAATTTGCATTGTAGACAAAGTTAAAAGTCTCAAAAACGAATTACATTTACTTGTACTATAGCCTTACCTATTTTTATCATTAGCAAAAAACGTATCAGGCACCCAAATCTTGTCGGCGAAGTCCCCCGACAAAGTCAGGACCTCATCCGGTAGACCGAAGGCCAATCTTTCATCTTTCCAGTACTGATTCAGATAAAGCGTTATTGTGTAATCCTGAAAGAGATGTGTTTTTAGAAAATTGTTTGCAAAAAAATCTTTTTTGAAGTTAAGTATTGAATTGAAGACAATATATAATGATGAATGAATACATCAAATAAGTAGGCACAAAAAATCCTTTTACTTTCACCGAGTCTGTATGTCTGTCATGGGCCTAATGCCTGTTAGAACGTATTCTAGAAAGTTGAGATCGTAATTACGCCTACCAATATTTTAAAACAACAAAAATACCTTCAGTATTTTTTGTTATGGTTGTGGTGTGTTTTGGTAGCTTGAAAACCCATTTTAGGTTCATAAATTCGTTTCCAAAAAATTAAGCTTGTAAATTCTACTAAGTGAGAATAGAGCCAACCAACTGATTGTTTTTGGATATGACAAGAATTCAATATAAGTTAAAAGGAAAAAAGCCGTCTACATAATGCAAGCTGAAAAATTTGTTACAACAGGTAGCAAATATAATTAAATGATTTTTATCTAATCATAGTATTACTTAAAAGTAAACAAGTTTGCATATTGTGACTATTTGTGACGAACTAACCACGGAACCTAGGCTCAGACTGCGCGAGGCCCTAAAGCGTAATTGATTTTTTTTATTTACATATTTTTAAGATATGCATCTATTTAGTTATATAGTGAGTACATAGTTGAATGAGTGGGCGGTGACCTCAGAAACGAAGGCAGCGAGTGGCGGCGCGGAGTAAAGGCGACCATCGATTGGCGAGTCAGCACTCCGCCCCTCGGTCACCGGCGACTCGATGTGTGTCAAGTGACGGCCTTGCTCTCTTTCCGATGCTATTAAAAGCTTAATGAATTACGATGGACGACCTGCTCGAGGGGTCCTTGATATGACCCGAAAACATCCTCAGCGCAACTCAAGCATGCCCAAGGTCGGTGATTTGGGACGACAACGTTATCCATCAAACTTTGATCTTGACTTGCTTGGATATACCAGAAAATTTGATGTGGTAGGTGGACCGGTAAATAAACCAAACGAGAATAATCGTGAAACCGCTATGATTGATTGCAACTAAGCTGATGCTACATAAAAGTTTTTAAGCTTTACTTGAAGGTCCCAGAATATGAGGAATGAGGATATGAGATTAAATAATAAAGACAATGTCACGCACTTGACTGCTGTCTTTACTGCTACGTTTGGGGTTTCGATTAAACTAATCCGTAAACAGAAATCGCATTACACAATACAACTCACCATATTAACTTCAGATATGGCATCAAAACTGGCGATCGTCAAATCCATGCCGACGTAGAGAGGGTCGCCTGAAACCAATAACATTTTATGCATCCAAGTGAACCGCTGACGAATCTTGTTTGCCTACTAAATTCGATACAATATTGGATCTTTATGGTTCAGGGATTGCAATAACGTGCAGTGCCACGTATCACATACTTCTCCAAATACCTCCGCCTCTGCAATAACATTTGCTCGAGTGTCGTATACCTCGTCTAATGGTTATATGCGTGGATATACCTTTGCATATGTAAGAAGATAATGTTAAACATCTTGGCTGCAGTTTAATATTATACGTAATTATGACTCTCCAAACATTTACTAGCTAAGCTTGGAATATTATTTTCTTACATACCAAGAAAATTTACCATACCAACTTGACTAAAATATTTTACAAACTTGTAATATTTTCAAAAGTCAAGTACAAGTACTGCTTTAGATGACTTGAAATCAGTCAACATTTGCGAAATTAATGCAATGATTTAAATGATTTAACTGACGAACACCGTTTAGAACCGTCCACCACAGAATTTTATAGCAGCAACCGTAATAATTAAAATTGTTTTGAAACTATATGGATTAGTTTTTACATTAAAAAACATCTAATAATTTTTAAGGTAGATGGGTAGATGAAGTTCTGTGACACCAAATTTAAGGCCACGTAACCAGATATAATATGTGATAATAATTGTATTGCCATTGCATTTTGTGTTCAACTAGCAGTTGAACGCAACTTCTGTGTAAACTGGAAAATTTGATGTTTTGTGTGAGAGCTAACAGATCAAATGACCTCATATCAGTCCCTGTGAAAAACAAAATCCAAACTGCCCCACGGAATGCGTACTTTTGTCTTGACAAATTGTAGCCTCTGTGCTATTACAAGACTATTACTATTGTTATTAATTATTTAGGTTTATTTAGGTGTGAGTAATAAACATCCATCCAAATTACCGCATCCAAAATATTTAAGAGTAGGATAACAGTTGTTTTGTAAATGTAATAGAATAAGACTTGTTGATATGTTCTTAATAACAGTAGTCTTCCGCAGAGAGACTTACCTCCAAAGTTAGGTCGTAACCGGATGTCGTACCCATCCAGTATGCGGGTGACGGTATGCGTGACGTTTTCCAGACGGTCAACAACTGCGGCACGCTCGCCTCTGCGACAAAAAACATCATTAACTTACCAGAGTAACAGAATCATGTAACAGTCACAATAAAGTAACTTATCTGCTACTCGTACACCAACAAACTTGGGAGGGACTAGAATATGTTTTTGAACTAGCTGTTGTTCGCGACTTTGTACGTGCACAGAAAGTATTCCATAGGAACCATGCTCTATTTCGGGGTAAAAAGTATATTTGTGCTATCCCTACCTATATAGTACCTATATTATATCTACGCTGCAAATTTCGTCTAGATCCGTTCAACCGTTCTATCATGACACCTATACATTTATATTATTAGTAAGATAAGTAAGATTTATTATGTTGACCTTCGTTGAATTATAAATTTATGGTACTGAATTCATTTAAAAAAAATAATTAGTTTAAAAAACTGTAAACCGGCTACGAAAATGCCAATGATTACAAAGTACCCTGTGCATTTGCTATAGTGTTTAAATATGTTTGTACTTAGAATTTTGTCATCTTTCATTTGATACCCCACACTTGTTTATATGACTGCAAACTTTTTTTTTATCAAAGCACCCCAAACGTAGCATTCGCCATGTGGCATCAGTATCAATATCAATATCTGCAGCCTTTGTCCGTCCACTGCTGGACATAGGCCTCCTTCAAGTCACGCCACAATTGTCCATCCTGGGCTTTCCCCATCCAGCCGCTGCCAACAGTTCTCCTATGGTCATCAGTCCATCGAATCGCAGGGCGTCCTACACTACGCTTGCCTAAACGCGGTTTCCATTCCAGAAATCGTCAGCTCCAACTGTTGTCGGTTCATGTGGCATCATGTTTAACTAAAGGTAGCCTATGTTACCCGGACTAAAATAAGGAATCGATTGATACCAATTTTCAAAAGTTTAGCCGTAAATATGGGTGTGGAACCTACATACAAATATACATAGAATGCTAAAATCATAACCCTTCCTGTTTTCTTCACCGTAGTCGGGTAATAATATGTCCCATAGGTACTGGGCAGTGAAAAAACTATTCGATATATTTTTTTCGGTCTAGATGTTGTCTTGTACCTTTGTTGCATTAATTCTCACAAAAACAAGTGCTTAAAAAGTTAGTTACTTTATGATCAAAATTATGTATGTATATTGTCTGACTCTTGTTATACATATATATCTGACAACAGTATATACACAGGACGTTAGATGTATTTTACTTTATTATTGAGCTGATAACTATGAACTCTCTCTAGCAAAGCACTTGGTAGCATTCAAGTGGAGAAAACAATATTGAGGTTTACAAAGAAACGTGGGTTGAAAAATAGTTGATAAAATTTTGTTGCATTTTAATTATTGAACGAATTTACTCTATTTGTACAACGTTTGTACATTGGACCTAGTTTTAGCTAATAGATTAATTTTATTTATTTTTTTTACCTAAATATAGAGCAAAAACAACTGTTATTCGTAACTATAATGGTGTTAACCAAACAATGAGTAATTGAGATGTAGCTTCGATGCCCGTTGCCGTCGGCGCGGCATATCTTTGCAAGTGGAAAGTTATTCGCATGCGGTTTTCTCCGGGAAGCTTTCAAATACCTCATTGTATGAATTTTAAATTTAATTTTTATATCTTCATTTTAAACTAGATACTAGTATTAAAACCGTTGGGGGTTGAAACCAAATCATGTTGATAAATTACCGTTTATTCGAGTAGTACGTCTACTATGATAGTATGTATTTAAAGCAATACTAAAGTTAGTCAAAAGACTTATAATTATTGTAAATTAAAAATGTGTATGATTTGAACATAACTAAAAAAATATATTGAGTAGACTAATAAGTTCCTTTTGTATGTTTACAAACTTTTTACGGCTCTATTTTGTGTTTCAAAGTTATGAAAGACTTACCGTATTTGCGCGATTGTGAGTACAATGGGCAACAAAAGTAGCGCGAGTCTGTGCGCGTGCTGGCGAGAGGCGCGCGCGCGGGGCGTGCGACGCGCGCTCATCGCGCGGCGGGGACGCGCGCCACGCGGCGCATCGCGCACTCACCGCAACCCTGCACCACCGACAGCCACCGGTACCGGTACCACCATGGTCAACTTCACAACTCTGGCATCTCACGCGCGCTACTTATCGCGGAGTTATCGTGGGCGCGATCTCGTCGCCTGTGGCAGGAGCGGCCGCGACGGCGGCAACACGCGGAGTGTCGTCGCGCGTGCGCTACGCGTGCAGCAGCGGTTCTCGCACGCGACTCGCTCTCTGAGAGTCGCAAGGACGCTTCACTTTTTCTTAATCTTGTCCCTTTTAATGCTCACGACGACTTTGACTTTGATTAGTTGAGATGAGTTTCAAACCGATTGATGATTGCTAGCTAAAGCAAATTAAAGCTGGTAGTTTTGAGTTGTGAACAGAGATCGCGCCATGAATGTACTTAATATTCATTTGTATTTAAAAAACGACTGAAATGAATGAAAACAATCTAATGTAGAGTAACAGTAGGACGATTTTGAACAGACTTATTCTAATGTTTAGCGGTTCGGGATACTATACGTATTACGTAAGGATCAACTGACTGCATGATGAGCAACATTTGTAAAAAAGATAAGGATGCGATATAATGTTCGGCTTCGTATGGAGATAAAATGTAGAACCCGAAACTAACTTTTCGAATATCATGTCGATCCCTTGCAATGCAAAAGCAAACATGTTTATCCCATATATATTACATACATATATTTTACCAGAATAAAAAGCAACGTATTTGCTATTGTGACTTATAATTTATCTACCTGACAAATTTAATTCAGATCCATTTAGTATTGACCTCCGATGCAGAGTGCCGTACACACCGGTTTTCAAGCTGTCGCTTGCTCCGAGGTCCCGGTTTCGATTCCCGGTCGGGTCAATGTAGAAAAAAAAAGGATTTTTTACATTTTCTCGGGTCTGGTTTTTTGTGGTACTTACCTTCGTTGTTTCTGATTTCCACAGTACTAGTGCGTTCGATAGTTACTGACTTCGGAATCATAACAACGAATGTGATGTTGTCAATTTTTTTTGGGAGTGGTTATCTAGCAAACGTACATTCATCTAAACATTCGCATAAGTAACGAAAACTAAATATCTACCTACAATCATCCCACTGCAGGGCAAGGGACTCCATCATTTAGTTAGGTAATTTAAGTTACCACAGAATGTTAGCTGTAGGCATAATTACAACGGCTGCCAAATACGGACTGGTGATCACAAACCCGAGCAATGTTCGAAAATTCGTAACTCTCGTTGCCGATCTCAAGACTCGAGATCTTGACCCGGTAAGCCCCTAAACCAACGAGGCTGGTATTAGTAAAATTTTTTAACTCATGTTCACACCTATGCACTGCAAGCATTCGCAACGAATTAATCTCACAAGTTAACACGTGACCCGGTAAACTACATCTGGCTGCAGCGGTGCGCCACGGAAGTTATTTGCCGGCGGCCTCACCATGTCCGCCCCCAGATTAGACCTGTCGCAGAGCGGCGGGATCGACAATCCCTATTTATTAGATCTGTCTAATATAAATTATCCGCAATTAGAGTATAAATACCTGGCATCTACAAGACTCTCCACTTAACACATTATCTAACTACATTTGGTAAACAGTTCTATCCAGGAGTTCTATCCTAAAAATATCTGTAACTCGCAACTGAACAGGTTTACTTGTGAGTTAGTTAGTTTGGTGTGTATCTTATTTTTATGAGTTTCCGATATTTTGGTTCTTCCTGTCAGATCAGCTCTTCCGCCATCATAGCGCTGGCAAAGGTGACGAAGTCACAAAATACAAGTTATATGATATAATTTCCGAAATTACTTAATCTTATGGTAGTGACCATGAAAGTGCAAACCAGTACTCCGTATACATACTTTGACTAGAAGCTTACAAAAGTGATTGAAGGGTTTTTTCTCTTTAAATTGAGTGTCACATATGTCTGATGCAACAGCGATCATTTAAATCTTATAAAACACACAAGATTTAAGTTACTTGAATTTACTGTAATGCAATTGAATTAACGCCATCGTAATTATAAAAATAAAAAAATAAAAATCATTTATTTTCAGACCAAAGATCCATAGATTGTTAGTAACAATATAACTTATGACTATGTTAGTAGTATAATAATAACAGAAAAGGTATATTAACACCCCAGTAGGTAGGCTCACCGCACCTTAGTCACGTGCAACTCAGTGAACCTGCCCACCAAGGCCGAATCAAGTCGATCACCCACCATCCTCATACTATATTATATTATATTATATTATACCTAAATACATTATACATGTTCATAGGTTGTTCGATATCAAGGGTTAAAAATGCGATAATTTAATTAAGAGCTTTTGTTTATTGATTTAAATGCATTATTCCTTTCAGTATGTATCAAATTTTTGTGACTACAGACATGGGTTAAAAATTTTTCGTGCAGTTGCTGAACAACGCGACGCTGCTACGAAGGCGTAGCCTTAGGCAAAATGATAGGTGTTAAGAGTGTCAAGGAAAAAGAAGTGACATTTCTTTGTGTTTTGCCCTACCCTACATATCAACAATATTGCTGAGTGCCGTATTTGACTCGATGACACCGAATTTCTGAGCGACCGCAATTAAAATGAGTGCTGGCACTCGGGATTTGGCCACTGAGATCGTCGTAGTAATTTCGTAGCACCTTCGTAGCTAGATCGTAGTATTGGCGTAGCATTATGATTTCGTATTGAAAATGATGCGGTTATTGCTACGAAATTAGTAGCACATAAGTGGCCTTAGACAAGTGGCTTTCTAATATCGTTTACGCCACATGAATAGATAACAAATGTATGAAAATGACATTAACAAACGATCGAACGATCGTAAGCTTATGTCATTTTCATACATTTGACATATATCTATTTATGTAGTGTAAACGATATTAAAAAGCCACTTGTCTAAGGCCGAAGAAGTGCGTCGTAGCGTATTGTTTCAGTACTACCTAAAATGAAGCTACGTTAATGTCCTCAAAAACTAAGTGTCATCAATTGGAAATCCGTAGCCGCTCATTAAACCATTTGCATAAAATGGTTATATAATTAAAAAATAAACAATAGCACACGAATAAGTGTAAACAAAAAAGTACGTTTTATAAAACACAAAGGCATAACTCACGTTCTATTTGAAGAACGTATCAATGCTAAGGCCAGCAAGTCGGTGTTGTTCGCGAGATTGAGGCTAGTAACGACGCGATTTGAAAGCGACGTGCCAGCCGCAGCTCTTACGCCGGTCGCGATGTATAAGATAAGATGAAAGGCATCTTTTGTAATACGACTTCTTTAACCAATTTCAATTACACGTGACGATGCACCTTTCATGTGGATAGTGCATATTTATCTTAATTAAATATTAAAAAAAAACGTGTAAGCATAAGTTAGTGTCAGAGCACGTCGTGTCGTAAATAAGTTCCATAGTTGCAAGCCATAAATAAAAAACTTACTTGATTCTTCTCTTAAATCTTTTTTTTCTCTTGTTTTATGTAACTTAGAATTATTTCTAAATGTTTTTACTGGAACTTACGTTGTTCCTTCGTTACATGTGAGATTTGTTGTTGTTAAGCATTTAAAATTTAGAATTTTTCAATACCTCATTTGATTTTATTGTAAAGTAAAGTAACAGCCTATAACCATCCCACTGCAGGGAAAAGGCCTCCATTATTGAATTCATTCAGATTCAGAATTTATTGAGTAGATATTTAAATATAGCATTAGCTAGATATAATACTCGTATGTGCTATATTTTATGCTACTTGAAATAATCCAGTTCAGTTTTACATACCCCCATAAACTTGGGTACAAACATATTATTGTAACTTTAAATAAAACTTATAACTTAAAATTAAATAATTTAGTGGTATCCACATAACACCACTGGTCTTAACGCATTCGCTCCTTCTGACCTTCCTTAATTTTTACTTTTTTAGTTGTGAGTTAGATAAAAGATACCTTCCTTTGTTTTTTTTTTTCAACCCAAGGTAGCTGTGATATATTGTGTCGGTTCTTCAGTTTATGGTTTCCACAAAACAAGTGTTTTAAATAGTTACCTACTTACTTCAGGATCAGAACAATGTAGATATAAGACGGCAAGAGTCTTAGAGGACTTTTGACTCGTTTGACTGTGTAAACGACCAAATAAAATTGTTTGACAATACACGTTTCCTTTTCGAACTCTATTTCCAAACCAAAACACTTTTCGGTGTCGGAATTCAATAGTATTGCCGCTGAACATATCGCCGTCTCAAAATGCGCATTACGTGGTCGACTCAAGCCGGATAGGGTGTCGTTTGGAGATCGTGACCCATAGGTCACGTGGCAAGCTTCTCATGTACACGTTCCCAAAGGATGCAATCGATTTTATCTCATAGACTCGTCCATTCGTCTGGTATTATTACTTGGAAAAAAAAATGATACTAATTGGTTCCACGAAATCTTGTATCTTGGTATGTACACACAGCGGCACATCAGACTATACATGTTGCCCTTGAGACCGCCTTTATGCCCTACGTAATAAAAGCTGTTATCGCAGTTCAACTGTTTAACTTGATGTGCTGTCGAGTGTACTTTAAAAAAACTTCGTATCGATCAATTGAAAAAGACTTAAAAAGAATAAAAATAAAATCCAAGATTACGGCGAATTGATTTCACAAAGAGTCCTGATACCAATTTTTTTTTAGGTTTTCAAGTTAGTTCCATGGCAAAAGATGTTGCAAAACAGCAGCAGATTACAAGCTGACTTACGAGGGAGTAGTTGAGACCAATTTAAATTCACTCCCTGTTACACCTGAGTGCTTTATCCTTTCAAGTATTGCAATCGAATGCAGTGTTCTCATAGCACATAACATTCCTTCGGTAAGTTGCACATTTCATGTTGCTGTATGCTTGTGAATTTCTGATGGAATATTCCTGAGATCATAGCATGCATTTAGAGTCGCAACTCAGAATCTATTGGTATTCTTGTGTGCACATGATACTGTTCCATCAAAGCAAAACGTGTTGTTACGGACATTTTAGTGTCGCTGTGTGTATGTGACTTGCCTGCACCGACATTACAGATAAACTTGGACTTGTGATCATTAAATACTAAGTCTATGCTTGTGATGATGATGATGAGTATCATTTTCTTGTATTAAGTAAATATATCTTTTTCAATGTAGCATTAAACCATTTATGTCCACTTTACACGTGTCTTTGTTAATTCAAAGCAGTGACTTCTTTAACACCTAAGGACTTGCTAATGGGTTCAGTGGACCCAGTCCCTTGTATTTTGTTGAATTACTTAAAAATTACGAAGTTTTCGACGTTGCCGTTCTTAGTACCTTTCGACCATAGTATAGGGCATGTGAAAAAGATTTGTGTAAATTTTTATAGCTTAGTTTGATGAAGTAAATTGTAGAACTCTGTTGGAAAGTGATTTTATCCCAAAAATTATAATCCTTAATTTGATGATTTTTAAAGTTTATTTTGCTTGTTCCTTTGATGATTGATATCTTACTCATTTTTTTAGTAGATTTAGATTGTAATATATCGTTACAGAATTTATAACCATTAGTCTAAGTTTAGTCATAAACCTATGCCAAAATTCCTTATATTTTTGTACTGACCATTTGATTATGATAAAACAATAAATATTCGTATTTTATTGAATATTTGTTTACTTTCTTTCATTAAGCAGTTTTGAAATAAATACGTGATATTTTCGGGGTCCGCTGGACCCGGTACCAAGCGTTTGTGTTGCAATTTGAAGCAACTTAGCAAAACTGCTCTCAGTATCCATTCCATGCACGTCAGCATGTAACAAGAGATATTGAATTTTATGTGAATCTCGCGCATCATTTTGTTCTACAAAGCATTATAGGAACTGACAGTAAATCGAATTGTTTATTGTGTAATGTGTAGGATTAATATTTATATTAATTATATATATATAATATATATTTTTTTATTATATATTATATACATAATATAATATTTATATTTATATAAATATTAATAACAAAAATAATAAATTATTACTACAGATAATTAACGTTTTCTATAACAATTTTTGTTGCAGGAAAAATTGTTTTTTAGAATACTTGTAGTCATAGCAAAAATTTTAAGTACAATCTAAGGAGTTCGATATAACCGAATTCCACGCGGAAAATCTATTATCCTGTCCGAACAGTCCCTCTTTTAACTAAATTTCTCTACCATTTACATGTAAACCAGTTATTTGACTTAGTCCACTAGCGGAAGATTGAATACCCCTAAATGAAGACGAACGTTGGATAGGTTCATAAATGTATTCATAGCATCTGTGTGAGCTATACGCAGTGAAACAATTTGCAAGGGCCGCAAGAGAATTTACATACAAAAGCACATTAGGGTTAACGTGGCTCGATGCTCATGAAACCCACGATAGACATTCGATCACATTGAAGAGATACTTGCAAGCCGTTATTTATGTTATCATAATTTACATTAAATTAATGTCAATTTTTGACATGTGAAATAAACCGGAAATTTTCGAGTGATAAGATTTAAGATTAATAGAAAAATTGTGATTTTAGATATATTTAGCTTAAATAATTGAATAAATAATTAAATAGGTGCCTCGCATGTCAAAATAGTTGTTTTAAAATTGGTTGCCTTTGTAATACTTAACGCCCATTTATTTGGTAAATTACTTCTTTCCGTATCCAAGAGTTGTCAATTTTAAAATACACAATGAAATAAAACTCATAATCGGTCAATTTTGGAAACTTTCTCTGTTTGCCTTTAAAAAGCAAAATGAAAACCACAATATAGTACACAGAAATATAACCGAAAATACAAGTAACGAAAATGCCCGGTAAAAGCATAGTACGTAAGTACTATAAAATATACAGTGAAGATATTATTATGGTCGTTTAAACTATGGGGCCGTGTAACGTAGGTCATTTACTTTAGAAGACAAAAAATTGCGAGAATTCTTGTAAGGCAGCCCAACTTTTTTCTCTTCATAATTGTAGTAAACAGTTCTAATTTCCCTGTTAAACTTAAGTCTTTATTCACAATTTTTAATTTCAATCTTTTTCACGAGAAAACATCATTAAATTTCCACTGCAATCAATCTTTTTAATCTGTAAAAGTGAGAGATACGACGGTAAATTGTCTAAAAGGAGATTTTTGTAAAATGGAAATTTGTATTAATTGCCCCATGCCCTGATCTCTTTGACCCTCCAGATTTCACTTTAACTCATTAAGTCATTAGACCTTGAAATACTTTATGAATATAATTTCTCAAAACACTTTAGAATCGTAACTTGATTCAGGGAAGTAACCCAGTAATAATGTTATACTATTTAATTACTGATGTTAGGCAGCCATTATGCCGAAAATTATTGGGGCAAATATGCGGGCCTCTAGAGTTCCGCTGAAGCAGGTAGGTATCTCAATTGGAGTATAGCTAAACACGTTCAAACTGAGGGATTTTCTTAATAGCGGGGCATCACTCAGTGGATTGGAGCCTTGTTACAGGATGGGGAGAAATCGGCCGCCACCGGGATCAGGGCATTTGCGTCCCATTGTTTTGCAGATAAACGTTTTGCGTCTAAGTTACGATTGCAATGTTTGATTTGCGACTCCTTAAGTTGAATTCTACGAAAGGAAAAATACGTACTCCATCGTGAATTTGTTATGCAAATGCTAAAACAAAATTTAAGATTAATAGAAAAATTGAGATTTAGATATATTTAGCTTAAATAATTGAATGATCTAAATTTTTTAAGTCAGTATACCTACCATTTAGAAAGCCCCTGCAGGACATTAAGGGGGAGGCCCCTATAAAATGTCTCAAATAGTCACTTACTCTGGACTGCTTGCCTTCAACTATAGTAGCCTCATGGTTGGCCCATCAAGTTTTGTATCGCGAGCGCTATAACTTAGCTGATACCACTACAACTTGGCGGTAACACAGCAAAACCTGTTAGGTAGGTATCTCTGTTCTGTACTCATCATTTGCAACACACTCTGCAGACAAGAACGCCCCGTTGGTCTAGTGGTTTAAATAACGGACCAAGATCTCGGGGTCCCGGGTTCGAACCCCGGGTCGGGCAAAAAAAGTTTTAAATTTTCGAACATTGCTCGGGTTTGTGATCACCAACCCGCATTTGGCAAGCGTGGTGATTATGCCAGTACCCATCATTGCTGTGGTAACTTGAATACAATGATGGAGGCCTTTTCCCTGCAGTAGGATAGTTATAGGCTGTTACTTTACTTTACTTTTTTTTTACTGCAGACAAGTGTACTTGAACCTTTGCAATATTATGATATAATTCGATTATCTTTGTTTTTGTTAATTGTACATTACACTGAACTAAGTCAACATATAATGTTAAAAGTGTGTATTAGAGATTCATGTAAAAACTCATTATCAATACAAGCACGCTTCATGATTCCTTCAAAAAAGAAAAAAATACGAATAAGGCACAGCTAATCAAAGATAAATATAAAGGACTAACCAAAATCAAAGGTACGGTAGGTAGTCAAAGAGAAAATTCGGGCAAATACGAGTTTACCAACGGTTTTACGTAATCTGTGAAAAGTTTGTTCTAAAAACTCCGGCTTTGACTGCTCTGAGTAAACTTTATCGTACTACAATTTATTTAGTTTTCCTTTTTCTTAGTACAACCTCTACGTGATTAAATTATGAGCCTTGTATATTTAAAATGCAAAGTCTTTGTTTTACATCATGCTCGTCTTTATTAATTAATAATTAGTCATATTTTATATAGATTTAAACCAAGTTTACCGTATCCCAATAAATTATAAAAGAGTTTTATTTTTCATGCAGCAGAACGCTGAGGTGTGAGAATCAGATACGAGTATGTTTGCAGTGAACCGTACATTACACGAGAACGCGCGGGCTCTTTCCAGACCTTCTAATCAGTCGAACGAACAGCAAAGTCAACAATGCTGAAGAAAAAAGGAGAAAAAAGCTGCCATGGGTTCGTCCACAATTTATTTCGAAGTATGTTATTTTATAGGCAAGGAAATATAGCTTGTTTGAGTTTTTCAAATGTTTACAATGTTGCATATCCTTCTGCATTTTTTCGTTGTTGTTTGACTTTTAGAACTTGACTTTTAAAGTTGGTGATGATTCATGGTTTCTGAGATCACTCTAATTGTAAACTGGTTGACGCAGCGGCGTTGTGTAAGTATTCGTATATCCTTACGCGCAAAATCTAGTTATTTGAAAAAACTAACTTTTAAAATCGCCAGCAATATTAAACCAGCACTTCTCGTAAGTCTATCTCAAAAAACATAATTCTGTTACTAATGTTAGTCACATACTTCGACCGATAACCTGCGTCGTATACATATTTACAGATTATATTTACAGCCATCGAAACTTGAGGATGTTGGTTGAGATCTGTGGCTAATACATAGCGCATGCGTTAAAATCTTCTGACTGAGCCTTCGCGCCAAGCCACGATCCCGAGACCGTCTCCGCTACGCGCCGTTCGCGGCGCCACAGACGCGCGAAACATCGCGACGGGTTTCAAAACTAACTAAATACGAGTTGAACTAACTAAAAGTACAATGTTATTTATCAAAAAATGTGTGCTGTTGGTGTTTTGGTGAGTAAATTTGGAAAAAAATATGTTCATGAAATATTAACGTTTTCTGTATACCTAAATGTAAGTTTTTGTTTTATTTACTTCGATTAGCTTACATTATTTTAGCTGAAAGATGACACTTTTTACTATCGGATTCAATCTCTACTATCTACTACCACCCTAGTACTACTATAATAAATTTGATAGTGATTATTCAGGTTATAACAGACTGTCAGGTTTTACGCATTATTTAAGCAGCGAATTCTATGTATTGCGTAATGATAACTGTTAAAATGAAAACAGCACAGAGATCGTTTATAATAACAGCAGATCTTAAAGTTCCATGGTATTACAATCCTCTATTAAAATTATGTTTAACTAAAAATACATTTATAAGTTCGTACCCAAAGTTATGTATAGGCATTAGGAATGTCTTATGTATTTAGCTGTTCAGCACATAACAGGTACAAACGCCAGTCTAGAGAACCTATTTTGTGCTTACAATCCATATTATGTAAAATGCAAAGAACGTACTTTATTTTTTTTTACCCTAAAGGGTCGTTGCATTTAGGTAACTTACTTAATTTTATTGGGCATTTAGGTAATCAAATGAATTAACCAACAACTAACGCGGGGTACAAGAAAGGCCACACCTAAGCCTGCCTATAGTAACGCAAATCCTAAGCATGCTCCAAAAATGTTTCTCAGCAACTCGACGGACCCGTATAACAGAGAATCCATGGATGCTTAGATGAGGTCCAGTTTCGTTTTCATATACATTTATAGCTGTTGCCCGTGACTTCGACCGCGGAATCTTCATTTAGTTACAGAAAACTTTCTCGATATGCGCAGAATAGCGCACCAAATTTCATAACAACCTGTTTAATGGAATATAGAGACACAATTTTTTTTTCATAAATTTGAGGTCATATATAGATAAGAGTGTAGAGCAGAAACGACTGAATAATATTTCAGAGCCATTGTTTCTATATCCAAAAAAGAAGACTTTAGATTGTTTAAATACAAGCCAAAATCTATAGGCGATTGATGAAACAGTTACCAAACAAACCGTACCGCTGGGATTTTTAATTGGTTAAAAGGAAGAAAACAAATTGCTTCACTGTAATAAATGCAAAAGACTTGGATTTTCTTTTAACGAAGGACCCTTGTCAAATGTCAAGTCACGGTATACCTACGTCTCATAATGCTTCTTTAACGTACAATATTTGTCAGGACCAGATAGCGCAGGAACAGATTAAAAAGTTCAAAGCGCACCATACATAACATTACGAAGGACATGGTAAATACGACTTGTTGTTTTTATCGCTGATCGCATTCGCATGATCTCGTTGGCATTATAATAAATATTATTATTTATTTATTTATTTGTTTAGAAACTCTGCAGCCACATTACAATTTTCGTCGATACATAACATTACTTAGTGTTACTTAGGCCAATTACAGAGTTTCATAACATGCTTTATGTTATTTAAATTAGTGTAGGATGTACTTTCTGTCATTTATTCAAAAATAGATTAGAAATAAAATATGTATATATATATCTATTATCATCATCATTATCACCACCACCTGGCCATAGGCCACTCCAAAAGAGGCCATAACTGCCGTAATTTTGCCATAATTGCCGCGCTTGGCAGGCAGGTTGAATGGTGGAGAGATGACGATGCTGTCCGTCTTCTTCTGGCAGTCAGTCTTTAGTCGCCTCTTACGACATCCATGTGAGAAGAAGGTATGCTGCTATTATTTTTATGTGCCGGCACCAAACGATAAATCGTTTTATCGTTTCATTGTTTTATCGTTACATTATTAATAGGTACGTTTACGAATGTATTACGTAAACGTACCTATTAATAATGTATTTCTTTTTGGTCTAAATCAGTTTTGCAACTGACTTTCATTTTGCTTCCCATTTCCTTAAGATTTATATTACAGGTAGCGATTTCTTGTACGACTTATGCCTTTGTAACAGGTAGAAACTCAGTAAGCCTAACTTAGTAAGTAAAGAAATTCAAGGACAATTTGCAAAACTTGCTCAAATATTTTTTAAACTTTTATCTATAAATAGTTAAAATTTTAACAAAAAAAACTTTAAATGGGTAAGATTTTAGGCATTTAAAGTATCTGTCTAACGATTTAACCTTTTTTAATTTTTCTGCATACAGTTGTTTAGTCACACTTTGGTCACACTGCTGGAATCGAATAATTATACATGTATGATCATTTATGTTATGGTTTTAACAATTTATGTGTTATCTGGCCTGGATGATCTGAGATTTATCTGATGTCATTAACATTATTTCGATGTGAATCCTAAGAATTTATCGTGTTACCAGGACTAAACTTTTGTGATAGGATTTTAAAATACATTAATGGTATAGGTTATCGTGTTAAGAGTGGGAAGTAATGCTCACACTAATGTTTTGTTTTATATAAATTAAAATTGTGTACTTTTCATTTCAATTCCTAGTTAACCAATTTACTTGTTTGAACTGTCGAAATGTCAGGTTATATATTTCTATACTTTAATATAATATTTTCTCAATAAATAAAGATGCACCCTTCCTTTTATATTCAAACACGCCTCTCCATCCATCCGCGATCTTATAACGTCAAATCTGAAGCGATACATACTCCGTCTTATTTCTCACTACGAAAATCCTTAGAAAGTGTTGAATCTATAACAAAAGCTGAGGTAAACCAAGATATTTTAGTACAGCTCAATCCTTCTTATTTAAATTGGCATTGCTTAAATTGATTTCAACAGTGTAATATTATTGAATGTTGTCACTTAACTTGTTATTTGTTTAACATCAACGAATTAAAATCATTTAAAATCCTTAACTGATTTTTCAGTTTCATTTAAATAAAGGTTTAAAAAGACTCATCATCATCATTATCAAAAGTCTTTTGAAGTTAACTGCTAGGCATAGGCCTCTTTTATAGAAGCTACAAGTGATCCAGACTAAGACCAGGTCCCACAATTTCATTCTTCCCAAACGGTAGCCTGTTTGAGCCCCAATATCGGGCATCATTTCAAAAGACAAAACTATTTGTTTAAGCCTCTCTCGATACATATAACTAAACCCGATACTCAGTTATACTATTTGATATCAACAATCAGGTTTGGGTATAACATGATCCTACCTTAGAACCAATATTTACAGTGGCAATACAATTAGACCTGTATCTATCGTGTCTGTATGTGAAAACTTAAACAAAATCTCGATACACTCGTTCACCCAGTGGATAGGTAACTTTTGCAAGGAATGCAAAACACTTAACATCGACTTGATACAAAATGGTTAGAGGGAATCCCAACTATTTGTGAAGTTATTTCCACCTGGTGCCTACCCGTCCCACCACGGGCTTTGTTAACAGAAACACGCGAACTTTTAATTGCTATTTTAGAAACTGTTATGGGAACACACGGCTTAGTTTAACGCTGCGACCGCAGATCTGGCAATACAAAAATGAACGAAGGAACGGGAAGTATTTCTTTCCTGTAGTACATAAGTAGAAGTCTGATTTATGTTAGCAAATGGCGTCGGCTGGAACGAACGTTCAGTTCTTTCTTCGACTTAAAAATGGCACAACTTAAGTTAATTTTAAGTATATTGTTTTTTTAGGTTACCATTTAAGTCGGCAACTTACAACACAACCGAACAACACACGCTAAGTTTTAATATTTTTTTAAACGGTTCCTGCAGCTTTTTAAGTTAACAGATCGAACGGATGTTTAAGATATTTAACAACAACATTTGGAACAAATTATATTATCAGACACTAACGAGCTTATCATAAATTCGGTGGGTTGTCAGTAACGATGGAGTAGCAGCTACGTTAATCTCAAGAGCATTCAGTATGGTTTCCAGTTTTATATTTATGAAAACCGAAAATTTTCTCCCTACAGGCACGTCTGAAATATATGCAAGTCCACAATAAGCAAGTTTTAACACTTCATTTGGGAGACTGATATGTTAGAAACAGTTTACAATAAAGAGAATCACAGCAGTCTGCAAAAAAAATGTTATTTTGACCTGCGTTACCCAATATTATACATGTAGGTATTGATATAGCTCGTTCACATTAACTACAATATCATGTAAATATCGTTACGTAGGTCTCAACTATGCTGTCGTTTGAGGCTTAAAATATCAATAGATACCCACAAATACTTCACGTGCCAGCCCCATAGTCCTTTAACTCTACTCCGGCTAGTCCCTTTTATCCCATTTCTTAGAATTCCAATTATTCATTATGAGGAAATCCCTCAGAACCTCTTGTTCAAGACAAAACGATCTCGGTAGTACCGACCGAGAAATTTCCAGAACAATCATTGTAGAACTATACATAATGTAGATATTAATCTACCTGTATTCTATGTAAACACTAATGTTTTAGTCAGTATTGCGTAAGTTTGTTAATAGTGGCTTTAGAAATATTCGCAAGCAATGGCACCGGCCAGGCTGCTTTTCAACCTACAAAAGAGGACGACCCTAACTTATAGTAACTAGTAATATTATTCTTACTATTCTACCTTTTTTTTATAGAAATAATGGGCTTGCTCTTGACTACATACTTAACTATACGGTTTAGAAGAAGCCTAAGATGGAGCGAGCTTACCCAGAGGTACTGGTTCTCTCACACACCAGCGGAACACAGAAAAACTGTTTAGCGCTGGACTTAGGAGGGTGGTAACATCCAGGCGGCCCATCACGGGTTAGAAAACCAAAGATGCCGTTGCCCAGGGTGGACCACTAGGAGGTAGATCCCACCACGAGATATATTTAGACCACCATATAGAGAGACAAATTTTTATATAGAAAATACAAATCCTTGAAAATTTTTACGACTGCCTTCGATAAGACTAGAACCCACAGTCGCCCGCTCTCTAAAATATTATATTTTTCATCTAAAAAAAACCGATTTCCAAATTTATTTAAAAAAAAAACATACTTTTATAGCTAGTAAATAAGTACTTATTATGGGGACTGACTAGAGGTAAGTGCTGCCCCCAATTGATTTAATTTAATTACTTCTATACAAAATATTTTTTTTTAGAAAACTAGGACAGTAGGTATAATATTTAGCAAATTACCACTAGTATTTATTGAATCACTGTTAACTGCTTTTCATTCTGGCATTTTTTCGTATTGTACAGAAACGGCAGGTCAACCTACCCAAAACGTTAAAGGTCATTGAATGGCATCGAAACTACATTATTTAAAGGTAGGTAAATAGTAATTTACCTTTCCGACGTTTCGATCCGGATGCACGAATCATGGTCGTGGGCAGACTGTATGTGTATAAAAAATGCAACAAGAAAGTTTAAAATCCTATGTCATTGAATTGATTTTCAACTTAAGGTCCAACAAGTCGAGATCAATATCAATTGAGAAAATTTGACGTTTTGTGGTAGGTTGACTTGAAGCGCTGTTGTCGCCACTAGCCCAGACTTGTCCCGAAGCAGTGGTAGGTTTAAATATTGGGACGTGTAAAAGCGCCTCCTGGGGCCTAGTTGCAGAAATAAAACTGATTTAACTGATTTTTTAACTGTACATTTTTGCTAAAAGCGGCCGCTTTTGGCGTTAGCGACAAATTCGACTTTTTAAATAACTAAATGAAAAGTTTACTATGATTCAATAAATACTAGAGGTAATTTGCTAAAATGATACTGTTCTAGTTTTTTGAGAATTAATTTTGTATAGAAGTAATAAAATTGAATCCCTTAACAGCCGTACATGCAATATTAAAATGGGCGTATTTTACTAAAGTTTGTATTAATTTCAAACCAACACAAAATATAATAATGCGAATTCAGACTTACAGAAGTTATTATGTACCATAATTATTTCATGCTACGTGTTAATTTCATGAAATATTTTGTGTGTAAACGTATTATTAATCTAGTTTGTTTGTTTAACTGTTTTAATATTTATGTTAATGATCAGCAATTTCTTGCTTGCTCGCTTCATTATGTTTGTATTTTGTAGTATCTATACTGTATAAATTTTCACAGTATTTGTTGTTTTCGTAGTAAACAAAAGCTTTGCGGTTTAAGGCTAGGTAACTGGTCTGATTTTGATATTATTTAATGTCTTTTTGTTGTATTTATATAGGGTGTTCGGCGCATGGACCATAATTTTTTCAATCATTTGCCACCATTTCACCCTTGGACTCTGGTTTATAAGAGCCACAGTCAGATAGAAACGCTTATTATTTATTTTTCTTAGATAACTTAACATCTGGTATTTAAGTACAAGACCTGTGGGCAACAGAAAGTTTTGAATTTTTGAACATTACTCGGGTTTGTGATTACCAACCCATTTGGCCGCAATTGGTAAGCATGGTGATTATGCCTGTACCCATCATTGCTGTGGTAACTTAAATTCGATGAGGAGGCCTTTGCCCTGCAGTGGGATAATATAGGCCGTTTCTTTATTTTACTTTTATACAGCGTTAAACTTTAGTGGTTGTTTTCCCGCGGCAAAACGATTCGCCCTCAGTAGTACTAATGAAACATACGAGTTTTAATATCAGTATATAAACTTGAAAAAAAATTTTATACTGATATTATAAGTGCAATTAAGTTGCTAAAATATCAAATAAAGTAAATAGTAGGTATATTTAGAAAGACATAAAGCAGAGTCATTTCGCTCTTTAACCACCAGTAAAACGAAGCCCACGTTATTGGACCATTATGTATAACGTCATGGCAGTGTTATTTATATTTTTATTAAAAATATTTTTTGAAAAATTTTAATTTTGGTTCAGACTTTTAATTTTCTAACACGCTGTGACACGCACGATGTTATACATAATGGTTACATAAAGTGGGCTTCGTTTTACAGGTGGTTGAAATTGCACGGTGTATATTGCTGTGCAAGTATACAACTAAAATTGTTTAACGTGCGTTATTAACACAATGTTATTGTAAGTTTGGTAAAGTATGTGAATGAAGACGTTTTGAAAGAAAAATTGATATTACCTAAGAACAATTTGTTAAGTTATATAGTATCACCAAAGCTTTAAATTGAACTATATTAAATCAAGCAAAGATACGGTATTAATAGGGAACGACGAATCTATGTAGTGAACAAAACAATATAAGTGGAGTCACTTTGTATCAAAGAATACCATATAAAATAACCCGAAATGACATTTAAATTAAACCTAATTCTCTTTTCGCAATTACTCAACTCAAAAATGGGTTTCCTTTGAGACATATAACCAAGTAACTTCGTTGTGACCGTTACCTTTGAATCGGATAATTATATAAATTATGCGCACATGTCTTGAAAACAAAACGTTAAGTTACCTAATGTTAAAAGCTTTTGATGTTACAATGTTCGTCAAAAAAAAAACGATTGCATTAAGCATTATTTGTGTTATATTTTTTAAAATGTATCGAAGAGAATAAGCGTTGTTTCGCAATAGATACATAACTAGAATTTATTATATGTCATCTAACTTAAGTTTATGTTAAGAAGTTTGTTGCGCAATCACGCAAAAACGGCTGTTAAGATTTAGATAATCAGTAATTCTTTCCCGCGAGTTCGTACGCATGAATTTGAAACTTGTCATAGGAACCGTGCATTTTCGGGTTAAAAAGTCATTATTTATGCTATTTAAGCCTAAAATTTCAACCAAAAATGATTTTATTATGACTATCATCGGTGGAAATGCAAGACTGTTATTGTGTAACTTTTAAAACTGTAGAAGTGTATTTGAGAAACTGTTGAGCTTTACTAGCGAGTCATATATCATTTTGATACTATAAAGATACTTATTCGTAGTTCTATAAAATTTATTTCCACGAGTTCAAGTACAAACCGATAATTCCCTACAAAAAACATTTTATGAACCAAAATAGTCGTTTGGGGTAGGAAATACTTACCTACGACTAAAATGCAAAAGCTTGTAAATTTCGTAGCAAGAGCCAAAGATTGGCGCCAAAAAATTGCTTATCTCATCCATCGCTCATTGCTCTGCCTCAGACAGGGAACTTCCTGACTCTGCGCCACAATACACATGATAGATTGGGAAATAACATTATCTGCACATACACATGTCCCTGTCGAAAGTTGCGCGACAGCTACCTAGCGAATAATAACATCTTCGATCGGACATTTTTGGCTTCGTTGTTCATAAGAGACTGGATTTGGTGCGGTGAAACGTATAAACGAAATGGGATCCTTATGAATCCGTGGATCACTTACCTTACCCAATTACCTTAAATCTTAGGAGCTTCCAACGCGCTTTTGAATTTTATCTCAACTGTTTATGTTTGCTCAGACACATTATAGCATTTTTCATTGCTTATCAAAGAACTTAAAACTAAACAATGGAATGTTGAATGGAAGGTCTTAATTATTATGTCCGGTTTTAAAACGTATTCACATATTGAAATTTAATATTTATTTTCTTTACACAACATTGACCTGAAATCAGTCTGAGGACTTTAAGAGATTCTGGATAAAAATACGTGTAAGTAAATTAAAAAGTTGAAAAGTAATTTTCATAAAAATAGAAGTTTTCTAACTTCATAACGAGTATTTGAACTTCTTGTTTGTTGCGAATAAATTTGTAGTAGTACCTGCTACAAATTTTATGTACCTTAACGGAACAAATTTAATCATATTTACTCAAAAGCTGGCAAAACACATTTTGTTACCATTAATGTAGATTCTTATTTAAAAAAGTGAGTAAACACAGCCCATAAACATCCCACTGCAGGGAAAAGGCCTCCATCATTGAATTCAAGTAACCACAGCATTATTGGCGTGGTAACTTGATTGCCGGTACAGACATAATCACCACGCTTGCCAAATGCGGGTTGGTGCTCACAAACCCGATCATTGTTCGAAAATGGCGTCTTATTTGTGGTACCTAGGTAACACTGTGTAACAACTGTGCTCTGCGCACAACCTGGTGATCGGAGGAACTTTGTTCAAGCACAAGCAGTGCCACAAAATCACCTGGATTTCACCTGACGGTGTGACCCGAAACCAGATCGATCATATTGCGATAAGCAGAACCTGGAGAACATCGCTACTTGATGTTAGGAACCGTCGCGGCGCTGATGTGGATAGCGATCATCACCTTGTTGTTGCTGATGTACGTCTCAAGATGGCCGCTAACCATCGTAAAGTTGAGAAGGCATCCAAAAAGTTCAATCTGCAGAACCTTAGGAGCGAAGAGGGAAGAAAGAAGTTCAGTACCTGCCTCCGTAACCAATTTGAACTTTTGGAAGAGCTGGAAAACGAGGACATGGATGATACTTGGAATCGTGTACGTACTGCCTTCACTAAAGCCGGCGAAGAAGTCCTGGGCTACAAGCGCTCCAAGCAAGAACCCTGGATGTCCAAAGAGCTGTGGTCAGCGATAGAGAGAAGGCAACGCGTAAAGCTGGATTTGCTGGCCGCTAATAACACTGTCGCCAAAAACGCCCTCGAAGAAGAGTACGCTGCCATACGTCTCCCAATTCGAAAGCTGGCAAGACGTGACAGACGACGTGCCGCCGACGAGCTAGCAGACCGGGCCAACGCAGCAGCTAAGATATCAAACATGAGGGAGTTGTACGACATCACCAAAAGTTTGTGCAACAAGACACGATCCTCCAAAAAGCCGTTGAAGGACGCCACGGGACAACTGTTGTGTACTACAGAGGAGCAACTGAAACGATGGACTGAGCACTTCTCCAAACTGCTGACTCAATGCCTAACCCACCCGACAACTGTACCGAATAGCCCGGGACCACTCCTGAATCTGCCAACGACTCCACCAACATTCGAAGAAGTAATCGCCGCCATTAAACAGCTGAAGGCTGGAAAGGCACCAGGGGTAGATAACATCAATGTGGATCTTTTAAAGGCGGACCCGGCTAGATCAGCCGAAATACTCCATCCCCTTTTGCAGCGCGTCTGGGAGACGGAGCGTGTTCCCTGCGAATGGAAGCAAGGTTTGCTCGTGAAAGTACCGAAAAAGGGCGACCTATCAGTCTGTGATAACTGGAGGGGCATAACGCTCTTACCCACAGCGGCTAAAGTATTGGCAAAGGTACTTCTCAACCGTATATCTCCAGAGATTGCAAAAACACTTCGGGAAGAGCAGGCCGGGTTCCGTTCTGGACGCTCATGCACTGACCACACGAACACCTTGCGCATTCTCATTGAGTCGTGCGTGGAGTGGCGAGCCGAACTTTTCCTAGCATTCGTCGACTTCGAGAAAGCGTTTGACTCCGTGAAATGGAGCGCACTGTGGTCCAGTCTAAGGCAAAGAGGACTACCCAGCAAGTATATAGGAATCATTCAGTCACTATACAATGGTAGTACTTGCAAAGTAGTGCACGAGCAAGACCTAGGGGAATCAATTCCAATGACTGCAGGAGTCAAACAGGGCTGCCTCCTGTCGCCGCTGCTCTTCATCGTTCTGCTCGACGACGTCATGCGGAGAGTGACTAGAACACCCAGAGGCATCGCCTGGAACGAAAGCTCACACCTGGAAGACCTCGACTACGCAGACGACATAGTGTTGATCTCGACATCACTGTCCGATCTCCAAATGAAGCTTGACTCGTTACGAGTAGAAGCTGAAGATAGGGGACTAAGAATCAACGCTAAGAAGACCGTCGAAATGCGAGTTCAGTCATGTGAAAATCGACCCATCAGACTCAATGGTACACCGCTGGAATCTGTCGCTAAATTTGCATATCTCGGCAGCGCCGTGACCAACAGCGGTGGATCTGATGACGACGTCGACGCGAGGATCAGGAAAGCAAAAGGCGCATTTGCCCAACTGAAACCCGTCTGGGATTCGAACGTTCTCACTCTACGGATCAAGATTTCCCTCTTCGATTCCATAGTGAAGTCTGTTTTGCTTTTCGGCTGCGAGACCTGGAAGGAGACAAAGGGTCTGACGAGCAAGCTGCAAGTGTTCGTCAACAAATGCCTTAGATCCATCCTGCGCAGATTTTGGCCGAACACTATCAGCAATCAGGATCTTTGGAATCGATGCCACCAAGTCCCGATCAGGCAAGAAATTGCTCATCGGAAGTGGAAGTGGATAGGGCACACCCTCCGAAGACCAGAGGACAACATTGCCAGGGCCGCGTTTACATGGAGGCCGCGCGGGAGCAGGCGGAGGGGCCGGCCGGTGCACACATGGCAGCGCACCGTCGACGCCGAGCTGCGGGCGGCCGGGCTGAGTTGGAGGGACGCCGAGCGAGAGGCGCAGGATAGGAGCGGATGGAGACGTCTCACGAAGGCCCTCTGTACCACTGGGGTACCATAGGACGACAACAACAGGTAACACTGAAAATGTTAAGAAAATATAAAACGGCGTAATGTAGAAAGTTGCCAATATTTTTATTGTTTTTCGAAGTAATCTCCGTTCCTCTCTACACATCGTCGCATTCGATGGAACCACTGAGAAAAGCAGTGGGCCCATTCTTCCTTAGGGGTCTCTTCTATGGCATTTTCGTACGCTTTCACCGCATCTTCAGGGCTTGTTAAGAGAATACCTCGAATTTTATCTTTAGTTATTGGGAATAAATGAAAGTCGCAGGGCGCCAGGTCAGAACTGTATGGCGGATGACTCATTATCTCGACACCTGCCATAGTCATTTGACTATGGCAGGTGTGACTCCGCAAAACGGACTGTTTAATATTTATTAAACATTGTCGTGGTGAAGGAGGATCCTGCTTCGAGGGCGCTGCTGTCAAATTTTTTCTAAGACAACAAGCAAACAGCGATTGACATACCAGTCTGCAGTAACTATCTTTCCATCTTCTAGCACGACTGTCGCGAAATGACCCTTCCAACCAAAGAATGAGGCAATCATCTTTTTTCCTTGACTTCTTCCTTTCTTTACCTTAGCTGGCCGATCCTCGAAAGGAAACACCCACTGAGCTGATTGTCTTTTGGTTTCGGGTTCGTAGCAATCACAGAACATGGAAACCTCTTTCTATGTTCTGTAGTAGCAATATAACCAGCTTTCATCATTTGTGACGATGTCAAATACAGCATTTGAGTCACCGACGTTGAACTTTTCTAACATTTGGCGACACCAGTCCATGCGAAGGTGTTTCTGGTCGTCGGTTAAAGTATGGGGAATCCATCTGGTACAAAGCATCCTGACACCTAAATGTTCGTGTAATATTTTTGAACTTGACTCATACCTATGCCTAGGCTTGCCCGTATCTGCTGATAGGTCACTCTCTTATCTCGGTTTAGAGAATTTTATTGATTCAAAAAAGAACATAGTTCACTTACAATGAGCTTATAAACTAACTATTTATAAAAAGTATGTTATATTTCACTTGTCCAACGCATCGCACTGATTTAGAAGGTGTTAAAAAACTTTGCTGTGAATATACTGCTTTAATTTTGATTTAAAGAGACCAAATGAGTCACACTCCTTTATGTCCTTAGGTAAACGGTTGTACATTTGTGCTCCCTCAAACATTATGTTTCTTTTACCGTGGCTAATTCTTGGTGTTGGCAAACAGATTTTATTTGTGATTCTTAAATGATCTTCCTCTATCATGCGTCGCACAGCACTGATGTTATCTTCAGTAGTCACTGTTAAAGGACGTCCTTCACGGGGATCATCATTGAGATTGCTACGTCCACGCTTAAACTCGTTAAATAGTGGCACAAGATGGGGCTTCATTAAGAAATGCTAATCGCAGCCTATTATAGCTTTGTTGTTGAGTAAGCCCACAACGAAAGTCATAATAAATCATTGACCGAAAATTTTCTCGCGTTAGGTTCATTTTCACGTGTAACAAGAGTTTTAGATTTCCCGCCAATTCACAAAAACAAATGACAAATGAATGAAATATACTAGGTACATTAGGTTATCAAAGAGTTCTAAAATTGAAATTCAAAAAAAGTTTTCATTTGCAATGTTTCTAACTGGCTAGTTGTAAACATTTTCAGTGTTACCCACGTATTAAAGAAAAGATTTTAGGGTTAGTTTAAATTTGGACAAACCTCGATTGTCCTGCACCAATTCAAAAGTACTCGTAATTACTGACAGTATTTTAAATTTTACTTTTGACCTGCTTCTTTACTGTATTTACAAGTTCAATTTTATAGCGTTTATATTGAGTGTGTCACCTCGAATCTCATGTAGGTAATGGAGTTTCTAAAGCAGCGATTTGCGTATGGGAGTATTGCTCTGGTGCGTTGCATATGAATTCGGTAAGTGCCAAAGGCGCTATCTTTAGACGGAGGGCGTTTACTGAAAATATCGCAACCCCTACACGTGCTTATCGCACCCGGCGTCTTTAGAAAGTCCCTTTTAAGAGTGTCGGTTCTATACATTCCAACTGTATTGAAATTTATGAGTGTCCTCTAAGTGGTTGTCCGACATCGACTTGACGAGCTGCTGACAAATCCCATAAAATAAAGAGGTCATAACAACGCTCAGCCGTTTTGTTTGTGTCGTATTTTTAGATGATTGAATCTAACGTCTACAAAGCTTTTGAGATTTTTCATACAAACAGTCTCTCTTCTTAAGATAGGGTAATGGTTATGTTTAAGAAATACGAATAATAATAACTTTAATAACACACACAAAATATCGAACCTGTTAATTTAGTTATGATTACTTCCGACTCATAATGTAGATTTTTAAGGGCTTTCATGTTAAGGTTTGCTCACTCAATTTTTACAAATTCCTACGTAGGTGTATGTAGGTCTGGTTCAGTTTGTTATTATTTAAAAAAATCTTCATTATTTTGAAGTTAATTCTGTACCTATCCCGGCAAGTATAAGATACTAAATAAATCTGAGAAAGATTTTGATTTACTAGCTATTAGTGTATTGGTGCGCTGGTTTCTTAGTGGGTTTGATTCCTGGCCGGATCAAGTTAAGAATTTTTTTTAATAAATTAGCTTGGGTCTGGATTGCCTGCATGAATTTTGTCTCAAAGTATATAGTTGATTTGGTTTATGTGCTTCATCTGACTGCATCCATTATGGATATGTAGGTGTAACAAATGTTTGACTTGTGATAGCTAAACAATAAAATTATTGAGTCATCAAGAGTGTGTCGCGTTCATGACATACTGCTTGTCCACAAGTGGTGGTTGACATTGCCGCTCGTGGTCTCTTCTGGTCGATAGTTGGCAACGCGTCAAGAGAGGTGCCCTTGTGAACTTCGCAATCATGTCATGAAGATTATGTGCCGTTTGGTAACTCTTTATCAGAATCATTGGTAACATGTGATGATATTTAGTTTTTTGACCGACTTCATAAAAAGGAGGAGGTTCACTATTCAACTGATGTTCCCTTTTATGTTTGTTACCTCAGGCCAGAACTTAAGACTGAGTAAATCAATGATGCAAATTATTATTTCATTTGTCCCGTCCCGTGTAGTCGCTTTTTAATTTCAAAAACAAATAAGTCTTAAATTTGCTTTATGTGCGCCACAAATAGACGAATAACTCAATATAACGCCTACCGATTTCGATTAAAAAAAAATATTGGAAAGGGCTATCATAAGGGTGATGTTATGATTGTTTTACTTGGCATAGACTCTAATATAGTCAAATATTTATTTAGTAATCATTTCTGATCAACTAAACCAAATTACTAATTAATTACTTACTTTGTGCTAGTAAATTTATTTTATACGTTATTTTTTTATCTAGACGTTTATCCTGGGTGCGTATCTCATGTGATATACAATCATTTGATATAATCAAACTTTAATAACGATCACTTTACATAATAATCATTTGTTACAACAACACATAACATAATTTTGTTTGACATAACGATTACTTTACATAACATACAGTTTATTTAATACTATTTAGTAAAATATTTTTAACAAATAAAACATTTTGAAATAAAACTCAGTTTATATATCGTTCTTTATACGCATCATTTCGTATATCTATAACTTGAGATATAAACGTTCTAAATATTGATTAAAAGAAATAACCGTACTGACATACACAGGTAAAATTAAGAATTTGGTTGAATCCCGACTTGCCGTGGTCTTTCCGCCGTGGTACTTGTCTGCCCTACACTAGAATGCAATTTAAAAGCCGGAGGCGCGGAGGGAGTGCACACCTCGCTCGCAGTAACGAAGCTCGGGTGCCCGGGCGAGCTGTAGCGGCTGAGGCTGGTCGCCGAAGGCGACCAGGAAGCTGAAGCTGCGGAAGCGAGTGTGGGTGCCAGAGATTTGTTACGCAAGGGCGGAAGGACTGCACTTCCCGCAGCGCCGGAGAAGAGTAAAACAAATGCATGCATGCCTGCTTGCCTATATATATATATATATATATATGCATACTTGCTTGCCTGCATGCATGCATACATGATTGTATGCTTGTTAGCCTGCATCCATGCATGCTACCCTGCATGCATATTTGCATATTTGCCTGCTTACGTGCATGCATACCTCCTTGCCTGCGTATATATGGCATTTCGTACTGTTAAAGATTCGGAATTTACTTATTTATTATTCTGACGATTTTGTATCAATTAATCATTATATGTTTAAATGTTATATAAAAGGAGTGTTATTGTAAATGAACTTTAAAAATTTATATCATGTCAATGTAATATGAAATGTTATATGAAATATTAAATATGTTTTTTTGGAAACCTACTTCAAGCACCAATCTCTCGCAGTTATAGGTTTTGCATGTGTAATTATTTTAACCTCAGTTCTAGAATTAGGTTGCCTATAATTGAAATGTTTTTAAGCAATTAAATTGTTCGTTACACACTAGTCTTGAAAATCAATTCAAGTCCCACATAAGCAGTCGCAATTAGTATTAAAGGAATTTTGTTTTGAAATGAAGTTTGATTTTCCTTATAAACTATAGGTAACCGATATTTTAGCTACTTTCTAGTGCATCGTAGCGATGAGTTATCCCGAACTTTCGTAGCTTGTTGACTTCAATATTTTGTGTATATTCTACAACGAGCTCTCTTTAACCGAAACTTGACAAAGACCGCGATATAATGTTGCACTTTACATTCCCGAAGTGACTGTGTAAGTTGCTTCTATCACACCTGACAGCACACATGCAACCGTTTAAGTAAGATTCTTAGGGCGCTTTCACAAAGAGGTAGCTTACACAGAAACAAAAGATCACAACAATTTTATATGTAGATATTTTAGGATTAACAGCACGCGTAAACCCAGACCTTTTGATCCACCCGTAGGGACACGCTTCTGTAAAACTGAAACTCATTTATTTTTGTATAAGGCCCTGCGTCTACAGGCACCTTAATTTGCCGCTTCGCTCACATCTAATAGCACACAAAAACAAAGTTCAGGCTAAGTTGGGAAATAAGACCGTTAGCGCGCAAGAGGCGACGGACATAATCATGCATCCGCTAAACTAATGTCAATCTGAAAATCTGTGGTGCGGAGATTGTGCAAAGAAGAGAAAAAGAAAGGGCCTTTAGTAGATATTATTTGTAGTGTAGTATACTACTTAGTAAGTTTTTATATTTTAAATTTGACTCAACCAAACCCAGTACAAGAAACAGATTGTTTTTGTATCTACAAGTAACATTTTAGATACTCTTAAATGAATAAAATACCTAACATCTTAATTAGGTTTTTCAAAAAATAAACTTTAGCAAAATTTATCTCGAATAAATAACAAGAAAGATATCGTTTTTGTAACTTCGCTTGTCGACATCGGTATTAACATCACTTAAACCAATTACAAAATGCTCGCATCAGTTCGCAGCCTCACTGGATGTAAATCAGACATCACCCATGATTACTTATCCCGCTAATGATATTTGCGATACAAGCTTCCATTTTAGCATCACTCGCAATAAGTAAACACATTTTAGTGGAAAATTTTGATCGATCGATGTGATATTTAGTTTGAGTATTATGCCTCAACCGCAAAATTAACAAATTAATTTAATGAATAATTATATGAATTTTTGTTAAGAGTCACTCAACATGTCACAATTCGATTTAATATTCCTTCATTTCTGTACCGATTCAACAAGGCAACACAAGTTTCAACACGCGTTTCTTTCTGCACATCAGTCAAATCATGAGGCACCCATTTTTCGTATTTTTTTATTTTATTGATTTGACGCAAATGAGTCAATATTGTGGGTAAGGTTACGTTAAACCATGCCGCTAATTCCTGGGTAGTTTGACTAGGATCGGCTTCCACCATCTCTCTTAATTCATCGTTAATCACCTGTGTGGGCGTCTTCCTCGTGGCTCGTTCTTCAAGTCGAAGTTTCCAACAAGAAAGCGTTTAAACCAAAATCGCACGGTGCGTTCATTAGCAGATCCCTCTCCAAACGCAACATTGATATTGCGGGCTGTTTCTGCCGCGTTACTTCCGCGTCGGAACTCGTATTCAAAAATCACTCGAATTTTCGCAGTATCCATCTTTCTTGTCTAAGTTAAATAACAAAAACAATTGAAAGTCATCAGTTTAAAAGAAGAACATCATAGAAACCATGTGAAAAAAGTTTCATTCGAAAACCTCAAACCATGAAGATTCTATGTCAATTCAAAGAACCTATTGCAATAAAACGGCAATTTCATATTTTAACCCCTAATATTATCTTCTGTGTAAATATAACATACCGATATATAATAAGAAGTAAAAACCTTTCTGACATAATATAAACCGATCTAAGAAAATCTATGATGTTTGAGTTAAACTTTGAAATATTTTTAAGCTATTGCATAGCTTCTATCGCGGGCCTTGAGCGCGGGGACCGAATCCAGAAATTCCGTAACGAAAAAACCTCACGCTCCCCACTTCGACCGGAACAGCGGTGATACGGCTGTTCGACGAGGTGCGTGCGGTTTGACGAGGCGTTTGCTATTCGACGAAGTGGGTGCCGTTTAACTAAGTGGGTACCGTTCGACGAAGTGGGTGCCGTTCGACGAGGCAGGTGCCGTTCGACAAGTTGGGTGCTGTTTGACGAGTGTGGTGCTGTTTGATGAGGTGGGTGCTGTTCGACGAGGTGGGTGCCGTTTGATGAGGTGGGTGTCGTTCGACGAGGTAGATGCCGTTTGACGGGTGGGGTGCTGTTTAACGAGGTGGGTGCTGTTTGACGAGAGGGGTGCTGTTTTTCGAGGTGGGTGCTGTTTGACGAGAGGGGTGCTGTTCGACGAGCGAGGTGCTGTTTAACGAGGTGGGTGCCGTTCGACGAGCGGGGTGCTGATTAACGAGGTGGGTGCTGTTCGAAAAGCGGGGGGCGTTTGTCATTCGACGAAGTGGGTGCCGTTTAACTAAGTGGGTGCCGTTCGACGAAGTGGGTGCCGTTCGACGAGGCAAGTGCCGTTCGAGAAGTTGGGTGTTGTTTGACGAGTGGGGTGCTGTTTGATGAGGTGGGGTGCTGTTTAACGAGGTGGGTGCTGTTTGACGAGCGGGTGCTGTTTTACGAGGTGGGTGCTGTTTGACGGATGAGGTGCTGTTTCACGAGGTGGGTGCTGTTCGACGAGCGAGGTGCTGTTTAACGAGGTGGGTGCTGTTTGACGAGTGGGGTGCTGTTTAACGAGGTGGGTGCTGTTCAACCAGCGGGGTGCTGTTTAACGAGGTGGGTGCCGTTCGACGAGCGGGGGGCGTTTGCCATTCGACGAAGTGGGTGCCATTCGACGAAGTGGGTGCCGTTTAACTAAGTGGGTGCCGTTCGACGAGGCAGGTGCCATTCGACAAGTTGGGTGCCGTTCGACGAGGTGGATGCCGTTTGACGGGTGGGGTGCTGTTTAACGAGGTGGGTGCTGTTTGACGAGCGGGTGCTGTTTTACGAGGTGGGTGCTGTTTGACAGATGGGGTGCTGTTTAACGAGGTGGGTGCTGTTCAACGAGCAAGGTGCTGTTTAACGAGGTGGGTGCTGTTCGACGAGCGGGGTGCTGTTTAACGAGGTGGGTGCTGTTTGACGAGCGGGGTGCTGTTTAACTAGGTGGATGCTGTTTGACGAGCGGGGTGCTGTTTAACGAGGTGGGTGCTGTTTAACGGGTGGGGTGCTGTTTGACGGGTGGGGTGCTGTTTAACGAGGTAGGTGCTGTTCGACGAGCGGGGTGCTGTTTAACGAGGTGGGTGCTGTTTGACGCACGCAAGCTATGCAATAGCTTTACCGCGGCAGTCTCCGAGTGCCACACGTTATTTATTTTTTTACTTATTTGCATAAAATAAAGATTTATACAGTATGAAAAGAAAAGGCATCTTAAAGTAACAATGCAGACGTAGGTAATGGTGACAGCTTTTAAGGTTACTATAACGCTTGAGTTCATGTCGTCATTTTCTGTTATTTTGTGGAATGCGATTCCAAGTTCTGCTTTCAAAATATCTAACATCCGAACCCAAACCTCGTTTCAAACATCGAAACCACTTAAAGTTTTCAGCGCAACACACGTTCTCACCTTGAAATGTACATCTGATTCCTTACGCCCAATAAGTACGTTGAAATGAAAACGAATGTCACGCGAGTTAAATCTGTAAATTTCACTTTTATTTCCCATTCAATTGAAATGAAAGTGAAATTTACAGATTTAGTAAGTTCAATAAGTACCTACCTACGTCATCATTAGGAATAAAAGTAGTGAAATGCTTCCAGCATTTATTCTGAAATACAAAAACTTGTAAATGCCTGCCGGTTAAGATTTAAAACTTTTCTACATAATTCATGGGCTATGAATGAAAGATGCCCGAGGGTTCAACCCATATTTGCAATTCAACTGTGCAATTATATCTCTGAGCGAATCAACGGTGCTTGCGGCGTTTTATTGTTATCGTTTTTTTTTTCAATACTTTTTTCTACTTCCTACGCCACCAGTTCCTAACACGTTTGTTGACCTCCGATCCAAGTTCGACACAAGAAAAAGTTACAAGAGTTTTATTGTTATGATAGTATCCACTACATACTTTGTTAAATATTTAATTTTTTTGACACTAGTGTAAAAAATCGAAAATTTTAAAGTAGCTTCTGGTGTTAAGACACCAGAAGCTACTTTAAAATTTTCGATTTGACCTACCCTTAAGTAAAAACATGCATTTAATATTTTATTGATACTTAATTGAGTCGACATGTTAAGTTCATTCCTACTACGATCGGCATTACACCGACACAAGATTTTTCAGAAAGTTTTTTTAGTCGTTAGTTTATTTTGAAAACTTTTAATGCTTACGTGCATACATTGTATATTTTATAACTCCTCAATCTACTTTTTACCAAAAGAGGTAGGTACCTACAAGTTTAGGTTACATAGTACCAGTTTTAAGTGTGGCGTACACACCGGTTTTCAAGGTGTCGCCTGCTCCGAGGTCCCGGGTTCGATTCCCGGAAGGGTCAATTTTCTCGGGTCTGGGTGTTTGTGGTACCTTCGTTGTTTCTGGTTTCCAAAATACGAATGCTTTAAATAGTTATTCAAATTGGGGTCAGAACAATGTATGTGATGTTGTCCACATTTATTTATTATTAAAAAAATCCACTACCTATATCCTACAAAGTAATATGGTCATACATAAAAGAAAAGTGTAACGAAAAATATACGGGTTGAAATATAACTTTGTCACTAGTCTACTGGTTGAACGGTTATTTGAACTATTTGCAAAGTAAGATTTTAGTAATACTTTTTTTTTATGCTATACGCAATTAAAGTACTTAACCTTAAATCCTGCCATTAGGTTTGCAGTGGTGTCTCACGACGGGTGGCTACTAATTTATTGCTCCACAGACGCGCATCCTGTCTCTCAGGAATTTATCATTTTCCTCGGCAGATGTAAAGAGCCAAAACCCTGGCTGGCAAAACTTTCTCTTTTCAAACATTTTTTTCATTATATCAAGGCCTACGTCAGACATACATACAATTGTAGCTATTGAATTAAAAAAACAAGTGCTATCATAATTATTATCATCAGGTTACATTGTTTTGTCACACAAATAATGTAAGTGTCAACCAAAAGTAACTACAAGTGATTACAATATAAATATTATTATAATGTTATGTCTTGTAAAGTCTTGTCTTGTTAGAGACATTACATTAATGAAACACAATGTATTTTTATCACTGAACCGGGATTTACAATGCAATGTTATAATTTATAGGTAAAATCGTATTTACCTTCCCGACGTTTCGATCCGATTGCACGAATCATGGTCGCGGGCAGACTGGAGGCGCTCTGCGTCGTCTGGCCGGTTGAGAAGAAATGTTTTCTTCTACCCGCGATCCTTCAACAATTTTGTCTCTCGTACAGTCAGTTCGACAAACTACACTAACAATGTCCGGGTTTTTTACTAACGGCATGGCACGCGATCTACACTTCGTTAATACTGGGTTCCATGACGATGGCAAATGAAATCCATCTTCTCTATTGAAATTCTTGTGTTTCTTTATTTCAATAGCTTCACGTATTAGTCTTGTGTAGTAGTTACGATCAGTTGAGAGAATTTTCGGATCATGTAATTCCATCCAGTGATTAACGCCTGAATTTAATAGATGTTCTGCTATCGCGGATTTGCTCGTTTGTCTATTTTTAACAGCTGCGATATGCTCCTTGACCCGTTCTGCGATTGATCGCTTTGTTTGTCCTATATATGAGCTACCGCAGCTGCAATCAATTTTATAGACTCCCGGTGTCTGCAGAGGTATCACGTCCTTTGGTGAGCGTATCTCCTTCGTTACTTTAGAACACGGCTTATATACAGTCTTGATGGAGTATCTTTTCAGTACTGTTCCAATTTTGTCCGTTATTCCTTTCACGTACGGGAGAAATGCTGGTTCCCGGCTCACCATTGGTGGCTTGTCTCTCTTTTTCCTCTTTTCCATACGTCTTCTCGTCACATTGTAACCGTTTCTTTTAAGTACCTCCTGAACGTGGTCAAGCTCTGCTCCTACATGATCAGGGTCGCATAACTTGTGTCCTCTGTTAACGAGTGAAGAAACAACTGCTTCAAGATGACGAGGGTGGTGATGTGAAGAGGCGTGCAGATATCTGTCCGTGTGAGTTGGTTTCCTATATACAGAGTGTGCCAAACTTCCGTCCGATTTCACTGTCACCAGAACGTCTAGGAAAGCCATGGATCTGTTCTTTTCCATTTCGTATGTAAACGTGACCTTCGGATGAACAGAATTTAGGTGCTGTAGATATTGTTCCACTACCGTTTGGTCTCCGTTAATTATGCAAAATATATCATCTACATATCTCTTCCAGATCTTAACAATAGCTGGTCCGCTTGCTAAGGCCTTTTGTTCGAAATGTTCCATCCAAATATTGGCAATCACAGGTGCAACAGGGCTTCCCATCGCTACTCCATCTATTTGGATGTAATATTGGCCACGGTAGAGAAGATAGTTGCCGTCCAAACAGTTTTGCAAGAGAACAATATATTCATCAGGCAGTTCTTGGTCAAACAGCTTGTCCCTGATCACTTCCAGGCAGTCCTTTAAAGGCACATTGGTGAACAGTGATTCGACATCAAAACTTACCATTACATCGCCAGTCTCCATTTTGATGTCTTTAAGAATTTCAACAAAGTGCAGCGAGTCCTTTACATAAGACGTTGTTTTTCCAACCAATGGCTGCAGCACTCCAGCAACGTGTTTTGCCAAACTATATGTAGGCGAATCAATTTGACTCACAATCGGCCTTAGGGGAACGTCGCTTTTGTGCACTTTCGGCAAGCCATATAATTTTGGTGGTTGTGTGTTCTTTGGTTTATGAAGGTGTGTGTATACGTCCTCAGTAAATAGTTCTCGGTGGTCATGGATAAGGGCGCGGATGCGTCGTGTCACTCTGGCAGTGGGATTATAAGCTACTGGCTTATATATTGCCGTATCCGAGAGCATAGTACAAAGACATTATGCATAGAGCATAAAATAAGGACTATGCTCTCGGATACGGCAATATATAAGCCAGTAGCTTATAATCCCACTGCCAGAGTGACACGACGCATCCGCGCCCTTATCCATGACCACCGAGAACTATTTACTGAGGACGTATACACACACCTTCATAAACCAAAGAACACACAACCACCAAAATTATATGGCTTGCCGAAAGTGCACAAAAGCGACGTTCCCCTAAGGCCGATTGTGAGTCAAATTGATTCGCCTACATATAGTTTGGCAAAACACGTTGCTGGAGTGCTGCAGCCATTGGTTGGAAAAACAACGTCTTATGTAAAGGACTCGCTGCACTTTGTTGAAATTCTTAAAGACATCAAAATGGAGACTGGCGATGTAATGGTAAGTTTTGATGTCGAATCACTGTTCACCAATGTGCCTTTAAAGGACTGCCTGGAAGTGATCAGGGACAAGCTGTTTGACCAAGAACTGCCTGATGAATATATTGTTCTCTTGCAAAACTGTTTGGACGGCAACTATCTTCTCTACCGTGGCCAATATTACATCCAAATAGATGGAGTAGCGATGGGAAGCCCTGTTGCACCTGTGATTGCCAATATTTGGATGGAACATTTCGAACAAAAGGCCTTAGCAAGCGGACCAGCTATTGTTAAGATCTGGAAGAGATATGTAGATGATATATTTTGCATAATTAACGGAGACCAAACGGTAGTGGAACAATATCTACAGCACCTAAATTCTGTTCATCCGAAGGTCACGTTTACATACGAAATGGAAAAGAACAGATCCATGGCTTTCCTAGACGTTCTGGTGACAGTGAAATCGGACGGAAGTTTGGCACACTCTGTATATAGGAAACCAACTCACACGGACAGATATCTGCACGCCTCTTCACATCACCACCCTCGTCATCTTGAAGCAGTTGTTTCTTCACTCGTTAACAGAGGACACAAGTTATGCGACCCTGATCATGTAGGAGCAGAGCTTGACCACGTTCAGGAGGTACTTAAAAGAAACGGTTACAATGTGACGAGAAGACGTATGGAAAAGAGGAAAAAGAGAGACAAGCCACCAATGGTGAGCCGGGAACCAGCATTTCTCCCGTACGTGAAAGGAATAACGGACAAAATTGGAACAGTACTGAAAAGATACTCCATCAAGACTGTATATAAGCCGTGTTCTAAAGTAACGAAGGAGATACGCTCACCAAAGGACGTGATACCTCTGCAGACACCGGGAGTCTATAAAATTGATTGCAGCTGCGGTAGCTCATATATAGGACAAACAAAGCGATCAATCGCAGAACGGGTCAAGGAGCATATCGCAGCTGTTAAAAATAGACAAACGAGCAAATCCGCGATAGCAGAACATCTATTAAATTCAGGCGTTAATCACTGGATGGAATTACATGATCCGAAAATTCTCTCAACTGATCGTAACTACTACACAAGACTAATACGTGAAGCTATTGAAATAAAGAAACACAAGAATTTCAATAGAGAAGATGGATTTCATTTGCCATCGTCATGGAACCCAGTATTAACGAAGTGTAGATCGCGTGCCATGCCGTTAGTAAAAAACCCGGACATTGTTAGTGTAGTTTGTCGAACTGACTGTACGAGAGACAAAATTGTTGAAGGATCGCGGGTAGAAGAAAACATTTCTTCTCAACCGGCCAGACGACGCAGAGCGCCTCCAGTCTGCCCGCGACCATGATTCGTGCAATCGGATCGAAACGTCGGGAAGGTAAATACGATTTTACCTATAAATTATAACATTGCATTGTAAATCCCGGTTCAGTGATAAGTTTTATGTGTAACAATGCATCAAGAAAGTTTAAAAACCTATACAATGTATTTTATAGGCAAAACCAAAACCTAAATTTATTTTAAATTCCGTCGATTCAAATAAAAGAGTAGTAAACCTTTTTGATAAATGATTAATAACACTTCTATGACAAGGTTCATAGAAGTTTTATTACATTGACACATGGACTGTCAAAACTACAATGCGGCCCATGGATCGCTGTTCAAGCACGTGTATAAAAACACTAAAAATGTATGTTTACTGAATTTTTTGTCACCAATTGAAAATGGAAACTCATAAACTTGTGTAAAAATGGAAAAAGGATAGAATATTATAAGCTTTTAAAATGGTTAAAATTACAATACAGTGTGTCTAGAGCATCAACTAAACATTAAATCTACAATAAACATGAGCAAGACTTACCAGTGGATTGCAGTTCAAAATGAAAATCTGCAGACCACAGTCCTTAATATCACAGAGTCATTCGCCGGAAGAAATAACCAGCCAATCCGTAATGACAAGGTTCTTTATGTCCGCAGCTGATTTTTACCTCTCAATAATCAGTAACTTCCTCTTGATTCTCGGGTTTGTTATGAGCAAGATCTTCTGTAATGAACTCCAGCCCTGCTACCCTGGAAATTTCTTAGTGATCTTAGGCCACTCGATTGCTCTGCTGTCAGATGCTTTCACTATCCTTGAAGATATACTCTACATTAAACAGTATAGGCGAGACTTCAGTTTAAATAGGTACTTCGTGGTTGCAAATATTCTGACCGTAGTAGGAGAATATCAGGAGCTGAAGTCGACGCTCCGCGGAAGTTGAAATGAACAATACAAATGCTGGATCTGGTGACTTTTGTGGAGCTATACTTACCGTACGTCGGTCACTTTATGATGGCTATGGGTTATATTCTGGAACAGATCGAGAGCGTACAACCCCCAGTGCCCAGTGCCGTGGTTTTGGTCGGACATCTGTGCGTACTGTCGGACCCGCGCACTCTCTCCCCTGAACAGCCTAGCGTTCAGATCATCAACCTTATATTCTTGATAAGCAATATACTAGTTTTCCTTTACGATTTCGTAGTTGCGTTGGAATATGATTTGCCTCTTATAAACGAACTAGACCAATATATGGGGTGATCAATACTATAAATTATGATATCTACCTGACACTACAAATATATGGACAGGGTTTTAAAATCGACTTTTCACGTTTATGAAAGAAAATATAGAAAACCCAAGTTCTTTTATCAATATATTGTTTTTATTTTACGTTAAAGCCAGATTAGTCGATGGCAACTCCAACCAATTGTGAAATTGCGACTACAGCGTCTTGCAGATTTTAGTAATCTTTTTTCATAATGTTAAATGAATATTGTTAACTGATTTCAGTTGTTGACAATTTTTACAAGAGAAAAACATTATGCTTACTCATATTTATACTTTTGTTTTAGAAAATGCTAATTTCATAAAATAAAAACGCAAGATTTGGTATCTCAATCAATCTTATAAAAAAGTTGCTTTTAAAAATCAAGAGCAACTTTACATCTTTAACATTAAAAGACTGTGGTCTAAAAGCCTAATAAAATATATGTTCCTGTTAAGCATAAGCATCAATATTTTAAAATAAATATTTGAAAATGTCATTTTTAATTGGCCACGCCATATTGTTAGCACAGGCAAATTAAAGCTCGCCTCCAAGCTGGTGTGCAAACTTTTATTTAGGGGTGAATTAACAATTAATGGTATACCAACTCATTTCCTCATCTAATATTGTCAATCTTACAAGTGAGCATTATACAAAGACAAGCATTCCATGCCAAATAGGTAGGTACATTGAGAATGAACAATGTTAAAGGGTTTGATTAGTTAAATAGACATGAATGTAATATTCTCTATTACCTAAATAACATATGAAAAAATATGAAATAATTTCAGAGAAATGTTTATCAATTTAAGCAGTGTGTGCTTGTGTAATTAACCTTCTACAACTTTATTTCTAATACTATGCTTGAAATATACTGATTCAAATCTTGAGAATTGAAGAAGAATATTGTTTTGTGATTTAATTGGATGTTGTTTTTATTTTATATAGTTATCCTTATACACAGCAAATTCTAAAAAGTTCGAATGCCAAAAAATTCCTAAAATAAATACCACGACAAGAAGAAAGCGCGTTATGATATCAGAAGTGCGATCAAGCCTGAGTTGACAATTTGGCGCATTTCGTAACAAGCGGAGAGTGCTCTCAGAGCCCTCCGGCTCCGATGAGGCCGCACTGACCGGCTTTGTCCCCCGACAAAGACACGTTACTGAAGGTCACTTGATAAGGAACTTCGTTACCCATCGCGACGGGTCTCGTTAGACGCGTTCCACGTCATTGTGGCGTGCTCGGACAAAAATAGTCGGGAACAACGATCGATTTTTGGAATCGCAGTTATTCTTTTACTAGCTTTTTACTCGCGGATCTTCCAGCGTAAACTACACGTTATACACGGTGCATTTTCAACCACCTGGAAAACGAAGCTCACGTTATGTGACCATTATGTATAACATCATGGCATGGTTATTTAATCTACGTATATATATATATTTAATTAATAAATATTGATTCAGACTTTTAATTTTATAACACGCTGTGACGCGCACAGACGTATTATTTTGCTGCGGCGCGGGTCCCGGATAAATGAAATTTACACAGCTACATACGTGCGCGTCACAGCGTGTTTCGAAATAAATATCTGAACCAATATTTTATATTTTTATAAAAAAAATATGAAAAAACTATAAAAATAACTCTGCCAAGTGTTGTACTTTCTTTCCCTATGGTTATACCTAATAGTGAGATAACATGGCCTTTTACCGGTGGATCAAATTGCACGGTGTACATATGCTGCATTAAAAGTATCGGGAATGGAATATTTACACTGTTCCTGTCATATTAAAATGTTTTTAATTGCAAACTCCTTGGTTTTAAAAATCGAATACCATTTATTTATTTCAAAAAAGATTCTCGGTCTTATCACAAGGTCTTGTCAAACTTGTTTAGTCGTTAAGAAAATGGAATTGACTCGAGAAAATTCAAGAGCGATAATTTATTATGACTTTCGTAGTGGTTTAACATAAAAACCGGCCAAGTGCGAGTCGGACTCGCGCACGAAGGATTCCGTACCAAAACGGCCAAAAAAATGGGTTTGTTGTATGGGAGCCCCCCTTAAATATTCATTTTATTTTGTTTTTAGTATTTGTTGTTATTGCGGTAACAGAAATACATAATTTGTGAAAATTTCAACTGCCTAGCTATCGCGGCTCTTGAGATACAGCCTGGTGACAGAGCGACGGAGAGACGGACAGACGGACAGACAGCGAAGTCTTAGTAATAGAGTCCCGTTTTTACCCTTTGGGTACGGAACCCTAAAAACAGTGTGTTGACCGGATGATTTCTGCATTTGGTAATGAAGCCCCATCCAAAACCACAATTTATCGCTGGCATGCTGAATTTCAACGTGGACGTGTCAAGCTCAGTGATGATCTCCGTCTAGGTCGTCCAAAAACTGCAGTCACCCAAGAGAACGTTGATGCTGTGCGTAAGCTGATTGAGGAAGATCGACATGTGACATACCGCGAAATTCAGGCAACTTTAGACATTGGCATGAGTCAAATACAAATAATCTTGCATGGTGTAAAAAAGTTGTTTTCCCGATGGATACCGCATTCGCTCTGTAAAGAGCAAAAAGCGGCTCGCGTTACTTGGTGCGTCATAACTCTCGAAAGATTCCACGCAGGATCCTCAAATGCTGTATACAACATCGTATCAGGTGACGTATCAGGTAATCCTGGATATATGCGTACGAACCCGAAACAAAAAACCAATCACGAGTTTGGGTGTTCGAAAATAAGCCAACAAAAATTGTTCGTTCACGGCGTGTTGCAAAAAAATGGTGGCCACGTTTGTCTCCAAATAGTAATGTTGTGTCACTTTCTTGATTCCCGAAATTTTCAGTGCCGCCCTCGTATCGCGGGCAGAAACTTGCCAGCAGTGTGATACAAAACAGCTTATGCCTTCCTAACACCTTTGAGAATGTGTACAAAGTTTCATGATGATCGGTGAAGTAATTTCTGAAGTAGTTAGAAAAGGTAACAAACAAACTCTCATTCTCATTTAAGATTTTGAGTAGTAGTATACTTTGCATTATTATCTTATTAATAATTAATGGCCACGGTAAACCTTGCTGCCAGTTAATCGTTTTTCTCAATCAGAATAAAAGAATAAAGAACCGGATTATCTATAGACGATGTTAATCGTTCAATATCGCAAAATTGGGCCAGTGATTTAATGAAGATGGCTTAATAAAGGCTACTCGATGTTTACAAAGGTTTAAGGGGTTAGAAACAATCTATTGTCTACTGAGTTATTGACCGCTTCTACGGGATGAGTCATTAGTTTCCTCTCGAAATATAATTGTAAAAGTTTCGTGTCTTCTTGACATAAATGATTTGATAGATTAGTTTTGTTGAAAATTAAAACCATTGAAATAAGAACCTTACAAGATCGTTAATAACTTTGTATTGATGTGTAACAAAGAAGCTAAAAGACAACTAGAATAAGGACAGCTCAGAGCCGATGTATTTATATTTCCATTTTGTTTTAAGAAAGCTCATTATTGCTCAAGTAAGTACAAACAACTTGCTCAGAGGGATGCAACGTAATTGCTATCATTAATTGTAATAACTCGGTACTGTTAGATCGGTGAGTGAAATTGTTGATTGATAATACAAGTGTACTTTTAACCAAAAACATAAATCATGCCTGGCAATTAATACCGATACTTAGTGAGCGTTTCTGGTTGAATGGGGGAATTAGGAAAAGGCTTTCATCACATTACCGTGGGGGAAAATTAATGGGAGCCGCAAATAAATGGAGCGAACTACGCTTAACGAATCCCAATACGCCTTTTTTTGGGTCAGAATTTTGAGAGCCCTATAGTGATCAATGTTACTAACTATGTGAATAAATGAATATGAATATGAATAACGAACGCCCATTTTACCACTTTGACAGCGTCTACATATATCTTCCAAATGTTAGACTTTTGGAAAAAATGGTTCTAGGAACCTCTATGTCATTTTAAAAGACCTACCCATAGATACCCCCCCATACGCATAGGTTTGAGTAAAAAATTATTTTTGTTTTAGTTCCATGTATGGGAAGCCCCCTTAAATATCATTATTTTTTATTTTTGTATGAGAATCGTAAAGCGGTCAACAGGATACACCTACCCACCAAGTTTAAAAAATGAATGTAGACAACATCACATACATTTTTCTGATCCCAATTTGAGTAACTATTAGTTCTTTAAATAGTTACTATTATAATATTTTGGAAATCAGAAACAATGAAGGTACTACAAACAGTTGGACCCGAGAAAATGAAGAAAACACTTTTTTGATACATTCACTCGTCCGGGAATCGAACCCGAATCGAATGTTTTTGTTTTGTTTATTATTATTTTTAACTTATTTTTCTACTCATATTTGCGTTTATGGCGACTCATTATAGTTATCCCAAATTCAACTGTGACAAACTTTGAACTATCTAGTAAGTACCGAACAAAAAATCTTCATTATAGAGCTACTCCGTTTATATTTTTGAGGATCTAACCTCTTTCAAACCAAAATGTCTTTATTCTTCAAAGTTTCATTGATCATCTCATCACTAAAGCGTACTTATTTTTTTTCATTATCTATATTAGCTCATAAAATAACGTTATCAATATGGCCGAGTAATCTATTACCTAGTCATAATTTTGTAAGTAATCTGTTTATTTTTTTCACGCTGGAACGGTCATTAATCGATTTCCTTTTATAGTACGTATACAGACTTAAGTATCAATTTAAAAAAAATATAATTATCAACTAGACACAATTAATTTATGTTGCTTTTACTAATGACACTTTTATATTTTGTATTGTAAACTAGATAACCAAGTGTACTTTGTACCACCTATCCTAACACATTAAAAGTCTCCTTTGCTAAAATGGTTGAAAAATTTGACGTAGAACATTTTTATGGGAAAATAAAATTGTTGCTTTTACTATCTTCCTCCCAATTTTTTACATTTTATCTCACCGTTTAAACCTTCCCTGGACTACTACAAACGTTTCAAAACTAAAATCAGCTTAATCGGCCCAGCCGTTCTCGAGTTTTATCGAGACTAACGAACAGCAATTGATTTATATATATATATAATATAATATAATATAATATAATATATATAATATAATATAATATATAATATAATATAAATCAATTGCTGTTCGTTAGACCTATAGATATATATACCTATAGATATGGTAGAGTCAAGGTAGAGTCAAATTAACGCAATGGGGGCTACCGTTTCTTTGCTCACCAGTTGGCGCCACTGTAGACTGAGGTCCGGAGGTATAGCTGTGAAAGGCGATCGGCGCCGAAACAAAGTGTTAATCTTGAATCTAATTAAAGTTTATTATTTATAAATAACTATCTTGATATCTACAAACTAACTTCTGAAGTAGTTGCTCTTTGAGGCCGCCTATTTTTGCGCTTTTTCTTATAATTCCGCTTTCAAAGCGTTCACTTTAATCGCCAAATAATCCATATTTGCGATAATTTTACGAAGGAGATCACTTTCCAGCAGGTAAATTAAAGAAATTATAATTTATGTAACGAATCCCGCTAAAACCAGTGAAAAGTAAATGTTATTGGACCTCATGCGACACGAGCGCCTCTAGTGGCAAATTCACTAGCGATAGCCCCCATTGAACATTAACAACCATTGGTTTATGTAGATAGTAGTGTGGTGACCTATTAAACCAGTGCCCGGCTTTCTAATGTGACATGTAGGCAAGAGAAGAGAGAAGGTCGCGGGTTCGATTACCGCGGTCGGGTCAATTTAGGAAACTATCTTTTTGAATGGGTCTGGAAAGACTGGGGGTTTTAGTCGTGCTTCGGAAGGCACGTTAAGCCAGTTCAGGCTTCTGTGGCAAGTCGTAAAAACAAGTCATATCAAAATCCTGTAATAGGTTGCTTGGAAAACTGTGACACGTAAAAAAAAAGAAATCCCGTTGAAAATAAGAAAATTTCAATCATTTATGTCACTCATCTAAACCTTCCAAAAATAGCTTTGATCTTTTTGTTAACGACCTCCGCGGCGGAGTGACGTACACTCCGGTTTTCAAGGTGACGCCTGCTCCGAGGTCCCGGGTTTGATTACCGGACGGGTCAATGTAGAAAAAAAATAGATTTTCTACATTTTCTCTGGGTGTGGGTGTTTGTGGTAACTTCGTTGTTTCTGGTTTCTGCAATACGAGTGCTTTAAATAGTTATTCAAATTGTGATCAGTAGGGCTAAGATGCGACCCACGACATAATTTTATCGCGGCCTTATATCGCATTTTGACAGCGTTATATCGTTTGTCTATCGCTGCTAACATGGCAGAGTATTTATGTCATCTCTAACTGTCAAAATACGATAAACGATAAAATTGTCTACAAACTCTAACATGAGCCTCTTATATTTGTCTATTTTAATCGATTTTTGACACTTGCGCATGACAAATTATCGTGGTCGCTTGTAGCTCACGACAAGGCATAAACCCTTTATAAAAAATGGCCGTGCCATATTATAATTACATTTTGACCACTTATGAAGAACGGGAGGCGCGTAAAATTCAGCGCAAGCGTATCCGCGACGTGTGCAACCCGTTTGACCTTCCGGATATGGAGTTCCAGGCTCTGTGGCGTATATCCAAGCCCATGGCTTTTTATTTGATAGATAGGCTGAAAGAGGACTTGGAGTCAAAAAATGGAGGTCTTCCAGCCATGTATTGGCACAGATACTGGATCTGTGCCTTATTGCCTTTAAGTTTTCTAAAAGAACATAAAAACCATTAGTACTTTCCATGATAAGAATTTATTTCAGTTTATTACAAGCTTTACTCACATCTTTGAGGCTATTTCAAATTTTAAAACTTTTCACACTTCAATCAAAGTTCAAACCGAAAAATATGCCGCGAATGCTGTTTGACAGGTGTCACTGTCTGACAGTGACTGTCACCCAAAGATGTGTCAACGCAGATGACGTCTCTGGCAAGAAGTGTTTTAGCCAAGTCTGACGTAAAATTGAACGAATGATATAATATTAACCAATGTTTCCACACCGAAAAACTATATAATTATGTAATATAGCTACATCCGTTTGTCGTGTAGATAAACGTTTGTCGAGCGAAGAATTTTTATCGCGGGTGGTTGCCATGTTAGGAAAAATGATAAAATAACACAAGTAGACAAATTTTATCATGTCGTGCGACAAATTTATCGTGGTGTCGCATCTTAGCCATACAGAACAATGTATGTGATGTTGTCCACATTTATTTATTTTATTTTATCTAGGATCACATTGGTAACATGTCAAGATTCAATAATTTTCCGAAATTTAACCACCATGCTTAAAAAAGAGCAATAAATTTAGTTTCGAAAGCTACCGGTGCAAAGTTGCGTTCGTTGTGTTAAATACTTATACTAAGCTTTTCTACTAGAGTTTCTATTTCAGTGAAGAGAATTTCGATAGTCAGAAGGCTGATGTGACATGTGAATGTTCCGCGTTCTCTACTGCTCGTGGCGTTAATTGAAATTAGTTTGTCGCTACCTATTTGCCCAGATAATGGCTTCTGAGAATTCTAAATGGGAGACTGCGCAGGCGTAGAACTTGGTTGAAACCACTATCAACTTTATACAGGATGAAATTTTAACCACTTTCCAAAATTTTAATAGGCGTTCAGTATCGTATTTAAAGCCCATTTATGAAGTAAAAAATGTAAATCAAGTATTCACCCGAAAATATTTTTTGCAATATAGTTTTAAATTTTTACAGTTTTAGGCCTGTTTAAGTATAAAGGAAAAATCAAAAAGTTATGATTAGTATCGTTATGAATGAATGTGATGTGCAGTGCGTCAAAAAAGTGTTGCTAGGCGTAGGCGTATCAATTTTTTTTTTTTTGGCGAACAGTTTCTAAGGTGCTTTATGTTGACATTTTTGTACTGGGCTATATAATATGTATATAGCAAAAGAAAAAATACGTCATTTGTTTTTTGTCTCGTAGATATATTAAAATTTGAAAGGAGGTTAAAATTTCACCCTTTATAAGGTCCCGTACCAGTTGGTGTTCATTTAGTTACATTAACTAAAAGATACAGTTGACGATTGTTGGAACATTCTGTTTGTTTTTTCTCTTGCATCGTATACTGCGAGGTATGGTTGTGCTCTACGCATACCTATAGTGTTCGCTGTCTATGGAAGCAAGCAAATTGACCCGACTGATCAAAATATGTTAGTTGCTAGTTATAGCAACCTAACCCTTGTCGATTTCCATTGATGTACGAGGGCGGGTCAATAAGTCCGTGACTTTTTGAATTTCTGACCTCTTTACTGAAAAAGCAACACTACTCCTGTCAACAGGTATCTGTCAGTTGATTCCTATCAAAATTTGAACTTGCTGCGTCAGTTAGTTTGTGTTTGACAGCTATTTTTATCAGACTACCCAGTAATTTGAGGAAAAAATGGAAAAAGGTGAATTTCGTGTGCTTATTAAGCATTATTTTTTGCGAAAAAAAAAACCATTACCGAGACCAAGGTTAAGCTTGATAAATACTATGGGGACTCTACACCATCGATTTCAATGGTAAAAAAGTGGTTTACTGAATTTCGTTGTGGCCGTAAAAGCACTGAAGATGCCGAACGTCCTGGACGCCCAGTTGAGGTCTCTACACCCGAAACAATCGAAAAAATTCACGATATGGTGTTGGCCGACCGAAGATTGAAAGTGCAAGAGATTGTGGAAGCCGTAGGGATCTCGCATGGCTCAGTGGTTTCAATTTTAAAAGATCAATTGGGCATGAGAAAGCTTTCCGCAAGATGGGTGCCGCGTTTGCTCACAGTCGACCACAAACGCAATCGTGTAACAACTTCACAGGAAGGTTTGGCGTTGTTTAATCGCAATATGGAGGAGTTTTTGCGCCGTTTTGTAACCGTGGACGAAACATGGATCCATCACAACACACCAGAGACCAAACAACAGTCAAAACAGTGGGTTTCTAAGGGTGAATCGGCGCCAAAGAAGGCCAAGGTGGGTTTGTCAGCCAATAAAGTTATGGCGACTGTTTTTTGGGATGCACGTGGGATAATCCACATTGACTACCTTCAAAAGGGAAGAACAATCAATGGGGAATATTATGCCAACTTATTGGACCGCTTCAATGACGATTTGAAAAAAAACCGACCTCATTTGGCCAAGAAAAAAGTTCTTTTCCACCAAGACAATGCAAGGGTGCACACATGTGCAGTTGCCATGGCAAAAATCCATGAATTGGGCTATGAATTGCTCCCTCATCCGCCCTATTCTCCAGATTTGGCTCCGAGTGACTACTTTTTGTTCCCAAACCTGAAGAAATGGCTTGGTGGAAAAAGATTTGACTCCAATGATGAAGTCATCTCGCAAACAAAGGCCTATTTTGAGGACCTCGACAAATCATATTTTTTGGAAGGGATAAAAAAATTGGAGAAGCGTTAGACAAAGTGTATAGAGCTCAAGGGAGACTACGTTGAAAAATAAAATGATTTGTTTATCAAAAAATCTGTGTTTTATTAATTAATTAGTCACGGACTTATTGACCCGCCCTCGTATCTAATATAATCGATCAACGAAACCCGCAACTAGAGTTGTCAGAACAGCGCAATATCTGTTGCGTTGTATGATAGATGCCACATTTCGCCGGATTGATTTTGCTGTATCTGCGTAGACTTTTACCTAATAGAGGAATCATATCAGATTCTTGCAAAGTTTTTTGTAATAAACACTAAAAATGCGGCGTCGATATAAATAGCACTTGACCTGGGGAATCGCATTAAATGTAACGAAGTTTTCCTATACACTTGTCAATAACGTTAAATTATCTATTAAACTTCAATAGGTTTGCTATTCTACATTGCATAAGATAGAGTACAGAAAATTGAATTTTTTCAATTGACAGTGATCCTTAACTAAGCAGGGTACCTATACCAAACAGCGTCATAATAACAGAACCCTATCAATACTGAAATTTACTTATGTAAAGTCTATAAATATTATGAAGAAGAAAACTATTTGTGTCACAATATAGTAAATAAATAAGTCAGTGTGTAAGGTGCAAAATTTACAATGAAGCTTCGGTAATATCGAAGGAAGGACGTACAAAGAAAGCATCTTATCGCGAAACAGTGGGTCTGAAAGGTCGGCCCAGTCCTCTAGTTACAGCCGAGGGTCAAAGATGCGAGACGCGATCATTACTACATTAGCGGCGATGCGTATCACATCACGCAAAAGAGTTTGTATTAACCTATATTCATTAACTCGTTCACATGTGTTTAACACACATGTTTTTGTGGGTAATAAATTAAATCTGCCCCTCTCGCCTGGTTGCTGTTTATCACGTTCTTTGATGCTATAAAGGTTTCGGATGCTACGTCTAGATTATCCATTACTGCTTCTATCTATCCTTTCTTGTGCCTACTACCCAGGATTCGATTGTAATGTTGCTTGAAAAATTGTTTTGATTGTTTAAAAAATATGTTATGTAATATATTTGATAAATTGTTTATTAAATATATTACATAACATATTTTTAAAATAATGCATTTTATCAATACTCACTCAAAACAATTTATAGCTTTTGCTTCTTAACTCAATTTAAGACAGGTTATTATTTATAAAATAAGAATTTGATATTTCTTAGTAAACTATTGTAGGCATAAAAAATATTGATCATGTTGTTTCATTGTTACCAAAATCTGTATGAATTACTAATATTTACATTAGAATAAAATAAATGCTCAGAAAAAGTTACTACTGGTTGTATAGGCCCTATATAAGATTTTACTACACATATATGAGATTTTTTCTGTTTTTTGTTTAAGCCTAAAACTAGGTTAGTCAAAAAAGAACGTTATTTTTGTAGGATCTATAAAAAGCTAGGACATCAATATCGATATACCAAGCCCGAGTTGTGAACACAAAAATCCATTTGATACTAATATATCTTACAGCAGAACCTTAAAACGTTAGGTCGTCGTATCAGTAACTAAAAGTTAGTTCGTTGTCACCCTCCGAAAAACAAATAAGTAGTTACTGCATGAAAGAAGAACTCGCATTAGCCCCTCAAGTTTCCAAGTCCGGTTTATGTACTAAATACGGATCATTTTTTTATAAAAACTTCTTCTATGAGATGTTACTTGTGTAGTTAATTAAACACCTAATTAATACCACACATTAGTCATCGTCTACGACAATGACCACAAGTATTTACATAGAGTCGATTCTTAGAGTCGCCAAAACTCGATAAAAGTGTCCTTATTTTTATTTTGTTAGCTCGATATAGAACTCTGAGGCTTTATTAAATATTAATTTGATAAAAACATCTATATTGTGAATTGAAACACCAATGATTCCTATTGTATTCATCAATATAAAAGATTGTCGGTATGCAGTTTATTTTACATACGTAATTATTATTCTGTTATTAATATGTTTTAAACTTCAATGTAAGTTAGAAGTCACGTCCCAGATCAGAGGGATATCTCGCAATCAAATCACTTCACAGAGAGAAGGCGCAATCATCGGATGTCAGATTGCAATTAGAGCGGCATACATCAGAGCATCGAAGAGTTTTCCGATTTGATTGAGAGCGTCAAATTGTCGACAAGTTCTCGCTATCGCCGCCGCACGTATTGCTGTATATTCGACCTTTTCCAATATCAAAATTCAACTGTCGAAATCTCAAAGCGTCGAAGGAAATTAGACACCTTCCTAGTAGAAATGGCCACGACGGCTGCCCCCTGATTACCCCGGATTACCGTAGAACGTGTCCTCGCCCGTCGGAGCATCCACAAACGTCGGAAATGAAACCAATTACGGAAACTCACTGAAACATTAGTCCAAATATTGGAATTTAAATCGTCCCGAAACTGTAAGCTTCTCAATAAAACGTTCGGGCCTGCGGTGAATAAAAATGACGTATTCAGAAACATAAAGCTGTTACGGAACCCTTTTTATCATAAACTGAAAACAAAAACGACGGTTCGGCAATGTGCCAAGGAATAATAGCTATTGCAAAAAGAAAGTACCCTCCAGGTGTAGAATCGAAATTTCTTATTATTCGAGTAACAACGAGGTTTCTGTTGGCTTCGTCATTGCTGCCAAGTCTTTTATCGGTTCAGCAAGTAATCTTACATTATATACCTATTACTATTTCAGATGATAACACTCGAAAATAAATCGACCGCATTATATCCACCGACTGAATCGAAATAATCGAGTAGTACCTAAATAAAACTAACATGTCATTGCAAAAGCCACAGAACAGATAAAGTTTGTCTGTTCTCTGGCAAAAGCAATACAAAAAGTATACGAGAATTAACTACTACTAACTACATGTTTAATTAATGTTTCGATTTGGTACAAAGTTATTATCCTCTTTACGTTGAAAAGTCTTTGTAAGTTGCAAAAATACAATGCACTATTTAATAAAACAGCATTTCAACGTTCCACAGCATCTTAGAAGCTGACGCGAAAGGAGCGATCTACTTGACGACTAAAAATGGAACATTTCCAATAACGCTGACATCCTTGAAGTCCCGCGACGGCACTATAGCGGGAGACACTCCAAAGATTTTATCCGCGGCTACTAAAAATGCTTCCCGCGCCGCGCCTGAACGGGACGATTACTGGGACGACGACAGCTCGCAGGAACTATTGCTCTCCAATTATATAAATGACACGTACGACTCACTAGCCGCTGATGTGTGGAGAAAGAACGCTAAGAGAAGCATCAATGATGCCGTCTCAAAAAACATCACATTAGTCTTGGAGAACCTGCTGAAGAATTACGAAAACTCTCAGCTGCCGACGCATGGCAAAGGTATGGGATTGGGACAATATTATATCAGTCGCTCTCAAATTTGTCGGTTAGGGTTGGTGGTAATTAGTTACTAAATCTTGCTTTGTTACAGGCTACCCAACTGTGGTCCAAACAAATATTTTGATAAGGAGTATGGGACCTGTATCTGAGCTAGATATGGTAAGAAAAGGAAAATGTAATATGTATATTTATATGAACTAACATATAAATATGCTAAGAAGGTTCGTAGACAAGTGGAGGTCCTCTTGTCAAGAATACTTGCGTGCATGGTATTTTTCTTCTCCACTTCTAGGTATGTCACCTATTTATTATCAGTAAGAATCAGTTTACCTGGGGCCTAGCGCTGGATCCCGCCAGATTCTAGTCAGGAACACTTGGCTTTACCATAGTCTAACACCCGTATTTATAAACAAGTAAAAGTGGGCTAAAAGTAATTACTTAGGTTACAATATTCCATAATCAAGTAATTACTAGAAGTTTTAACTATGAAAAGTTAGCATTCTCAGCCAAATATATATCTATTAATGGTGACCCATTTCCTCCACTTAAGCACAAGGTAGTAACATCTTAGTTATTACTTTTGCAATAAGTAATTACTTCTTTATAAATACGAGTGTAACCGCAAAGCGATGAAGCATTGACACTACGACTAACCTCGGTCACGTCATGGGTCATCCAATTGAGCGTGGGGTCTACTATGTAAAGACCAAGGTTTATGACGCTCGAGCAGAAAGTTATATACCAATCTACCCCATCAATGCTAACCGGAGCAACGCCAGCAAAATCTAGCCGGTATATCTGTCGCCGACCACCAACTTTGAGGTTGAAAAACTGGTAAAGATTGGGGATGATAGGCCAGAAACAGTTTTAAAAAAGTTTGTTTTTAACAAACCCCGTGTCAAATGGTCGTAATAAATCAGTAGGTTAGCACGGACTTAAAATTATGATAATTTAATATGTGGTTTGTTTTATTTCTTGCTATTAAATTTTTAGAAAAAAGTAAAATACAAATATTTATACTTATTAAATACCATAATATTTTTTTCACAGGATTACTCGATGGACTGCTACTTCAGACAGTACTGGCGTGATACGCGTCTCTCGTTCCTCGGCCCGATCCGCTCTCTGTCACTCTCAATCAAGATGCTCGAACGCATTTGGAGGCCCGACACATACTTCTACAACGGCAAGCACTCTTACGTACACACTATTACTGTACCAAATAAGCTGCTTAGAATCAGCCAGCATGGGGACATACTTTACTCGATGAGGTAAGTAAGTAGAAATGTAATGGGCCTGTCCGTTCTAAAATTACATAGAATAGATGTTAGATAACATTTATTTGTTACTACATCAAAGCATTACAAGGGTTAAAAATAAGAAACAATCAAACAAATCTATAACGGACTTTTGGTGTCGCTGGTAAACTGGTCATCAACGTCGTAAATATTTCAAAAAAACAAAAGCATGACTGTCACTTGTTAAGAGCGATCTCACCGTTTTGAACGAATCTCTAAGATTTTGGACTCCTAATTGACTATCTTATGAAACTTCTAGAAAATATTTAATAACTGCAAAATATAGGCAAATCTTTGGTGTTGACTTTTAATGTAACACAATTGCTAAAACTAATTTGCTTTATTTTCAGTGCCACATCTCCCACAACTATTTTACTGAAAACTTGCCGCAGACTTAATTTCAAAGTCCTGTATCTATTAATAATGCTAATATAATAAGCATAAAAAAATGTAGCAAACATTGGACACATGTTTTTGTTGTCATTTAATGTAACAGATTTTACAATTTCATTACCATTAATAAGAAATAAAATATAAAATTTGTGCAAATGTTTAAGATTAGCGCCTTTATTTTATCGTGATTTGTGGTTTAATACACAGTAAAACCTAAAAAAAATATGCCAAAATAAACAATGTGCCTTCTACAATTGATTTCATCAATGAATTCTGCAAATATTTTAATTAATTTATCAATATATTGATCTGAACATTAGTATGAATTACAATGCGCTTAGAGCGGCGCGAGTGCCCGTACAGGTAGGAACTATGCCATTTTTTTCCGCGTTCTGAATTACGTGCTCTCGTAGCGTGAAGTGATGATTATACTACGACCAAATACTTTTGATCCGCTTTTAATTTCGTTTCGAGATGTAAGATTTGCTCATTATGAATTGTGTAGGTATGAATTATTGTCCTTGGTTGTGTTTGTTTATTTTCCAGCAATGGGTCGCAATACGCGGAAACGTGACAACACTACACCCTTAAAAAAACCACAGAATTTAGGTAAATACAATTATTATATTGTTTTCAATTTAGCAAAAGTACATTGCCTGACATTGCAACATTACGAAGACACGGAAAAAATCTGATGATGGAGCTAGAGGCTGGTCATAGGAACTTCGTAATAAAACGATGCAACGTTATCGAATTCGGGCCTGTATTGTGTGATTTGTTACAAGTACTCTATTTCCAATGTCATAGATATATTATCCTATTTAAACTTAATATTTCCATAGTTGTCTATTTTGTTTCCTAAAATTTTTATCCGTAATCTAAAGAATCAGAATTTAAGTTTTTTGTCCTAATCATCATTTTTGTCTGAATGAATGATAACTTGCTGGAATTTAATTTTACTTAATATAAATTTTTATAAAATTTAAATCCCTGAATGCAGTAGATATGCCCTAAATTTGTTAATAAATATTACTATCAATATACAAAAGACAAAAACGTTTTCAATAAATATTTTAAGATATAATATGATATGAAATAATGATATGGCTTTTGTCACGGCTCTGGCGCTGCGGGTCTCTGGCGGTTCCACACGTACTTTTCTCTCACCACCGCAACTCCGGCTTTCTGGTTTCGCCGGCCTGCCTCAGTCTTGGCGCCTCAACCACGGCCTCCCGCTCCTCAGCCCGCCCGCGGGCCGCCTTGCCCCTCTGCGCCTACGCGCTTTTGGATGTACATTACGATTCGTTTCCGACACTAATTCTATATTTTACGTAATACACTTATTTGTGTTTTATTATTAATCGACATCTATAAATATTCAAAATACAAAACAAACTCTGATTTATACCTAGTCAGGTCATAAGTTCTGTCACATGTGTAATATGAAATAATTTAGACATGTTTATTATTTATGTAACCATTTATAAAGCAAAATTAACTTAATAAAACATAGATTCATATGGTAATAAAGTTTATTCAAAATGACCCCCGCGAATTTGAATACAGACCTTCAATCTGCGTGGCCAGTCGTCTATCGCAGCACGAACGAGGTCCATGTCAATATAGGCGGCTGCCTTAATCAAGGATGCCCTGAGTGACTCCAAATCAGGATGAGGCTTTGAGCAGGCCTTTTCCTCCAAGTGTTGCCATATCTTGTAATCTGACGGACTTAAATCTGGACTGGAGGAGGGCCAGTCTTCGTGCCGGATGAAGTAGATTTTACGTGCCGCCAGCCAGTCTTGTGTGATTTTGCTCTATGAGCTGGCGCAGAATCTTGTTGGAATACCCAGTGCCTGGTATTAAACATGGTATGAGAAACAGATTCCTCAAGGTTCTTGAGGACTGTATTTTGATACACAACTGCATACGTTTGTACGCCTTTCTCACAAAAATGTAGGTACCTCAGTTAAGCCCCAATAAGAGAATCCCAACCAAACCATGATCGAGGATGGAAAATGAACTCGTTGGACACGCGGAATACGGTTGCTCGCTTCTTCACTGCTGTGTGCGTACACCTTATCATTATGTTTGCTGTAGCTCTCTTCCATGGTGAAAATTTTTTCATCCGAAAAAAGAATTTCCCGATGCTTTTTTCCCGCGTACCGCTTCAACAAAACGCGGCATCTCTTCAGTCTCAGGTCCATTAAACGAGCGTCCAAACGATGTCCTGTTTTTCTTCGATATGCCCTAAGCCCTAAGTCTTCATTTAACACCCTTTTCACCATGGTCCTGCTTAACCCCATCTGAAGGGCCAACAGTTTCTGCTTACGTATAGGATTTCTTTAAATTCACGCCTTCACAGCATTTATCACTGCTGGAGTCCTAACAGAGCGAGGGCGACCACTTTTTGACCTGTCATCTACACTAGAGTCTTCATTGTATCGTTTTATGGTACGATAAACGAATCTTTTGGTTATATTCAAATTTTTCAGTAAGTCGAAAATCTGAATTGGCGCGTAACCGCAACGATGCAACGCAATAACCGCGACACGGTCTTCTTTAAGTGTCTTCTTCTCCATATTTAAATATGAGGAAAATACTAAAAAGTACACATTTTTATTTTCATGAAAAATTCTAAATTCAAATACAATAAACTTTTTTGTGGCCAGCATTCTAAATTCAAAAGTTTTTATTGTGTGACAGAACTTATGACCTGACTATGTATATAAAATTAATATCATATCAAGTCGATTACGATTACGGCTCAAGATTTTTTTGTCCATCTTGGTAGATCGCCACTACGCTCCGCTTATGACTCAGTGCCGGACTTAATGACAGACGAGGAATCGTCGTCAACTATTACAAACCGTTTAAAGCGTAGGCGACAATAGGTGAACATCAGTGATTTTATGGAAGAAGTTCAGGAATCTTTAAAACAAATGAAGCAACAACATGACGCTAAACTTGATTCAATTGTGGTCACAATTACGCAAATTAAGGAGCAAAATGATGAAATTCGTCTGTCTGTCGAATTCATGTCCACCAAATATGAAGAGGTCAGAATTAAATTGGATGAAATGGAATCGGAGCGAAAAAATAATTTTAACTATATAAAACAATTGCAACAAAAAATTGAAACTCTTGAACGCGGGTCCAGGTCTACAAGTATTGAGTTACGCAATATTCCGCAAACGGAACCGGAAACAAAGGAGAACCTCATTCAAATAATTAAAGAAGTGGGTTTGGTCATAAATACACCTATTCAGACAACCGACATTGAGGACATTTTTCGTGTTAAATCAGGATCTTCCCAAAACAAACCCATAATAGCTGAATTTACATCAGTGCTGACAAAAGAAAAGGTTCTAACTTCCTTAAAAGTTTTCAAAAAACAAAATAAGGAACTTAACACGTCTACAATTAAAATCAAGGGCAAAACTCAGCCTATTTACATATCCGAGAACCTCACATGTATGACCAAGAGATTATTTTATTTAGCACGAGACTACGCAAAAACGAATAGCTATAAATTTTGCTGGTCAAATCATGGAATAGTTTATTTGAGAAAAAAAGAAGGATCCCCTGCCTTGCGTATCACCAAGGAAACGGATTTTAATAAACTGGAATCCAACAAGTGACTAGGTTTGAAAAGAGAAAAATATGGTTTTTTATACTAATTTTACCTTAAACTTATATTTTTGTTCCTACTTGATATTATTTTTAGTTGTAAAATCACACTCACACTTTGTTCAATAATTCGACATTGCGCCCCTGAAACATCTTTAAACAACTCATTACACAATATTTTACAATATTTTATTTACAATGATTTACAATATTTTACACAACAAAATCTATTTATAGTGCTAACTTACAAATCTTCTTTAAACTACACAACACCGATTCATTACAAACACAAAGTATATATAATAAATTATCAACATTATCAAGTCACACAACTGACCTACACTTTAACATTAAAACACAATACACCGATTATATTTAGATACAAGGTATACATTAATATACAATACTATTATTATCACCATCGTCCCAGCCGCATGATGCCCTCTGCTGTACCTAGGCCTCTACAGGATGCAATTGGTATAATAAATAAGAAACACAATGCCTCGAGCTTTTCTACTGTTCACGTAGTGATTCTACGGTTTACTATTATAGACAGACAAAATATAGATGAACAATACGCAATAATCCTCATGTCAGAAATTGTTCATTTCCTTTTATTAACGTTTATTTTTATCACAAGTAACTCATTTAATTTGAACCCTGATACCTATTATATTAATTATGGATGATATTTTATTATTTAAAGATATCGAGAGTACAGGTGATGTCAGGTGCAGTTTCGTTTGTGATCCAAGTAATTATAAGTCTTATTTTAATGTTACCGGTATAGATAGAACTCTTTCAGTTATTTGTGTAAACATACGTAGTATCAACTGTAATTTAGACAGGTTTCTAATTTTTTTATTACAGTTAGATGTAGCTATAGACGTTTTAGTGTTTACTGAATGCTGGATAAATGAAGAGTCTAACATACCCGCGATTACTAACTATGAGGCTTTTTGTACAAATCGGACGCTAAATCAGAATGACGGTGTAATTATATATGTTACCTGCGGTATTGGTAATGTAGAAGTCTTTCAACCGAACATCAGGGACGGCACCTGTCTTGTAGTTAACATTATCGTAAATACTCAATCGTAGGTACCTATAGACCACCTAGTTTTAAAAATGCAAGTGCTTATTTGAACTCTATTGATTTTTTGTTAAGAGACTTAAACGCACATTGTTTTCACGGGAGATGTCAATCTTGACATTATATCAAATACTCCTACAAGCTTTACTACAGATTATCTTAACTTAATAGCTTCAAATGGTTTTCGAGTTGGAATCACCAAACCGACAAGGAATAAGGCCTGTCTGGATCATATTATGGTCAAAACATGTTATCAGGCTCAAACTTTTGTATTTGAACATTTCACCTATTCTTATATGTTTGAATGTACCACCTATAAAGAAATATCCGAAAAAAGAATGTCTCTCAAAATCTATTGTGAATTTTGATAAAATGAAAGAAAGCCTTAAATCTATAGATTTCTTTTGCTTGCAATCAGCCAACGATGCGGCACAACACTTAGTTACACTGTTGCAGGAAATAATCAAAAATAATACAGAAATTACAATTATTCCCAATAGAAAACGACCCTTAAAGCCTTGGATTACCACAAGTGTTGTAAAGTCAATAAGAAAACGCAACCTTTTACATAAAAAAATTAAAAACAATAAGTATGACGAAGAGCTATAAAATTACTATATACAATATAGAAACATTTGTAACAAGATTATAAAATCACTTAAGTACAATTATTATCAATCTCAACTTACTAAAAACTTAGGAAATAACAAAGAAACCTGGAAAACTATTAAAGAAATGTGCAGTCTTAACAAAACAAAATCGAAATGCTTGGAACTATTAAATAGTAGTAAGAATCCGATAGAATCTCTTAATGTTGTAAATAAGTATTTCACCTCAATTGGACAAACACTAGCTAACGATACTCTTAAAAATTTAAATAAAAGTGAAGTTGAGTTAACAAAAAAATCAACTAATGATATTAGTCCCATAAACTCTATGCTACTATTACCAACAGACCCGGTGGAAGTGAGAGGTGTGATATTTAAACTTAAGACCAACAGTGCCGCAGGATACGATCAAATTTCTACAAAAATTATTAAACAATACCACCAATACCTATCAGAGCCAATATCACACCTCTGCAATATTAGCTTTTCGTCAGGTGTTTTCCCGAGATTTTTAAAAAAGCCACTGTGTCGCCTATCTATAAGTCCGGTGATAAAACTCTTGCATCTAATTACCGACCAATATCCTTGCTGTGTGTACTATCAAAAATCATGGAAAAGCTTGTGAATAGGAGACTTATCAACTACCTAGAATCCAATAAGCTTCTTTCCATCAACCAATTTGGCTTTAGAAGAGGGAAATCAACAGAAGACTGCATAATCAAGGTAACATCACAAATAAGTAGGTACGTAGATGCAGGATACAAATGTATAGGTGTTTTTATTGACCTGCAAAAAGCCTTTGACACAGTTTCCACTTCGATTCTCTTGCGAAGATTAGAGAATATGGGAATAAGAGGTATCACTCAGCAATGGTTTCAAAGTTATATATGTAATAGAAAGCAATGTGTTAGAGTTGATGGGATTGTAAGTGATGATATGATATGCACATATGGAGTTCCACAGGGAAGCACTTTAGGGCCGACTCTATTCTTAACCTATGTAAATGATCTAAGTGACATTTATTTAGACGCCGCCAATGTCACTATGTACGCTGATGACACTGTCATATTGTTTAGTGCAAAGTCCTGGGATATGGTTAAAAGGGTGGCCGAGGCGGGTCTTGCTAAAATTTCACACTGGCTTGAAAATAGTTTGCTATCACTCAATACCTCAAAAACTCAAGTGATTTGTTTTAGTAAGACTCTGGCTGGTCAACCCAAAGACAGATTCCAACTTAAAATCCACACAACTCCATGTAACACACTTACTGAAATTCCAGCATCGTGCAACTGCTCTCATGTTATGAAAACTGACACAATAAGATATTTGGGAATTGTAATTGACGAAAGGCTTCAATGGAAACATCATATAACAACTGTTGGTAAGAGAATAAGAAACTTGTGTATATATTTCAGATGTTGCGATGTGTAGCAAATCCAAAGTTACTGTTGCAAACTTATAGGGCACTATGTGAATCAGTGATTGCTTATGGTATCTGTTCGTGGGGAGGCGCGTGTAAAACAATTCTACTGGAAGCAGAACGAGCCCAGCGTTGCATTCTAAAGGTTATGATGTCACTTCCCTACCGCTATTCAACAACACTGGTGTACGATAAAGCCCAGGTGCTGAGTGTGAGAAAACTGTTTATATACCAATGCATTCGAAGGTACCATCGAGTATCTGTGCCTGACATCAAAATTTCTAAAAAAAGAGTTTTTAGATATCCGTCTCCTAGAACTCGTAGCGCCTTTGCAAAAAGACAATACAATAAGTTACACAAAATTAGTAACTATTTACATACTTGCAGTAACCACCAAATAAAAGCTAAGATCAAGGAATGGCTTAAGCTATTTGACTATAACAGTACAGAACATCTTATGCTGTAGACAATTAGTACATTAAATATCTATTTATCAATCAGAATCTATATATTTAACATATAAACACACTTACACATACACACAAACGCACCCACCCACACACACACACACACACACACACACACACACACACACACACACACACACACACACACTTATGCACATTCCAAGGTAGTAATAAATAAAAAAAACGTATTTAATTTTGATTGTTAACATTAACCTTTTGTATAGTCATATTTAAGGGAAAAAAAACTGACTCCTGAAACACAGTTACCTATACTAGCTCGGAAGTCAGTGCAACATTGTACTGTAGAAAAGGCTTTATAAAATAAATAAAAATTATAAATTATATAAAATTATCTCGGTGCACGCTTTACTCTGCTTACGTTGCATGTGTGACTAGCTACGCACACTTAAACAATAACTTAGTTTTTACCTAAACTTGAGCGTTATCTTTTTGTGTAATGGCTCTTAATAAAGAAAAATAATGAGGTCTGCGCGGGAAACGAAAAGAGAAAGACGGACTTTATTCTCAGTTTTAAAAATTATCATACGCGGCAATTCCTGTGATAATGTGGTGATATTATTGTATTTGGGCGTCTCAGTGAGAAAGATTAATAAATGGAAGTGAGAGATAAAGTAGAGCTCGGCTATCCTATCTGGTTAGATGGACGTTCCCGCGTAAAACTCCATATATAATTTTAAAGTATGAACCACCATCACGTATTTTCATTCAATGTGTTTATGTAAGTATTTACATGTATTTATGACTAGCGGCCCGTCCCGGCTTCGCACGGGCGGATGTAAGATTTTTTTTTATATGAATCCCTAATCTTTTCTAGCAATAAATATAGCCTATGTCACTCAAGGTTACTGTAGCTTTCCAATGATGAAATAATTTTTGAAATCGGCATAGTAGTTTTTGAGTTTATTACTCGTAATTACAAACATACACACACACAAAAATACAATTTTTTCCTCTTTATAATATTAGTGTAAATAATGTTTGTATTATAAAATTACATTTTAAATACCTAAGGGCTAGGCTGTGTGGACTCGACCGAAGCCGTTAAATTTAGCCTTACTTTTGCGCGGCAAACGAAAAGAAATAGACGTACTTTGTTTCTTGGTTTTATAAATTAATATGTGCCAGTGATAGAAGTAAGGTACCTAAATCAAACAAACGAGTGCACTCCTGTCTGATTTGGATCGAGGTACCTGCGTAAAACTCCCTTGAACATTGACTTTAAGGTTACGTTATTATGTGCATTGAAAATTAAAATTGACAATGTATTGACCTTGCAACATGGTCTCTGACCTCAGCCGGTTCCAAAAGGAAAAAAAGGAAGACAGCATCGACGACAGGTTTGTTAATGTATTTTCTAGTACTATCCGCTTGTAGACTTTTTTTTCCAGACACAATTAAAATGGGGACAACTCCCCCCAAAAAGTCTACAAGCGTTTATATATAAATATTTCGTACTATAAACCACCTGACAAAGATAACATTGCCTTGTGACCGTGCATAAGAACTATAATTGTACACACTAAATGTTAGATCGTAAGAGATTCGCTGTTACATACCTTTTTTGCAGCGTCTAGCGTAGATAGTTAAACCGCGATCTATCTCAGTACCTTTGAAATATCTTTTGTATTGTAAAACTACATACTTACCTACTTAAAGTTTTCAAAATGACAACGTTTTGCAAAGTTGTTTGTGCCTGTCACCAGCCTAGATATAAGTAACATTTGCAAACTTGAAGAACTTATATCAAATGCTTACTTGCATATTTTATCTTTCATAGCAATTTATAATAGTATACATACTCTGAAATCTCTTTTATAAGTGTTAAGGATGTAGCCCGAGGCTAGTCGCAAAAACAATAGAAAATCGTGTCAGACAGCTAACTACGTGAGGGCACTGCAGGGAAAATGCGTGAAAATATGTAACTCAAGATGACTCAAGAGATCCTATATGTTAGTAACTTCAAACATAGATAAAATCAAAGCTAAGCCTTTTTTTCGTATGGTAGGTACCTAAATATTACAAGTATGGGGCCTCTTCCCCAGACCTAATCACCATAAATGACTATTCAATGGCGAAGGAAGAACAATGTAGAGGCTTTTTTTTTACAAAGTACTTAGAGTAAAAGTAAGAAACGTATTGTAAATGCCTATAGAGCGTACTGAATCTATCGAGTAAGTATTTGTGTATCTGAATTAATATTTGTTTATAAACAATGAGATTTTCAATCCTTAAAAATGTAGGTATTTGGTGATCAAACTTGATGCATAAAATAATATAAACAATCTAACATCAACTCTATCACAAAAATAAACAAAAGAACTGCTATATATATTATATGCATAGTGATCAATTCCAAAAACGTGATTACCCAATAAAAGTTTTGTGAAGAAAGGTTAATTAATTTTGTAGTATAACTGAACAAACACAGAGTCCCTCATTTTTAATTGGCAGAGTGAAAAATGCGCGCTCCGATTACCCAGCCCTATATTCATTGGACGCAAATTGCCATGGATATTCTTAAATTAACAACCAACTCACTTGCTTAGTGATAAATTGGTGATATTAATCAAACGTTGCAGTAATAAATGCGAAAACAAAAGAGCAATGGATGGATCGATGGATCGCCATTTTAAATATTATCAAAATCGTTAGCAATCGTTAGTATCAATGTTAAAATTTTATAGATTAATTAATATCTAACAGATCTAGTATTATATTATAATGAAATTGACGATAATAGCAACAGACATAGAAAGCTATTATATTGTGGTTAACCTATCAAGTTTCTGAAGAGAGACACTTTCTGCTGTTTTTTATAATTATGATAGACTTAAATTCAACGTTTTTATTAGCATGCAAATCAACTTTGTAAGTAAAATGAAGACTGACACCTCGGCTAAAATAGAGGAAAATTGATTTAACATCAAATTAGGAGTTCAACGAGAGGGCACTCTGTCAGACTACTCTTTATCATGGCCACGTACCCAAAAGAGTTATCGCCTGTAAAGTGTTACAAAACGTTAAATCTTATTCTTAAATTTTATTAAATCTATCTAAATAATGTGAACCACCTACTTTAGTAGCTTAAAAAGAAAAAAGAAGAAGAAACTTTTTTTCATCATAAGACTAAGCTTTAATGTAGGCTACAATAGAGCACAGCTGGCCCCAGCGTCTTTCATTTAAGGAGGATAATACTATAATCGCCACATTTGGCAGGCGGTTTGGCAATCTTAGTTTGGCCATTGGTGGAGAGAAGACGCTTCTGTCCGTCTTCTTCTGACAGAACTCTTTTAGTTGCTTCTTAAAACACCCATAGGAAGGGAAGGGGAAACTTTTTACTTACTTCAAATAAACGTTTTGTAATGTGTGCACTGTGCTGCCAGTCAAACTTAGGATACGATGTAATCCTAAAACTCCTTCCTGGTTAGACGTAGGTAAGTGTCGTAACTGTTCACTAGTTTACTCCAAACCTCCTAGACGAGAACCCGTTCATTCACTTAGCGAAGTGCAAGTTTCAATCAGCTGTTAATCGGTTTAGTTCAGGCTGATCGCTCGCTTCTAAACGCTGAACAGAACACGTCCTTGTTCATCCTAAATCTCTGCCAATGGCGTTTTCTCACCGTACAATGCAAAATGCTGAACTTGACGAACATACGTGACAGACATGTCACAGTTATTTAACACATACATACGTACGTAACATGTGCCAATTTTACTATACGATTGTTATTGTATTCTAATGTATTGCAACAGAACAAAAAGTAACAAATGCTCAGAATTGAATGTCATACGTTTACATTGTGATTTATCATTGATATTTATACAATGAGTGAAAGAATGAATATTAATATCAGTATATAAACTTGAAAAATTTTGTCTCAGGTGGGACTCGAACCCGCATCTCCTCGCAGTCGGGTTCGAGTCCCGCCTGAGACAAAATTTTTCAAGTTTATATACTGATATTATAAGTGCAATTAAGTTGCTAAAATATCAAATAAAGTAAATGAATATTAACTTTATATTATTATTATAGATAAGTAAATACCTAGTACCTACTAATATATACATAACATCTGTCACAACTTAAAAACAGTAATAGATTCTGACATCGATACTTGAAGTATGCGCTACGATTTCGTAGCATACGATAACAGGCCCCTAATTCAGCTAACCAAATCGTATCACAATCGTTATAGATACGTTTACAGCGTAGTCAACGCGTAACGCACTGCCCATTTGTAGCATGCTAAGTATTTTGCAAGTTGATTGAATAGCGACCATATTCAAGTTGACGCCAAATTACACACAGTTGTTCACAGTTTTTTTTTTGGCGAACTTAGTGGTTTTTATGATCAAAATCAGTAAGTATATAGTTCTATAGTGATTGAGAGACAAACAGCCATTCTAACATTCGCTTTTTTAATAGTAGCAAGATTATGTTACTAGTAAGGTAAGATTAGTAAGAAATAGTAACGTCTCATACATTTTTTTGCTATTTATGTTGGTTATATTTTTGTCCAATACGACTAAATAAATACTACTAAACTATACTTAATATGAATATCTTACCAGTTGTAAACACTACTTTGACCTACAATTAGGAATACCTATTATGTAACTCATTATTATTTTTCGCAGGCTAACAATCAAAGCGAAGTGCCCTATGGAATTACGCAACTTTCCCATGGATCGCCAATCTTGCCCTCTTATTCTTGGCAGCTGTGAGTATAAAGAATAACCAACCTATTATCTATTTAAATAGGTATTACAATTATAACACATTCCAGAAGATTTATGAATACCTTCTGTTGCTAAGTGGATGTTAGTGATCTTTTTGTTGAAACTGAAGCTAAGTTTGATTGAGAATGCAACAAATATCAACTTAAATAAAATCGGATTTGTCAAATTTTTAGCATTCTTATTCCTTAAAAACCGTGTTAAACATTATAGAAACATAATGCAATTAATTAAAAAAAAGCATTTATTTCGATCAACTAGGATCAATTTGTTAATAATACTTCTACTAAAAAATCAACTTGTCAATTGCGTGTCAAAACCAAAATGCAATGAAAATTAGTTGTTTCAATTTAAAATATAACAGTTATTAAACGCAATCATAAGTTTTTTTAATTTTTAATGAATGTCATTTTTTTTCGATCGGTTTGCACCAAAATTCTAATACGTTTTCATACTTTGGTCACAGACGCATACTCGAACCAGCAGTTGGTATACCAGTGGCAGAACTCGCAAAGCGTCAACTTCGTCCCCGGAATGACTCTCTCACAGTTCGACCTCATCAGCTTCCCTTATAGAAACTTTACGTTCACCAGGAGAGAAGGTAGGTTTAAATTATCATTTCAATTGATCTATAGTTGTTTTTTTATTCTAACATCTGTCACACGTGCATGACGTTCAGTTCATTATTATGTACCTTGCATTATTTTAAAGCTTTTATAATCCATGTAATCTAGTAACTATTACCAGCGTTAAGGCAATAAGTATATATATATAATTGTTGAAACAATTTATGGGTAATAGCTCCTATTTAAATATATTGCCCATTAATTGTTGCTTGTGGGTTTTTTTTAATTACGAATTTGTTTGTTTCTCAAATATAAGTGCAGACATATGATACATATGAGACAATGATTATGTAAGTACTGTGAAATTAATAGAATGTCTCCTCTGTCTACGTCACATTAATTACAGAGAAGTCCTATTAATTTGGCAAGAAAGTTTGTTTGGTGCAAACAAAACTAACCGCCATTATTACGTCGCCTATATAATAGGTACATACAATTGGTTTTTTCGCGCTCATTTTCGTCTGTTTTGTGACAACCAGTTGGTTTGCATTAGGAAATACACAGGTAGGTACTTCCTGTAAAACTTCACATTACTAATTCAATAGAAAGCAAAATCAATTAACGCTTTGAATCATCTACTTCAATAGTAGGTACATATGTACTTACCTACTTTGAGAGATAAGATTCGACGGACCAGTAAACAGAGTAATACTCAACTCGAAATAAATCAACCGTCTCAAACAAAAGAGACCTTAACCAACACTCGCTGGATAAATATTTAGCTAATTCAATTAATGGAAGATAGACCCACTCCTAAGTACACACGATATACCTTACTTGAAAAGGTACTTTGAGATTTTCTTAATTATATTCTAAGAAAACTTGAAAAATGTGTTAACGCTATCAATATTGGAGGCGACGGGCGAAAAGCTCTCGAGTCGAAGCCGAGCGCCTCTCTTAACAGCTTTCATCTCCACTAATCACTAGCGCGGGCCCCGGCTTTATCCGCTTACCGCTTAATGTGATTTCCTACATACACGCTCAGATATGGAAAATATTACCCCAAATGTGTTTATTTATTGGGGTAGGCGTAATATTGTTATGCGATGAATGGGAAAACATAACTTGGCACACCTATTTGATGGCGACATGATTAAATAGATGTTTGAATACAAATAAAGTCGAATCTAAGAGTAGGTTTGATTAAATTTCAAATAAAATGCTTCCGTTTTATGTTAATTATGAAATATAATTCCTACGGCAGTATTAAACACAAACAAAACACTTTAATGGCGGAAATGGTCTTCAAACTGTTTTAAAGCAATGGTATTCGTCGATATAGCTAAGACCTTGGTAGTGCAATGGTTAAAGTAGTCGCCCGTTATGCGGAAGGTTTTGGGTTTGAGTTACGCCGAAGTCGGTCTAAATTATTATTTTAGGAATCTTATTCCCTCAACCCCCAGGAGGCACTCGGGTGCCACGATAACAATTGATTTCAATTGTGTCTGGAATAACTGACGATCGAGGGATTATTTACAATTAATTAACATTAGCAATATAATTAATTGAAAAAAAAAGTTTAAAGACATGAAAATCTCATCATTGCTGATTATTGAAAACTGATTTGTAAAAATATTTCTTACGGATTATAGTTCAGACGCAAATAGATTATAGGTAATTACTTTTCGAATAGGTACCTACTCGTAAATCGTGTCTCTCAACGGCAATCATTTCTTGTACAGATACTCCAAATCTTACCTATGTTTAAAGAAAATATAATGATAATTACAATTTTATTATTGCTTATTATAACCCACTGTTACAAATGCCTATTCTTTCAGAGGCACATATTGTAATATTTGGAACACTTCGTTCCAACTTTAACAAACCAATGAAACATATCTTTTTTATCGAAAATTCCTTCGTCACATTTATCGTGCTTATCTCAAATCGCCTCCCGAAATAGACCTCAGATGGTTTCTCCACAAATATGATTTGCTTTTTTCGCGTCGAGAGCATATAAAGCAATATCAGACAAACAGTATGTAAGTATTCTCGTCTGATTCTAATCGATGAGTCGAATCGATTTTCACGCATCAGAAATCATCATTTGCTCAAACGGTTCACTGGATATCTCCTGAAATGGTCAACGGTTTTCGGATACCTGGTTAAAGTCATATGTAAACGAAGATAAATAAAATAGGTAGGTACTACTAACATTTATTCATAACCTAGCGTATTTTCGGACATCTTTTTAGGGTTTTTAGGGTAGGGGTTTAATTTTTTGCTTTAATTCCTACTAAGATAGTACAATGTTAGTGCTGTCCACTTAATAATGCTATCAGGGATAAAGAATACCTACATAGTGGACAGACACCTCACGATTTGCAATTACACACTATAGTAATACCGAAATAAACAAAGCAATATTTGGCATGCCTACATTTTATCTACTTACCTACTAACTAATCCTCCATTTACACTAGACATCTGCAGCTGCTGTTCGCGATCATAAGTGATTATTATTTTCATTTTGTAGCATTGTAAGTATAATGAGGCTATTTATTTTGTCATTATATGTTGAGATTGTACCATGATAAGTCTACTGCTGGACGTAAATCGAGCTAGCGATATAGCTAATTCGAATTAAGTATTACCTACTTACATAGGTATACACCGTGCTTTTTGAGCCACCTGGAAAACGAATCCCACGTTATTAGACCATTATGTTTATCATCATGGCAGTGTTATTTATTTTTTGATTTAAAATATTTTTCGAGAAATATTTAAAATTTTGATTCAGACTTTTTTAAGATTGACAGATTTTGATTAAGTACTTTTGTTGTCGCGCTGTGACGCGCACAGACGTATTATTTTGTTGCGGCGGGGTCTCTTTCGAATGGACCTTACACAGCTACATTTGTGCGCGTCACAGCGTGTTTCAAAATAAATAGCTGAACCAATATTTAATATTTTTATTTAAAAAAATTATAAATAAAATGAAAATAACACTGCCAAGATGTTATACCTACATGGTTACTAACGTAGGCTTCGTTTTACAGGTGTTGAAAATGCACCGTGTATAAATATGATACTAATCAACACACCGTGCATTGATAGCCGTCTGACAAACGAAGCCTACGTTATATTAAAAAAAATAAAAAAATAATAAAAATCTTTATTTACATAAAACTTATTTACAATGTTGTGTTGAGCCTTCCCATTGAGCAATTAAAAATACTCGTATGGAGAATGACTCGCTACTTCCCAATCAAAAAACAAAGGTAAATTACAATTACAATGTATATATGCATATATAAATGTGAGTGTGTGTGTGTGTATGTGTGTGAGAGAGTGTGTATGGTGGTGTGGGTGTGTGTGTGTGTGAGAGAGAGTGTGTATGGTGGTGTGGTGTGGTGTATGTGTGTGTGTTAGGTTATTCTGATAAGTAAATTTTCTATTTCATCGTATGTAATCTGTTACACTTTTCTTACATTTATAAAATTGCATAGGATACATTTTAAGTATACGGTTTGTTTTTATAGTCGTAGGTATAAAAATAGGTAGGTGGGTGGTTATCAAATTGTCTTCTAGCAAAAGCAGTGCGAGAAATTTTAGTAGTAGCAAATATATCATTTCTACGTTTTTCATTAACTTTTTGATATATCACCATTATGTATTAGTATAACATCTTGGCGGTAGGTATTCTTTCTATTTTATTGATGTAAATAATCATCGAAAAGTATAAAATATTGTTTGAGTTGAGACAATGATATTACAAAGAAATAGATATGTTACTTCGCGGCTTAAGTTATGAAGTCTTTTTAAGTCAATTGTAACATGTCTCAATCAGTTTGCGTCAAACAAGCTTCAGAGCGAGTCACAGTGACAGATTAACAAAAATTTGAAAAATGCCGTCTTGTGTATTTCGATTTTGCACAAATTATTGTGCTAAAATGAATAAATCTCAAGGGATCACATATCACATGTAAGTTTATAAAAATATTTGTTTTATACTACGTGTTTTTTAATTTTTAAGTTTCTTTGTAAGTGCTAAGACGACGACATAGATTAAAAATTCAGATGCGACAATTTAGGTATCAATATGACGAGTTAATCATACCATAGCACACATAGTGGTATTTATTTAAAAATATATCGAATGAAATTCTTCATAATTAAATTTGGTACTTTGATAGTTTGAACCACAGAACATGGAAAAAGATTAGAACGGCTGTCATGCGCCAATTGTATGAGAACCGATGTCACCGCTTGCGTCCCACTACACGTAAACGAGTACAAAGAACGCTAACCAATCACAGTGCTCACGTTTCGGCAGGAGTAATAGCATTTGCTAATAACCTCTGTGGCGTGCCTGCCCCGCCAACATCGCCTTTCTAACCCTTTTCCATGTTCTGTGGTTTGAACCGTGATGTTAAAGTTCTGGAGTAGCTAATATGAAACGCAAGTACCCCGTCAGTGTTAAGATTTACTATTCACAATTGTTTTTCTAGCTTTCCTTGAAATGAAATTAGAAAAGAAGAGTGGATTGCAATAGTGCGAAAGCAACGAAGTGAATCAGACTGGATGTAATTGTGTAATATCTTTTTGTTAAAATTGTACATAAATATTTCTGTTAAAAATTCTAACTTGTGTAACTCTCATAATTCCAATGTATGTTTTATGTTACGTACTTACATAGTAAAAATATTTTTTCATATAACACAAATACAACCTGTTTTATTTCTCTCTATTTTCTACCTACTTTCAAATATTTGTACTGTCTGATTTTGGTTACAATTCCTAATCTATGTAACTGTAAAAATACATTGTCCACGCACGGGCTATGTCATGGATGCCAGGGGCATGAGATACGATGAGACGCACAACCGCCGAACCGCGACGAACAACACCGAGCGAACGATCGGTTCGCGAGCGAACATCGATGCTCGGTCGAACCCACTCCATTCAATATCTTCCTAGTGTGCGGTCACTGTTATTGTACTTGTCCCGAATTACACTCAATCCTATAAAATACCACCGAAGGCACCAATGCTTCTCCTTAACATACATTCAATTCTATGTAACCGTTTTTTGATACAATCATACGGACAGACTTTTAGCTTTATAAACCGTTTTAGCTTCGGTTGCTCGGAAAATGACCCATATTAGGTTTTCTTTGATATCCATAATGTACAGAAATCGTCGTATAACAGTTGTATTATATTATGTAAGGCAAAATTGTATTTTTTTATTTTTTATTATTCAAGTTATCGACCTTCCTATATCAAATCTTACTATTCGTTTTTCTAACGTTTATCATCATACGTTTATTGGCGTTAGGTTGAAAACTATCTCGATCGTTTAGGCTCAAATTTGAATGCTATAAGATATCAGATGTTTTATTCCAGGTGACTTCTCGGTGCTCCAAGTGTCGTTCAACTTGCAGCGGCACACTGGCTACTTCCTCATCCAAGTGTATGTCCCGTGCATCCTCATTGTTGTGTTGTCCTGGGTCTCTTTCTGGATTCATCGTGAGGTATAAAAATACTTGGGCAACAATGATTGTCAAATATGAAAGTTTATGTGGTGATTGCTGAGTTCAAAATATATTTTTATACGCAATTTTATTTGTGAACGATTGAAATAGGCATTATTTATTAAAAAGGATCATCATCATCAAAATAATCACCATCATAACCAGCCCTTATCAGTCCACTGCACTGCTTCTCCGAAGCGCCATGATCACGAAAGAACTGTTCCTCCGTAATCATGGCGCTTGCAACAGTGCCGGAATATCGGAAACTCATAAAAAATAAGGTACATGGTATAAACCCCGAATCTATTACCTCTAGTAATAAGGATATTGCGTAACAAAAAGCAAGACAAACATTTAGACGAATTTTGTATCTTACCAGGCTACTTCTGACCGAGTCGGCCTGGGCATAACCACTGTCCTGACTCTCTCTACGATCAGTCTGGACTCGCGTACCGACTTGCCTAAGGTGCGGTACGCCACGGCCTTAGATTGGTTCCTGCTTATGAGCTTCTTCTACTGCATCGCTACCCTACTGGAATTTGCTGGCGTACATTATTTTACTAAGGTAATTATTCCATATTATAGCAAAATTTCTACGACAGCATTCAGTCGTCTAAAAACTGTATGTTGTCCTTATTTTATTACAACGAGGCCTAGCACGATGTAATGAAAAATGTCCAAATGTAATATATACCTAAATCCAAGTAGATAACGTCATTTGGATGAATCACTTGAGATATTAGTATTTAGATAGTAATCTTGTTAACAAACTCGGCAATATCTCTTCCATTCCCAAGATAGATATGTGTTATTCTAATATTTGTCTAGAATGTGCTGTGATACTAAGCAGTATGCAGATACAGGTGTTCAGGGCAGTAAAGATAAGACCTATAAGTATTATACCGTTTCCGAGTTAAAACCCAATTATGACAAAACAAAAAAATAACATTTATCATTATTGCAGTAAATATTTCATTGAAAAGTCAATGATACAAATCAATTTACTTCTGGGTGAAGTAGGTATACGACACTTTATTGAGATGTGTAAAAGCGCTTCCAGGGGCCTGTTTGCAGGATTAAAACTGATTTTACTGATTTTAGCGGATGGTTGTTATACAAATGCACATAAACTGGTATGCTAAACGTTGATTGTTCTACATATCATAAGTCTGTGGTTGCAGGTTGGTTCAGGAGAGATTGTGATCGATGACGCGGAATGGGAGGAGCTCATAGAGGAAGTGGGCGGTGACGCGTTTGCAGCACGACAGCTGGCAGTGCGCCGGCGCAGCTCAGCGCGATCCGTTACTAACTACGTAAGTACCTACTACCTTGATGTATCAGACGTTTTTTGCCAAATCTCTGTTTGATCTAGTGTTAATATTTACATATAATGTGCAGTTTCTATCTATAATTAATTAGCGGTTTCCCGCAACTTTGTACACATTTTTCGGAATGAAAAGTATTCCACTCCATTTGGATTGAGTAACAAACATCCATCTGAACTGGCGTATTTATCATAACGGCAAGACTAGCCGTTGCCCGCGACTTCCAAAAAGATAACGTAGTAATTACTTGTTCAGTAAAGACCACTGAACAATAATCACTACGTTTTAGTAAAGACTAGCTAACATTTCTGAATGATTAGATGTACAAAGATGACGAATGAATGTACTTACTCTTTATTGCACGCCAAACAAAGACATTTTTAAATTTTTACATTTAAAACAGGCGCTCCGTAAGCGCCATCGCGCTAGCGCGCGACAGGACGGGCCTGACGGACGAGCCGCCGCACTTGCGTATTTTGTAGTTATTTATAGATAGTAATAAAGAATAAAATTTTATGAAATCAAATTTAGCAAATTTGTCTATAGATAGTTAGTAGCTTTACATAAGCATAAAATGTCTGTAGTTTAGTCGTAATATTGAAAAAACATTACAAAAAGGTGTAAGTTTGTGATTTTATTTATCGAGCCAAGTTAATTAAATCTTAACCGATAACGAATGTGACTAGACTACATTCTTAAGTAATACATATATCTTCAGACTTTAAAACGCTGTTTAAGTCTCAGATGGGTTTTAAAGACTCAAACACGCTGCCTCTAAGGACTACCTAGCCTTAAGTTGAGGACGATCAGGTATATTGACTAATTCCAGAGCTTTTCCTTGCCACCCGGTACATACCCCCGCGATGAGGACGGCGCGTCCCCCGGCGGGGCGGTGCGGTTGACCATGGAGCGCACGACCCAGACCGAGACCAGGGTTCCGCGATGGCGGCAGCTGCTGTACTGCCTCGCTGGCGACGACCGCTATCGACGGCAGAGGCAGGTGGAAGCTGGTATGGTGATCTCTTAATGTCATAGCGTTGCTGTTAAAAATATCTTAGAGGTTCTAGCCCACATTTGTCCCAAAGCAGTTGTAGATTTAAATATTGGGACGTGCAAAAGCGTCTCCAGGGGCCTATTTGCAGAAATAAGTTATTTGCAGAAATAACACAGATTTTACTGTCTTTAGGAACTAAGGCAAGAAATAAAGCTATAAATAAATAATAAATAAATAAATGTGGACAACATCACATACATTGTTCTGATCCCAATTTGAATAACTATTTAAAGCACTCGTATTTTGAAAATCAGAAACAACGAAGGCACCACAAAAACCTAAACCAGAGAAAATGTAGAAAAATACTTTCTTCTACTTTGACCGGTCCGGGAACCGAACTCAGGACCTCTGAGCAGGCGACACTTTTAAAACCAAGAGCTATGCGCATGCTATCGCTACGTATCCCCTAAAGCAGAGGTTTGATTGGTTTTTTGTGCTGTGTGATTTAAGAGAGCAAACTTTTTGCTCTCTTAAATCACACAGCACAAAAAACCAATCAAATCTCATTTATTTTATTTAGAAAACTTCCCATTCGGAATGAAAAAATTAATAATGAAAGCAGTATATTTTCTTGTGTTACCTAAATTAATTCCGTGTATTACTTGCTACTTTTATAGGTGAGGTCAAGCCGACATTTTGGTTCTTCACTAATATCAAACAAATCGAGTCACGGACGCAAATTGAGTGATTTTTCGATAATGTCTATGCTCAAGAGGCGTTGGCACGCTTCTAAGCTTTTTTTGTTTCAATAAGAAGTTAATAAGGGAACCTATGCTGCGAGACTTAATGTAACTCATTACCCAAAATAAAACGAATAAATATTTTCATTTCATGTGATTTACATTCAGAGATGCAATTTCTGCAACCTACGGCTGTTATCACTTGAATGTACAAGTAGATAAATATAAATACAGCATAAAGATGTACGTCAGAGTGTTAGATAATGGTATAACAAGGCGAGGCCAGCCCGTTTGATCACCATCACCAGCCTACATCAGTTCATTCATAAACCTCACCTAAAGGATGATTTCGCCTGAACGCCTAAAGCTTGGTTGGTGGGTTGGATCGAAACGAATAAGTATTTGGGTGTGCTCCTTAGGGTCACAAACCGCGTGACCCAAAACACAAATATACCTGTAAAAAAACACCTTATTGACTTAAAAATATATAATGATGCCTAAAGGCAAAATATTTGATACAACAGATTGTTCGAATATCATCTCAAAATATTTATTTAGCTTCTACCGAAATTAATTAATGGCGCCCTTGTGAATTCAATTTATTTAACTTTATTAACACTAATCAAATTTAGTACAAAATAAACCTCTGGTGGCGTTTATTTAATATTTTCCTCGTTTTGATTTGCCCGAAGATATTTGTTACCTTTTGACATTGCAGAAATAGTGAAATTATTTTATTATAGGTACTTACGTATTTTACCTACCCATGGTAAACATTTTACAATACACACTTATATCAATTGTATAACAACTCCCACATACACACATATGGGGTTCGGCCCCGTTGGTATAATACCCATCATTGCTGTGGTAACTGGATTTTGATGATGGAGGCCTTTGCCCTGCAGTGGGATGGTTATATGCCGTTAGTTCTTAGGGTAGCTACACACCTAAGCGGGCCGGCATTAATCGGCAAAGCCGGGCGGTAAAATCGAATATAATATATAGATGAATATTCGGGAAACACAAACCGCTCGGCAAATTTAGTTTAGCTAAAAATGTGGGACGAATACGACGTGTTATTAGTTTCTGCAAGTTTTGTTGTTATTGCTGGATTGCGACGACCAAATTAAGACTGATTGGAGCCGAACGTATGTAGTAGTTGCTTCGGGTCGGCTTTTTCGTTCCACAACGAATGCCGAATGTAATATGTCAACCCGAATGAACTAAAGGTAGACTTCGGAGCAATGCGGCTTGCGGCTTGCGTCGTGCGACATGCGACACTTGCGGCCCACGCGGCCAAGAGTGTATGAAACCCTTTCCGACCGACGCATGCGGCCGCGACGCTTCGCTCGGAAAGGGTTTCATACACTCCTTTAATTCAAAGTACAGCCGCATGGCCGCGTGGGCCGCAAGTGTCGCATGTCGCACGACGCAAGCCGCAAGCCGCATTGCTCCGAAGTCTACCTTAACCTATCGAAACAAGCCGATTAAGTGCAGTAAAATAAATTACTTCGGGTCGGCTTTGTTGTTCGATAAATACTGCAGAACCGAATATTTTAACGCCTATTCAAGACTTAAATAATTATTCTTAATTTCGGTCTAATAATATGATCTAATGATAAATATTGTATTATGGCACTCTCTTCTTATTAATTTATATCTGACTTCATACTCGTATTTTAACATATACAGGATGAAATTTTAACCACTTTCCAAAATTTTTATAGGCTTTCAGTATCGTATTTAGAGCCCATTTATGAAGTAAAAAATGTAAATCAAGCTTTCACCCGAAAATATTTTTCGCAATATCGTTTTCAATTTTTACGGTCCTAGGCCTGATAAGGTATAAAGGGAAAATCAAAAACTTACGAATAGTATCGTAATGAATGAATAAGATGCGAATCGCGTAAAAAAAGTGTTGCTAGGCAGCCGTATCAAAATTTTTTGTTTTTTTGCGGACATTTTCTAAGTGCCTTATCTTGACATTTTTGTACTGGGCTATACCAAAAGAAAAAATACGTCATTTGTTTTTTGTCTCGTAGATTCAAATATTAAAATTTGGAAGGTGGTTAAAATTTCACCCTGTATATTTAGTACAGTATGACCAATTGAAGTTGCTTATTTCTACGGTGTTGATCAGAACTAAGGAATTACGCATACCAAAGCGGTAACAAGAAAAAGCCTGGGAGCAGAGTTGCAAGTAAGACAATTTAATCGTATTTTGTATGCTTCACAGGTATTCGCGGACACATCAACAGCGTTTCGCTCATTGACAGGGCTGCACGTGTTCTGTTTCCAGCATCATTTGCGCTTCTAAATCTGTTCTACTGGATGATCTATGCGTTCTCCAGCGCCGACTTCGCGTGGAGCGACAACCCTATCAATACTCTCTCCCATTGAACGTACTATCTCTTAGATGTTTTACGAATTTAATTATTTATTATAAATGCTAAGGTGTATTCACAGTAAAATTTGAAATTATTGTTAATAATTGTTTAAAGTATTGATGTTAAAATTACTGAACCGAATTTGATGACGTTTCGACAATTGTACCTATATACTTCAGATTACGTTTTCACCCCATATGAGAGTAAAATAGAAAATACTTGTCGTATTTCATATGAACGCAGCGAGGAGCACGTCTAATACTTAATAAATTATATAAAATACATTGAATAATTTTCAAAATAATATTAATAAAATTATTAAAAGTCAACTACTCATCTACCTGTCACATAACGTCCTATTTCCTTAATCACTTTCAGACTCTGTTCATTCGATTTATTGTTAAAACGGTTCGGAAAGTCAAATAACGTGTTGTATAATAAAGCTATCTAGAAAAAAAAAATACAAAAAAACCAAGCGATTGTAAACTCAGAATTCTTTACAAAACAATTTGTTATTAGTGGAGAGAATTCCACGTTTGGTAGTTGTTTGATGCGATGTTAACTTAAGCGTGTGAAAATGAAAATATTTTTAATTTAAATAAAAGTCGGTTATAGTGAATTCATTTTGTTTTTATTTACGGAAAAGGTGAAAAATGAAATAGAGACAGTTCATTTGAGCAAGGTAATAATACGTTTAGAAAAAAACTACATTAGCATTTCGTAGCTCCAAGGAACATTATTTAGTTTCAGGAATTGCTAAAGACAATAATTATCTGTACCTATTTATTAGTATACTGAAGTAAACAGTGACTGTAGACCATTTGCCTATGACTTGTTTTCTTAGGAGTTCCATATATAAGGCCTTCAAATCAATTTCTCTGAACAAATTCTAAGCCACAGCAGAAAAATCTTCGATTTCATTCGTACATACATGACGGCTCTTAATTCCTGGCAGGCATGTGTTTTAGAAGTTTTTGCATACAATTTTATATGGTACAGTCAATAAGTCACATAAAAAGTGTATTAATAATGAAGGTTATTTCAGCTACACTGACACACTGGTAAGTTATTGACTGTACAAAAACATAGTAAGCGTTCCATAATAGATGCGACCCTACGTCACTAAACCAATGGTTTTCGAATTCGTCGTAGAGCCTAGCAAGCATTCCTTTAAATAAAGCGCGAGGCAGGAAGCACTAGGCGAACAAGTATAAGAGATTCTAGGACTAAAATATTGATTTCTAATAAAACAATCGGGCAACATAGTACCCGTTGAAAAATCATTAGGGCAGTGATATATTTTTGGCAATCAAATAATCAGTGAATATAACCATATATATATATATATATATGGATTATAGGCTTTTACTTTACTTTACTTTAGGTAGTAAACAGTGCACATGATCTCACGTGCATATCTCGTTTGGTCCAGCCATTCTGACGGTCACTATTTTGAGCCATTCCGCGAAAATTAACAGGTCCAAAACCAGAACAAAGCACAGACTACATCATCAAATAACATTACCTACTAATGCCCCAAATCTACTGACTAAATCTAGTCAAATAAGTTCGTGTCTGTAGTCTTTGTTGTCGAATTTATCAATAGAGCCAGCCGCTGTCGAATTACTCAATAGCTATGCTGAGTGAGCCAGCCATAGGCTTGGAATCAGAAACGCACAAACGTTGCCTCATCTTTTCGAACACTCCAACGAGATTGACAAAAATTTCAGCGTTCAAGATACCGTTAAATAAAAACAACATTTATGCATTATCTATTAAATAATTCAATTTTTCAATGGTAATCTAGTCAAAAAATACACAAAGTACTAAAACAATTGTGTAGTGGATTTACTATTCCACAAGAAAACATATGTGGGTATTCATCAAAATCCTATATAAAGGATTAAATCCTATATATAAGTTACTATTTTTTTACAAATCTTCAATGTTTAGAATGATTAGTGATTAATTAGGACTTATCATCGGTGACTAAAACATAACGTTATAAATGGTATGAATAAGCTCCTAATATACTCTGGAAGTCTGGTCGTATCTACATTAAGTAATTATTGCAAAAGCACACTGTCCACCTATTCCGATTTATGGCAATGAATGACGTACGGTCGCTACACGTGATTATGAAAACACCTCGCTTCATTAGACCATGAACTTTCTCATAACAATTTACAACTCAAAATATTTTTTAGCGGCCATTTAAATAGGCAGCTAGGTAGGAATATTTTTTGGGAAATAGGAATGGTAGGCTAAGTCTTACAATGGCACTGATTTGTCAAGGCATGCTATCAGCCTTTTACTATGATTATTTGCAAATCGATTCATACAAATAGCTGTCACTTGAAAGCACACTACTACATTACAACACTATTTAAATATTTTTATCTATACAGATCTCACCAAAGTGTTTTTCTGGTAATGAATAATTTAAAAACACATTATTTTTATTACGAAACTTTTGTTTCGTGTTAATTACGTACAATATAAACAAACATTACATCTATATACAATTCAATACAATAAAATTTAAATAACTCATAAAAATATGAGAATATAATACAAATAGAAAACATTCACAGGGGTTACAAAAGTAACTCATCAACTTATCACAAGACTTAACTTAATGAACTTTAATAGGTTTACATAGGTATTTAATTAAGGGGTTTGGATACATGAAAAATTGCGTGTTAAGTTAATTCAATAAAATATAGTTGATACACAACTTATTTTTGTAAATAAAATTATATTGTGTAAGCAGCAGAAGTATATCACGATGTAGGTATTCATACAATTCTAAATGGGTAAAGGAATCTGGAATAAAGGACAAAAACATTTCAGACAGCTATAATTATAATATAACACCTGATTTGGTCCAATATTCTGTAAATAGTATAGATTCATATGAAATATGCCGATTTCAAAAAGTTTTCTACATTGAAAATAGACATTTCGAAGGCAATAGTTTAAATACAAGTGGAATGTATAAGGCTTTCATCATAAGTTAGAAGATTAGCATTATTTTGTGTAAATGAATAACGATTTCTTTTTACTTTAGGTACATACATTTTAGAATCATCACTTGGACATCAACCAGTAGGTTAATTAAGAATACATTTAAATGCGTAGCAACTACTATACTATTATTTTGCTTTGTATAATATTACACCTAATCTTTGCATCAAACAATGGTCTCATTATAATCGTCGTAAAAGAGTGCATCGAATTCGCGCGTATAATTTACCACCGTATACTCTTTTATTTAGTCTGGGATAAATCGCGCAAGCCCGACTCACACTTGACTTTGATTTTTAATGTTTAATTAGATAGTTCGCATCATAGTCAAACTCAATTTGGAATATAAATGTATTACAGTTTTAGCTGCAGATCCCGTAACAATAGTGTTGTAAACATATATTTATGCATGCAAATAATTCGTAAAAATAATACATAATTCACCACACAATTTGTGCTCGATCTAAAATTAGTTGCATATAAATTATTCATTGTATTGTATTTTTGAAATAAAATTATGTTAGATTGTTTGACTAAAATTCAAGGCGAACACATTAGTAGCAAGTTGAGTCATGTAGGTAAAAGGTCAAAAGCTATGGGATTACAGTTTTAAAACGACTATTAGTTTGATGATAGACAATATTACGTATATTAAACATTGTTAGTCCAAATCTACCAACTACAAAATTTTAGTACCATGTATTCGTTTATGCATATTAATTTGTATGTATAAATAAATATGTACCAATATTATAATTATGTACTTATAATCTTATATAATTTGCTATGCCCAAATGGGTCAATATTAATTTTATATACAAAATATATTTTTTATTAATAACATTACAGAAAAGTGTATATACGAATATACAAATCACCGATGTGGTCTAATCTTTCAATTTATTTTTATTCTGAACAATACCTTTCCATAAATTAACATTCATGTATGATATTAAAATTTTAAACATTGGAAAGTTTTTAAAATTTTGTTTGGGTGTAAGATAATTTAAAAACTAGACCACCATTACGAAATTTAAATTGAGACTAGAGCACTGGTCACAGATTTAACATTATCAAATAGGCAAGGAGATTTAGCACTTTTATTCTTATTTTTACTACAGAAATTTTCAATAATTACATTTATTTCTACACTTACTACGCTTATTTAAAATAAATTAATAATATACATAGTAGCCTTACAACACAAGAGTATTTCTTTAAGCTTTTAACGTCTACTATAATGCACTGCACACAATAAATAGGGATATCTTTTTACAATTATCAATACATAAAATATAAATCACAGATTCTATGTTTCTTGCGTTTTTTTTTACGTTTCCTTTTTCCCGACAACTAGATAAACGTTCATGTCGTCTTTGCCTTTGACATAGACGCTACCGCGCTGTTCGAACTCGTACCTATTGGTCAGCACGGGGATGCACGAGTCTCCCACCTGGATGCGCTTCATGACGCCAGTGGAGTCCATCCTAGAAGCTATATTCACTGCGTCGCCCCAGATGTCGTAATACAACTTAGTAGTCCCTATCACGCCCGCTGTTACATCACCAAAATTATAACCAATCCTAAGTATAAAATCGAATTCTAGCAAATCTTGGTTGAAATTATCAACCACCTTCTGCATTTCTAAGGCGAATTCCATTAGCTGGTACAAGTGATCGTACGGGTCGCGCGAGTCGTGCCTCAGGTCCGGATTGAGTCCGCTAGCTGCCATGAACGTGCTGCCAATAGTTTTTATTTTTTCCACGTGCTGAAACTCGGGCCTTTCCAACAACTCATCGAAATCAGCTATCAATTCATTAAGTACTCTCAAGTACTCCTTACCCTTCAAATAAGACTCGTCGTACATTTCGTTGAAATTAACTATACTCGCAAATATTATACCGACATCCTTGTGGTTTTCGGAATATTTTGCAGTATTTTTTAGTTGATCGGCCACATGTCGCGGTATAATATTGTGTAGCAGCCAATCCGCCTGATTCCTCATGTTTTGCACTCTTTGTTTATCTCGGTTCGCGACTACATTGCTATAAAAACTTAAACGATAGCTGATTTCAAATTCCCTATTCAAAAACCAAACTAACATCAACAACAAAGCTACATCTAAATATAGTTCTTTTAAATGCAATTCATGGTGGCCATAACTCACACGTTCCATGCTGCTATTAGCTTGAAACCAATCCTCGGAGGAATCATTAGTTGTATTATTTACCAAAGTGGACAAATTATAATTTATTAGCTTTGTGTTTATAATATCACCTATAATTTGAGTATTAGCGTCATGACAGCCAAGGACAGCAAGAAACAGGAACAAACCGGCGTAAATAGTCACAAGTGTATTTTTCACAAGCCAACACATCTGCGTAAAGTTACAAAAGTGCACTATGCTCAGGCATAGCAGGTACACGTAAAACGACTGCTCGCCTTTTAAAATTACCAATGTCGTATGATTACATGAGAAATTAATAAGGACGGCTAAAATGGGTAAGCTTATCAATAGACTGCCACATAAATGCCACGGATACCAATTCGATAACTTTCTAAATATCCTAACAGACCGCCTAATAGTATCGGTCAGGTGCGGTTCATTTTTCGTCTTCCATTTTAAATAATGTCGGTAGATACATAGAGATATGGCAATAACTTCAATTAAAGCTAATAAGGCGAACCAGCCCGCCGAGAATCGCCACTCCCCGTACAAAACGAATACTGAAATCGTCACTGCTAAAAAGATTATCAATGACACTAGAATGTCTAGTGCGGTGTTGAACCTCGATGTGGTGAGTGTCGGGGGGAAATCTTCGCTGTCGTCGCTTCTGTGGGCTCTGTCCCTGAAGTGTTTTTCCATTTCATCAGACTTGAAGGAGAGCGTGAATCTGTTGAGTGGTCTTTGGACAAAATAGTTGATTCCTGACCTGGCGTTGTCCTGGACGCAGCGGATGAGTTGGAGGTCGGATTGCTTGCGCAGTTTCTGAAGTGATTGCACTTGTTTCTCGTTCAGGGGTGGGGGGAGGCGGGTCCTGCCGGCGGGCTCGTTGAGCGACGACTGGCTCGAGGTGTAGTAACCCGACACGCGATGCTGCATCATGTCCGCCTGGGATGTCGCCAGCGCTGCATGATTCAACGCAAATATCTGGAAAATAAAACAAATCAGTAATAAATTAATATTATTCTTTGACATAAATATTAACAATATCAATTTTTAAAGAAATTTACTAAATTTCCAGAAAACTATCAATTATCTTTTATTTTTGTTATAGACATAAAGCTCTTTTACTCGTCTTCTACAAATACCCAATTATTAGGGGACCAACATTTAAACAGAAAAAAAAAGTTCTTCATGATTAATAGGTAGCCGATCGTCAGTTACGATTCTTAGTAGGTTCATTTAAACAAAACGTTAGTAGTAAGTATTTGTTTTCAGAAATATATAACAGTGTCGAAATAGTCACCTGAATTTCAAACAACCATGAAATCATACGCGTTAACCTCTTGGTGACACACCGAATCCAACTGGGAAATGGGGCATTCCACGCGAAGCGGACAGCTAAAAAAAGTTGATGTTTCCGATTTTAGTAATATTTGAGTATGTTTTACCTATACATGTCCTTGATACGTGTACCAAATATTTTTGTAAAATAGTGCCTAGTTAGACAGTTGAGGGACTTTGAAATTTTGACCAACGAGTGGGCATGCAGTACTTCAAAGCCGATTACCAAGCCATAAGATGATAGATATAAATAATTAAACTAATGTATTTATTACTTCATTTAATGAGGTTTTTAACTGAATTTTTGGATACGAAAAAAAATTTTTTTTTCATAGAAAAAAATGCGGTTTAATTTTTTAACTTTGACTCACGAAGTTAGACCGTTTCGATTTTTTTTATTTTTTTTCTAAAAATAGGTAATATTGTAAGAAACATTCGTGCTAAGTTTTATAATGGGCGTGAAAGTGGTTTAGGAGCTAGACTAGAAACACTGTCGAAGCGTGGCGTCCCTGACTCCTTCCCCGCGCCGCGCTCGGCGCTTGCCACCTGCGTGAGTTTGGAGATTACAGTTTTTCTTTAAAATAGTTTGATATATTATGATATTAGGTGTTAAAATTAACACCTAATATCATTATTGCATTTTTTTTTAGTCAAACTTACTTTATTTAGTTTTTGATACAATACAAAAAAAAATACGCAATAATATGACTACTTAAGAGCTATAAACAAAATAAAAAGTGGGAAAATAATCGGCAATTTTATACATTAACCCCTATTATTAAAATAAAAACGATTTTTTTTTTATTAATTACATGTTTAGTTACAAATGTTTACAATTTTAAATGCTTCGCTATTACTCGTGCGTTTTACCATAATACTGTTACGAACGTGGAGTTCAGGATTTGGATAAAACACCGTTGACTTATTAGAAGATTTTATTAGGCGATGAACAGGTCGCAGATACTATCAGAAAAGCCAAATCACAAGAATCGTAGTCCGGTGAGTCGCTGAGGTCGTTGGTTCCAAAAAACTGTTAGCCAATCCGCAGAGTAGTACTTTAATCCGTTGGTATCGCTAAAGTCGTCGTTACTTCGCACTAGATCACTTTTCGCAGGTATCGCACCGAAAGCTCAGAATGAACTGACTCGGCGTCTCAAGTCCTGTTATTTATATATCTCAACATCGACGCCGGTCGTACATACTAGAATGTTCGATTTCTAGAAGAAATTACAAGGACGTTAAACATAAACAACTCTAGTAAGTTATGCCATTTTGTGCCTTAATCTGTAAACTTAAAGTTCAATGTCGCTTGCACTAACATCTTGTTATTATTTTGTGGTCGAACTTAGGTAGTTATGTACATTCCTCTAGCGATATCTCGAACCTTCTAGCATGACCGCGACACTGCCCTCCTCTTAGAGATGCTCGTCCCGAGCGTCATCGTTATTCCCGTTATAACGTGCCAAGCGGTCGATGTGAACTACCTTAAGTGCTCCTCTCGGTGGCCGTTGGATCCGGTATGTAACATCGTTTATTCGCGTGACAACTTTGTACGGCCCTTCCCATCTTGTCTGTAATTTAGGTGACCTCCCTTTTCTCCGTATCGGGTTATGTAGCCAGACTAGTGCTCCTTCATCAAAGCCACTGGTATTCGCTTTCCGGTCATATCTAGTCTTCATGTTTTCACTCGACTGCAAGCCGTTTTCTCGAACCATGGCATAAATGTCCCGCATCTTGTCTTGCAAATCGGAGACATAATCCTGTACGGTGACGTGATCGTCTGGCGCTCCTCCGGTTACAAGGTCTACCGGTAACCTTAGCTCTCGTCCGAAGTTAATATATGCCGGGGTCGTTTTTGTGCTCTCATGTTCCGAAGTCCTGTAGGCGAGAAGGAATGGTGCAATGTACTTGTCCCAGTCTCTTTGATGGTTGTCCACCAATTTTGCTAAATGCCTCTCTAGTGTTTGGTTAAACCTTTCTACCATGCCGTCGGACTGAGGGTGATAAGCAGTGGTTCTCGTCTTGTGAATGCCCAATATTTTGCAGACTCCTTGAAACACGTTCGACTCAAAATTTCTGCCCTGATCGGAATGAATTTCCAGGGGTACACCATATCGGCATATGACTTCTTCAACCAATTTAGAGGCTACAGTCGTAGCTTCTTGATTAGGTATAGCGAAGACTTCTGGCCACTTGGTGAAGTAATCCATGACGACCATAAAGTACTTGCTCCCCGACTCTGTCACAGGGAATGGTCCGGCAACATCCACTGCTATCCGCTCCCATGGTGCACCAACGTTATAAAGTTGAAGGTGTCCTCGACTCCTGGTGGATGGACCTTTCACCGCAGCACAAGTGGTACATTTCCGACACCAATCTTGTACATCAGCTCTGCAGTTAAGCCAGTAGAATCTATCCCGTAGCTTTGTTAAGGTCCTTTTTACACCCAGATGTCCTCCTGATATGCCATCGTGTACCTCTCGGAGAACATCCTTGATCCTTTCCCTTGGGACGACCAGCTGTAGATGGAACTCTCTACCGTCAGGTTTTTCCCATTTTCGGTAAAGTATCCCGTTCTGCAAAATGAAACTGTCCCATTGAGCCCAGTACGCTTTAGTCGTAGCACTCGTAGGCGCAACTTCATGCCATCTCGGCTTATCGTTACCGCGTTTCTTCCATGCGACGATCAGTCGTATGTCTTCGTCTTTTTCCTGAGCTTCTTTCATGGACTCATCTTCCCAAGATTTTGGAGGAGCTGTTCTCGTTATTTGTACATAGTCCTCCTTAGACTCCAGCTTGATGCAGTGCTTGCACTCCTCCGGGCACGGTCTTCTTGAGAGGGCATCAGCATTTCCATGTGTCTTTCCACTACGATGATTGATGGCTTCTCTTGTTCCAACCAGCACCCGCTCCTTAGGCCTGTTTGTTTTTCGTTTCCGTTGCTCCCAAGCAGAAGATGGTGTCTCATGCTTCTTCGAAAATTCTTCGAGGCGTTGCTCCAACTTGCTAACCATTTCAGCAAGCTTAGTTGTTTGCCTATCTTTCTTGGGACAGGTGAATTGCAGGTGGCCCTTTTCTCCACATTTGTAGCACATCGGTCTGGTTGCCATTTTCCTAGGGGGAAATGACATCTTCTTTTCCTGCACTTCTCGTATCTTGTAAATTGGCCGAACATCTGTCCTCAGAGCTTCTACTTCCAGAGCGTGCGCTAGAGCTTCCTTCAGTGAGGTATGGTGGCGAAGCCCCACTTCAGCTCTAATCTCCGTATCTGTGATCCCATCGTCAAATGCTTGGAGTATAGTAGAGTCCACTATCTTTGCATCAGCAGATGGGTATGCTTTGCGGACTAATTTTTCAATCTCCAGAGCCCATTGCTGTAGTCCTTCTCCAGAACGTTGAACCCGGTCTCGTAGTTGAGCGCGGAAGACATGCTCCAGATGGCGTTCTCCATAACGAGCTTCGAGTGCCCCCATCAGATCGCTGAATGTGCTACCCGAGGATGGTAGCGCCTCCAAAACAGAAAGAGCCGATCCCCGTAGAGCGACAGTGAGAGCTGTTAGGCTCTGTTCCTCCGTCCACCCGTTAGTAGAGGCAACGGTCTGAAACTGTTGGCGGTAAGCGGTCCAGGACGTAGTACCGTCGTAGGGTGGCACTTTCACTCTGGGTGCCGGGTTGGTGAATACGAAGTCACTCGAGGCGGCGGGTCCTGCGGTCTCCAGTTGTAGAACCTTTTTTTGTAATTCGGTAAGGTTCTTCTTCATACTGTCTATGGTGGCCTCCAGATTAGTGACCCTCTCTTCTACCAGGTCTACATTCTTCTGTAGGTTCTGCACCATATCACCCACTGAACCTACGGCATGCAGTACCTTTTGTTGTCCTGTTTTCCTTGCATTTCTTCCTGTTTAGCTTGAATCGCTTCTTGCATTCTATCCTGTTTCTGGCACATGAAGTCCATCATCTGCATCAATCTACTAAAGTCGAATGCAGATGCTCTGGCTTCTTGAGCTGATGATGGCGTAGTAGCCCGGTGAGCGGAGACAGTAGGCGAGGCCGGCGACGCAGTGGGTAAAGCTTCCATTCCGGTAGGCGTGGACTGGTCGATGGACGATGCTTGGTGGGCGGAGCAAATAGGTGTAGTATCCCGATGGTCGGTAGCCTGTCGGGTAGTAGCCGTGGCTTCCGCAGCTTGCTGTGCCCTGGTTCTAACGCCAGCAGTATCTTCCCTCGGAGTCACTGGCATTTCCAAATCTCACTTCTGACACCAAATGTTACGAACGTGGAGTTCGGGATTTGGATAAAACACCGTTGACTTATTAGAAGATTTTATTAGGCGATGAACAGGTCGCAGATACTATCAGAAAAGCCAAATCACAAGAATCGTAGTCCGGTGAGTCGCTGAGGTCGTTGGTTCCAAAAAACTGTTAGCCAATCCGCAGAGTAGTACTTTAATCCGTTGGTATCGCTAAAGTCGTCGTTACTTCGCACTAGATCACTTTTCGCAGGTATCGCACCGAAAGCTCAGAATGAACTGACTCGGCGTCTCAAGTCCTGTTATTTATATATCTCAACATCGACGCCGGTCGTACATACTAGAATGTTCGTTTTCTAGAAGAAATTACAAGGACGTTAAACGTAAACAACTCTAGTAAGTTATGCCATTTTGTGCCTTAATCTGTAAACTTAAAGTTCAATGTCGCTTGCACTAACATCTTGTTATTATTTTGTGGTCGAACTTAGGTAGTTATGTACATTCCTCTAGCGATATCTCGAACCTTCTAGCATGACCGCGACAATACCTTCAGTAATGATATTTTTTTGTGCCTGGTATTGTAGCTGCCGACTCAAATCTGCTTTTTAAAAACAATCTATTTTGTTGAATATCCTCTTTTCGAGCATAGAAAACATGCGTGCATAGAAAATGACAATGATTTTCTCGCCCATTCGTACAAACGCTCAGGTGTGGTAACTGCATTGTTTGACGCCGACTGTAGACTAACTCGAGTCGCCCGAGTCGCCAGACATTTTAAGTTGCCCCCAAGTCCATCACATGGCCCTTTGCCATAAGAAGTGGCATGAAAATGAAATTCTGCTGCCGTACCAAAATCCTGTTTAAAATAAAATAGATTAATGAAATTAAACCTGTTTTTGGCAGGGTGCACCATTTTTCTCTTTTAGTCAGTCTTTACTCAGCATTAGACATTTTGAAACCCCACACCTACATAGCTGACTAGCAAACTCGGTATTTTCAATTACTAAAAGAGTCGATTTTGGAAGGTGAAACTATCATTCAGTGCGATTCTGCTGAAAACTACAGCTTCGTGGTTCAAGACGCTGCCCATTCATTCCACTGGAATAACGACCAGGCTACTCTGCTGACATCAGTATATTATTACAAAAAACTTTAAACACGGAAGCTTGTAATAATATCAGGATAATTATTTAACCCTAATTCGCGTAACCGAATCGTATCGCAATCGTAATTGAACGACAGGTTTTTGACAGTTATAGTATGGGCTAAATGTCAAAATCGTCCAATTCAATCACGATCGAACTGCGATCCGGTTACGCGAATTAGGCCCCTGGATGATCTAAAACATGACACTGCAACGTATTATACGTTTCTAAAATTGTTGCATTAAAATCTTTAAGAAAAGAGCATATCAACTAAGAAATATATTTATATTATTGATGGATGGACTTGGGGGCCACTTATAACGTCTGGCGACTTGAGCTAGTCTACAGTCGGCGTCAAACAATGCAATTACCTCCCCAGAAAATCATTTTGGAACAATGATTTTCTATGCACGCATGTTTTCTATGCTCGAAAAGAGGATATTCAACAAAATAGATTGTTTTTAAAAAGCAGATTTGAGTCGGCAGCTACAATACCAGGCACAAAAAAATATTATGCCTTCATTCCTGTTACTGAAGGTATTATGGTAAAACGCACGAGTAATAGCGAAGCATTTAAAATTGTAAACATTTGTAACTAAACATGTAATTAATAAAAAAAATCGTTTATATTTAATATCATAATATATCAAACTATTTTTAAAAAAACTGTAATCTCCAAACTCACGCAGGTGGCAAGCGCCGAGCGCGGCGCGGGGAAGGAGTCAGGGACGCCACGCTTCGACAGTGTTTCTAGTCTAGCTCCTAAACCACTTTCACGCCCATTATAAAACTTAGCACGAATATTCTTTACAATATTATCTATTTTTAGAAAAAAAATAAAAAAAAACGAAACGGTCTAACTTCGTGAAAGTCAAAGTTAAAAAATTAAACCGCATTTCTTTCTATTAAAAAAAATTTTTTTTTCGTATCCAAAAATTCAGTTAAAAACCTCATTAAATGAAGTAAATAAATACATTAGTTTAATTATTTATATCTATCATCTTATGGCTTGGTAATCGGCTTTGAAGTACTGCATGCCCACTCGTTGGTCAAAATTTCAAAGTCCCTCAACTGTCTAACTAGGCACTATATTACAAAAATATTTAGTACACGTATCAAGGACATGTATAGGTAAAACATACTCAAATATTACTAAAATCGGAAACATCAACTTTTTTTAGCTGTCCGCTTCGCGTGGAATGCCCCAAATACGAAATACGAATCCAGTTACTCATAATACGTTAACCTACTGTTATAGTACCTATTATTTACGGGTTTCAAAGACCCATTAAATGACGCCAACTCTATTGTGTACAATCAACTTCTATTTCTTCATAGTCGATTTACTTCGTATTATTTACTATCTAAGACTAAATATGCCACTGCATATTAACAAGCATTTGAAACTGTAATAGTGACCTTGACTACTTTTTATTATTTGTTTACATTGAATGAGTTGGCAAAGTCCTTTAAATATAAATTACTTGTAAAATGTTTATGCCGTTTTTATTACTTTTATGCTGCCTCGAGTTAGAAATAGGCTAATGGTATACATCTAGACTGTTTGTAACAAACTATTCAATCGCCTGGAACTAGACTTGCTTTTAAATTGCAAAACATGAAGATAAAGGTAATTCAGGACGAAATTCAAACATATATTTGCATATTGACGTTTTAAAATTATTAGGTACAGTAAAAACTCGTCTATATACATTATAATGACACATTTTTTCAGTAAAAATTAAACTCTAATAGCCGACACATTAAAGTTGAAAATTGTTTCTTTCGACATTCTCTGAAATTGTTTGACCTTTATTTTATATCTAATGACAATATTTGTCCTGTTAGATGTTCAGAAATTAAGTATTTCAACCATATAATTAATGAAAGCATTTTAGGATGACAATTTATACATTAAAAGAAGTATACTCTCAAAGGTAAGCAAAGTATTTTTGTTTTTTGTAAATGTATCTTTACCATATACTTGGCACTCGTTCTTTTTATGGTGTCAGCAGAGAACCAGCGTGGCGACATTCTATGCAGCATACGCGTAACCTTGGGTAAATAAGGTAAATTGTTTTGTAATTTTCTCTATTTCTCCATAATTTAAAACTGAATTTAAAGTGTGCGATAATTTTTTTAGAATCTTTAACATAGGGTATTGTTAAACTCACAGATTTACGAGCGCGTGTTTTTAATTATGTCCTAAATTCACCATTAACTATAAGAATATAAGAGCGCCATAATGCAAAACACCATTTGAAAATACTTTCAAAAAAACTCATTTTCATTTTTAGATAGCTCTGACATCAAGTAAGATAAAAACTTTTTTTATGGCGGTCTATACGAATTCTTCGATGGATGAATGGCTTTTCCGAGCCCTTGATAACTTCGCCATTATCAGTCTGCAACAGTCAACTGCCAAAAAAATTTAAGTCTCTTCAATAGGATAATTTTACCATAATATTCACGCCTGACAGTTTGGCGATGGCAGTTTGACTAATGATAGAGAAAAGACGCTGCTACCGTCCTCTTCTATGGGTAATCGTTATGTTTGCCTCTTACTACACCCATAGGAAAAAAAGAGACGGTGTTATTCTATTTCTGTGCCAGCACCACACGGCACTTGATAGATTACCAGTAATAATTAAAGTGACGTTTTTATTAATTATGGATAGTGTACGAATTTAATTAACAAATAATGTAATTTAAAACTTAACATTTTACAGGGTTTTCACCAAATAAGTTATTTAAATAAGATAAAATGCTGCGAACGAAACGTCGGGAAATTAATGTACTATTTATCATCACACAACCAATTCGGTTTCCTAGGTATCCCCGTAACGAGTTAAGTTTAGGCTGATTTTAGAGTCACGCTGATCTTACGCTGACCATCAGCGCCGAGCGCCGAAATGTATGGAAATCGCTGTCAGCGCTGACCGCCGTCGGCGCTCAAGTTCATACATTTTGACGGTCAGCGCCGATCATCAGCATATGATCAGCGTGACTCTAAAATCAGCCAGTGTAAAATTTCAACAAGAAAGTTTAAAATCCAAATACTGTGAGTCAAGGTTTCCCTATAACTACGAATATAGGAGTAATCGCGAACGAATATTGAGTGAGCACTGCCTGTAACACTACTCACTTTTTTCTTTATTAAAACTCCTTTATTCTAGAGAGGAGAGTTTGTAAACTTGTATAAGATAGTGTAGCCCAGATAACTTTAATAACCATATTTATAAAGAAGTAATCCTTATGAGATGTTACTACCTAGTCCTTAAGTGAAGAAAATGGGTCACCATTAATAGACATATTATTTGGCAGAGAATGCAAACTTTTCATAGTTCTAACATCTAATAATAACTAGATTAAGGAATACAAATTGTCACCTAAGTAATTATTTTAAGTCAGGTGATTATTTTTACTTGGATATAAATACGGGTGTAAGAGCCACTGGTGTAAGTTACTGAATAAAGCCTTCCATATAAGGTTTTAGTGATATAGACCAATGGCAATAAAAAAAAATAAAAAAATGGTGTAAGTCATTAATAATAATATATTATTATGATTAAATCGTACATATACTGGCATACCTGCTGCTGTATGCTCGATCTGCGGCTGGTACTTCTTATCCCGGAGTCCTTGCGGCTGTTGACCGAAGGGCAGAGGCTCACGGCGTCATCCTGCGGCCGCGACGGTACCGGCAACGGGAGGTTGAGCTTCCGATCCTTTGGCCTCAGCAGATCCCCTTGCGTGGTTATTGTGGAACTACGAGCGCGGCAAACAGGCACCTAAAAAATTTAAGGCAGTGTAGTTCTAAGAGGCAGCGTTTTTGAGTTTTTAAAATCCATCTAAGAACAAGTAAACAGCGTTCTAAAGTCTGAAAAAAATACATGTTTAAATTAAGAATCTAGTCTAGTCACAGTCACTATCCGTTACACGATTTGATTAACTTGGCTCGATAGAAAAAATCACAAACCTACATCTATTCGAAATGTTTTTTTTTTTCAATTTGACGACTAAACTACGGACAATTTAAATATTTTTTTTATGCTAGTTTAAAGCTACTAAATATTTATAGACATATTCGCTGTGTTTGAATTCATTTAATGATTTATACTTAATCACTATCTAGGTATACTAATATTATAAAGCTGAAGAGATTGTTTGCTTGTTTGAACGCGCTAAAATCAGGAAGTTCTGGTTCGAATTGAAAAATTATTTTTGTGATGGATAGTCCATTTATGGAGGAAGGCTTTAAGCCTTATAACATCACGCTGCGACTAATAGGAGCGAAGCATCAGTGAAAAAAGTTGCAAAAATAATCGCGATTATAATAACAGAAATTGACGCGGACGAAGTCGCGGGCAACAGCTAGTGTTTAAATAACTACAAATTACGTGAACGCGGCAACTCGTCAGGCCCGAAATGTCGCGCGCTGGCGCTTGCGGTGCGCATAGAGGGGCGCTCCGTAATAAGCGATCGATGGATATCGATCAATATATCACGAACTATTGGGCCTTAAGACAATAATCGATTGCATATTTACTGTAGTGACTCTCGATTTCTATCAAGGCAGGCAGGGGTACAGTTGGTCAGAAACCTGATGCAAGTATCACCACCACCACAAGTACAAGGTTGAATATGACATGGAAAAACGATGGTCGTATTTTCAGTTATACAACGTGTTCCTTTTGATATCCCATTACTTTAAGGTTATATTCTATGCCGAAAAATAAATTAAATTGTCTAAGAACATGGGGTCTTGAAGTTATCGTCAATCTTAAATAAATAAGTTCAAAAATTGTTACTGATATGACTAGTCTTTATAATTGCTACTATGCCGCTCCACAGTGGCACGCAAGTTGCATCAACGCATACGTAGGACTCGGATTTTTCATTCACTCTCTGGTGCATGTCGCTTTGGGCGAGTGAGAGAGAATTACTATGGTTCATGGGCGTTGAGACTGTTTAATAAATGAGTTTCATGTGTGCGTAGAGTTACTCGTAACATTAGGGTTGTGTATCCCTGGCACAAAATAAGGTGTTTGTATCAGAATGTGGCTTTTTGAGTCTTCTTCGTTAAAAATCAATTTTCACCTAAATTTTTTTAAATGCACTTGTTCACTTATCATGGACGTTCCCAGATCTTTTTTAGTTTGGTGACTAAATGATACTTAAGGCAATTCATTAACATAATCTTATGTAATCTGATATCCTGATCACATAATGAATAGGAAGTTGATTATTGAATTTCATACGTATATGATAGACACAAAATTGTAAACAAATTTCAAAGAATCATGTCAGAAATTTCTGGAATGAGGTGCGATACTGTGTACCTTTCAGAAACATCTTAAGAATTCACTTTTAATTTAAATGGCAAGGCAACCTACGTCTTTTTACTAATATTTAAGTTTAATGACTTCGTATTCGATTTTTATTAGAAGATTTGTTAACAAAACATCCGCTAGAAAAGCGCTATGAAGTGGATTTTTAATGGTATTTGGTATTACCTATCTGTAAAATTGTGATTTAAGACACCAAAAATGTGTACTGTCTGCGCTTATTAAAACATTTAAAAATAAAATTACTCATTTTACTAAGCACGAAGTTTACCCTAACCGAATCGCGCCTCTCCGCGCGTGTCGTAGTAAGTGACACGACTAGTTTACATAAGTATTGACAACCCTGCTGCTTTGTGTCCGGCCGCTTTGGCCGGTGAACAATGCACGCACGCACACAAAGGAGCTGTAGCCGTACACACACAAAGGAGCTGTAGCCGTACAATCACTTCTTATACTGACACTAGTACAGACTACCGAACATCAAGTGTAACCGTTGCACTACGATTTGCGATTTTATATTGTAGCACATAAAGGCGTTCTCGTGGTCAACATGTTAAGGTTGAAGTGTGTACATAACTTTCATTGATAAATTTAATCATTCAATATTTAAGGTAAGAAAATGTGATGTCATATTTAACGTAAAGGTGTTTTACATGGATAATCAAATTTTAGTCAAATTATTTTGTATGAAAAATAATAATGAAAAAAATAAATGAATTGAAAAAGAATGTATATGCCATTCAATTTTTTTATGTGATTACATTACTACCCAAGAGTTATGGGATATCAAAAGGAACACGTTGTATATGTCTCACATACTTCTCAAGAAAGGGATATAGTAATGAGTAGTTTAATCATAGTGCTACGGAACAGTTTCTAGATCTAGGATATTTATTTATTTATTTACTCTACCACTATACATCGAAAATAGAGATGTACCTACTCAGGGATTTAATTCTCGTTTATTAAGTTTATTCGAGCTTTTTTATTAGTGGTCGTGAAAATATTGTGTTACAACCCTGACGACACATCTTAAAGTGGTAAATTATCATAATATTTTTAGAGTACTGCTGGTGACTCAGGATTTTTTCCTATGGTAAGTGGTAACGTTGGAAGTTTCGGATTGCGGATTTTTCGATTCAGATATTTGGCCACTTGTGAAGTATTCAATTAACAGTGCTTATTTTTGTAAGAGTTAAGAAAAATTAACGCAATATACATGGGTAAAACTGAAAATGTTTAGAACTGGCCAGTTAGAAACATTGCGAATGAAAACTTTTTTTGAAATTCAATTTTAGAACTCTTTGGTAACCTACTGTAGTATACCTATTATTGCATTCATTTGTCATTTGTTTTTGTGAATTGGCGGCAAATCTTAAACTCTTCTTATACGTGATAATGAACCTAACGCGAGAAAATTTTGGTCAATGATTTATTATGACTGTCGTTCTGGGCTTACTCAACAACAAAGCTATAATGGGCTGCGATTAGCATTTTTTCTTAATGAAGCCCCATCTCGTGCCACTATTTACAATTTATAGGCTATTTGACTGGTTTTTGAAATCCATTTTATATTATTAAGTAGAGGGTAAAGAACCCAGTAAAAGTAGGTTTTTTTAATTCTGGTACATATTAGCTGAAAAATTTCAAATTAAAACTTAAAAATTGAAATAGCGCGCCAAAACGCTATTTTGACAATATGGCGCTGCAACGGGGTCGGTGACATCACCTGCCTGTGTTGTGATCTGTAGCACAATGTGCTATGTCATATCATTTAAATACATTTGTTGCAAACAAATAACAAAAGTGCGATTGGATCTATATTTTAACAGTGACTTATGTAATAAATTGAGTTTCACATGGTATGCAGTTCCAAAATGTATAAATACTTCTATAAAAACTTTGGAAAACAATTTTGTAAGTGTTCCAAAGAAAGACTAAGTGCGCCGAATAGGTTGCAACCAGTTGCAACTTTTTCGGAGGGATCATAAAACATAGCGAATAGTACAAATATTTTCTTCTGTGAAGACCATTTTTTCTGTAAGTAACATAAAATTATTTTTTAATAATTCATTGAATTATGAATGTAAATATTTTGTTATTGGTTTGAGGTTATAATACCTCTAATGTTTTTAACAGAATGCCTCTTGCAACTCACTTCGAATATTTCCGCTGTTTTACATTATATTAGCTAAAAATTGTAGCTATAGTCTTACGATTTCAATAAACATTACACTTAAAGATCCCGACTATCTAGTTTGTTTGCTACAAATTTTAAATAAATGGGCAGGTTACTGCTTTCTGCTTTACAAAATCGTTATCCATGGTAAAAGTAATTGACAGAATTTGTAAAATATTGGAAATAAATCACACAAAAACGATGGATAATATTATTATAGGAAAATATTATCAAAACATTTTGGAAAGATAATAAAACACAAGTAGGCAAACGAAGTTATCAAGCAGATGACGTCATCATAAGCCTGACCAATCAGGAGCGTTTCGTCTCACGTGACAAACGTTTAATTAAATGCATTTTTATTTCTGGATTTATAAATAAATCGTAAAATATTTTTAACTTCCGTTAATAAAAACCATTTTTGAACTCATAATATAAACTTATAATAGTAATTGGCACTTTATTTTTCGCATTGTCAAATAGCCTATTGGTTTAACGAGTTTAAGCGTGGATGATCCGCGTGAGGGACGTCCTCTAACAGCGACTACTAAAGATAACATCAGTGCTGTGGGACGCATGATAGAGGAAGATAAGAGAGTGACCTATCAGCAGATACGTGCAAGCCTAGGCATTGGTATGAGTCAAGTTCAAAAATATTACACGAATATTTAGGTGTCAGGTGGCTTTGTACCAGATGGATTCCCCATACTTTAACCGACGAAACCGAGAAACACCATCGCATGGACTGGTGTCGCCAAATGTTAGATAAGTTCAACGGCGGTGACTCAAATGCTGTATTTGACATCGTCACAGGTGATGAACGCTGGATATATTGCTACGAACCCGAAACCAAAAGACAATCAGCTCAGTGGGTGTTTCCTTTCGAGGATCGGCCAACTAAGGTAAAGAAAGGAAGAAGTCAAGGAAAAAATATGATTGTCTCATTCTTTGGTCGGAAAGGTCATTTCGCGACAGTTGTGCTAGAAGATGGAAGGACAGTTACTGCAGACTGGTATGTCAATCGCTGTTTGCCTGTTGTCTTGGAAAAAATTCGACAGCAGCGCCCTCGAAGCAGGATCCTCCTTCACCACGACAATGCTTCAGCGCACTCCGCAAAACGGACTGTTGAATATTTGACTATGGCAGGTGTCGAGATAATGAGTCATCCGCCATACAGTCCTGACCTGGCGCCCTGCGACTTTCATTTATTCCCAAGAACTAAAGATAAATTCGAGGTATTCGCTTTACGAGCCCTGAAGATGCGGTGAAAGCGTACGAAAATGCCATAGAAGAGACCCCTAAGGAAGAATGGGCCCACTGCTTTTCTCAGTGGTTCCATCGAATGCGACGATGTGTAGAGAGGAACGGAGATTACTTCGAAAAACAATAAAAGTATTGGCAACTTTCTACATTAAGCCGTTTTTCATTTTCTAAACATTTTCAGTGTTACCTAGGTACAATCCTATTACGATATATTTTATATCATACAACAAAATTAATAACTATGCATGATGTTATTTTCACTAATGAATTCATTTTTGAAGACAGATCTTCAAAAATGAATTCATTAGTATGTCAAGTCAACTGAATATTAAGACAGTTTAAATACATTCTCTATCGTCAATACCTAAATGAAGATATATAAACTCGTATTAATCCAGTACAGTACCGTAAGCAAATTGTTAGTCATGAATGTTCATTGTATTTAAATCGTGTGAAAAAAGTTGTCATTAACAAATAGCATGGTATTCAAGTTGTAAAATTAAAACAGCACCTAGTAAACATAAACCGGCGCCAGCTCGCTGAATATTTATCGAGATAATTTAACGATCACGGCGTATTGATCTCAGTTTGCATGCTCAGTCAAATGAGATCGAGGCAATACAAATGTTCACTGTAAAATATATTTTATCATTAGCCTGTTAACTGAATACAGATAAGAAGATTTGAAGCAGTTAACTTCTCTTGTGATTTCGATAATCAGTGAAACTTAAGTTTCTTGAAAACCATTTACTTTCGTCACAATGACTTTATGCAAAAACTAAATAAGCGATAAATACAAATACCTTCAGAAGTCTTTCAGTTATAGTCTTTCATGTCTTAATAGATAGCTTTAACTAAATGATGTGAAGTAAATAAAACCTATAATAATAGATTTACCTCTGCGTTGTTGTGCTGTGGCCTTCCATACTGAGACCTGTAGCTGCTACTTCTGGCAAATGGCGACATATTGCTTCTAGACTGACTCAAATAAGATCGAATATCTATAATCTCTCTCTCGAACGATCCCGTGTCATGGATAAGGGGTATATTTAGCTTACTGCTACTTTGAATCGGCCTGGCACATTTATTGTCTTGAGATTCTATTACTATAGGCACTTGTTGGTAGCCATTGCTAGATTGTAAACCGTTGCCATCACCTCGCTCCAAAAAATGTATCGTCTTATCGCTGAAATCCTGCTTTTTAATCTCATGCAGAGGAGTATCAGAATGTTTCCTCAAAAATCTGGGCACCTTCCAATTTTTTATCTTGTTAGTGTACTTGCCGTAGCTCCCTGAAAAATGTATTTACAACTATTTTATTGTTAATAAAAATAGCTATCATGCTACATAGTCAGGGCTTTGTAAACTACAAATACCACATCCCGGCTTTGTAAAGTACTATTCAAGCGTATTAATAGTTCAGCGATGACGGAGACCCTCGTTTATTTTAATAATTAGATACATTCGAGACGTTTTGCATTACAAACTATTTAGCTTAGTTATCACATAATGCGTGATTTTCGTTATAATAAGTACCTGTTAACAAGAATATAAAGGCCCATAGGCATCGAAATATAAATCTTTATTTCGGCACAAATAAACTCACTAATTTGTGATTTAAAAATAGACGCAAATATTACATTTAAACAGACAGTGAACTCGTACATGCCAGTTAAAATATTTATTACATGTAAGTACTATGGTGAAGTCAAAAATGTGTTAATATATCATCAATAATAATTAGCCTTTGTCCTGGGAAGATTTAAAAAATATCCGATAGGGGCAGCACCGGTGGGGGTACATATAGTTTTAATTCTCTATTGATAACAACGTCAAACGTATAGAATTATAATGGAATTAACGGAATGATGTAAGTACCTGGAGCGAAATTGAAATTTGCAAAAGTGCAAGATCAACTTGTCCGGGATTTAAAACGATGGCTTGCATGTCGTAGCTTAGCCGTGTGACCGTGTCAAGTAATAAAAATGTCCTAGTTGAAAGGTTAGTTGGTTCATAAATTTTCTCGTAGGTATTACCTATGCCATTATATTGTTAAAAATTGTATTATTTTAAATAAACTAAGTAGTTTTTTTTTATCTTTGAGTATTGAAGAATACATTGCGAACTGTATTGAAAAAAAATATAAATGCTTAGTGTCAGTGTCCAGCTTCTTCTTAAGAACTGCTCTCACATTGTTGCTTTACTTTATAAACTTGAGGATTGTACGTTACGGTTAGGATGCACTTACGTGCACATCAAAATTAAAAGAATGGAATAAAGGCAAAAAATTAGGCAATAATCCAGACAATATTTTAAGTGTTAGCTATCCTACCAAACGCAAACACGTGAAGAAATCAATCATAAAATTTATTCCGAAAAAAAAACAAGTATTTAAATGATAACCACGAAAACATATGGTGCTGCCCCTAGCGGATCTGTTTTTAAATCTTCCAAGGAAAAAGGCTAATTTTAAATTATTCTATTGTCTAGCTATAAAAATACTGTATACCGTGAAATTTTAGTGGTTGTTTTCCCGCAACAGAACGATTTACCTTTAGTAGCACCATCGAATCGTGCGAGTTATTTTTTGAAAATAAAGATATCGTTGTTCTCAAATAATCAAAAAAAAAAACAACTCAAAAGCGTGAGATACGATAGTATCTTTACAACATAATATGACGTGTTTGGGTACTGCTTGCCGCACGAAATCAATGTTCAAAGCAAAAGAAGCTCTACGCACTAAGTAAAACAGCATAAACTGCACCGCGCGAGGGGCAATGACCCTGGCCGGTGACCGGCTGCGGCGCGGCTGGTACCATTGGTTCGAGGTTGCTTTCGAGTTTCGTTTATCACAGTCGTGAAACTGCTATTTTTTTATTTGAATAAAAAAAAACTGCCCAAATCTATTGTACCACTAAGATAGAATCATTTTACTGCGGGAAAACAACCACTAAAATTTCACGGTGTATACATAATATATTGTTTTTTTTAATCAAAGCTCAATATTATCTCAACATAGTAAATTTAAAAAAAAAGTTAAACAATTATTCAATCTCGTAATAATAATCATCATTTATTCGGTTGCTACTGTAGTAGCGCGTAGTTAAATCATTCATTGATCAATACCAACTTAAAAGAGATGCCGCACTAGTTCAATAATAGATAAACAACTAACGGTCATTATCGCATTTCCCCCGCTATTTATTACTACGTATGGGATATCTATGATATTTTAGGATTCCAATTGTTCTCAGATTTATTACAAGTTTTATAAAAGTTACAAAAAACTTATGATAGGAAAATGAGTTTAAAGACAAGTGTTGTACGAGAAAAAGTGTTTTCTTATAAACCATTACATTTATATAACGATGGATTATCAATAAGCAGGTAGGTAGGTACGTCTTCGTCTACGAGGTCTCATTATCATCATTTTCTCAGCCAACTACTCCCACAGCTAGACATAGGCCTCCCCTAAAAAATCTTCACAGCGATCGGTCCCACGCCACCCGCATCTAGCGGCTTCCCTCCACCTTTACCAGATCGTTGGACCACCTGATAGATGCCTACCCACAGATCGTCATCCGGTAGGTATGAAGTAGCTATTCCAGAAAGAGACGGGTTCATCTTACTATGTGCCTCGCCCACTGCCACTTTAGCTCGGATTTTCTTTAAGTGGTATCGGTTACCTTACTTCTCCAACGTAATTCATTAAGTACTACGATATTCTATCGCGCCCTGTGCGACCTTGAACTTTCGAGACCCATATTAAACGACCATGTAGGTATACTAGAGGTCTAGCGATTAATAGTAATATATATTATAATAGATAATTTCTGGCTCGAGCTCAGTGTATACTTAGCTATTAACCAATCGGTGACCGGTACGCGGTCAATTTGTAATGATTAAAAATTGACCGGTACGCGGTCAATTTGTAATGATTAAAAAATTAATACACATTTTGATTATCTATAATGCGCAAAAATATGTTATGAAACAGCCTATCAATTTAAGCGCTTATTATATCTGCCATAGTTTCAAACAACCAACTTAGAGTAAAACTCCGTATTAATAGAAATCATCACCTTCAAGCAACGAGAGTCAATTATTATAATCTTATCAAACTTAGGCCATGTACCGCGCTGATAATATGACTTTTCCACAGATCAGTTCGTTATAATATCTGAATTGTTAAAGTAAACAAACGAAACAGATATAGAGTTCACATGTTATGTTGACACGAATCTCTTAACACATGCGCGAGATGAATTATGTCTGTCCGAAGATAATCTTGTGTGCGTCGGAGTGAATCATTCTATCAATCTTTCTTCCATTTTCTGTTTCATGTCAAGGTGGACGAAGAAAACGAACCACATTACCTAGAAAATTACTTTGTATGAATAGATACACTTACCTACAGACGTCGGACTTTTGGAAGAATTTTCATTTCTCTCCGTAAAACCTTTATCCCTTTTCTCGTCCAATTCTACGTCGGAATCCAATATACTCGGCAGTGAACTAGCTTTTGTACGAAAACTAAATGGGTATGGTGATAAGAAGTTGTTGACATCAGGTACCCTTGGACTGTGCTTGTCATTCCTCATGTCAATGTCTCTTGCAGTAACAGGTGGCGGGGAGTGGGTAAAAGAGAGAGCGGACTGGGGGGACACTGCAGGGGATATAATAAGGCGTAAATTTACAGGATTTGAAGGAGAATGACACTGATCGTGGACGTATGGGGAATACAGCTGACGACCTTCAATGAAGTAGGTTTTGTGACCTAAACATACAATTATTTAATTGATCTACAGAGTCATGAAAATAAAATCAAATTTAGACACGATAGACTTTATACATACCGAAAACTTCCTCTGCTTCTTCCAAGACATATGAGCCTCCGAGAAACTTACTAGTTTCTTCGGATATATGAACGCGCCCCGGTTTTCCAGTCGACTCCATTTTATTAGCAAATGTGACATCGTTGCTCCATACATCGAATTTAAATCGTCGAGTACCAACGATGCCGCACAGAACAGTGCCTGTGTGAACACCTACCCTCATGTTGATGCCCTCATCTCGTTCTCTATCAAAGTCTTGTATTGCGTCTATCATACCTTGAACAAATATGATATTTACAGCCGTTCATTAATCAGATTAACGTGAAAAACAAAGAGATGATGTCCGACATTAAAGTTTAAAAAATAAAAAAACATTAGTTGCAACATTGCGCTCTTTCCTTTAAATTATATTAAACAGTCAGTTTATTAAGCAATTAAATAATCCAAACATTCTATTTATAATCGTAAAGTAATAAATATAAGCTTACCCAATCCCATTTCAACGCAGCATGTTGCATGGTCTGGTCTAGGTTCTGGACAACCAGACACACAATAATAACAGTCTCCTAATGTAGAAATCTTTTCACATCCATGAACTTGGCATAGTTCATCAAATTTTTCAAACAAATCATTTAATATATTGACTAATTCATCAGCACCTTTGTTACTGGACATTCTTGTGAAACCGACAATGTCGGCAAATAGAATACTAACATTATCCATGGAACTCATGTTAAATGGTCTGAATAAAGATTTTATGTCTGAAGCCCCTGGATTGGAAACGCGTGGATTAAGTGGGTCATGAGGCTTGAGATTTGTTTCAGATTCCAAAACTTGCTCTTCCATCAACCAACTGGCCAATTTTGGAGGCATCACAGAGTGAATCATTTTTTCTTTCAACTGTTTTTCCATCTCAAGTTGTCTTCTAACAAGCAAACTTTGACCAACTTTCATAAATGTTCCACGCATCCTTACAAATGTCATCAAGTATATGTGTACACCTATTATGTGAGCACACAATTGAAGTAATACCCTCACAAACATTCCTGGACTATGCCACTGCTGTTCAGTTAAATGCAATACAATATTCAAAACTTCAAATACAATGGAATAAAGAAATCCAATAATAACACAGGAATACAGTGGCAATGGGGTAAGAGTGTATATGATTAGCAGGATCTCAATACACATAGTGAAATGTCCCGACTGGCTTATATCGGCTGCCTGAGTTGAGGCCGTGTCTGTCTGCGTGGTCAATGTAACAAGGGATAGGCTGAGAGTACATAGAGCAAGTGCCATAATTAGTGACAATTTAAATGTGTACACCTTATAAATATTTGTAAACGTGACAAACAGCATAACAGACGTAATTAAGAGGACCCCACCAAACATACAACAGAGAAAAGGCCATTTTACTGTTACACCATTCAAGCCAAGACCCACAAAGTAGACAAACCAGGATATGGAAAATATCAAAATGTATAAAAGTGCAAATCTGAAAAGAAAAATAAAAAATCAGACATTTAAATAACGATAAACATGCAAGGGCATATAATATAATAATTGTTTGTATTGTTTATATTGTATTACCTGAATCTTAATCGTATTTGTTTAAAAGAACTGCTGCGGTATTGGCCTTCAAGTATTTCCGAATCAAATCTAGGGTTCCACCATGTACCGGTTGCTGCTCTCTCAAAAGCAATCGGTATTGTGAGCCCACAACAATTGGTGGTAGGATTATTATGTGCCAAATAAGCCTGGACATGGGGTGCCAGCCTGATCTGTGCATCCTCGCCTTCTGAGCAGTCAGGATCATGCTTGACATCAAACTGTTGGGAGTGATCATTGCAGCTAACACACCCACTTGGAGCACTCATTATTAGCTCATGTGCATCATAATATGAGCCATTTTCAAATTTCGCTGACCATATTTAGTCTGTTGAAAAAACAGTCATAATAATGAACAATGATAACTTTTAAGTCCAATTATTAAATGATGTAGGTAATAAGTTACACTAATTAATAAACACTAAAATTGGTTGTAAGGACGTAGGTACTGCGTAAGTAACATGTACATTCAAACATCCAGTTAACTTCGGAACTGATTCATGCTTGTTTTCAATTAGATCATTTTATGTTAATGATTTTTAGAACTGTTGTAAGTATAAAATAGGTACCTACCTAATATGTTTTACCATACATAACTAACTACTTCATAGTCGACCACGAAAACCGAGGTTTTATAAAGAATTGCCTAATTTCAAGGCAGTACTTTATGACTTTAGGTGCGATCTCTAAACACTACTTTAAAAATACCTACATAGTTTCCTTTAAACTTGCATGTAACTTAATATTAAGGCCAGGTAGTTCGACATAGGTATAAGCGCTCAGTAAGTGCCAGCGCCAAAAGGACGGGCCTGATAAGCCGCCGCGCTCGCGTATTGTGTAGTTATTCAAACAAAATAATTAGGCATACAATTTAATCAAATCCTAATCTGCGAGTTTTTCTATGATTATTTAGTAGCTTCAAAAAGCATACAAATGTTATTCAAAATGTCCGTAGTTTAGTCGTAATATTGAAAAAACATTACGCAAAGCTGTAGGTTTTTGTTTTTTATCATCGAGCCACTGATAATTTAATCTTATAAACGGTAACGAAGGTGACTAGACTAGATTCTTAAGTAATACATATATTTTTTTCAGACTTTGAAACGCTGTTTTGAAAGTCTCAGATGGGTTTTAAAACTCAAAAACGCTGACTGACTCTAAGGACTACCTTGTCTTAACAATCAACACCCTGACAACAAATTGCAAGGTTTATTATTAAACGCATTGCTGTACCTATGTATCGTACATTTTAGTACTTTAACTTATCAGTTTTCGAAACTTATCTCAAAATGGAAAACAAACTGTTATTTAGGTATGTAGCGCATGTACTTTAATATCTAATTGAAAAAATACTAAATGTATAATAATGTCAGTATTTAAACTGACAAACAGTCTCGGTGGCTAAATTGGCAAGACGCGCGCGCGCCATGCAAGGAGATGCTGGTTCGAGTCCTGGGTTTTCAGGTTTAAATACTCCTATGATCCTGTAGGAGTATAATAATAATGTTCTCAATTACGGTTAGTCGGTTTTTTTTTAAAAGCCCAAATAAAAAAATCAACTACAACTTAATCCACTACTAGAATTTACAGGATTATAACAGGGTATATACAGAAGAACAAACTGAATATCTGCTTTCAAAGGCTTTTAATGCATAAGTTTATATGAAACAAGCCTCCTTAGACAATGACTTGAATCGTACACTTTACACGTCATATTGTTTTAATGAAACTCCGTAAAGAGAAGAATCAGTAACTTGATACCCGTTATTGCCCGGCAACTGCCACCCTCGATAGAACCCCGAAATGAATGCGGCAGTGATGTCATGAAAAAGGAACAACGGATCGACGCACGACAAAAAGTATTTCCTGCTGTGCTATCTCAATAAATTGACAGTAACCATTTGTTACTTAATTTAAATAAAATAAAAAAGAAATTATATACTAATAAAAGAAGAAATCAATGCCTCATGGCAAACCTTGCCATTAAGACTCTAAATATAAATTATGTTTTGCAAGCATTGCGACGACGAAGTCACGACATAGGTAGTCAGTTTTAGGGAGAAAAAAGACTTTTGAAAAAGCATAGTATTAAGAATAAAACATAAAACCAATAAATCCTATCATTACCTACATACATAGTAACAGCCGTTAATAATAACAACTTATTCTCATAATATCAGTACCTATATAAACTTGAAAAAAATATTTTTTTGTCTCAGGCGGGAATTTATTCTCAGTAAAAGATAGGCTTCAAAATATCCTGGTTTTGATCCTTAACAGCTGTTTAAACAAAGTAATTAAAATATTAGGCACTAATCTCTGATATGCATAATATGTTTATCTGAGATCAGTCGGCAAATAATAACACTTTTCGTAAGAATATTCAGGACCACACGCAGACGCTTAGATATGTTGATGTGCTCAAAAAAACCCAATATTTATTTATTTATTTATTTCAGAACACGGGTTTATATTACAGAAACAATCCAATGACCAACAACAGTTACACCAAAACGGATAGCACTTGTAGAGACTACCGTGTGGGAAACTAACATACCTACCTACCTACCTAAAAACCACGGCTTCGTCCCAACTCTACTCGATCCCATCACTCCCCGATTTAAAAATTACCTAACAAAAAATCCCATCTCTACCCGATTTCATTTTAGCTAATAGAAAAAAGTATGGGTACAGTTTAATACGAAAAATATAAAAATTTTAGGTATGAAAAACATTTTTCAATCATGATATTATAACCTATGTTGTTGTTACGTGTTTTGATTAAAAATATTATTTTCATTATATCATTTTAAATGTCGATTGTTCTAATCTAATTGATAATAAATATGTTGATGATTAAAAAAATATATAATATTGTTTAATGGTTTTTCATTTTGACTGTACTTTTTATCATATCGGGTAGAGTTGGGATTTTTGTTAGGTAATTTTAAATCGGGTAGAGATAGGATCGGATAGAGTTGGGACGAAGCCAAAAACCACGCGATAAAAGAAAACAAGTATTATGATCTCCTAAATTAATTAATGAAAAACAGTTACCTATGTACCTAGTTAGTCTATATTTGTAGAAGTAGGAGCGAGAGGTACACCATCAAAATCACTGTATAACCTGTTAAAAGACCTTGGCTCGGCCAGAACTGCAGTAAGTTCTAGAACGAGTGTCTAAGGCTGCATTAGCAGGTTCGTACACATACCAGATTTGGCTTGGCAGGGAGAGAAACATGAGTAATGAAGCTGAATGTTGATATACGCCGGAAAGGGTTTAAAGGGTAAACCTACACCCGTGTCACAAGTCCCGATCTACCCGGAGTTTATCTTTCTGCCACACGGTTTAAAACAATTTGAAATAAAACCATGTTTTTTATTAAGTGTTTCAAAACACAGTTTAAAACAAGTTTTAAACAATGTTTAAAACATGAAGAAAATAACAGGGTTTAATTGAAAATAAATGGAAATACATCCAAACGAATAAATATGTAGGTACCTAGGTCTCAAATAGCTTACAATAAATTTAGAAGTTGAGCTTTGTTGTATTTTTATTTAAATTATTAATTAGGTATAAGATAAGGAAAACTTTATTAGGAATTGAAATTAAAACATGTTTTTTTGAAGTAATTTAATTAATCTAAAACAAACAGTGTAAATTTTAATAAAAAATAAAAACTAAGTTATCACAATGTCTTGTCAAACTTGTTTAGTCGTTGAGAAAATGGAATTGACTCGAGAAAATTCAAGAGCGATGATTTATTATGACTTTCGAAGTGGTTTCACACAACAACAGTATGTTGACCGGATTATTTCTGCATTTGGTAATGAAGCCCCATCTAAAACCACAATTTATCGCTGGTTTGCTGAATTTCAACGTGGACGTGTCAAGCTCAGTGATGATCCCCGTCAAGGTCGTCCAAAAACAGCAGTTACTCAAGAAAACGTTGATGCTGTGCGTAAGCTGATTGAGGAAGATTGACATGTGACATACCGCGAATTCGGGCAACTTTAGACATTGGCATGAGTCAAATACAAATAATCTTGCATGAACAATTAGGTGTAAAATAGTTGTTTTCCCGATAGATACCGCTTTCGCTCTGTGAAGAGCAAAAAAGCGACTCGCGTTACTTGGTGCGTCAGAACTCTCGAAAGATTCCACGCAGGATCCTCAAATGCTGTATACAACATCGTATCAGGTGACGAATCCTGGATATACGCGTACGAACCCGAAACAAAAAACCAGTCACGAGTTTGGGTGTTCGAAAATGAGTTAAAGCCAACAAAAATGGTGGCCACGTTTGTCTCCAAAACCGGCCATGTTGCGACTATTCCTCTTGAGGGACAAAGAACGGTTAATGCAGAATGGTATACTAGCATTTGTTTGCCACAGATCGTTTCTGAACTCCGTAAAGAGAACTGTAACCGCCGCATCATCCTCCATCACAACAATGCGAGTTCTCACACCGCGCACAGAACAGAGTTTTTAGAGCAAGAAAACATAGAATTATTAGACCATCCGCCGTACAGCCCCGACCTAAGCCCTAATGATTTCTATACTTTCCCTAAAATAAAGAATAAATTGCGTACTTTATTTGATATTTTAGCAACTTAATTGCACTTATAATATCAGTATATAAACTTGAAAAATTTTGTCTCAGGCGGGACTCGAACCCGCATCTCCTCGCATGCCGGGCGGGCGCCATACCATTAGGCCACCGAGACACTGCGACACGGCGCGAATTTTTCAAGCATATTCTTACGCTGTGAGCCAGCGTTGCTTCATCAAATGTTAGGAGTTAAGGGTGTTAAGGGTGCAAACTGCCCGGCATGCGAGGAGATGCGGGTTCGAGTCCCGCCTGAGACAAAATTTTTCAAGTTTATATACTAATAAATTGCGTGTTCAGAGATTTTCATCACCTGAAGAAGCTGTGGACGCCTACAAAACGGCCATTTTGGAGACCCAAACTTCCGAATGGAATGGTTGCTTCAATGATTGGTTCCGTCGTATGGAAAAATGTGTCAAATTTCGCGGAGAATACTTTGAAAAGCAATAAATACTTTTTTAAATAGTAATGTTGTGTCATTTCCTTGATTCCCGAAATTTTCAGTGCCGCCCTCGTATACCCCAACACCATGGCAACAAAGTTTTCGAATAAATTTTCTAAGCTTTATCTATTTCAAATGAAGAATAATTAGGTCTATTTAACCTTTTCTTCGGTATTGATTATTGTTTGAAATAGTTATCGCATGTTAAATACTTTTTTACAACTACTTAACGAGACTGAGCCGCTTACAATTTTAATTGGCTTCATAATACACATTTATAATAAATAATAAATATTATACTTTTATATAAATATGTTTAACTTGAATTAATTTTATCTTAACTAAGTATTGACCATTAATACAAAATCAATAATATTATAAGGTATTTCTTCTTGTTCTTAAAGTACCTATTTAATAAATAAAAAAATTTTTTAGCAGGTAATTAAGCTTAAAATATTAAACTTAATTGATATAGACAAATTATAATCTTAATTTATACATACATACATGGGCCTTGATCCATCTTTACAGATGATTCAATCAGCGTCTATTACAATGTCGTTCATGGCTGTGGAGCCCTATACGCGAACGGCAAATACGGTCACACACTCGGCACTTAAACTGTGTGTTGGCCGGAGTCACAGCATCACTTTCAGATCTATGCCGTCTCAATCGCTTGTCCGCGAGAGACTCGAAACTCGAGTGTTGTGCAACCCTCAGCAAGTAGTTTCCTCCATTCGTCGCGGTGATTGGCATAGCTTTCCCACTTATCACAATCGATCTTAAACGTGATCATGTCTCGCTTTGTACAGTCCTTAAATCATAACAAGGGTCTCCCTACATTTCGCTTCGCAAAAGCAACTTGTCCTAAAAGGAGTTGCCTAGGTAGCCGTGAAGCATCCATGCAGTGCACGTGTCCAAGCCATCTCATCCGTCTTTGCTTTAGTAACGCGGTTACACTAGGAAGCCGTGCTTTGTCTAGCACCCTCTCGTTTGTGATTTTATCTTTCCAAGTAATGCCCAGAATACTCCGAAGACAGCGCATATGAAAGTTGTTTAGGCGTCGTTCCTGCTTGGCATAGGACGTCCAGGTCTCGGCTCCGTATAAAAGGGCACTCAAGATGCATGTTTGATACACGATCATCTTGGTTTTTATTGTGAGATGTTTATTGCTCCACACACTTGTGTTAAGCTTCCCGAACGTCGTAGCTGCTTTGCCAATGCGAGTGCTGATCTCATCATCTAGAGAGAGAATGCTCGATACTATCGACCCAAGGTAGCAAAATTTATCGACTAAATCTAAAGGCGTGCCATCAACAGTACCGTTGGTTTGTGGCGAAAACCCTGCGCTAGTACCATGGTCTTCTTCGCACTGATAGACATAGAAAATAAGCTGCATGCACGGGAAAATTTGTCCATCATGATTTGAAGTTCCTGCGGAGTTATAGCAACAAAGGCTGCGTCATCGGCGAAGTGCAGGCTGTCAATGTATAAGTCCTCGCGTTTGCTTCGGGACTTCAGTAGAGTGGCGTTGTATAGTTCACCATCTGCTCGTGTGTGTAAATGAACTCCCTGCTGAGTGTCACCAAAGGCAACTTTTAGAAGCAGAGAGAAAAATATGCCAAATAAGGTGGGTGCCAGGACGCAACCTTGTCGTACTCCCCTTCTCATGTCAAAGGAGGCAGATATTTTGCCATCAAAAACAACGGATCCCTTCATATCTTCATGAAAAGATTTAATTAAACCTAACAATTTGGGTAGGCAGCCGACAATCTTAAGTGCGGTATATAGACCTTCCCTACTCACAGTATCAAATGCTTTGTTTAAATCTACAAAAGCCATTACTAGGGAGTATTTTGTTCGCCGCACTTTTCTTGCAGGCTGCGAAGAGTGAAAATCATGTCTGTGGTGGAGCGTTGAGAACGAAAACCGCATTTGCAATTTTCTGCAATTTGGCAAGGATGACTCTGGCGTAGAGTTTGCCAACAATGCTAAGTAGAGAGATGCCGCGATAGCAGTTGCAGTCGCCGCGGTCACCCTTGCCCTTATATAGGGTGACAATGTTTGCGTTGCGCATATCCCGAGGAAAACGTTCCTGTTCCCAGCATTTTGCTAGAAAGTTGTGCAGTATTGGAAGTAGATACGCATTTAATTTTTAAGGGATTCGGAATCTCTCCGAAGGGATTCCGTCGCTTCCGGGACTTTTTCCGCTCTGGAGCTGACTAACAGCAAGTTTCAGCTCACTGACTGTGGGTAAGTTTTCGAGCTCGGTCCAAACTGCGAAATTTGGTATTTCTTCCACTGCTTCTGGACTGATATTGACCGGACGCGAATATAATTCGGTATAGTGCTCTACCCAGCGATTCATTTGACGATCAGTGTCCGTTATTACAGAACCGTCGATTTCTTTCAGTGGAGCTGTTTTCTTTGGTATAGGCCCAATTGCTTTTTTGATCCCTGAGTAAACGCCTGCAAAGTTTCCTATGGCCGCACAATGCTGTATACTCACACACAGTTCTATCCAGTACGCGTTTGCGAACTGGCGACACGTTCGCTGAAGGTTAGCCTTAGCTGTGCTGAGTGTGGCTTTAGTTATTTCACAGGGATCAACGCGGTGTTTAGCGGCGGCCTGACGCTTGGCCTCTATTAGGGGAAATACCACGTCTCTGTTTTCCGAGAACCAGTCTGGTGCCTTTGCTTTTTGGTATCCGAAGGCCTCTCCGGCAGTCTCAGTCAACAGAGACTTAATTGCTACCCATTCTTCATCCAAAGAGGTATCTGCATCCCATGTTGCTGTTTCCCGTTTCACTAATAATGTGAAAGATTCCAATGATTCAGGATTGCTGATTTTAGGTGTATCCAGCTTTTTCCTTCCAGGGGGCTTAGCCGAGTGGATCTTCTTTGGGGTCAGCCGGACCTTACTAGCTACAAGCGAGTGATCTGTATCGCAGTCTGCACTATGGTAAGATCGTGTATGCAGGACTTCACGTAGGTCATTTTTCCTAGTCAAAACAAGATCCAACTGATGCCAGTGTTTCCAAGAAACCTTTCGCATTTGTTTGCCTTTAAAGTACGTATTGGTAACGCACAGCTGGTATTTCGAGCAAAACTCTAAGACACGTTGACCATTTTCGTTCTGCTTTCCAATTCCGTGGTTACCAATGCATTCAGGCCAGGCTAGATGATCTTGCCCAACTCTGGCGTTAAAGTCGCCTAGTATGTGCAGACGTTCTCCTACTTATACATGACGCACTGCGTCGTTTAATTCGTCGTAGAAAGCATCTTAAGACACCTCAGAAGAGTTGAGAGTAGGAGCGTAAGCAGAAATCAAGGTCACGTGGCCGCTAGTAGTCAATAGTCGCAGAATCATGAGACGTTCAGAAATACCCCGAGGGGATTCGATCATGTTTAGTAGATCATTATGAACTGCAAATCCTACTCCATACTCACGGTGTTCGTTAAATCCTTTCCAAAAGAAAGTGAAGTTTTTTTCCCGTAATGCACCTTCGTCCGGGAGTCTAGTTTCTTGAAGTGCTGCTACTGATATTTTTAGTCTCGACAGCTCAAGGTCTATAATGGCCGTTTTGCGCAAGTCTTCGTCGCAGTTCAAGCTTCCACTGGCGTCCGGGAAGCCAGTCCTCATAGTACGGACATTCCAAGTTCCCAAGCGCAAGGTATGGTTTGCTGTTGATTTTCGACTTGTATTTTTCTTCGTTGCAGGTGTAGAACAGCAAAGTACCGATATCTAGAGTTGCCTCTAGTGGTCCCCACACTCCACAGAAACAGTCGATGCCGAGGCGGACCAGTACCTCATTGGCTGGGGGCTGCCCAGCTTAAAGCGGGCGGTAACTGGTCAATAGGTCTACAATGGACCATCCCACTGTCGAGAGTGACCCCTGGCGCCCGCACATACGCCTATACGTGCAGGCTTAAAACCGGTAGACTGCCACTCCCCGTGTTGTTTCCCACGCCGGTCAAGGCGCAGACGAAGTGTCCTCTCCGCAGACGCTGCATCGCCTGGGACGCACCCTGACGGCGCAGGCTTGCCCAGCACCTGCACCACCCTCTCGACCTTACTAGCTTGATCCACAGGAACGGCGAGCCGATACGTTCGGAGCCAGTTCGGTTGCAGACAACTGCCGCTGTTCAGATTAGATCCTACTTGCGCCTGACGGAGTCGTCGGTTCCGGGTTTAATTTCGGAGTTTTCCTTCTCCTAGACGGGTTGCAGACCAATGCTAAGGACGCCCATCCCGCCCATAAATTTTAATTTATAGTCACTTTTAAATCTTAATCACTGGATCAATTTCAACAACTACACATATTATATTTACATTGCCAGACTTGAAGCAGAAATAACTTGACAACTCAACATATCAAGCTTTGAGTTAACATTTAATTGGGTCCTATTGTGATAACTCATTTTGTCAAATATTTTTAACGGGCTCAGAATGGGCAAAATGCAATAAGTTCAGATGTCAGCTTTTATTTATTTTGTCTCGTATCCTTTTTGGTTTGGTTATGTCGTTTTATATCAGAGAGTTTGCATAAAGTTGAGATGTTCAAAAACGCAGATACAATTTTTTTTTTACTTGTTGACATATTAGGATTTTGTTTTTTTTTTACCAAAAGGGTCCTAAGCATAGGAAGCAAATAGATTGATGAAAAAATTTTCATGCATCTCGACTTATTAATGTTTTCACACCAGGCACAGATATAATCCACATCAAGGATTGTTTTTATCTCTTTATCCGCGACTGCGAAAAAAAAACCATAAAAACAAAAACCATTCTATCACAATGTGCCACAGCGAAGCGTGGCAGGGAATAGCTAGTTGATAACCCTCTGACCAAAATTATTTATTTATAATGTTACCATGCAAGTTTAAAATGATAAAATTTTTATCCTAATGCAGAATTCCAGATTGCAATATAATTGAGTTTTTCTTAAGAGGACTATATCTATAAATTTAATTGTAACTTATATTATAAATGTTTTTCTAGTTATGATTCCAAATATTTTGACAAATTTGGAAATCACTTACAAATAAACATAAATGTATGATTATTCTTAAACTGTACATGGTAAAATTGGAGTTCTATATCCAATATAAAACAAATAGGTGCAATACCAAAATATATACCTAACTAATGAAAACTCACACAACTTTCACAGGAGCAATTTCACTCACCAACAATATTTTCACATACAATTTACTACACTCCACTGGTCACAATCACAATAAAAGGAGGAACTTCAGTAAACAGCATATTCAATCATTTTCATTATGATCGACTTGCATTCTTACTTTTTAGTAATATGGTAAAAATCCTAAATATCTTGTGATGAAAATGAAAACTGAAAATAACTACTCAGACAACCACTAAACAAGTTTATGGAACAAGTAGGTAATCAGACAACCTGCCAATTTCATTAATTGATTTCAATTCCAATCAAGTGCCAAGAAAAAGGAAAGACAGACAGACAGTCAGTAACACTCACTCAGTCTGTGTCTGTGTAATAATCTATCTATCTGTCACCCATAGTGTTGCCAGTTGGGTCTTATCAGAAGTTACCCGAAGTATAAAAAAGTAACCTTTTTGTGTAAGAAATAATCTTTCATATTAAGCTATTGCATAGCTTCTATCGCGGGCCTTGAGCGTGGAGAACGAATCCAGAAATTCCGTAACGAAAATAACCTAACACTCCCCACTCCGACCGGCACAGGGGTGATACTTTTTAGTTTTATAATTGCAAAAGTTGATAAAAAATGCTATGCAATAGCTTTACCACGGCAGTCTCCGAGTGCCACACGTCTTTTTTTTTTACTGGAATGGTAATAAAAGTTGATAGAATAGAATGTTAGTTGTATGGTTTACGGAAACATCGATCAGTTTTAAGGCACTTGCCCGCATTTCTTAAATATTTTATTCCAAATTTTCTACATATTTTATTTAGTCGTTTTGGTCGGTGGGTGTTCATTACGAAATTTTGCCCATATTTTGTGGACCAAACCTTAGTAACACCTCAGTCTATAAAACCACACAGTCAGCCGACGCCTTCAATCTTCTGGAAAATGCCGACAACTCCTAGACAGTATCGCGACAGCTAGGGTTGTCACAAGTAAACAATATACACCGTGCTTTTTGAACCACCTGAAAAACGAAGTCCATGTTATTGGACCATTATGTATAACATCATGGCAGTGGTATTTATTTTATTATTAAAAATATATTTTGAAAAATTTTTATTTTTGATTCAGACCTTTAATTTCGATTCACGCTGTGACGCACCTGGACGTATTATTTTGCTGCGGTGGGGTCTCAGTTGAATGGACCTTACACAGCTACATCTGTGTGCGTCACAGCGTGTTAAAAAAAAATAACTGAACCAATATTTAATATTTTAATTTTAGTGAATAATAAAAAATTCAATTCAGCTATCTTAAATCAATTATTATGTAGATGTTATTTTCATTATCAGCATTCCAATAAAGCTTGAAAGCATATTATCATTTTGAATTAAAAAAATCCAAACACTTATGCCCTACCTACACCTATCAGATATTTTTTCCGTCTACACAATACACCATTTAAATTGACAAATCTATACTATAATACTAATATTATAAAGCTGAAAAGTTTGTTTGTTTGTTTGAACGCGCTAATCTTAGGAAATACTGGTCCGAATTGAAAAATTCTTTAACATCACGCTGCAATCAATAGGAGCGAAGCATGAGTGAAAAATGTTGCAAAAATAGTCGCGATCGTAATAACAGAAATTGACGCGGACGAAGTCGCGGGCATCAGCTAGTATAAAATAATGAAAAACACAAACACTGTTACCTGAATGCTGTGTCCCGAACTACTAACATCGTTTTGTTCGCAGTTCGGGCTTTGCTTTCCCGCCCCTCACCCCTCACACCCCACACAATTTATTGCCCTGCTAGACTGATGAATGAGGAGCAATATCTTATCTTTCAAAGAAATAGTTTTAAAAAAAAAGTTAAATAGTTTGGTTTGTGGTTTTTATCCTTAGTTGTCTTTTCTGCTGCTTGAAGAGATTGTAAAAATGTGGTTTTGAGAATATAATAGAAAGTGAATATTAATAATGATTTTTATTAAATAAAACAGAAAACCCCAACAGTGGTAGCAGAGCGTAGTTCCAAAAACGAAGCGTTTATTGTTGATGGACATTGGATTTTTATTTGTGACGAGAAGTGAGATCAACATGGCGGAATGCAAAACTTACAATATCAAACAATTTGATGGTACGGGGTTTGCAACATGGTTGTTCAGAATAAAAAGTTTATTGAGGGAACATGAATACGAGGAAGCGATTACAAGTGCCAAGTTTGCAAGTCAACCCGAAAATAAAAAGTTGGAAGCAAAGGCACAAAATATATTCGTTGGTGGAATGGCGGACACACATTTGGAATATATTTGAAACGAAAATACAGCGTACAATATGATTAAACGTCTGGAAGCTAATTTCATGAAGAAAAGTACACAAGGGAAATTATTTTTGAGAAGAAAATTAAGTGATATTAAATTCAATGAAAAAAACGTGTTTAGTTAACCATTTAAGTCACATGGAAAGCATGTTCTTAGAATTGGCCGATGCGGGAGTCATCTTGCTGGGAAAGAAAAAAATTTTTTTTTTAATTTATTTATATACAGTTGTACAATTAGTTGTTAAATTTGTATCATCTGCCAAACTGCTCAGCAGTTTGTCGGCAGTAGTTCTCATCTAGTATGTAAGTACCTACATTAGAATCTTAGCAAAACCACAAGACGAGTTATTCTATTTCTTATAATTACAACATTTAACTAATATTGTAATACTGTAGCGCCGACACACACCACTCGGTAGGCAAAAGTGTAAGGCACCTTTGCCACCAAGCAGTGCCCATCAGCGCCACAGGATCACGGGCACAAGGAGAGATAATGTTTTTTTAATATACTCTTCAGTTAATGTTTAGAGCTCACAGCCCGAATCAGATCTGGTGGTAAATCATTTATCAATCTCGGAATAATACATCGCCTGGTTCGTTTCCCATAATAGTTTTTAGATCTTGGTACTACATATTTTTTCCTTTTCGATTGTCGTATAGGATGCCTATAGATGCGCTCCTTTTTAAACTCGTTATTATTAAATTGTTCTATTATTAACTTCATGTTGACTTTTCTATCTATAGGTACAACTTCGCATATTCTAAACAATTTCTCATATTCTTTATTACATTTATTTTTGACCTTTTTGTTTACCAATAATTTTAAAAACCTTTTTTGCAACGCTCTAATTTTGTTGATATAAGTCGGGCACGCAAGACCATAGGCACCCAATCCGTAATTCATAGTAGACTCAGCTAGTGCGTGGTACAGCATATATAATATTCCTGTACTGGTCATATATTTTAAGTGACATAGTTTTCCTAATATGCTGCGTAACTTTTTACTGATCTGTTCAACATGTAGACTCCATACAAACTTACTATCTATAATCAAACCTAAATATTTATATGAAGATACTTTTACTATTTAATGACAATTACTGTTGAATAATTCATTATTATTATGCAAACATTCGTATGTGTGTCCTTTGATGACAAAATTATTTGTTTTTTATGTTTATACGGCGATGCTATTAACATACATTTAGTTTTGTTTAAGTTAAGTATGATGCCATTGTCGTGCGCCCATTTGATCAGGTTATCGAGATCTTGTTGCATTTTTGACTAAATTATTTTTGGATCTTTGTTGCTACGTGTATAATATACCCTACTGGTCCAAATATAGAACCAGTCGGGACTCCGTACTTCATTATACCCTCATTACTTTTAACTCCGCTGACGTTGGCTTCTATTGTTCTACCTATAAGATAGTTTTTGATCCACGTATTCGTAGGTCCGCGAATGCCGCACTCGTTCAGCGATCTCAGCAAGTCACCGTGATCCAGTGTGTTGAATTACATTTTGCTGTCAATGCCGAGGTCGTACGAAGTAGTTGTTACAACATTAGAAACAATGACCGATCTAAAACTGGATTTCGTAAAGGAACGATTATCAGCTGAAGAAGAAAAGAGGCAGAAAGATAATAACATAAATAAAGTACAAAACTACAGTAATGCCTTCTTATGTTATAATTGTAATCAGCCAGGACATAAACAAAACCAGTGCAGATCGAATGAAGGACATGGACGAGGTCAAAGGTCGCGATACTGTCTAGACGGCATTTTCCATAAGATCAAAGGCGTCGGACGACTGTATGGTTTATAGACTGTGGTGTTACTAAGGTTTGATCCACAAAATATGGGAAAAATTTCGTAATGAAAACCCACCGACCAAAACGACTAAATAAAATATGTATAAAATTTGGAACTATAACAACTAATGAAGAAATTGAAATTCATATTTAGCATAATGTATCAATATGAATAAATCAAGAAATGCGGGCAAGTGCTTAAAAACTGATCGATGTTTCCGTAAACTATACAACTAACATTCTATTCTATCAAATTTTATTACCATTCCTGTAAAAAAAATATGAAAGGTTATTTTGTACACAAAAAGGTTACTTTTTTTTATACTTCGGGTAACTTCTGATAAGACCCAACTGGCAACACTGAATCACTAAAAAAAAAACATTCATTGAGCGAATGAATGTTTTTTTTTTTTGGAGTTTTTGGCGGGAGTTCGTGAGATACGTTTGGAGTCCGTTTATTTTATCGAATTCTTATTGTTTATAGTGATTTTTGGGTCGTAAAAGTGGTGTTATTTTGCGAAACAAAGTGTCGTGCGAGTGAACAATATACAGTTCGGTGAAATAACATGGTGTATTGGTCGTAACCAAGAAAAGTGGGCCGTGAATTTTGCGCGGGATCGCGAACAGTTCACCTCTTTCTTGGGGACTTCTCTACATTCCTTCAATCTTTCGACTCTCTCCAAAAACTCCATCGAAGCATTAAAACGTCTAACATCAACGTTTTAATGCAAAAATAAAGAAAATATTACTAAAGAATTGGCTGTATGGGCATAGTTCCCTTTGCCTACCCAGAATGGGTGAAGAAAACAACAACAACATGAATGTTTTTTGTCAAGCAAGAGTCAAAAAATGAAAGGCCGTCGAAATTCGCGTATTTTTTTATAGTTACTTTTAGCTGTATGCAATAAAGTAGTGTTTGTAACTTTATTAATAGTTTACATTATTTAGATTTTTAATAATGTGTTTGCTTTTTTATTTTTGTTTAATTCTATTTAATCCACTAATAAGTGGAAAAAACGTGTTGAAGTCTTTGAATATTAATAATGACAACCACAATATTAATTCTACAATAGAAGCACAATTAAAAGATTCTATTATTAAAAATGTTACTCTCAATACCGAAGGTGGTTCCGTTATACCAGAATTACCTTCCATTTCTTTACCCAAGGAAAGTCATTCAGACTTGACCAATTTGGAAAAGGAAATTGGTAAATCGAAAGGGAAATCTGTTGTTCCACGAAAAGGTGTCCGTTACGATTCTGTGGAAGATAACTTAAACATTACAAAGGATAGAATTGACAGCACAAAAATTGACTCCAAAATATTAAAGGTTACTGCAGTTTCAGTTCAACCTTCAACTGCTAAGTTAACCACTAAGCTTAACACATCAAGTTTTGAAAGCACCAAAGACAGGATGGCGAGTACTTCTCATAGCACAAAACTAGCAGTTCCTAAAAAACCATTGGTGTTATCAAGTGAAGCAATAAGTGAAACAGATACAAGAAATCAGATGGAAAAAGCTAAGAAAGAAAATTCATCCAAACTAGTAGTTTCCGATCAACTTCCCTCGCCAAGTGTGAAGCACATGCCAGAAAGTCACAGTAGCCATCCTGATATGGTTATGCCTATTGTTATATCAATGCTAGTGTTACCTATGTTTGCAGTCCTTGGTTACTTGGCATTACGTCGAGGTCAAGAAGCTTGGAAAAATAGACATTACAAAAGAATGGATTTCTTACTTGATGGTATGTACAATGACTAATTAGGCTGGAATAGCCTTTGATCGTTAAGACTTTTGCGCTCTCAGTATGGAGTCACATCGTTAATAATTTTCTTTTAAATCTGGGAAGCCAAGTTTAGTGCCTTTACAGTACTGGAGAAAGTATGATGTTAGTAATTAACACTATAATATACTTTGAAACTTATGTGATTAAAGCTACTATTTATATTTAATTGGGAGTTTATGAATTCTGCTTGGGACTTTTGGATTTTGGTCATATTGCACTTCTGGTAAATTAATCATGCTCTTGATTATATTGTGTTAAAAAATTTAAGTCTGGTGTTTATACATGCTCTTGCATAAAATAGTACTGTGGTGGTGTTTTTAAATATTTAATTTTTAATCCACGAAGTTCTATTAATGTTATTTTGATTTTTGATTTAATTAAAACTTTTAGACTGATAAAACCTAAAAATAATGGCATGTACGTAATTAATGAAAAACATGCCAGTAAAAAAAACTATGACTTACTTATTCTCAGCTAGATTATATTTATTAGATGTATATTTAAAAAATAAAGCAATAATATGGTGCTGCCCATAATGTGCCTTAAAGTTTTGTATTGTTAGTGTGAAATTGTGAATATTGAACAAAATATTTTTGTAAAATTGTAATTGTTAACTAGCTTATCTAATATACATATATTATATTGTTTTACCCTTTCTTTATAGTTAATATTTTCTAACAAATGTTATAAATTTAAGAGTATGATTGTGATATTTTGTGAGTGAATGCAAAACATTATCTTGTGTTGTATTATATTATTTAATAAGTAGGTAAATCAAATTGGTAGAGATAGGTCAACAGAAAAAAGGTTCTATGTGATGTGCCTATTACCATTTATGCTTATTCTAGTAGTGTATATTATGTGCCTTCATTTAACAATGCATTTTCCTATTTATTATTCTTATGATATGATGTGATCTTTGAAACAACATAATAATATGTCATTTGTTATGTCTGATACATTATTTGGTTGCTTTTAAATCATTTATTGATGTCAAGATGAGATAAAATAAATTTTTTAGCAATCATGCCAATTAATTTATTTTATAATTTATTAGAAACATTTACCTAGCTCTTTCTACTGAATTACACTCTGCAAGTAAATTATAAATATATATCCCTTAACCCCAAGGAGGCGCTCGGGTGCCATGGTAACAATTGATTTCAATTGTGTCTGGTATAACTCACGATCGAGGGAATAATTTTAATAATACCATAGGAAAATTTATTGTTTTTGCTACAAGTGTTTAAGTGCTAATAATGCACGTACTACTGATGGGAAGCATCCATTCGTTATGTTACAATTTACTCTGTGGAAGCATCTGTCTCCTAGAATACAGGTACACCTAAACTAGGAGGCAGAGTAATAGCATTGTTAGCATTAAGCATTGTACTGTAACATTAATATTGTACCTATTCTAACATGTTTCTCAAAGCATCCTTGTAACAGACAATAAATAATTATTTATAATTAAAATAAAATATTAATACGTAAACCATAATGAATATTTAAGTTTACACCTCAATGAATACCTAAACAAAACTTAACAGACATGAAAAGAGTACCCAGTTGGTCGCAATGCATCTTATAAACAATTAAGTAAGTATATAAATAAAATAAATGTAGACTACATTACCTACATACATTGTTCTAAACCCAATTTGAATGACTATTTAAAGCACTCGTATTTTGGAAACCAGAAACAACCTTTGTGGTACCTTTACCACAAACACCCAACCCCGAGAAAATTTAGAAAAACATGTTTTTTCTTCATTGACCCGTACGGGAATCGAATCCGGGACCTCGAGCAGGCCGCGACACCTTGAAAAACGGTGTAGGTACGCCACGGAGGTCGTCAAAAAATAAATAAATACCATTTTTTGGTATTCATACATATTCTTCCTGGCCCCTAATTCGCGTAGCCGAATCGTATCACAATCTTAATTTATTCGTAATTGAACGACAGGTTTTTGACAGCTCTAGTATGGGCTAAATGTCAAAATCGTCCAATTCAATCACGATCGAACTGCGATTCGGTTAGGGTCAGGGAGGGAACAGTGGCTAGGATTTTTTCATCAGGCTGTTGCTTTAAAAATATAAATTACTAAAATATTTGTAGCAAGAAGCACAAAGCATAGTTCGTTATTAAACTTTCAAACGTAGTAAGTAGATTTGCTATTACTGTTACCAAAAAAACGATATCGATTTTTTTTTACAAAACTGGAATTGAGTCACTGTGTACTACGACCTGTACACAGTGGCTAGTACCCCCTAGTAAACAGTGGCTCCAACAGTACACAGTGGCTACGTAGGAATCGAGCCACTGTTTACTAAGGCCCCGTACATAGTACTTCACCCTACTACACCCTCTGTGTTCAGTAGTCACTTATACCTTCACCCTACATAGGGGCTCTGATCGTAAGGAAAAATAAAAAATTGATAAAGACTGAAAATTATTTAATGCTATTGTTAAACATAGCTTTGGGCTGTTGACATGCGCTCAGTAAAGCAACCACAAAAAATGCACAAACTTCAGGCAGCTGAAAAAAATTATAAACTTAACAATTGGTAAAAATATGGCAAAATCAACAATTCAACTTAACCCGCATCTCCTCGCATGCGGGTTCGAGTCCCGCCTGAGACATACCTAATTTTTCAAGTATATATACTGATATTATAATTGCAATTAAGTTGCTAAAATATCAAATAAAGTAATTAAACTAAAATATAAAATACTCTTCGGTGTATCCGTAGCAATTAGGCTGCGTCCGGCTTTCCTGCGTTTTCTGTTTGATTGCCTTAGTCCAACTTTGATCGAGTTCCTAAAATCAAAAGGAGATATAAAAGTGTTCTGTACCGATTTTAATGAAACTGGAGTGATGGTTGTCTTCACTGTAAATACAATTTTAATATATTTAATTTTATGGCATTTCACATAGTACACAGTGGCTTGCGAGCCACTGTGGACTTTTCCGAAACGAGCCACTGTTGACCTTGTTGCCATTTTGGATTTTAGATCAAACTAGAACCCAAAACTAAAATTGAGAGCCTTAAAATATCAGCCCAGACTAATTAGATTAGACCCCCTCTTCGATCAAAACATAAGTCACAAAAAATCTCGTAAGAGTTCAGAAAAAAATGAAGTGAAATTTACCTTAAAATGTAATCTTGACAGGATCAAAAACAAAAACGCATCATCCCTCAACCCCCATGAGACAACCGGTTGTCGCGATAACAATTGATTTCAATTGTGTCTGGAATAACTCACGATCGAGGGATTAACAATCCAACGTGTCGCCAGCGCAGCTCACTAACTAGTTCGTGCATAATCGGGTACTGAACGCTTCCGATTAATGAAGGGAACAGGCATATAAAGCTGTTTCTCTTTATAGCACAGCACATTCGAGCCACTGTTCCCTCCCCGACCCTACGCGAATTAGGCCCCTGATCAAAGCCTAAAGGCTGATAGCAGATAAACAAGTAAAATATAACAAATAATTATTATAAATTTCTGTGGTATTATTTATTAAATATGTATACCAAGCCAACATAGCCTATTAGGGTGCTTCACAGACTACTAAGAGGATACTGGGGTGCTTAAATATAAAAAAGAGTTCACCAAACAGACGGTTAAAATTTAAACAGCGTTTAAAATATTATTTGACATATTTTGTATGGGAATTGTGTCAAATTAATCGTCAATCTATGTTTACTGGCTGTTTAAATATTGGTGAACTCGGGTCATAAAAGAGTAAGTAAATATTTAAAAAAAAACTACTTGATAAGTTATCGTTTGACAAAATGCAGTTTTTTCAAATGTTTTAATTTACAAATATTCAAACTGACATTCCAATATCGTTTTCAAAACATCATACTCATTGACAAAGCACTACGCTTTTGAAATTGATGATTTTAAAAAATTATTAAAAATAAAGAGACTTGATTAAAAATATTCATGCCCACTTTGGCGTTTTGTAGGTCTATTTTGTTGTTCACATCACAATGGTGACTACCGTTTCTTTGCTCACCAGTTGGCGCCACTGTAGACTGAGGTCCGGAGGTATACATAGATCGTTTATGGAGGTATACCTGTCAAAGGCGATCGGCGCCGAAACAAAGTGTAAATCTAGAATCTAAATTAAGTTTATTATTTATAAATAACTATCTTGATATGAACAAACTAACTTCTGAAATAGTTGCTCTTTGAGGCCGCCTATTTTTGCGCTTTTTCTTAATTCCGCTTTCAAAGCGTTCCCATTAATCGCCAAATAATCCATGTTTGCGATATTTTACGAAGGAGATCACTTTCCAGCAGGTAAATTAAAGAAATTATAATTTACGTTACGAAACCCGCTAAAACCAGTGAAAAGTTAATGTTATTGGACCTCACGCGACACTAGCGCCTCTAGTGGCAAATTTACTAGCGATAGCCCCCATTGGACTATTATTTTATTTATCTTGCGTGACGACACGCGAGAAAAAATGCCTTGTGTTCTATGATCGGGCTGTCAGTCGATCTACTTGTATCCTAAACCAATGCTTGTGTTTGTATATTTGTTGCACATGAGACGACGGTTAGTCTATTACTTTCTCTATGAATTATAACTCCTTGGACAAAACAGTAACCTAGTCCACACTTTGTGGGTGATTGGAAAAAAAATAAAACTTTTGACATGACATCTGACGTCATCAGTTTTCGTGTAATTTGACAGGGAGTTTTGCGCGGGAAACGAGAAGAGAAAGATGGACTTTATTTCGTAATTTTGTGAAATTATCCTAAGCGGCATTTATTGTGATAAAGTGGTGGCATTGATATAATAATGTGTCAGTGAGTAGGATAAATCAAATAAAGTGTGAAACAAGGAAAGGCACTCCTATTTGACTCTGATCCACGTTTTCTCGTAAAACTCCTGTAATCATTGCCCATTCATTTCAATGAGTTAGGTTAGGCTATTATGTTTATGTAAGTATTTATGATATTGTATAATATGTATCTTAAAATAACATTAATAACTAAAGATTAGGCAGTATGGACTCGTCCGAAGCCGTTAAATTTATATGAAAAAAAAATAATTTGACACCTAAAGTTTGATTAGTTTGGCTTGTAAATAACCAGCAAAAAACAAAATAAGTCTGACATCATAAGAGGCACAAATTAGGCTTTTACGGCACATTTACACTACCTTTTTGCATATTTAATATACAGCTAGACGCATAAATTGAAAAAATTTTGCTGGGCGAACGTTCGTGCAGCAGAATCCATTTTTCTTAAATAACTCTGAAGCTGTTGGACGCACAAATATAAAATTTCGGGCACATTTACACGATATAAGGCACTAATTATCTGCATCATCCAATTTTCGAATAGGCGATACTTTTTGCTGGGCGAGCGCACACGACGAAATTGCTGTGCGCGTAGCGCGCGTCAGCAGTTAGGGAGCTGAAAATATTTCAAACAAAAGTGACAATAATTGTTATTAAATTAGACTGATTGAAAATAGCAGCAAAGGCAGTCATCAAATAGGGTTAATTTTTTTTTGTAAGTTTAACGGCCTCGAATACTTGTCCATACAGCCAATCTTTAGTAATATTGTCTTTATTTTTGCATTAAAACGTTGATGTTCAATGATATTATAAAAGTTATAGATATTATGTTACGTGCGTGCATTGTGCATAACCCTAAAACGTCACAATGGGGGCTATCGCTAGTGAATTTGCCACTAGAGGCGCTTGTGTCGCGTGAGGTCCAATATCATTCACTTTTGACTGGTTTTAGCGGAATTTATTGCATAAATTATAATTTCTTTAATTTACCTGCTGGAAAGTGATCTCCTTCGTAAAATATCACAAATATGGATTATTTGGCGATTAATGTGAACGATTTAAAAGCGGAATTAAGAAAAAGCGCAAAAATAGGCGGCCTCCAGAGCAACTATTTTAGAAGTTAGTTTGTTGATATCAAGATAGTTATTTATAAACAATATAACCTTAATTAGATTCAAGATATAACACTTTGTTTCGGCGCCTATTGCCTTTGACAGCTATACCTCCGGACCTCAGTCTACAGTCGCGCTAACTGGTGAGCAAAGAAACGGTAGTCCCCATTGTGACGTCTTGTTGCTTGCCGTCCGCGTTAAGCTAAGCAGCGAGTGTGACATCTCTGTGAGTGATTGAAAATATTTCAAACTTTATAAAGCAATGCTACTAAATGATTATGAAACCTACCCTCTTAACGAGGGTATATTTTAGAATTGTCAACAAAATCTTACATTTTATGTAAATTGTAACTTACAACTACAAATTTGTAACTACAATATTGTCATCGAATTCTACACGCGTTTTCTACATATGTAAACGTTTATTAAACAGCATTTAAAATTACAATATTTGTAAGGTTTTTACTTGTAGATTTTTTACATACTTGTAATTAAGGTTTATTAAACTGCACTTGTCATAAAATTAAACAAATTTGTAAGTTATTTACAAAATTGTTAGATTGTAATGTTTATTAAACAGGGCCCAGTTTTGATTTGCTAATTTGTGTGTTTTAACTAGTGACGTACCTTTAACATTTTCAGACTATCGATAATAATTGCAGTTTGTCGTTTGAAAAATATGTTTACTGTCACACTGTTTTTATCTCGAGATTATGCACCTACTCTGCGGCATACCTAACCGCCCTTACTTCTTACAACTATAATAGTGGGCAGTTAAATGTGCCCGGTGAGTATATTTTTTACATAATTATGATTTAAAAATAAATAGTTTTATGAAAAAATCAACAGCCATTGTTAATTAGTTTTATTTATTTATTTCTTCAAAAGATTTTGCCGTGTCATCTGCCATGCCGTGTGAGCTCATCAATGGCAGTAAGTGCAAAAGAACAAGTAAACAAAATCTGAACAAACATTTACATTTTGATTGAATCAATCCCTGATTATTCCCTCAACCCCCAGGAGGCACTGGGGTGCCACGATAACAATTGATTTCAATTGTGTCTGGAATTACTCACGATCGAGGGATTAACCGGATTATCTTAGTTATGTGATTCCTTACAGTTTCCTTCTTCAAATTGTTAAGAAAATGACATTCATTTGAGATGCTAAACGTAAAATAACATGTGATTTCTCCGGAAACATTCAAGATAAATGTCGACAATAGTATCGATAAATTTAAGTCAAGCTATAGCGTACTTGTAAAATATTTCGATGAATTAATTATCCACCAAGCTAATGTAAGTAATCAATAAATAGAACTTTGTCTATAAAAAAGGTTAAAGTGAACAAACGGTTTGAAATAATTTTATTTTTACAACTTAACAACAAGGTCAAATTCAACAAAAATAACGCGTTTTTACGCTGACGACTTTTTACGTATTTACCTGTGAAATGAGCAATTTTCTAGATTATTTTTGTGGTTGACACCACAGGCACTCACAGAACATGTGACCTATGTTAAATAAAATTGTATTTACTTTAAATAATCTACTAGGTAAGAAATAATTCCATAAAATGTTGAAGCTTATGTCGCAGTTGTTACTGGGTGTCACTGCGTCAATCAAGACAGATCACAAAATGAAAAGATTAGTTTTTTTTTCTATTTTGCTCTTTATCTTGCTAGATTTCCATAAGAGGTTTTCTTCTATCTCGCAGGCTTAGTTCGTCTTTTATGTTCTACGAAAAGACCACATTAGTTGGAGTTTTGCGCGGGAAACGAGAAGAGAAAGATGGACTTTATTTGTTTCGTAATTTTATGAAAATTTTCCTTTTCGGGCGGCATTTATTGTAATAAAGTGCTGGTATTGTTAAAATGAAAGTGAGAAACAACGAAAGGCGCTCCTATTTGTCTCGAATCCACGTTGTCGCGTAAAACTCCAGTGATCATTTAAATATATTAACCACCCATACATTTCAGTTACAATTCAGTTAACATAAGTTATTATGTGTAAGTAAGTATTTATGATATTTTATATATTTAATATTGAATGTAGAATAATTCCCACTAATGATATGGCAGCATGATCGCACACCATAGCCGAGTCCGAAAGGAGCAAATGAACAAAAAAACATTATTTGGCAATTGCGACTTTCAAATGACATCAAAGTTCATCAAATGTAACAAACGAACAGAGACTTATTTTTTTAAAGTGATTTAATTTATAAAGTAGCGCGATGCAGATGATTATATGAATTTTTAAATAAGTACGATATATTTCATTGATAAGCAACTGCCTACAGGAAGCCTGCCGCAACATTTAAAAGACGAAAAACCTAAGTTTTAAATAAAAAGAAAGAATAACTCGATCTCGATAGGCATGGTATGAACTCTGTAAATCTGAGATTGTAATATTGACAATGAGGACACGTAGTAATTCTGGGGTCCGTTTGGATTACTATCAAAGAGTGGTGCATAAGTTAATTTTAGACCATCAACAGCCGGTTACCGGTCTGTTTCCAGCAAGTCCACATAATGATCATGCGTGGATACGAGATAACTTGTACTGTATATTGGCGGTGTGGGGGCTGTCAATGGCTTTCAAAAAAATCGCTGACCAAGATGAAGATCGAGCCAAGACTTATGAATTAGAGCAAAGTTGTGTAAAGCTCATGAGAGGTATTTGTCTTTTAATTTACTGTTATGTGTGTGTAATTTGTAGAGGAAAAAATTCATAAAAAAATGTATAAAGGATCTATGAACTGTATACTTATAGTAGACCATTTAAACTAAAACTGTGCTACTATTATAATAAATCAGTAAATTGACCTAACTATCTCAGGAATTGAACTATGTGATATATTTGTATTTTGATGAATAATATTTTAAATTTACAGGTCTTCTGATGGCTATGATGCAACAAAAAGAAAAAGTGGAACAATTTAAGAGCACACAACACTCTTTAGATTCACTTCATGCTAAGTACTCCGCAACCACTGGGCGCACTGTAGTCAAAGATGATGAATGGGGTCATTTGCAGATTGATGCTATTTCTCTGTATTTACTTATTCTTGCTCAAATGACTGCATCTGGCCTTCAAATAGTGTTCTCTCTAGATGAAGTTGCTTTTATTCAGAACTTAGTATTTTATATTGAGTCAGCCTACTGCACACCAGATTATGGAATTTGGGAGAGAGGAGACAAAACCAATCATGGCCTACCAGAGCTCAATGCTAGTTCTATCGGTATGGCAAAGGCTGCTCTAGAAGCTATGAATGAGCTTGACCTTTTTGGAGCCCGTGGAGGACCTTCCAGTGTCATACATGTCCTAGCAGATGAAGCACAAAAGTGTCAAGCCGTGTTACAATCCATGTTACCCAGGGAGTCAAACAGCAAGGAACTTGATTCTGGACTGTTATCAATCATTAGCTACCCAGCTTTTGCTGTGGATGATCCACAGTTAATAGCAAAAACAAGAGAAGCAATTGTAACAAAATTACTTGGAAAATTTGGTTGTAAGAGGTTTTTAAGAGATGGTCACAAAACACCTAGAGAGGATCCAAATAGGCTGTACTACGAACCATGGGAACTTAGAATGTTTGAGAATATAGAGTGTGAATGGCCTTTATTCTTTTGCTATCTCATTCTTGATTACTGTTTCCAAGGTGACAAAGGCAATGTTGCAGATTACATGCAAAAGTTAGAAAAGGTTATGATAAAGAAAGATGATGGTATTAAACTTGTTCCGGAGTTATATTCTGTACCAGCTGATAAAGCTAACTTAGAACACAGTGATCCAGGAAGCCAAGAGCGCATACCTCTTGGTAGATGTCCATTTATCTGGGCTCAGTCTTTATATATTCTTGGCAAATTATTACAAGAGGTAATGCTATCTATTTTATTTGTTTTACACAACTTCAGCATAGACAAAAGGAAGGGTTATTATTTTAGCAGTCTATGTTTCATATTATCACATGGAAACAAAACATTTCATTTCTTCATGATAAATAGACCATGAGCTGTTCCAGTTACATTAATATGATAATATTTTGTACCAGCAGTTTTTTCTGTTTCAGGGCTTTTTAGCTGTAGGAGAATTAGATCCTCTTAACAGAAGACTATGCTCTGAGAAAAAACCAGATGTTGTTGTGCAAATTGTAATACTTGCTGAAGATAACGAGATTAGGGATAAATTGCTTGAATATGATCTACATGTTCAGACAATAAGTGAAGTGGCACCAATTGAAGTCCAGCCTGCGAGAGTTTTAAGTCATCTTTACACATACTTGGGTAAAATACGGAACATTCTTACTCATCAAAGGAGATGTCCCAAATTGTATGGAGGCCAGGCCCAGAACCTGTACACCCCACCAAAAGATAGACCAATACACCTACAAGATTTTGTTATCAAATTTTTTTTAAATGGCTTCTTTAAGTGGTTCAAATAGAAGTAAGAAAATAGCAATGTAAAACAACAAAACCATCACGGCGGAAGATGACATTTTGATGACGTCTGTCAGTTTTGTCAGTTACAAAATCGCGCATCTAGGTGTCGAGTGCCATCGCTTGCTGTAGTAACAACAAAAATTATGAAAGTAATGTGTCGATTAATACCAAATCCAGAAAACAAAAAAGAGGTCGTTATAATGAACTATATTTAAAACGCGACAAGCAGATCAAAAACTTGAAGTGAATGATTATGCCAAAGTGACAAGGGGTATCTGACAGCTACTGACATCTAAAGTTATTTTAGACTGACGCCAACTTGGAATGCCTAATGGAGTTTGATAAATTATTCGATCTAATTTATTTTTGAACCACTAAATTACACGTTAAATAAATTTATCCGTATTTTTCCCAGAAACAGTATTTTTTTTTTCTTGATTTTTGAAAATGGTGTACTATGTCTGGGATTATTATAATGGGCCAAATAGAGCCTAAATGCGGAAAAGGGAGCCCGTTACCATACCATACCATACCTGGGATTATTATGGGACATCTCCTTTCATAGCAAACATACATTGTAAGGACTTAAATTTATTTGTTGACTTTAGGCAGAAACAAAAAGCTGGGACTGTCTGGGAGAAAATCACGAGATGTTGGTATACTCAGCACAAGCAAGCTGTATTCCTTGAATGATCGTATATTTGCTTTCACACCACAGGTAAGTGTTTTAAATATTAGCCCTTTGTATTTTTTATAAATTTTGTAATACATTACGGTTTTTTAAATGTTAACCTCTACAAGTAATAATTCTTTAAAAACGGCACCTATACAATTATGGTACTACTTTATCGGAACGCGCGTGTATGCGCTAATTCCCGCTAGTTCAACCGTAACATGAATAATACAATGTTCTCGCTCGCGCTTATATGATAAAGAAAACAAAACTGCACCTGTCCGCGCGTACACGCCTTGTAAAAACGCGTGTTTAAACGTTAGTTTTAAGCCATGGGGACATTGTGACGTCACGTGACTTTGTCGTACGCAACAAGAGGTGGCGTAAGGCGTGGACGGTGTGGGCCACCGCCCACGGCTTCGCGGTGCAAAAGGAGGGCCCTTTGAACCACGAGGCCTTCAGCTATTAATAAATTTGAAAAAGTATGGAAAGCCAAAAAGAACACACCAGAAGGTTATAATTTTATAGACACAGTTTTATTAATTTTCTTTAAAAAGATTTTCCGCTTTTTGATATGAATGTAAATGAAGTACTCGAATTGTCTGATAAGCTATGTATATCTATACTAATATTATAAAGCTGAAGAGTTTGTTTGTTTGTTTGAACGCGCTAAACTCAGGAAGCACTGGTTCGATTTTTTTTTTTTTTTTTGTGTTGGATAGTCCATTTATCGAAGAAGGCTTTAGGCTATATAACAACAAGCTGCGAGCTGCGACAAATAAGAGCAAAGCATCAGAGAAAAATTTTGCAAAAATAATCGCGATCATAAAAACATAAATTGATGCGGACGAAGTCGCGGGCAACAGCTAGTTATGTTGTAAGATTGATTATATAAACAATCTTATCATATTATACCATAAGAGGGCCTCGCAAATGTACCTTGCCTACATTATCAGAGGACCTCGCGAAATGTACCTTACCCACATTAAGTTAAGGCCTTGCGCCGCCACTTGACGCAACCAATCGCGTGCAAGTTTTGTTGTGTTTGTGTTTCTTGGCAATTGCCGACTGCCGTCTAGGTGCTAATATAGAATCAAAGTCAAAGCTTTTACTTTTTAAGACCATGTTTTCTAGTGAATCATTATTTGTAGCTATAACTGCAATCTTCACCTCTTTTTAAGTTGACCTTATTCAAGTTGGCATTGCATAAGATCAAATACAAATAACATTTTAAAATTAGGCAAAATATGGTAAAAAATTTAGAATTGTTAAGGGTTCTGATTTATAAACATTTACATTTGTGGTATTTTTGGTTTGTTGTTGTGTAATATAATAAATATGAGACACTTTAAAAGATTATTTATTACGTTCTCAAAATGCTGAATTAGGGTCATTTCGCCTGTTCGTGTCCATTTAGTGCAGTTAGCTAGTTTGACGGCGATAATAAAAATGACCCAGCACTATAATAATAATAATAATAGTAGTAGCCCCCTAAATTCCTACCGTACGTCCGAGCCGAACACCAGGCCACGTGGGGGGCGGACACGCGTACTATCGAAACCTACGCGGCCAACAAGGCAAAGGTAACCCATTTAACCATGGAGCTTCGTTCTAAAAGAATATTGAGTCTAGAGTCGCTGCCCGGGGGCAATCGCCGGGGCACACCTGGGGCCGGTGCTGGGTGTTTCAGCATGCGATCCGCCGGCGACGAGGCGCTGAGCAGGCGGGCCCTCGTCGACAAACATACTACAGCCGAAACAGTCAGATCGAAGGATTCTTCGTCCCCTATATCATCAACTGAAAGTCTTTTCCCATCACCAAATTCATCCCCCAAATCTTGCAACTCCCCAATTTCCCGTTCACCATCAACATGTATGAGCAACGAGTTTTCCTTGGATGTTGCACAGGAGACAAATTCTGTCAGCAAATCTGTGCCCACCAATACGAAAACTAAAAAACCGAGAAAGAGATGGACTAATGAATATAATGAAACAATAATCAGGTCCTACTACAGCCTCACTAAACTAGAAAGTATTAAAATCACATACAGAAAACAATTACACCAACAATTTATCACAGCATTTCCAAATCTCTCACATGTCTCTGAACAAAGAGTAGCGGACCAAAAGCGGTTAATAATATGCAATGATACTAAATACATGCCGTATTGTCCGTAAGTTTCTACAGGTCAACGAAGAAACTAGGCAACTGACGGAAACAAACATACAATCACAGAACCCTACCCGAACACAAACACAGCAACACATCTACGATAACGAAATGACAGGATTGCACTTGGCTTAGGCCCGTGCTATCTTAAAGACCAGTTGAAAAGCTGAGACACAAAAGTGTACAACGAATAATAATAATAAATTGTTTATTTCGGATAACTTAATCCATATGTGGGTTAGAAATACAAAAAATAACTTAATCTAAGGTTAGTTAGTTTTGTTTAACACACACTATAAAAAGAATAAGCGCAGACGGCCTATCACGGAGGTGGGTAAGGCCCCGTGATCAGTCTCTGCACAAGACATTTCCACAGCGGCGATGTGTATCTGTCCGCTATGGTTCTCAGAATTCTGTTGTGACTGGCTCGCACCCTGGTAATAAGGGATGCAGACTTTTTGCGTATTATGGCATTAAACCCGTCTGTTTGATAATCCGCAAACATCCCAGATGCACTACAAAAACGGGGCAGTCTCAACAGCATTCTGAATATATTATTGTATTGGACACGCAGGGCCTCAAGAGATCTTTTGGTATACGCGACCCACAGGTTCCCCGTGTACATGCTCTGACAGTATGCTTTATAAAGCGAAACCTTTACCTGGTTTGTACAACGGGAAAACCTGCGAGCCAACATGTTACCTCTTACCGCCAAAGCCCTACGCTCCCTTTCAATGTCTGCATCGTCTTTGAGGTCACCGGTAATGATATGTCCCAGGTATTTAAATTTAGTGACACGTTTCACGCTCAAGCCATTAAGGGTAATAATATTATCTGCAATATTGTGACATTTACCAGCGGCCTCAAAAACCATGTATTCTGTTTTTTTGACATTGTATGTGAGCCCATGCTCAGCAGCATACGTCTCACACACCTTTAACATTTCTCTTAGGCAACCCACCGTCGGGCTCAGCAGCACCATATCGTCCGCGTAACTTATATTATTAATGCTAACGCCGTCTATGCGACATCCGACGTGCATGCTGCTCAGCTCCACGATGAGGTCGTTCACGTACATGTTGAAGAGCTTGGGAGACGTTAACCCCCCCTGTCTCACCCCGCACTCCAGCACATACGCTTCCGAAAGGGAGTCATCTCACCTCACAAAATTGGTTTGGTTGGAATACCAAAACCTGAAAATTTCCAGCAATTCCGCCGGTACACCCCTACCCGCTAACTTTCTCCAAAGTACTTCATAGGACACTAGGTCAAAGGCCTTGGAGAGGTCAAGGAAGCAGGCGTACACCGGCGTCTTGCGATTTGTATAGTATTGGACAGTGTGCTTTAGACTCAGGATTGCGCTCTCAGTAGAAAGTCCTGATCGGAACCCAAACTGCGCGTCATGTATGTTTGCATATTTGCCTAGTTCCGAGTCAAGCACACTGTCCAACACCTTAGCAATTGTTGTTGCTAGTGATATTGGGCGGTAGTTCCCCTCGCCAGAGATATCACCAATCCTGTCCTTCACGATGGGCACTACGATGGTCTTTATAAGTTCATGTGGTAAATAAGAGTGATTTATGCACAAAGAAAAGAACAGGGCCAACACTCTCGGCAAGTGAGACCCCGCATGCCTCAGGTGTTCTACACTAATACCGTCATGACCGGGAGATTTGCCGCCGGTCATTCTTTTTAGCGCCTCTCTAACCTGCCTTGCAGTAACGCGCACCAGCGGCATATCCCCCTGACATCCGGCCATTGCATTATTTACTGAGACTGATGGTCTTAGTGGGGAATGCACTTTGAAGTGTTGCGCAAAATTATTTGCAATATGCACCGACTCGCTCTCCCCACCTACACTCACCGGGAGGCCAGGCCTAACATCACATCTCTTGGTAGCCTTCCAAAACTGTTTAAAAATTTTATTTAATCTATGCTGCGCTAGTGTGTCCATTTTCAGTTGTTCTTGATTTCGTTGACACCATTTCAAACGACTTTTGAAAATTTTTCGGGATTCGTTCATTTTATCATAGATCCTCCCAGATGGTGGCCTATCACATGACACCCATATCTTAAAGTTAAGCCTGGCCACCCGATGCGCCTCTCGAACATGTTTGTTCCAGCCACAGAGGTGTCTGTTTTTACTTGGTTTATTGTTACAAGGCTTTTTCTTAGTTTTGATAGCCGCGTCACTCAAGGCATGGACAATGTTGTCATACAACCGGTTTAACACCCGCCTGTGTTCATCCAAACTGCATAACTTGCGACTGCATCTCGTTAACTCTGAAGGGAAATCAATCTCACGTAGTTTACTGTGACATAGTTCTTGATACTCGGATATTTGCTGCTGATCTCTTTCCCCCCATATTACTGAACTAGGATGCAAGTCGCGTGCCATCAATTTAGGCCTAACAATTCTTAAGTCACATTTAATTATCAGGGGTAAATGATCAGACACAAAAACGTCTTCTATAACCCCTACTTCGACAACGGTTTGCCAAGCCGAGTTTGAGACAACACAGTGGTCCAACCATCGCCTGCACCCGTGTGCCGCGTTAACATAGGTGTACACGTTAGACTGCAAACCAAGTTTCTCTATATCAGTACACATCCAGCTCTGGTCAGAACAAAAATTAGTCAACTCATTAAAAAATAGTTCATGTGGATGCGCATTAAAATCACCCAGTATAAATATGCTCTCAACATTTTCACTTTCAACAATTGCACTTAATTCACCTAACACCTCTGTGAAAATACTCGTAGGTAGGTTATCCAACGAGTCAGTAGGCATATACACGGAAAAAAATACAACAGTGCGTGGCCCTTATACCTATTAAACGGGCACTGCTACAATCTAACACGGTAACACTATCAAAAATACCCTTCCGCCAGAGAATGGCAACTCCCCCGTACGGTCTTCCCTTTAACAAGCCTACAGATGTATCAACAGCAGATTTACCTGTGTATTCAAAGTCATTGGAGATGTTACCTAATAGTGGTATGTCATGGGGGAGCAGACATGTCTCCTGAAGCGCCACCACATCCGACATTTCACAAATATCCCTTAAGTCATCGATTGATCGCGTGACAAAAAAGCAATTAAAACTAGCCAAGGTTAATTTGTCAGAAATATTTACAATCATTTTACTATGTGTGTTGACTAGCTTTAACTACTGACCCCGCCTTATACAAAAAGTTCACAAAACGCCTAAACGTAATTCCACTTGGCCAGAAATTATCCTTTAAAAATAAATCTAATTTACACTTTGAAACATATAACTTATAGGAATTGTACGGTTTTGTTTTTCGCATATTAATTATTTTCAAAGATACACTTTCATCTGTTTTGTCTTTTATATAGCTAACTAGCTGATGCCCGCGGCTTCGCACGCGTGGGTTTTGATCTGTTACAAAGTTTTCGTCACGACTCTCTCCCCCACTCTTTTCCTCAACTTCCTTTGCCTACGGTGCCGAGGGTGCCCATCTCGGGCGAGGTGGTGGTGGGCACTTAGTGGGAGCCGATACGTCGTTGCCGACTTACCGGGGCCCGTTGATACAATAGTTGGATGAAAGGGGCCGATTTAAACTATTTAGGGATCCGGTGTTAGTTCTCCTAGCGAACCGTGGTCCAAGCGAGCTCGCACCACATCTGTTTGCATTTACATGAAATCTGAAGTACAATATCATTTGAAACTTTCAAAACTGTCAACGCTGTAGTACAACAAACCATTCAAAGCAGCTTGCAAACTGTTTTCGAATATGATCAACACTGGCGTAGAGCCCTGAAAGAAGTGGCCCTGTGTAAAAAACCACATTCTTAATTTCCAACCAAGTAGGTTAGCATTTTTCTCGATCCATAAGCGTTAAAAAGGCGATTTTACAAAGACAATTTGCTTGCATACTACGTTTGGATAGAAGACCGGTGTAGTACCAGCATCGGTGTAGAGCTCTGAAAAAGCCAGTCCTATGTCATTCTCCCTTAATGATCGATAAACGAAGTTTCAAGTACCTCAATATGATGTTAAACACAAATAATTAACCACAAAATTTTCAACCGTTTTTCACCCCCTAAAATATTTAATTATAAAAAAATCCTTATAAACAACATAACAAAATTTATACCAAAAAGCTGACGTAGTTTCACAAAACTTTCATGTGGGATGTTGGTTCGAGGCATGAATGGTAGAGGATGATCAGTAGGATAAAAAGTGTTCAAAAACTTGACAGGATAGAGAACTGATTCGACTGTACTGACCACTGTGTCTATAAATTTTTATATTCCTTCAACTTCAAATGATGTCAGCAAAACATAATTAATTACTGCTGCTTGGTCATTAGTGGGTGCGTGGTGGTAGCTATTCCTAAGTTAAACAAGACGGAATTATGAAGTGAGGTGTTTTTTTTTTCAACGTTTTATTTTCATGTTTTAAAAGTGTATTCTTTTAAATATGGAGGATATTCCTTGTTCATCTTTAATTTAATTTTGTAAAAGCCCATTTCAGTTCATACAACTTTTCAATCCAGCAAATCCACATAGGACGTGTTTTGAAAAATGAAAAAATGAAAATATATTTATTCAGAAACACTTAAATATTTTACAGGGTTTGAACTGCTCTCGTATAAGGTATTCCTGTGCTACGAGAGGCAGGCTCCTCCTCAAAAACTTAAATTACATGTGTTGCATCTATAATTATTTAAAAAAAAAGACAAATATGTATCCGCTTAATTCCGAAAATGGATTAGACAGTACCTAGTAGCAGAATAATATTTTAAGTGGTGTGTGTTTGTGTGTGTGTGTGTGTGTGTGTACACGTGCGATCGTATGCGTGTGTGGGTTTGTTATATACGTAGTGCCAGATTTTATCTAGTAATTGAGTAGAACAAATTTTCTAAGCTGTCGTATGTGTACTGATCGAGCCATTGGATAATAAGTAGTTTAAGTGTCTTGGAAGTGACTTGTGTAATGTTTTTATTTAATAAGAGAAGTTTATTGTACAGACGTGGTGCCAAGTGTAGAAAGTGTCGTTTTGATAGTGTAGAATGAGTTACGGGAATGTTGTACCTAAGGACTCTTCTTTTTTTTAAAGCGGTGTGCGGAACTATTTTGCTGTGGAATCTACTTAGAGTCAGTAAAATAAAAAGCTTACGTATTGGGAAAACCTTTGCCTGCTAATACAGTTGTTTTATTAAATAAAAAGATAATTTGGATGCGTAGAGAGGCAGTTGCCAGGCCCCCAAAAGCGGTGCGTCCTAGAAAAAATAAATCGTTACTAAATGGAAGTTTATCAAATTATCGTCTAAATGGAAGCTTGTCAAATGGTCTACCAGTCTATATTGATTTAATCCACCAGTCAGCTGCTTAGTGTTGTTGCAACACACCTGTTACCTTTTCCTGCCTGAGATACGGGTCTATGCCCAGTTTTGGAATTATTTTTGTACTGCTTAATATAGTTGATAATGTCATAAGGTACAACAGTGTAATTCTATACACTTTTTTCGATTTCCCAACATTTGTCTCTGCCGTATAAACAAAATCGGCCAAGTGCAAGTCGGACTTGCGCACGAAGGGTTCTGTACCATTGACTACGAAAACAACAGTAGGTACCTACATTAATTTAGTTAATGTAGTGCCTACCTGTTATCATTTATTGATATCAAGCAAAAATAAGCAAAAAATTGATTTTTTTGTGTGGGAACCTCCCTTAAATATTAATTTAATTATTGATTTTTAAAGTTAGAAATATAACTGAGTGTTTTGTGAATAATGGCAACAGGTAGGCCTGTTGCCATTATTAATATCAAACAAAAAATGACAAAAAAAAAATCCCTTCAATATTTGTTTTATTTTGTTTTTAGTATTTGTTGTTATTGCGGTAGCAAAAATACATAATTTTGTCTAGCTATCGCGGCTCTTGAGATACTGCCTGGTGACAGGCAGACGGACAGACAGCGAAGTCTTAGTAATAAGTTCTAAATAATACCATTCTTATAGTAAGTACCGATATTTATTTTCTGAATATGTACCAATATACATATAGATAAGACATCCAATAGGAATTTTCAAGTTTTGTCTTTTCGTTACATAGCCTCCTTATTTCTTCGTCAACTTTGTCCTTCAGGGCATATGGAATACGTCGCGGCTAGATGAAAATTGGTGTCACATTTTCTTGAAGCACTAATTGAGCTTTGTAGTTTTATATTCAAACAAGAGTTCCGTCAAACACCATTGTTAAATCTTCTAGTAATCTGTCCAATTTTGAGTTGTTGATAATTTACTAACTGAATTTTATCCAACTCTTCAAATTGTAACTCACAAGGATCCCGTGGAGCACAAAAATATAATAAATATAATACGTTTTCTGATGTAGTTCTGGGCTCAAAGATGTATGATTGACGTGTATTTCCTTGTATCGATATCATCACATCTGTTCAGTTTTAAGTACGTATCCAACCGTTTAATGATGTTTTTGAATGTTTCGTCCTTGTCTAATGGTACTGAGTTCAATTTAGATGTCCTAAGATTTGTTTGTGACCGACCTTTGCTCCTCAGTACCTTCTGCATACATGGAATTGTTTCGTGCTATCGAATTCAAACTCTGCAGTTATAGTTTAAGCTGTGTTGTAATACCCTGAAGGTTATTTTTTTCTTCAATCTTAGTTTTCAACTGTAGGTCATCAGTAATATTATTTGTAGTCGTATCTCTACCAAATTATTCTTGGTAAATATGTTCATTTGTCACTTCACCAGCTGATCACTCACTAATTTTAATTCATAATCACAAATTTCTCATTGGTTTTGTATATGGCTGCCGAATTTTGTTAAAGTTCTACACGTTTTAATTCAGTTAATTCATCCATTTCGGCACCAATTATTAAATTCTTAAATAATACCATTCTGTTTGTAAGAAATTACCTATTTATTTTCTGATAGACACATTGAATGTCATAACAAACTAAGTAAAGTCAGAGAGTACAAATACTTAAAGAGTATGGATATGACGCGGAAACGAACAAACTTTGCCCCCATTTTTTATCCCCTTGAAGATTAAATTTTCAAAAATCCTGAAAGACGTCATTCTTAATTTCTAATCAGGTAGCTGGATACCAATCTTCATTGACTTAGCTTCAAAACTGAGGGAGTTTCATACAAACTTATGGGGCCCTTTTTACCCCCTTAGAGGTGGAATTTCCAAAATTCCTTTCTTAGTGCTCACCTACACTATAAAAGGAAGCACGGTGAAAATTTTCAGATTTTAAATCCCAGTAGTTTGGGCTGTGCGTTGATATGTCAGTCAGTCAGTCATTAAATCAGTTTTCATTTTTATATATTTAGATTATGTCACTTACTCTCGCTTCTTTACTCACATTTGATATTAAAAGTGGCACTTTCACATCAGCTGCTTTAAATTTACCGTCAGGAGCGGTAGGAGCACTACCTCTTTGTCCGACTAGCTTGTAACTAATTTCTATGAAAAAATTATGTAATGTCTATTAAAATTTAAGGATTAACTTCCATTTTTTTTCGAATAATGTTTGGTTTTTTTTAAAATAAATAATCTTCAGAAATAGACGTTTTACCCACTTTGCGTCCACAAAATCCAAATTGCGTCCACCCGTGGACCATTTAGCGTCCACCAGCTTAAAATAGGAATACAGGGGTGATATTTTTAAGAATTTGTAAAGGAATATGGTATTTTAACAGTTTCTTTATTTAAGAATCTAACACTTCTCACGCTTCTGTTAATTTTACCCTAAAATCACATGGTAGGTATATTATTCATCATATTATTATTATCAGCCGAACGACGCCCACTGCAGCCACCTAATTCGCGTAACCGAACCGTATCACAATCGTAATTGAACGACAGGTTTTTGACAGCTTTAGTATGGGCTAAATGTCAAAATCGTCCAATTCAATCACCTCTGGGCATTTTTTTTACAGTCATATAAAAAACAACAGTAATATGGTTAAGATAAGTATATCTAAAGACCTATAGCGCCTATAACTACACGTTTACAATATTCATTACTTTTTGAGCCCCTCTTAGGACTAGAAGACATTATGAACTAATTCACTAAGCTATTATAGCTAATAAACATGTGGTGTGCAAGTAAGATAAAGGTGGTTCAATTTAATTTACGTTTTAAAATACATAACCAGTATACGCATCCAGCGGCTTCCCGCGACCTTGACCAGTTCGTCGATCCACCTTGTAGAGGGTGCACACGGAACATCGTCCGTTACGCGGTCGCCATTCGAGAACCTTTCCGCCCCAACGGCCCTCGGTTCTCCGCGCTATGTGTCCCGCCCACTGCCACTTAAACGATGCAATCCTTCGAGCGATGTCGGTTGTTTTAGTTCTCCTGCGGATCTCATCATTTCTGATTCGATCGAGTAGGGAAATACCAAGCATCGCTCTCTCCATTGCTCGCATCTTGAGCCTTCCTATGAGACCCATAGTAAACGACCACGTCTCACTCCCATAGGTCATTACTGGCAACACAGACTGGTCAAAGACTTTCGTCTTGAGACACTGAGGTATTTCAGACGCGAATATATGCCGGAACTTCCCGAACGCTGCCCATCCGAGCTGGATTCAACGAGAGATCTCTTTCTCTACCTAAATTGGACTTACCTAACTGGACTATCTGTCCCGGGTAAACATAGTGGTCAACAACTTCGAGTGCAATGTTCCCAACGTTAACTGGAGCGGATGCAACATGGGCATTTAACATGATTTTCGTCTTGTCTATGTTTATCATAAGACCCACTCTTTGAGAAGCATTATCGAGATCTTCGAGCATGTTCAATTCTTCCAAGGTCTCAGCCATAAGAACTACATCATCGGCAAATCGCAGGTGTGTTAGGTATTCGCCATTGATATTGACGCTGCGTCCTTTCCAGTCCAGGAACTTGAAAATGTCCTCCAACGCAGCTGGGAACAGTTTCGAAGAAATACCGTCTCCCTGTCTCACGCGGTCACGCCTCGCTGTAGTTGGATCGGATTAGAGCTCTGGTTCTGTGATCGGACCGACATGGTGGTGTTTTGGTATAATTACTTTAGCACCTCGATGTACCTGTAGTCTATTTGACACCTTTGGAGAGACTGCAGCACTGCTCAGATCTCAATCGAATCAAAGGCTTTCTCATAGTCCAATGCTAAGCAAAGTGGCAAGTTATACTCTTCGGTCTTCTGTGTACCTTGACGCAGCGAATGAATGTGATCTATGGTACTATAGCCTTTTCGGAACCCGGCTTGTTCGGGAGGTTGGAAGTTGTCGAACCTGCGAGTGAGACGTTTCGTAATGACTCTCGAAAACAACTTATAGATATGGCTTAGAAGCGAGATGGGTCTGTAGATCTTCAAGAGAGTTTTGTCACCCTTCTTGAAGAACAGCATCTTTCTTGCCTCCGAAGAACTCATCCTAGATAGAAAAAAAAGACGTGTGGCACTCGGAGACTGCCGCGGTAAAGCTATTGCATAGCATTTTTTATCAACTTATGCAATTATAAAACTAAAAAGTATCACTGCTGTGCCGGTCGAAGTGGGGGGTGTTAGGTTATTTTCGTTACGGAATTTCTGGATTCGGTCTCCACGCTCAAGGCCCGCGATAGAAGCTATGCAATAGCTTAATTTTATAATTTTATGTAATTTCTAATTTTGACTTTTGTAATTAATTTTTTCTGTTATTTTGGCAGATATGGTTACCATAGGCAACCATACTGTCAAAATCCTTTTTTTTCTTCTAAATTCTTTTAAATTTCGGAAATTCAAAATTGTTCGATCGTGCCTTGCCCCGAGTGTTAGGTTAGGTTATTTTCGTTACGGAATTTCTGGATCTGGATTCGGTTTTTACGATCAAGGCCCGCGATAGAAGCTATGCAATAGCTCAATAAGCATGAAAGAAATGACTCATTTCATTTAAAAATATAATTATAAACACATAGTCTTAATAAAAAATGTAAATACAATAATAATAAACAATACATTTTAAATTATTTTTACAAGCAAGTCAATTGTATTAGAAAATAGTGGACGCAATTTGGTTTCTTATCTTCCTGTAGGTATAGTTTGTATCTACCCTGTAGGTATAGTTTGCGTCCATTGCGGACGCAAAGTGGAAGTTTTGTAATAGGGGTTAAAGTATGAAATTGCCGATTATTTTCCTACTTTTTATTTTGTTTATAGCTCTTAAGTATAGTCATATTATTGCGTAATTCTTTTTGTATTGTATCAAAAACTAAATAAAGTAACTTTTGACTAAAAAAAAATGCAATACTAGTGCCTATTACTTCAAAGGAAGTCGTTAAAAAGACCCCTTACAATGTGTCAGCTGACCTTCTTGCTTCAATTAAGTATATTTGAATTATGTACTTTGATTTTCAGAAATTTAAATACTATAACGCGTAGCTTTATAACCATCTAACTTTCACCTTTAATTGCATCGAAAACGGTTCAGGCGTTTTTAAAAAAACTAAAAAATTGTTAGTATGGAAAAATGACTTTTCTCGATTTCGTCCATACAAAACGGCAATTTCATACCCCCCCTAATATATTCGATGTAGTAATTCGCGTTCACCTTATTTCATTCGTTAAAATAAAAAACAAAAGCGAATTCATAATTAATATTATTCCTTTTTTTCATTATGAAAGTCTAGCAACAGCTTTGTATCCTAAAATTCACATAAAACAATAAAAAACTTATCATCAAACGCGCCGCTGCACACTATTTTTTACCTAAACATTCCGCGCTTCGCAGTTGATCAGCCGAGACAAACTATTTTTCTAAACGAGATTGGTTTGGCGCAAGGACCTTTTGTCCTTATGTGCGTGCCTCTTATACATTGAGGTATTAGCGGTAATGACTTTTCATTTGATTGGTGTGGTAGTTTACTTATTTTCGAGGATTTTTAAAGGAAGATCCGTAAAATGGACGCGAATTGGGCGATGGACGCGAACAGGTGAACTTAATAAAACAAAAGTTAAGAAACGCAACAGTTTTTTAACAGTTGTTTTGACGATCAATACTTTTTGTATTAAACGAAAGTTTAAAAACATTTTTTTAGTGTACCTCATTAAATACAGTTGCGTCATTCCACGTTTACTCGTCCGTGTCATTCACATAATAAACTTATGTTACAACAACCCATTAAGTGAGCAAAAGGGATACTCTTTTATGTAATGAGATTTGATTTGTATTAAATACCAATCTTAGCATAACTAAGACAACATCGTTTTGTACTTTTAAATGTTTTTAACGTGTTCTTCAGAACATATCCATAAATAAATATGTTCATTTTATACTATCAGAAATCAAAATGCAATAGTTACCGTATGATACAAGACCTAACAGTTTCTATGTTGTTCTAGAAATTTTGAAGAAATGTATAAAAATAATGGTCTGATGTCGGTACTTATACATATTTTTAGTTTTGATTTTATTGACTCATTAAAAAAATTCTACCTCTGTCTAGTTTGTTGTAACGTAGCCAGAGGTAAGTTGCAACGATATGGAACATAATTTTAATTTTAAAAATAATTCCGTAAAAACTTACTTTAGCCCAAGTCTAGAGTTAAACTGAAATAAGCCAAAGAATAAATTTATGACTTGTTTGTGTTCTTTATTTTGTGAGAATATTGTTTTGAAATTGAAATAAAACATATGTTTACGGATTACTTATGGTACGCGTTTATTTTTGATTTAACCCGACGTTGTTATAAAATTTGATGAAAGATAATATTTCTTTGGATACTTTCCAGAATGTAATCGTCAATGATATCCAAAATGTCACTGTAGAATAGAACTGTAAATGAGCTAGGATTAATAACAACTTTAATTTTTCGAAACATACTAACCTCAATATTTCCTTCTCGCATATCGTTTTAATATTTATCAATATCCATTATCTATAGCAATTTAAAAACGATATCACTAACAATTTTCAATTTATATTTTCAGACAATATTTTACACCTAGTCTTTAAGAAAAAGTATCTGTCATATCACTTTGACCCTGAAGATCGTGACGAATGTTCACTGACCATGAACGTTTAAATCAGTACATATTGTAAAAGTCGTATGTTTTTTTAATAATATCTTTTATTATTAAAAAACATACGACTTTTTTCTCCAAACTGGAGCGCTTATTAAGGCTACACACAATGCCGGCGGCATGGCCCGCCGGGTATGCCGCCGGTTCGTAAGACTACATGCGGGGTAACCCGGCGGTTGTCTATCCCAGGGAATTTTACCGCATGAACGAGAAATTTGCATTAACCGCCGGCTTTGCCGCCGGCATTGTGTGTAGCAACCCTTAGTCTCGTCCATAGCCTTAGCCTAGCTTGGATGATGGGTCTCTATAACGTCATATAATGTTTGTGTGCATGTGTCGTTTCTTTCTTGTATTCAACTTCTTTTTGCATTGCGCAATGTTTAATACTACACTTGTTTCTTGTAACTTATCTGACAAAAAAACTTGCAAATAGTAGCTGCAAATTTTATGAAATCGTAACTTATTAGTTGACTGAACTTCTTGTACTGTACCTTAACTTCTTTTATGAAATAATTCTTAAGTATTTAAACTTAAAACATTATGTCTCAGGCGGGACTCGAACCCGCATCTCCTCGCATGCCGGGCGCGATACTGATATTATAATTGTAATTCAATTGCTTGAATAATTGTGAAGCTATATCAAAAAAAAGTTAGTAATATAGTCCCACTTCTCTAAATTCGCAAAATAGCCATTTGGCAGAATTAATTTTAAATAATTTCGTAACTTTCGAAATCGAATTCAATATCTTTTACTGTACTTTAATTTGTTTAGTTTAATAATAAATCTTTGTTTATTTAAGTTCTTTTATAATATTGACATTTTAGAACAAGAAATATTGGCTATTTGCATTTTATACATCGCAAGAATTGCAACTTTTGTGAAACTCACGTTGCGGCTGTAGCTGTGGTACGATTGTTTCCTGGTGCCCAGCTCAAAAAATAATAATGTTGTTTTACTAATTGTTTTGTTTATTTTAATAGTTTTCTGATATGAAACGTTTCTACATTGCTTCCGACTCTGAGCTGATGGTCGATACACTCAAAGCTGAAATTAATTTCTTGAAGTCCTCTTGGCAAAATCTTCTCGGGCGACCGCTTGTTGTATTGACTTTGAATCAAACATATTTAGGTATTATTTTATTTTATTTACATTGGTGTTTGCTTGCTCTTTTGGACACATAATATGTTTTTCTTTTATTTGTATTGTGTTTAATCAATTATACTAAATGCTTCTTACACTTATTGAGTTAACATTTTAGTACTAGGTAAATAACTTCTCCGCCATACTGAAAACCCCTTTATTCACGTTACGTCCCATTTTGACGACCAAATGGAGGGGGGTAGGTCTTAGCCCTGCGTGTAAAATATTTCATTCTTGATTCGGTTCTACTTAGATTAACCTGTTTTTTTTTTTCTAAATAAGCTTGGGGTCTGATATTGCTAGAAGATGTCTGTGCCTAAATTCATTATCTGGTTCCTTGTAACACTAGAAGGAAAATTTCTTACTTTCCGACCGTGCTGGCTCTTTACTGTCTACATTTTAATTGGCCCTCACACTATCTCGCTGCTAAATTTAGGACTGTAAAGTTATTTGCCTAGTAGGTACCTGTACTAACCAGGCTCAATTAGTGTATGTGTTTGCGCCTAATAAAAACTCTGTCTAAGTAGTGTGGCCAATAAATTTATCATCAATAATGTTTGCGTATATTTATTTGATCAGACGTTGGATCATTGTGTTTGTAGTATATTTACCCTTTAGTACCTAGAATAACAGTAGGTGTGGTCATTCCCTGATTGGTCTGTTAACGTGCCGCATGGGTGTGCCATAGAACTTCGACTACGAGGAGTACTACATGTCGCGCGACCCGGCTCTCCTCGCGAGCACGTTCACGGCGAACGTCGCCTTCCTCGGCATGAGTTGGAAACAGATGCTCGGCCGGCCCACGATCACGTTACTTGCCACGCAGTATTTGTTAGGTAAACATGTTGTACTAACAATATTATGATACGAACATCAAACATCAAATATATTATCAACAAGTTATTTAACCTGTATTTATTTTGCGTTTATAAGTATTGGGATGGCTTCAAGCTTAGGATGTTCCCCCGTGGAGTAAGAAAACACATGCAGTTTTTAACTATTGGCATATTATAAGGTCTTTACCTATGAAATTGACATTTTGTATGAAAAAATTTAAAACGAATTTTTTTCATGTATTTTTTTTTGTATTAATCGAAGTAAACACCCATGCAATCAATGCATCTTTGCCAACGTAGGGGCAGTTTATTGATGCCCTTCTTAAATAAATCAGCTGGACGGGAGGCAACAAATTCTTCAAAGGCATTTTGTACTGCCTCTCGGGTATTGAATTTTTTTTCCGCCAAGAAGTTATCCAAATTCCGGAAAAAGTAGTAGTCTGTAGGCACAAGGTCTGGTGAGTAGGGCAGATGACGGAGAGCTTCCAACCCCAGTTCTTGCAACTTGGAGACCGTCTGTGCAGTATGAGGTCGCGCGTTTTCGTGCAGGAGCAGCGGAGACGAGCGATTGACCAATGCTGGTTGGAGATGTGCCAGCTTCTCCATCATTGTGTTTAGTTCTTCACAGTACACATCTGCAGTAATGCTCACCCCGTTTGGTAAGAAGCTATGATGAATCACACCGGCGCTAGACCACCAAACAGTGACCATCACTTTTCTAGGGGTAAGTTTTCGTTAAGGGCATTGTTTAGGTGCTGAACCAGGATCCAACCAACTTGCTGAGCGCTGTCGGTTATCAAACAGAATCCATTTTTCATCGCAGGTAACAATTCGGTTCAAAATTCCTTCATTTGTGTGTCTGTTGAGCAGTGCAAGATACGTCTCGACGCGTACTTCGCGTTCATTGAGTTCGTGGTGCACCCATTTGTCAAGCTTTTTTACCTTGCCAATTTGACGCAAATGGACCAATATTGTTTTGCCGCTAACGTCGAAAGCTGCTGCTAATTCAGTCGTAGATTGTGTATCATCAGCTTCCATAATCGCCTTTAATTCGTCATTGTCGACCAAAGTCTTTGGACGACCGCGAGGATAATTTTTCAGGTCGAAATTTCCAGAACGGAAGCGAGCAAACCAATAACAGGTGGTGCGTTTGTTTGTAGTGTTAGCTCCGTAAACGTCGTTTATGTTGCGTGCCGCTTGTGCCGCGTTGCTTGCACGACGGTAATCATATTCCATAAATACAATCTTAAGGATTCCAATCTTGGTCGAAGCTGTAGTTGCATTATTTAGATTATATATGATTGTAATCTGTTTTGTTGTCCAAATACATACCTAATAAAATAAAATCAAATAAAAATTACTCGAATTTTTAACGTATCGAAAAACGAAAAAGATTGAAATGCGATGAAAATGTAACACTAATCAATAAACAAATGACTACTTTAGCCAAACAAAAATTATTTTGATTTGAAATGGACAGTACTGCAGAACGGTAATTTCATAGGTAAAGACCTATTATTATCATATTATATGCGAGTCTTTTATGGGTATTAAATTATAGTAACAAATTAGTACATTATACCAATTTAATATGGCAATTAACATTATATCCATGCTTGCACGCTACTTAAATGTTTATTGAAATAAAGTATAATATTATATTTAATGTTTTAAAATATTTCAGATCAAGGAAAGATCCCGATGGCTATGATTACAACAATGAAGAAGCTAAAGTCTGGATACATAAATGGGACGCGAGTGACGCTCGGGAACCTTGGAGAGTTTTTGAGTACATCAGCTATTACGAATTTGAGCTTCCTAGGCAGCCAAGAGGACGGTTACCCTGACAGTAAGTGTACTTGTTAATTCTAAAGAAATGCGCTTTGTTTTATTACGTTGCAATGTTGTTAATAGCTTTATCAAAATGGGATATACCCATATACTTATCAGGAGAGGAGAGAACGTAGTTATGACGTCACTTTTACGTGACCTAATTGGAATCAAATTACCAAAAGTTCGGCATTAAAGTAACAGTAAAACTAACTTGAGGAGTAATATTAACATTCCAGTACTGAACATCTAGGATATTGTATATGTATATCTTCTGAAGAAAGTAGACTTCAACGACTTTCAAGACTCTTGACCTACACCTGTAATAAGTCGTGCACATCCGATTTCATTTTGCTATTGTAATTATATTGTGTAGATAAATCACACTCTGACGGTAGCGTATACATATTTCCAGAGCTTAATCCACAAGTGCAGAGCTACCTGGAGGAAAATCTGTTGAAGTCATTCAGCAACAAGCTTAGCCTGTTGCCGCGGCCGGTTGGTGCGAAGAATGCGCGTGCGCTCCGGCGTCGTATGTCCGTACGCGGTGCCATTAAGAAGACACGCTCTATCAATGTCGACTGTGAGTTTAGTCTTCTTTATCTATACTAATCTATACTATAATATTATAAAGCTGAAGAGTTTGTTTGTTTGTTTGTTTGAATGCGCTAATCTCAGGAAGTACTAGTTCGAACTGAAAAAACATTTTTGTGTTGGATAGTCCATTTATCGAGGAAGGCTTTAGGCTATATAACATCACGCTGCGACTAATAGGAGCGAAGCATCAGTGAAAAATGTTGCAAAAATAATTGCGATCATAATAACAGAAATTGACGCGGACGAAGTCGCGCGCGCGCGCAACAGCTAGTTTTGTCTAAAAATATTAAAAAATATATATAAAAATATAAAATAGTCATCTATCCTGCCTGCCTGAACAATCAGTAGGATGATTGTAGGCCGTTACTTTTCTTACGTCGTCTTTAGCTTAAGAAGCAGGTCTTGCTTGCCATAATTATAAACCGACAGAACAAATCATTAATAAAATTATTTTAAATAATGTATGACCGCTTTTAACATCACTTTTGCCATTATCAAGAAAGTGATATTGTTCAAAAGGCTTAGGGTACTAGTTACTAAATTTCTTCTAATCTTATCTAACTTAACCTATCTGAATATAGTTCAATTTTCACTGCGTACATGTTACGAGGGCGGGTCAATAAGTCCGTGACTTTTTGAATTTCTGACCTCTTTACTGAAAAAGCAACACTACTCCTGTCAACAGGTATCTGTCAGTTGATTCCTATCAAAATTTGAACTTGCTGCGTCAGTTAGTTTGTGTTTGACAGCTATTTTTAACAGAATACTGGGTAGCAGTAATTTGAGGAAAAAATGGAAAAAGGTGAATTTCGTGTGCTTATTAAGCATTATTTTTTGCGAAAAAAAACCATTACCGAGACCAAGGCTAAGCTTGATAAATACTATGGGGACTCTGCACCATCGATTTCAATGGTAAAAAAGTGGTTTACTGAATTTCGTTGTGGCCGTAAAAGCACTGAAGATGCCGAACGTCCTGGACGCCCAGTTGAGGTATCTACACCCGAAACAATCGAAAAAATTCACGATATGGTGTTGGCCGACCGAAGATTGAAAGTGCAAGAGATTGTGGAAGCCGTAGGGATCTCGCATGGCTCAGTGGTTTCAATTTTAAAAGATCAATTGGGCATGAGAAAGCTTTCCGCAAGATGGGTGCCGCGTTTGCTCACAGTCGACCACAAACGCAATCGTGTAACAACTTCACAGGAAGGTTTGGCGTTGTTTAATTGCAATATGGAGGAGTTTTTGCGCCGTTTTGTAACCATGGACGAAACATGGATCCATCACAACACACCAGAGATCAAACAACAGTCAAAACAGTGGGTTTCTAAGGGTGAATCGGCGCCAAAGAAGGCCAAGGCGGGTTTGTCAGCCAATAAAGTTATGGCGACTGTTTTTTGGGATGCACGTAGGATAATCCACATTGACTACCTTCAAAAGAGAAGAACAATCAATGGGGAATATTATGCCAACTTATTGGACCGCTTCAATGACGATTTAAATAAAAATCGGCCTCATTTGGCCAAGAAAAAAGTTCTTTTCCACCAAGACAATGCAAGGGTGCACACATGTGCAGTTGCCATGGCAAAAATCCATTAATTGGGCTATGAATTGCTCCCTCATCCACCCTATTCTCCAGATTTGGCTCCGAGTGACTACTTTTTGTTCCCAAACCTGAAGGAATGGCTTGGTGGAAAAAGATTTGACTCCAATGATGAAGTCTTCTCGCAAACAAAGGCCTATTTTGAGGACCTCGACAAATCATATTTTTTGGAAGGGATAAAAAAATTGGAGAAGCGTTGGACAAAGTATATAGAGCTCAAGGGAGACTACGTTGAAAAATAAAATGATTTGTTTATCAAAAAATCTGTGTTTTATTCCAAAAGTCACGGACTTATTGACCCGCCCTCGTATACACGGGAAAATCAATCCGTGTCAAAGTTGTTTTTCATTATTGGCAGTAAATCGTCATATTAAATTACAAAGCTCATTCCTTTCTCTTTGCTAGTTCCACATAGTCTCTGTAAATAACTTGCCAAAAATTTTTAAGTATCCGCATTTCATTCGGAAGTGAAGTAAAATATCATATGTGTCTGTCAGAATACTAACCTATCAAGAGACGTCGTAAATGTTTAACCTGTTGACCTCTCTTGCAGCCGAAACTCTTGGAATGGAAGGCGAATATGCCGGCCCTATCCTGGAAAGGAAGGCGTCGTGGCTAGAAGTAGACCCCCATTCCGGCCGCAGTCCTTCTCCAGAAGACGCACGGAAGAAAGCTTTTACGAAGTAGGATATAATCTACAATTCCACACTATATACATCTACACTTATACATATATCTATACTAATATTATAAAGCTGAAGAGTTTGTTTGTTTGTTTGAACGCGCTAATCTCAGGAAGTACTGGTCCGATTTGAAAAAATGCTGAAAATAACGCTGCCACCAATAGGAGCGAAGCATGAGTGAAAAATGTTGCAAAAATAATCGCGATCATAATAACGGAAATTGACGCGGACGAAGTCGCGGGAACAGCTAGTGTATTAAAAGAGGAAATATTTGTATTTTTGTGTGTATGTTTGTAATGAATAAAATCAAAAACTACTACTGTTGGAAAGCTACATTCACCCTAAGTGACATAGGCTATAGTTATTGCTAGTAAAGTTTAGGGATCCTTATAAAAAAATCTTATGTCCACCCGTGCGAAGCCGGGACGGGCCGCTAGTTCTTTATAATGCTACTATTATCAATATACTTTTATTTATCTTGTAACATATTTAATCTTTTTATTGTTTTCAGGGGGACGTCAACAACAAGTCTATTGGCTGGTCCACCATCTATTGAAATTACTAAAGAAAAAACACCTTCACCACCCAAAGAAGAAGGTTATTGCTTTTTTAAATTTTACTGGAATCAAAAACGAAAATTGAGGCAAGATTTTAACTCAGTACTGTTGTGTCACGCGAGCCAATCTACATACACTAATATTAGGGAGAAGAAATATGTTTGCAGTCAAAAAGTAAAGGTCCAGTTTAGATTTTATCCTAGGAAAAGTAGTGGAAGTTTGTTTTCTTAACCAATTTAATGGAGTAAGACTGTGGAAACAACTATTAAAGAGTATAATTTTATAATAAGCTTTTCATTTGAACTAGTCATGTTATTTGTTAACGTTTAACTCAACTATACTCGCGTTACAGGTATTGTGAACAAGAACATACCGATTGTACGAAACCGAACTACGTCCGAATCTCAGACTTCGTACGCTGAGCAAGAGACAGACGAGCTGATCGCGATGCTGCGCGAGACGGAAAGCCTGGACGAGCAAGGCGACATATTGCAGTACCTCGTCGACACACACGGACTCGATTTCAACACAGGTTGGAAATATTATTTAGTCTATTGACTATTTGTACCGTATTTCCAGCAGCAAAAAAATAATACACAACTTTTTCTTGCTATGGGTGCCGTAAGAGGCCACTGAAGAAATACGGCTAAATCGCCTGCCATGCGAGGCCGAGGAAAACATGGCAAATTGCTTCCTTTTATTTCTCCATAGGCATCTGGCTTATGTCCAGCTGTAAACTGGTATGTTTTGTTACTTAGTGTCGGCGTAGCAATGCAATTTGTTAATTCTGTAAAGCCGGGTATCCACTATGTTCGCGAACATCTTGCACTCCGCGCTCTTGCAACTGCTCCAATGGTGGATACGTTCAAGCTCCTGGAGCGTGCAACGCAACGGTGCGCGCCGCGCTCCAATCGGTGGCGGTTTTTGAGCGAACACAAAAGGGAGCTCAGTCTGTTCGTTCGCAAGGGGACTGTGGAGCGTGCGTGTTTCTATGGAGATACGCGTACCGTCTCCATCAGAGCGGTTACGGGAACGCGGAGCGCAAGAGGTTCGCGAACGTAATGGATACCCACCATAACAGCGTTTAAACGTGAAGCAAGCGTGTTCCAATTTCTTATTAAAAAAATGTCTTTGCTATGGCACTGTGATTTACCACATTTGTTATATAGGTATAAATATGCGCATGCTATAGAAGTCCTATTGGACATGATTAAGTGTCGTAAAGTAAAAAAAGTAACAGCCTATAACTTCCTTCCTACTGCAGGGAAAAGGCCTCCATCATTGAATTCAAGTTACCACAGCAATGATGGGTACTGGCATAATCACCACGCTTGCCAAATGTGGGTTGGTGATCACAAACCCGAGCAATGTTCGAAATTCAAAAAATTTTGTTGTTCGACCCGGGGATCGAACCCGGACCCGAGATCCCGGTCGGGTATTTAAACCACTAAACCAACGGGGCGTGGTATTGAGCACTAAATAAATATTTGTTTTAAGGCAGTCACACTTTTTTTTATAAATTAATATAAAAAGGGTAATAAATTCTGGCAGGAATGCTCGAGAACGGTAAAAACGTGACCGTAAAGGACCTCCTCAAGATCTTATACGAGAAGGCGTGCACCCAGAAGCTGTGGGGGCTCGTGCGACACACGGCCGGCATGCTCGGCAAGCGCGTCGAGGACCTCGCTAAGGCGGTCACCGACCTGTTGGTCAGACAGAAGCAGATCACTGTCGGCATGCCGCCGAACAACGAACATACCATCACGGCGCCGCTGCCCGAGAACGAGCTTAGGCAGCTCATACATTTGGTATGTATGTTAGATGATATTATGCGGACTATTACAGAATTATGACAGTTTGAAGCTTCTTTAATCAATCCATATATTATTGTAACTATTTAAAAGCAAATATTATATTTTGAATTTGTATTTAATGTTCAGTTCAGCACTTCAAAAAGACTTACCTTTTTCAAATAAGATAAAGAGATAGAGATATGTAAGTTTTCAGGACCATTGAGAGAAAAAATTTTTTTTTATAGATTTACAAAAAAATTGAATTTAAATTAATAATAAATAAATAAAAAGAACTTAAATTATAAATACTAATCCAGATTAGTAGTTTTACTTATTTTATATTTTATGGAAGCCTCTGATTTTCTTTTTTTAATAATACGCATTTATCAATAATTAAACATAATGCTGTTAACATTTTGTAATTAGGCTTTTTAAGTTAAATTGTTTTATAAATTCTTAATGCTAGCCAATTCTCAGTAGGCTGTGAACTGGCAGCGCTGAACTGAGTAAAACCAGAACCGTGAAATAAAGTAATAATTAAAAAGGTTTTTACAACCTATTTTACTAAAAACTACATGGCTATAATACGCCATAAAGTAGTTTCCGAGATTAATATGGATATGACAGCCAAGACAGACAATAATTAAAAAAAGTACTCTTATCGTATTTTTTCCTGATTTTATATGTAAAATTTGTTACACGCAGTCATTTCGTCACGAAAAGGACGAGCAGCGACAGGTAATAATATTTTTTTTGTTTTTCATAATAATCATCGGTACATTTATCACAATACTTAAAATAACAACAATATCTTCTGTCACCAAAGTTAGATTTGTCACTAATCTGCAATATGTGCCCTAATTATTATCTATTCCCAAAAAATATTAATCATCGCATCAATAGAAACTGTATCTAAGTGGGAATCATTAAGTTAATGTTATGATTTAGTGGCGACGTTTTGTGGCTGTTGCGAGTAGTTCGTACCGTTCAGACCACGTGTTCAGTCCATTTTTTATAATAAACAGTTATAATGCAAAGCGAAAGTTTAAAATCCTTTAATACAATATTATTGCCAGTGGCGGGCATTATTTAAGTACAAATTCCTGCTGGCAAAAATATTTTGTCAGCTTGCACTGTAGTCTGTACAGATGCCTGTATGCTCTCCTATACAGTTTAATTAAATACCCCTACACTTGCGAAGTTGTGACCATGGTATTCACGGCCAGACGTCCCGCGGCGAGAGGGAGATCTGTGGTGTGACTGTTTAAATATTTGTTACTTACAAAGCTATGCGGGCGGGAAAATCCACCAACACTAATTCACAACGGCAACGGCAACATATTTCCCTCAAGCTTATGCTCGCTCAGGTGGAGTGTTAGTAAAATGTTCGGATTATACTGAATGAAATTTTCATCATCTTAAAACATTTTAATTTATGAAGTAAAAAATGAAAATCAAATTATATTTTTCGCACCATAGTTTTCAATTTTTTCGCTCTAAGCCTGTTAAGAGGAAACACAAGGGCCGTTTTTCCATACAAACGTAGTCCCATGTTTCCTCCCTGGATAATGCTAGAAGAGCAATCATTTTAACTACGAAAATCTATGGCCTTTATTGATATGTATCTATGTTTTCCTTTTTTTCATAAATTAATGAATACAAGAGAGATATGAGCCTTCAAAAATCTTGAAAATTCGCCAGATTTTCCGCTGTGTTCAAACATCCAGAAAACAAATTTGGCTAAATTTTAGAAAAAAAAGCAGAATATAGGAGTACGGCCAAAGCCTTTCTTTAATTTTTAATGAAAAAATATTTAAATCGGTTTAGTTTTGGAAAAGGAATCGGGGGACTACCAGGGTTCTATCACGCTCTGCAGGGGAGGCGTTAGGGACTGCACGACAGCAATAGATTTTACAAATACCTATTTTTTCAATTCTCTCGCCCTTAGTGTTTCCTCTTAAGGTATGAAGGGAAAATCAAAAACTTATGAATAGTATTTTCTAAGTGCTTTATCTTGACATTGTACTGGGTTATCTACCAAAAGCAAAAATACGTCATTTGTTTTTTGTCTCGTAGATTGTTGTACATCCTGTGTACATGAGAATGAAGAATTTTTAGATTTTATACTGGGACATAGTTATTTTATTGAAATCGCAATTAATCCAACCCTGTATCAACCAGGCTTACGGAGACGACGAGAGCACAGCTATGTTGACCCAGGAGCTCCTCGTGTACTTGGCAATGTTTATCCGTACGGAGCCACAGCTCTTCCTGGAGATGCTGCGTCTCAGGGTTGGACTTATTATTCAGGTAAACATACTTACTTTATTTTAAATACTTGCAGTTTGCGTGTTGGTATGGAAACTCTAGCCTTAGATTTTCTACTCTAATACATTTTTATAAATATTTTGTTAGACACGGTGTTATTAGATTGAAAATAATTTTACTATTTGAGTAATGAATTTTTCAAAACCTGTAATATAATTTTATTTGAGTAACTCATATTTTTCTTAGATAATTTGAATATTTACTTTGTTCAGAAACTATATTTAAAATAACTGATATTTTTACTGATGTTTACTCAAATGTAACAGTGGTTTTATTATTTGAAGGTGATGGCGACGGAACTGTCCCGCACACTGTCTTGCAATGGCGAAGAAGCATCCGAGCACTTACTCAATCTGTCTCCGTTCGAAATGAAAAACTTGCTTTATCACATCCTCAGTGGAAAAGAGTTTGCTATCAACAGCGGTAAGATGTCTTTTTTACATAAATATTGTAAAATCTCAGTTTTTGTGTTATTTGTTAGCCTATAAGGCCTTGTTGTATTATTTGTACTGGGAATTTAACAGTATTTATTCATAACATATTTTGCTATTGCTTCGTCTACCAATGTGTACTGTTCATGCACCTGTGCTCAATTACAGTGTGATAGTACACATTTTAATTTGAAATGTATTCTTACGCAGTGTTTCCTTTGCAGCTAATTCACTTCATATTGTAAAGGAAAAAATCAACAAGAGTAAAGGCGAGTCTTTATCTGAATTGCATACAATTTGCTTAATATGTATGTTCGGTTGTACCCTGTGATGACCTTTGTATGTTAATGCTCCTCGTCCAATGTTTGATACCTGTTATTTTTAAAATAGTCTAGCTATACATTCAATTTAACTGCCGTGATCGGATCTTTACCATTTTGAATGTCAGCTTTGTATTTAATAATAATAAGGCACCAATGTGAATACCCTTGTGTGTAACGTGTTTTATATGATTGTCTGGCAGCTACACAAGCAAGATATACAATTCATACAAGACTGCAAATCATGCTGCGATACAAAAACAACAACATTTTAGTGTCTTACTTATTTTTATTTTGCAGTAGGTCGCGGCAACTTTTCCATCGTCAGCAACAAATCCAACCGTTATGGCAAGAAGTCACAAATTTTACTGGAAGGTCAATCGCTTCAGGGCACCATGGATGACAGTAAGTTTTCATTCAATTTGGGAATACTGTAGTTGTAAGTTTGTCCGTCTGTCGATCCTTCTTAATACAAATGACAGCCAAGATGGTAGATGAAATTAGTTCTTACCTAATTTCCTACAGTTAGAACTTCTCATAACACTTGATAAATACTCCTCAAGGATTTCCTCACTCCTTTGAATCCCGATGTGAATATAAGGACACCAAATAGAAACATGCAATATTTTTCGTGTATAATTCAGACTAACTTCGTTTGTACCACCCTCTTTTAAGACTAGCGCCATCATTTGTTTTATCCAATTTACGTGTAATTTATTTTTGAAACCACAGCGTTTTAAGATATAATCTACCTGAGAATTTATTTTACCCATGAGATGTTTACATTTTTGATGGAAATTGCTATTTTTTTATAGCGCCTATAGCAGAGCCTGATCGCCAAGGACAGTGGTTGCGCCGGCGCAGATTAGACGGTGCCCTAAACAGAGTGCCACGAGATTTCTATCCTCGTGTATGGGGGGTTTTGGAAAAGGTAAGTGTTATATTATATGTGGTTTTCGATTGTTTAGGTAAATAAAATAAAAATGCGTGCAGAGCATTTGGCGTTTGCGAAAGAAGCCCTATGATAAATGGTCGTCAATATAGCCGTATTCTTTCATAAACCACATACCTACTTTTGTAATAATTCTAGTAATGTAAGCAACTTTTACTACTTATTAAGTGTCTTAGTCTGAAACGCCCGTCTACTTAGAGGTGGGCGCTAACATCTGCGACTCAGTCCTAGACTACTGCAGATGTTAACGCTACTATGTTTGTGTAAACTATGTTTCTGGTTTCAAATAAAGATTTTTATTATTATTTATTATAAAGTTTGCTTAGCAATAGTGCTTGTAAAGTTTGTCTTAATTTATAAATTGTGTTGGTCTACCTAGTCTTACCGTTCAGCTGAGTCGATCATTCACGTCACGTCGGCTAAGAACCAGAATCGATATTAATGGAAAATAAAAAATTTGTTTAAAAGTTTTTTTTTTACAGTGCCAAGGCCTAGTTATCCAGGGGAAAATCCTCCAGCCTAATCTGACTCAAGAGATGACGTCAGGAGAGTTGAAATTTGCTTTAGCAGTAGAGACAGTGCTGAACTCAATCCCTCAGCCAGAGTATCGCCAGTTGGTTGTGGAGGCGCTTATGGTGCTAACTCTAGTGGTGGAATACAAGGCCGTGGACTCTCTTGGCGCAGTGATAGGCGTCGAAAATCTGGTACACAAGGCCAACCAGATATTTTTGGAAGACCAGGTTAGTTATTTCGTTAAATATCAGTATTTCAAACAGCTGCTAGACACAAAGTCGCAACTCTAAGCTTTTCGTGTCGTAGCTCCTTGTAAATCTATCTAATCATGCTGCTTATAAACTGGCGACAGCATGTCAAGATTAATATTTTTTTTGCGCTAAAGCCTAGGCCAGTATTTTAGTCAAGAAACGATTAATTTAGTAACTAAAGGCGTCTGAACACCAAAAATTTAGACGAGTAGGTTAGAAAGTAATTTGGTATCGAGTTAAAAGCAATTCACTCGATTAAAGTACTGACTTAATGCGAACTGAGCTATCGGTTAAGTATTCACAAAAAGTTTAAATTTCGTCAATACAAAGCCCCAGAGTTCATTATAGAGCCCCATACTCTTTCGTAGCAACACCTTCAAGGACCTAATTTAAAATGTTATCAGAGTGTGATATTCTGTCGTAGATGCGAGTGAATGGCGACGCAACTCTTTGCTGCGCTAAAGCGGATAACTTCGGTGGAGCCTTAGTATGTGGCGGGGCCGCCGGCGTGTGCCAACATCTATACGACAGCGCGCCCAGCGGCTCGTATGGCACCATGACTTATCTGGCTCGAGCTGTCGCAGGGTTACTAGCTGACCGCATGCCTAACGCCGAGCCCATACAGTGCGCAATCACATAGACTAATCTATCCTAGTACGGTAGGCCAAGAAAGTGTTTTTTCTAAGGTTAAAAGTCGTTTGCGCGTCAGAGAAAAACAGTATTGATTTTCCTATGCAAGTATATTCTGACAGCTACTAGTCTTAAAAGAACATAGTGACTATCGCTCTTTTACTGACACATGCAATTTTGTCAAAACTGATGTACACCACTTTCTTGGCCGACTGCGGACCGTACAGTTGGCGGTATGATATTGCGCCAGATGTATACAGCTTGACTTATAGTGGTTCTTTTCCCGCAGCGAAATGATTTTCTTTTTAAGTATAGACAACAGCACGTCAACCTACCTACCTACAAAACGTCAAATTTTCTCAATTGATATTGATCTCTACTTGTTGGACTTGAAAATCAATTCAATGAAAACCTTAACTTTTTGGGAAGGTTGACCTGCCGTTGTCTGTACTACGATTAATTTATCAACTTTTAATACAGGGTGGCCAGAGGAGTGTCGTCCAAAAATTTTTTTATGTGCCTCGTGTTAAGAGGTATTGGAATCACCCCTATGTGTGTTCTGCGATTTGTCGTAGTTTACGAGTTACGATTTTTTTATGAATTTTTCCAAAATGCGACCGGATCCGTTTGAAAAATTTGTAAAAAAAAGTAAAAGATTTCTTTGTTTTATTTTTCTTGCAGCTAAGTCTCTATGAACTGTGTATTTATGCATAAAATAACCAGCCTCATCACGTTAATGAAAGTTACTACAAAATTGACCTAAAGTTGAGAATTTATGTTAATTAAGTTATCATTTAAATTTTCAACTTAAAATTAAAAATCTAAACTGATAATTTCTTAGTTTCTAAGTAGCTTCAGAAAATGCGCTAGAATCTAAGCTTTCATAATAATGACATGGGGCACCGTCATTCTGAAACACCATGGTTCGCCTGAGTTCCAAATTGACGTCTCCGAGCAACAATGGTAGATCGTTTTCTAAGAAATATTTGTACGTTTCTCCATTAAGTCTCGACGGCAGTTCAAACCGGGTGAGTCTCATGTGATATACAATCATTTGATATAATCAAACTTTAATAACGATTACTTTACATAATAATCATTGATTACAACTACACATGATATAATTTTGTTTGACATAACGATTACTTTACATAACATACAGTTTATTTAATGCTATTTAGTATAACATTCATAACAAATAAAAATTTTTGATATAAAACTCATTTTATATATCGTGCATTTGTTATAAATTTGTTTGTTATACGCATCATTTCGTATATCTATTATTTGAGAAAAAAACGTTTGAAATATTGATTAAAAGAAATAACCGTACTGACTGACATACATTGCCAAAATTAAGAATTTGGTTGTATCCCGACTCGCCGTGGTACTTGTCTGCCCTACACTAGAGTGCAATTTAAAAGTCGGAGGCGCGGATGGAGTGCATTCCTCGCTAGCAGTAGCGAAGCTCGGGCGCCCGGGCGAGCTGCAGCGGCTGAGGCTGGTCGCCAAAGGCGACCAGCAAAGCAAAGCTGCGGAAGCGAGTGCGGGTGCCAGAGATTTGTTACGCAAGGGCGGAAGGACTGCACTTCCCGCAGCGCCGGAGAAGAGCAAAACAAATGCATGCATGCATGCTGCTTGCCTGCATGATTGCATGCAATTCTAATGTTAAATGTTAAAATCGCACAATTCAATCACGATCGAACTGCAATTGAAATAGCTGAATAAGGCCCCTGACATCATCAGTCCCCTAATTCGCGTAACCAAATCGTGTCACAATCGTAATTGAATAGTAGGTTTTTGACAGTTCTAGTATGGGCTAAATGTCAAAATCGTCCAATTCAATCACGATCGAACTGCGATTGAAATAGCTGAATAAGGCCCCTGACATCAGTCCCCTAATTCGCGTAACCAAATCGTATCACAATCGTAATTTAATAGCAGGTTTTTGACAGTTCTAGTATGGGCTAAAAGTCAAAATCGTCCGATTCAATCACGATCGAACTGCGATTGAATAGCTGAATAAGGCCCCAGCAATCAAATCGCTTGCATGTCTTTGTAGTTTTGTTACGTGAATTAGGCCACTGAAGTAGACAAGCGCCTAGCGACCCTTCTATTGTTATTATAATGTAAAGCCTAGCATAGTTCCTATATGACTACAAAATAAATGTTTTCTATTTTTATCTTTTTAAAATGAGGATTTAGTTTTTTTTTTGTTATTATTGTTATTGGTACTAATAAATTGATTTGGTGGTAATACCAGGGGAGGCGGTTGGCATTTACAAAAGTTTTTTTAAATCCTATGTATGCGCTGGTTACATATCGTAAACTGCAAATGCAGCATCAATACAAAATACCTCATACAGACTGCAATCAGTTAATCAAAAATCAAATTAACCTAAAGTTAATGAGATAGAAACTATAACTGGAGAACTGTTATCATCACCTAAAGATCTCTTTGATTACTGTTAAGATAATGCCACATTTAAAAAAATATTGTTACTCAGAACAGAATGTAAACTTTGGTAAACTTAGGGTTACCCATTTCTCTCTACCTCTTCCAAGATGTTTGTTTTGATCATACATCATAGAATGACTTTAATTGTCATTTAGTATTTTTTAGAAAGCATAATGTTTTGTTTGTATTGTTTGAACATTGAACAAATCATGATTTTGAACTTTTGAGATAGTCTAGGTAAAACCTTAATCTGATGTTTTTATTATATATTAAAAAAATGCAAATAACTTAATAGATTTTCCTGGTAGGTTCTGTTATTTTGAAACTTGTACTTTGTAAATAAGATATTTTCAATAAAAAATATAATTAAATACAAGGAAATCCTGTTTTATTACTGAAGTTTTTTGCATGACTGATATTTTGCTATGTGTATATGTACCTTTATGATAGAATGAAATCCACCCACATGAGCCAAAAACATCTATCTACTTGAAATATGCATTACATCTTGTCTAAAACAAACAACATTTTTTATAGAATAATTAATGTTTTCTACATAATTTCTATGCTTCATCCTTCTTGCCAAATGGATTCATTTTTGATAGCCATGATGTGGTAGCACTGAAAAAGAATAGAATATTCAATAAATATTATTTTTACTAGATCAAGATGTGTTACTGAGTAAGACAGTAAAAGGAAGCCTATTATATACAAGGACATCATAAAAAATAGGCTGATCTACTGTCAATAATCCTGATGAAGACAGCCTGAAGCATCTTCTTTCCATATTGTGCCAAATTTTGGTTGGATGGTTGGCAATTATTGCAAAATGCTCCTTTTCGATAAGCATGTCGCGAGGACTACCAAAGCTAGGTAACAATGATGCTCCATCATGATAACTTGTGTTAAGTATGAAAGGAGTCCTTCTAAGTGAATCTTTAGTCTTAGAATAAAAGAAGATAAATTAGAACTATGCAACCTTAAAGTTGTTACTTACGATATGTCATCTGCCGAGCTCTTAGTGCCTTCAATACCTGCTGCTTTTAATTTTTCTACAAGGTTTTTTCTGTAAACATTCTTCAAAGGAATAGGCCTATTGGCTGCTTCCTTTTGTTTGGCGACTTTGCATAAAGCTTCATACCAGGATAATCCATACCAATCAATTTCTTCAGGAGTATACTGAACAAAAAATAGTTAAAGTTACATTATAGCACACTTTTATTCATAGTGTGATAATAAAATGTTGTCTAACATACCGAAGAGAGGTAAGTTTTGTATTCTTCATACACATCTTTTTGTTTCTGAGGATCATGTGAATGTCTCGGGCAACCATTCATCAATTCAGTTAATATTTGCTTTTTCAATTTCAGTGCTAGCATTGATACTAAGTCACAAGCCGGAGTCTTCAACAAATAATGATCAAAACCATAATGATCATTAATAAGCCTAATAGCTCGGTCAGTGACAGTCACTGAAAGGTGTGTGTTCAGAACTTCAGACTTGACTACAGTTCTCTTCAATACTGGTACCCAGTAGTGGGGTACCCTACGCCTATGCTGGTCACGTTTTTGAAACCCTGGAACATAAATCTCACAGATGACTTGCATTCTTGGCAAAAAAATATATTTATTAGGTCATTTAAAAATAGTTCACCACCTTTTATGACTGCTTCTCCACCCCATATTCCTTCATGGAGTTCAGCAGGATGTTTAATAGGAATAGAGATGTTTTGTACTGGCAGCGTTTCGCCAGTTAGCTCGTCTCGCTTCCATTTGCCTTCTTGAGGAACAAAGTGAACTGCAGCTGGTTTTAATACTTTCCACTCGCGCCAAAACTTTTTATAAGCAGCAGGCAACTCTGAAGCTATGCCTAATTCAAATCGACTTTTTTTTTTGTATGTTTTAGACAACTGTCGCACAGTAGCCTGAAAGAAATTACGCGTTTTAGAATGTGACGTAGCTTTCAATGCACCTTGAAGGTAACAAACACGAGTTTTCGAGCATACCTGCATACGAGATGATGCCATTTAACTACTTTTTAATAACGAGCATATAATACAATTATTTATAATCCAGAATTAGATTCAGTAAAATAAAATATTTTGCCAACCTAAAATTTAATTAGGATGATGAAACTGTCAATTTTTTTCGCTGTTAGTGTCAGTCAGAGAAGTACAATTCGTCCTGTCGGGACAGGCGAAGACATGAGCCATACTGCCTGGTTTTTATGGAGTTTCTTTCTTGATATAATTTACATATAATATACATACTTACATAAACATAATAGCCAAACCTAACCTAAACCTAAACTAACCTAAGTCATTGAAATGTATGGGTGGTTTATACATTTCAATGATTACAGGGGCCTTACCATTAGCTCTTGGAGCAGGACTGCCATTGGACTGCATTGCTCTCGTTCCGTCGCGAATGGTCAAATTCATAAAAATCGCAACTAGTCAAAACAGCGAAGCGTTATTATAGCAAACCGCCAAATTAGCAAAGCGTCAAAATAGCATAACGTCAAGTAGCGAATAGTCACCTGAGTTTGTCTGCTATGTTGTAATCAAAGGCTATGTTTATAGCGTTATTATTCTAAGTTTATACGTATACAAAAAAGTGAGTCTTTAAGTATTTTTCAAGGGTCTTACGTTATCTGTTTACCACAATTTTCTAAAACCATTCAGATGTTTAGCATAAAAGCAGAACTAATAAACATCTTTCTATCTCTGAACATCTTGGTCTACTTTAACATTTATACTTGCTTGAAGGTTTATAATATGCTCCGTTTTTAAGTAAAAAGTTGCAATGAAGTGACCTTTTTTTTTACAATGCGCCAATCGTTTACAAAATAGATATATGAGGACCATAATATAATATGCATACTGGTTAAAAATTTTTTTTTTGTTAAAAATATGCCACAAAATATAAGTAGGGTGGGGGTGGCAGCAATGAGCCAGGAATTTACACGAATGAAATGTTATGTGTATCATCTATAAGGAAATTTAATTGAGTACCTATCTAATGGCGTACTCACATCGTTTTAAAGTCATCATGAAATGAGCAAATACCATTTTTCTTTAATGTGAGCAATGGCTCATTTTTCTTTATTTTGATATTTAAGCAATTAAATTGCAATTATAATCTCAGCATATAAACTTGAAAAATTTTGTCTCAGGCGGGACTCGAACCCTGGCTTACAGCGTTAAGAATATGCTTGAAAAATTTGCGCTGAGTCGCAGTGTCTCGGTGGCTTAATGGTATAGTGCCCGCCCGGCTTGCGAGGAGATGTGGGTTCGAGTCCCACCTGAGACAAAATTTTTCAAGTTTATATACTGATATGGCTCATTTTGTACACCCAGGAGCACACAATGGGCATAGGGGGTGGTACTTAATGGGCTGGGGGGCACACAATCAGCCAGGCATGTATACAAGTATTGTTATTCTATAAATTTATTCTAAAAGTTACGAGAAAACAGTAAATTACTATTGTTACTCTACTCCATTAATTATTTATTGCAATCTTTTGAGATTTTTAACAGTAACTTATAAAAATCTTGTCCTACATTTTTTCTCAATTATTCTGGATAATCATCTGAATTAACTGAAGTCAGTGGTAAAGATCCGCCGATGATGTCTTCTGCATGTGCATCTGCTAGTCTGTCTGTTACACGGTTGATTTTTATGGTATCAAGCATAAAAATCAACCATAGCGTTGTAATAGATTTTAAATGGCCCGTGCATCCCGACACCAAAGGCTGCATTTTAGCTTGCGGTTAAAGACTCAATACTGTGTCTCCGTTAGCATACACCAAATCAAGACCATCTAGAGACAGATGGCTCTCGTGATTATCCATAATAAGAAGCGTCGGATTACGAACAGGTCAGTAGTCATCCATCCACTTGGACTTGCTAATGCTAATCCAAGGGTTTCTAGTGGAGCTTTATAAATCATGTACGGTTGTAAGTTCTTCCTCGGTAATACCAT